>OX578145.1:145205932-145955932 GCA_951213105.1 Amaurobius ferox
GATATTCCAAAAACTGAAATATTTCGAAAATGGGTTATACTAGAGAAATGGAATTTATTTTATTCATTTTATCATAAATTTCGTATAAAACAGTTTTTTAACATTATATTATTATTTTGTTTCAGATAATGTTAATTTGGCGTCCTTTCAAAAAAGTATATTTCTATTTGTTCCAAAATATGATCATGACTTGACTTCAAAATGTTATAAAATTTTATCGGATAATTTTTGAACAAGAGGGGACATCATATATCACAGATAGATAGACAGACGGAAAAGCACACACTCACAGACGCATGATTGAGGCAGATTTGGGGTTATCATCCCCCAATGATGAAAAATTAAACATTAGCCTTCTGTAGGACCCAAATCAGAAAATTATATTCGGGACTAAAACCCCTCATTTGGTCGTAAACCCGCTTCCCCCATTTTTAGGGCGTGACTGCGCTTATGCACAGACGCAAAAATAATTGATTCGTGTTCAGAATGTTCAAAATGAGTAAATCAATCGAAAATTTTATTAAACAGACACCTAAAGTGTTAACATTTGTTAAAGTATTTATTTTTCATAAATCGTAAAACTATAAAATCAAAATATGAACCTCGTTCGATCGTAACTCCGCCTCCCCCATTTCTAGGTCGTGACTGCGCCTATGCTTCTTTTTCTTCACAGGCGCGACATTAGAATTCAAGACATTAGACCTTAGAATTCAATTCCATGCCGTCCTGTTCTTGGGCAAGGTTTTCCAATTAATCACCTTAATAATTTTCAAATCTTTTTCCAGGCAGTCACACCACCTAAGATTTGGTCTCTCTTTTTCGGGTACCAACTGGTCTAGCCAAGAAGAGCTTTTTTGTGGCTGGACTGTCATCCAATCTCATTAAGTGTCCTGCCCATTTAAGCCTCTGCGTTGCTATAAATTTAATAATGTCTGGCTCCCGAAATAATTTGCAAATCTCCAAGTTGGTTCTTCTCCAATAATTATCACACTTAATTCCTCCAAATATGCTTCTCAAGATTTTTCTTTCAAATATAGCAAGAGTTGCTTTGTCCTTCTCGGTCATTGCCCATGTCTCAGCAGCATAAGTGAGGACAGGTCTAATCAAACTTTTATAACTGAGCATTTTGATTTTTCTGCTAATAAAATTAGATTTCAAATATTTTTTTTAATCCAAAAAAACATCTATTAGCAGTAGTAACTCTGTTACGGATCTCAAGAGTTATATTATTTAATGTGTTCATTTCAGAGCCTAAATATTTGAAACTATTAACAGTTTCAAACCTGTACTCTCCTATCTCAAGATAAGAATTATTAAAATTAGTGCATGGCATATATTTAGTTTTATTCTGATTAATGGCAAGATACATCTTATTTTCCTCAGCTTCCAAAGAAAGGAAGGCTTGTCTAAGTGCTTCGGGGGTTCATGCTACAATAACAATGTCATCAGCAAATGCAAAGATCTGCACAGATTTATGCGCCTATGCACAGGCGCAAAAATAATTGATTTGTGTTCAGAATGTTCAAAATGTGTAAATCGATGAAAATTTTATTAAACAGGAGCCAAAAATTAAAGTTTTAACATTTGTTAAAATATTTATTTTTCAACAATCATAAAACTATAAAGTCAAAATATGAACTAAAATGTGTATTGCAGCCTTATGCTATTTCTTCCAGACAGTTGATTTCTCCATTTTGATTAAAGTTGAGATTCAATCGCTCAAACATAAAAATATCCAAACTATTATCTAAACAAGGGTATTTATTATGATCAAACCATCCGAAAATCAGCATTCTCAAACTAAAAGCTGTCAGAACATCCAATTTTAATATTTTCATTAATTCTAACCTTTGTTATTTCAAACTATGCGCCAAACAAACCGTCTTAATTTTATCAGGTGAGCATATTCAAAGTTTTCCGTAACAAAAATTTAATATTTCTCATGTCATAGTGCTTTATTTATCCTAAACTAAAACTTCGGATCCTTGTTTGTTTTTCTTTTTGTCTTCTCAGTTTTCCTTTTGACGATTCCATACACAAGATTTACGAAAAGTTTAAACCCACATCAAGAAATTTTGAATCTCGGCCTTTTTGTTTTCATTATTTTACTTTGAACGTTCCAGAGTAAACTTAGAAATCTTGCTGTCAGTAGAGAATCGATTTTTGCCGTGTTTGCTGAGCTTTAATCGATACGAAGATTTCGATTTTCGCCGTTCGTTTAATGAAAAAGATATTTGTTTTCTCCGGTTATAAAAAAAAAATCTATTAAAAAACGTGTGTAATTTTGATAGTTAATGCTTAATTTGTTTTGTTTTAACATCGTGTGACTTCGTTATAATTAGGTGGTTTTTAAGTCGATAATGAAATTTCAAAGTACTAAAATAATGAATACGTTTACGGAGGTTTGTAAATATTTTAAATGTGTCAACTCTTGTATAAAATCCGATTTTAACCTATCAATAATGTTTGTGCAATGTGTGATAATTCTGACTTATTGTTACAACTCATCTTTAGGAATCGTGCGTGTTTATCGTATCATTATATGGATTTTAACCTATGAATAATATTTGTGCAATGTGTATTAATTCTGACTTATTGCTACGGCTCATCTTTAGGAATTGTGGGTGTATTCACATGACAAAAACATAAGTCCGAATTTCTAGATAACTAACGCTTTTATTTAACGACCCAATATGAGTAAGAAGGAATAATATACAGCTAATAAATCTCTAGCTATCTTGCAAGGTCCCAAAATAACTGCGAGGTGCTCAAAACAGCCATTAAATGCTTATCTCATTCACAAAACTGAAGATTATGAATTCTCAAGACAGTGGCGTATTCATAATTCACTTTTATTCGTACCCCTTCAATAACACGACTGATCCAATGACCACCTTATATACCATCTGTGGAAATGTCTCAAAATCGCCAAAAGGTCGCCGTTGGCGATATTTCTCCAAATTTGCTTGTAAGGTCACTGAATTTGTCTCCCAAGTTCAAGCGACATGGACCTTCAAATATTAACAATGGTTGCCCGTAAATGGCGTTATTCCTCGAGGACAAGCAATATGCTGTGATGATACTTTATATATTTATAATAATATTGCAGTTCGAGAATTTGCAATCTTTTACAAAAGAGCGAGACTCGCGTTCGAATAATCTAAGACATTTAGTTCTACTTACATTATTGTTATCTCATAAAGATACATGTACTTAGATAGCTATAATTTGCTTTTGAAGGTCTTCGTATTACCATTATTTTAGCATTAAAGTTGCATTTCCTCTCATACGATATTCTGTTTTATTTATTTCGTACGATCGTACGTATAAATTCTTATGTTAGTTGAGGTTTTGAAAAAAAATATGGCTCGTTTTTTAGCTTTTTGGTTCTTGGCAGTATTAAAAATAGTTCACACCAATTTAGATGGCACTGTTTGAATTTTAAAGTATTAAAATCGGCAAACGATTTTAATACTTTAATAATTCAACTTTTGACAGCATAAAATTTTGGCAATTTCAAAATGATGGAAGTAAAGTTTTTCAATACTATAAATGTTTCTAAATTCACAATAAAGTTTTATTTAATTTTATACTGACAGAATTAAAATGTAGATTGGTGTGTTTAAAAAATTATTCGTTTAAAAGCATATTAAACTTTATTACAGTGTTTTGTTCATTTCTTTTCGGGGTGAGGGACAGTTATTAAGCTACACATTCTAGAACAGTTATGACTTCAATATGTAAAGTTTATAATTAAAATATTGTCCAGCAAATAAACAATGCAATTATTATCACAATGCAAAACTACGTTATTACTTATTTATTATACGTTATTAATTATTATTACTTTCCTTATATACATAATGTATAAGGAAAGTATTGTGCGGGGTCGAAAATTCGAATTCGAGTTTTCGACGGAAGAGCACGTTTCAAGCATCCCTGATCACGAATCAAACATTTTTGAAGTGATGTCTGTGTGTGTGCGTGTGTGTGTGTGTGTGTGTGTGTGTGTGTGTGTGTATCAATGAGACTGTGGAGAAGATAACTGGCGAACGAATGGACCGATTCGAACGAAATTTGGTACAATAATCACAATCCGTAAACACTGGAAGCCTGTTGTTTTTATACGCAATCGAATGTTCATAACTCCCCTAAATTTTTGAGTGAAATTTTGAAAAAATCGTCAAAAAATCAAAACCGCTAATAAAATTACGCAAATAGACATTTCTTATGTAATTTTTCATTAGAAAACGATTGACATAAAAGTTAGAACGCCAACATGAACCGTTCTCGAAATATTGCATATTTTTCAAAAAAATTACCAAAAAGTTATATAAAATAAAACAAGAAAGATCAATCATGCATAAGCATTGATTATGAAACACTTTCCAACTGAAATGTAATTTCATTTAAAAATTTCTAAAATGTGATTCATTCAGTGGTAATATCTTTTACATTATCACAGTACTACAGTAATTTACTATACTTAAATATTTAAAACTGTATCGAAATATAAATTATCTGATTCTTTATGCAAAATCAATGAATATTTCATTCATATAACTTGTATTCCAGACTCCAGAGCTAAATAATTTTGTGTGAAAAAAATTCAGCAATTCTTATGTAATTCATCTTACAATCGCTTGAGATATTTGCATTCTGCATATGTTAAAATTAGGCTTCCTTGAAGAAATAATAAAAGTTTAGGGATCATTTAAAATCACAACTATTGTAATTGCATAGGCACGGAATTTAGATACACAGATAATACACAGATAATATATATGTGTATGTTTATGTACTCAAAGTATTGGAATCGTGCCGAAGATCGGAACTCGAATTTTCAAAGGATCTACACGTTTTGGGACTTCTAGAACACGAAAAAACTACTTTTAGGAAGACGTCTGTGTGTGTAAGGGTGTATCTGTGTATATTTCTGTGTGTCTGTGTGGATATTACATCCACTCTAATTGAAAAACTAATGGACCGAATTTCATACAATTTGATAGGTATGTTTTTTGTGGGAAATCCTGATGTTCATTAGATTATAGTACGATTCGTAATAAAAGAATCTGCCTTCTTTGCGAAATAGCCGCAGAAATTGCCTTTATCCACTCTAGCTAAAAACTAATGAACCAAATTTAACAAAATTTGGAGTGTAATATTTCAATAACCTACAAGTGATTTATATACCAAATTTAACAAAATTTTGTATATAAATCATTTGTAGGTTATTCTACTACGATTCGGGAAAGAGGAACGGGCTATTTTTGCGAAATGACCAGCAAAAATCGTTATATATAAAAATAAAAGACTACGTGTGCTCAATTATATCAATTAAATTCCTATTTTATATGTGATTTTTGACAACAAAAAGAATAAGACTAACCCCATTACTCCAGGACTAGCCGTTCTTGAGATATTCTAGTTTTTTCGCGTTTTCGCTACGCCATCTTTGACAATAAGTCCAGCTATCAAATGAGAACCAAATTTAAGTTTAACGTGTAAATTCAATGTCATTTAAAATACTTATGTTGTGCAGATAAATTCAAATTATCATTGAATAAATAAAGAGAACGAATATGAGTCTGCAGGGAAAGACATGTGCTGTCCACATCAGAATTTTTAACAATATTACACCAATGATTTATAGAAGTGAACGGGGATTATTTTCAGGCCATTTCGAAAAAAATGTATGATCTATATTTAAAGATCCATCAAATTTTTGTCGAATAAAATGTTCAACAAATTTAAGCTGTGTACCAAATTTTAACTCTCTAGGACGTAGGTAAGTGCATTTAAAATGCCATCAATTAAATTGATCATGAAGAGTTATATAAAATTAAAAAAAAATGAAAAATTGTTATCTACCAAATTTATTTTAAAATATGAAGCCACTCCCATATGCAAAACGTTTAAACAAATGGAGAGATATTTATTATATAATATCTCTCTATTTTCTTTCTGGAAGATATCCAAAAGTCAGAATTTAATTGAATTTGTTTTTTTCCCTATATTAAATAATTTTTTTAATTAAAAAACTACTTAACATATTTTACTGAATTTTTTTTTATATATTCTATGGGATAATGTGAATATTTCCTAAAAATTTCGAAGCAATTCGTGAATTTTAAATTTACTTAAAAAATGTTTGAAAAATTAGGTCCCATGGGGTTCAATGTATTTCATTTTTTCAACCCGGGTTCAATAAAAAACTAATTGGGTGATATTATTTATTTATATTCCCATAGGTCCTACAGACCGTCTGAACAACATACTAAAATTTCATTTTGATAAACTCATTTTTACGGTAGTTATCGTGCTAACGGACAGACAGACAGACAGACAGACAGACAGAATGAACAAAGTCATAAACACTTTCAACTTTGTTGTAAAGTGTTAAAAAAAATATTTCCTATTGAGAAACATGTTCACTTTTCATATGTAATACCATGCGATAAATTGGGTGACATCATTCTCGTGGATCTAGCTCGTTCCATTCATGAAAAAAGATACTTTGAGTAATACTTTTGTATTTGAAAGTTATTTATCTGCTGTAAGAATAACTTATTTCTCCGTCCATAATGCTTGGCGAGATTTTGGCGACGAATTTGGCGTAATGTCGCCAACTTGGCGACATTTTTAATTGTTTCCAAATTAACAAAGATCTCGCCAAATTGATAAAAATGACGCTAAATCAATGCAAATGGCGACTAATTGAAGAAAATTCAATAACTTGGAAAGAATATAAATATCTACTATAAGAATAACATTTTTTTAACTGTAAAAGTAGTAAAATCCTTGCATTATATAAGGAAAGTCATGTGTTGCCCACATCAGATTTTTTATTATTAGAATTAAACAAAATATACGTTATATCTCCATGAAATCGAACTTTTATAAGAGATTGCATACAACCGATTGCACAAAATACTTTTTAGTGACAAGCTTAATTGTCTATCAAAATAATTAGTTGATGAGAGGATGGTGTGAAAACAAACTATTGCAAGTTAAGCATATTCCGTCAGGATAAAGTTGAACAGAGTTAATTGGATAATTGGAACGCGAGACAGTTGAGCTTGTATTTTGCAGATGTCTGCATTTAATGCAGTGTGATGGGTTTAGACGGAGCCTGCATACTAAAACACAAACTGCAGTATTTATGTCTACAGGTTCTTAAGCTGAAATCGAAATTAAATGTGCGGAGAACCACATGTTTTCTATTTCTCAGATTGGCATGACTGTTAATTCTTTTAGCTCTTAATCTACAACTTAGGTCAGTGTTTCTCAAACCGTGCGCCGCGGCGCACTGGTGCGTCGCAAAGTATAGTTGGGTGCGCCGCGAAAGAATTAAAATTATATTACAAATGAGTAAAATATGAAATAAAATTCTTAATATAAATCATTAATATTAAAATGATATAAATTGTGGTGTAATTAGTGGTGGTGTGATTAGTTTCTTTCCACTTGCCCCTTTGTGAATTTTGGCTCGTTTTCCTCTTGGATGCTTCATTATTTTTCATCGGACGGAGAAATGCTTCGGGAAGGCAGAGTTACCGGGAGTGTTTCCATGGATAAAAGCGCTTTAACCGGGAACGGGGGGTCACAATCCCCCTCCGGCTTTTTTACTGCCGTTCCTGTAAGTACTCTCTAAACTCCTCCCCCTTTCTACGCCCTCCTCTTTTCAATCTTTTTCAACGATTTTGTAACTTATTTCGGCTTATATTGAAAGTGCGGCATTGCGCCTTACAATACTTTGCTTTTAAGTCTACTTGTTCATATGTTTTTAAAATATTTTATACTGTATATATATATATATATATATATTTTGGTTCATTGGATTTTCAAACTACTATTATTATTGAAATCATTTTATTTATGAGCTGCATTTGCACAATAAATTAAATGTATTTTGCATTTTCAATCCATTTACTTAATAACTTTAAATTCTTTATTAAATCATATTTGCATAGTATCCTTCATATTTTAGTAAGTTATAGTATCTATCTATATATATATATATATATATATATATAATTACTGCGCCGCAAAATTTTCATTTGTTGTAAAGTGCGCCGCGAGTTAAAAAAGTTTGGGAAACACAGACTTAGGTAAACGATTGTCAAGGAAAGTCGCAGACCAGGCAAATAATTTGAAAAATATTAAAGTTCCCGTATATTTTATGAAAGTGTATATGAAATTCTAATGACAATACACGATGAGATAACTTGAGAGGTGCTGAACCCCTCCTTCAGCGGGGTACGGTGTGGGCTGGCCCGCTTCTTGTTACAGCTAAAAAAGAAAGTTAATTGTAAAATTGCAGAGCTTTACAAAAGAGAATCTTGCCCCCTCCCCCCCCCCCCCCCAAAAAAAAAGATGGAACATAACTCTCTAAATAACGATTTTTAAAGAGACAATTTTATTAACACTCTGTATCATCGCAAACGTAGAAACATGAGAAAACACATAGATGTATTATACGTACGCAGGAATATATCGCTGCTGAAGGTGAACATTCCTTATTCTATGTATAATAATGTCAATTTTATTCTGCTGCATTTTCTAAATGTTCAAATTTGGGGGGGAAAGGAGTGAGATTATTGGCACTTCTATTCAGAGGTAGAGGAGGGGGGGGTACAAAAATGCTTTGAATTGATTTTCAACTATCTATAGCTTGGTAATTGACTTTTCCCTATCTATAACGGGAAGCTAGCTTCCCGTACCCTGTTAAAGAAAACGGTCAGCTTCCCGAAAACCCCCCGTCTCATTGTGTATCGTCATTAGAGTTTTCTATACATCTGCATAAAATATACTGTAACTTCAATTAATTTGCCTGGACCTTGGCTTTTCTTGATATTTTATACATGCCCCTATGTTTCTTCTTCGACCCAGACCGCCCGACTTACCAGAAAGGCATAAGGTATCTGTTTGGGCCTATGTTTCTGGAATTTGTGCACATTTCGTAATTTTGACTTTGGGTTGGTTGGTTCTCTAGCACTGACAAAGAGGATTCAGCGTATCTTCGAAACAACTGTATTCTGCATTGTTATTCTACTTGGACTAAAATACGTTGTTCTAGTTTTCCTTATCCTTTGCACCAATTTTTTTTTTTTGTTTTACTTATTGAAAACGACACAAACTACATCTAATTTCAGAGAATACTAAATTATCGTACACATGATACTTTTATGAAATAACAACACAAAATAAAATAAAAAAATTGAAATATAAAAAATTTTCAATTATCAGTGTTTGTGAAACTATGTTGCCTCTTATCATTAATTTGTCATTTACCAAATCTCATACTCATCCTTTTATTAAAAAATGTTAATCTATCCTTATCTCATTAATACTTCTGTTAAGAAAGACAAATTGCTTAAAGTTGATGTGAATACTAGAAATAAAATTTCATTTCTATTTCGCCAAACTTAGAAGATAAAAGAAAGAGATGTTTTCTTGCACCAATGTTAGATATTTTGATGATTACCAGCGAAATAGGATTGTCTTTTAATCTTTATTTTTACGCAAGTTGCTAACAGATTTTCATTTATTACGTACTAGCCGCCTTTGGCGACCAGCCTGTTCGCTACCCTTGAAAATTCTGACCTTGGCAAATTCTAACCGTGGCACACTCGCTGGCGCGACCTACCAGTAAAGTGTAAGGTAACTGTTTGGAGGGCCAGGAAGTGCCACCCCATTTAGACAGGAACTCAGTGGGGGAGGCATCCACAGGGACCGTACCCTCCTTCCCCTACCACCAACCTCTCGGAAGGACTTACGGTCCCGCATGTTTAACGTGATCGTACTCCGCCTGAACACGGCGGCAGTTTTGGCAATGGCGGGAATCGAACCCGGACCTACCTAGTGCAAATCCCGCGCGCTAACCACTGGGCTACCGCGCCCTCCGCGACAATCTCCATAACCTTCTTTTTATTCACCCAATTTAGACCGGAACCCAGTAGAGGAGGCATCCACAGGGTCCGTACCCTCCTTCCTCTGGTCGCCAAAGGTCGGTCGCTGGTCGCCAAAGGCGGCTAGCCGCCTTTGGCGACCAGCCTGTTCGCTACCCTTGAAAATTCTGACCGTGGCAAACTCGTTGGCGCGACCTACCAGAAAGGTGTAAGGTAACTGCTTGGAAGGCCAGGAAGTGCCACACAATTTAGACCGGAACCCAATGGGGGAGGCATCCAAAGAGACCGTACCCTCCTTCCCCTACCACAAACCTCTCGGAAGGACTTGCAGTCCCCCACGTTTAACGTGATCGTACTCCGCGTGAACACGGCTGCAGTTTTGGCAATGGCGGGAATCGAACCCGGGCCTACCGAGTGAAATTCCCGCGCGCTGACCACTGGGCGACCGTGCCATCCGCGACAATTTCCATAACTTTATTTTTATTCGGCAATTTTGGGAATCGAACCCGGGCCTACCAAGTGCAAATCCCGCGCACTAACCACTGGGGTACTTCACCCTCCGCGATATTCTTCATAACTTATTTTTTATTCACCCAATTTAGACCGGAACCAAGTGGGAGAAGCATCCACAGGGACCGTACCCTTCTTCCCCTACCACCAACCTCTCGGAAGGACTTACAGACCCACATGTTTAACGTGATCGTACTCCGCGTAAACACGGCGGCAATTTTGGGAATCGAACCCGGGCCTACCGAGTGCAATTTCCGCGCGCTAACCATTGGGCTACTTTGCCCTACGCGACAATCTCCATAACTTTCTTTTTATTCATCCAATTTAGACCGTACCCTCCTTCCCCTACCACCAACTTCTCGGAAGGACTCACGGACCCACATGTTTAACGTGCTCGTACTCCGCGTAAACACGGCGGCAATTTTGGGAATCGAACCCGGGCCTGGTAACTGGTTGGACGGCCAGGATGTGTCACCCAATTTAGACCGGAACCCAGTGGGGGAGGCATCCACAGGGAACGTACCCTCCTTCCCCTACCACCAACCTCTCGGAAAAACATACGGACCCATATGTTTAACGTGATCGTACTCCATGTCAGTGGCGGAAATCGAACCCGGGCCTACCGCGTGCAATTCCCGCGCGCTAACCATTGGGCTACTTCGCCCTCCGCGACAATCTCCATAACTTTCTTTTTATTCACCCAATTTAGACCGTACCCTCCTTCCCCTACCACCAACCTCTCGGAAGGACTCACGAACCCACATGTTTAACGTGATCGTACTCTGCGTGAACGTGGCGTAAGTTTTGGCAGTGGCGGGAATCGAACCCGGGCCTACTGAGTGCAATTCCCGCGCGCTAACCACTGGGCTGCCGCGCCCTCCGCGACAATCTCCATAACTTTCTACATATTCAACCAATTTATACCGGAACCAAGTGGGAGAAGCATCCACAGGGGCCGTATCCTCCTTCCCCTACCACCAACCTCTCGGAAGGACTTACGGACCCACATATTTAACGTGATTGTATTCCACGTAAACACGGCGGCAGTTTTGGCAGTGGCGGGAATCGAACCCGGGCCTACCGCTAACTTCCCGCGCGCTAATTTGCAATTTAAAATGACCATATGCTTAATTCCATCATCCTCATTCCATTGTTTCATTGTTCCATCATTTAAAATATCCAAAAGTTAAAATATACATTTAAAAAATCCAGATCGTCCCATCATTTAAAATATAAATATAATAATTTATATAGAGCAAAGGCGCTCTATTCAGAACCGTGACGTCACCTCCACCTTGACGTCCCCACCCACCACCTTCCCTGCTTCAGCGGGGGAGAAACGAACGGAACGCCGAGAAATTTAAAATCATGGCGTCTTTAAAATTGCCATCCTGAAGGCAATTTTCATTATTTCTGGACCACATTAGACTTGTAAGAATGCCAGATATTTCAGCTTTCTAAAAATGTAAATTATTAGTCGAAATTATGAGTACTTTTCACGATGCGAGAATTTAAAAACAAAAAATTGATTTTTTGAGCCAAAAGTGAGTTTTGTTTTAAAATCTTTAAAAAATATTAGAAATCGAAATTCAGATTTGAAATTGATATATTTTTACTCGAAATTCTCTGCTCTTTCCGATGGTGTAATTTATTTTTTTCTACGATGTCTGGATCGTGGAGAAAAAAGGGCAAAAAGGGCAAAAAACGGTCGAAATCGCATAAAACATTAAATAAATAAAAAAATAATTAAAATTTTAAAAATCGGTTTTCATGTGTCCCCTTCCCTCCCCCCCGGGTCTCCGATTGCCAAATTTCGTAGCTCTCCGACGCGCGGTCGCGAAACGTATAGTGTATAAGACAGACAGACACACACACACACAGACATTGCCTTTTATTATATAGATTTGATATATTGGTTTTTATATTAACATAAATTATATAAATTCGGTTTCCTAAATGGTGCTATGTTTGCCTTTTTCTTCATTTAAACGTTTTGATTTGATTTCCATTTTAACATGCATGTAGTTATGCATAAAGTTTACATATACAGTGGTTGTTTACCCTATTTTGAATTATTTTTCCTCAATATAATTAAAGTTTACATATTTATTTCTCAGATGTGTTCCATCTGATAGACATTTCTCTGGAATATCATCCTACATCTAGAGTTTCAAGATAAGAGGATGTAGTTAGAAGAGGTATTTTACAATACTTCTCTCAATGTTCGCTGCTTTCTATAATTCATCCATTCGTTCATGTCTGTATTTAGTAAAGGCTCTTTTAAAAGCACAAAGGCATATTAGTCCATTTGTGATATATCGGATTGAGTTTTGATACCTTTATTTTTTATCTTTCTTAAAGAAATTTAGTATTAAATATGGATGTATGTCTAGTAAACTTATCCTGTAGAGTTCTACTTTGAAGACTCACTGGATAAAAGAATAGTATTTCTTATTTCAATATAGGGGTTAAAGCATTATTTTGGTAATATATTTATTTATTTGCGAATGTGCAGGCACTTGATACATTCAACCATTCGCTTATACATTGGTCAGAATCGTGAACTATTGAGCCATCACATGATGCTGACCCGGTGCACCAGTTGGGGCAAAACACACTACGCCCAACGACACAACATCCATGCCCGCAAGTGGGATAAACCCACAGTCCGGCTGCTGAGGGAGAAAGAGGATACGCTTGCCTTAACCGCTCAGCCACCGCTTCGGCTTTTAGTAATACATAAAATTGATTCTATATAATATATAAAACTGATTTTATATAATATATAAAATTGAATTTTTGTTTAATTTTCCTTTGTAAGAGAAGCTAACAATAATTATGATTCATTTACCGAAATATTTTTTGAATTTTTTGCGATAGTAAACGGATTTTTTTGGTTAGGTTACAGTCATTTAGAACGAAAGCAGTTTCATATCATCCAACCTTATATGCATTATCCGTAAATACAAGCTTGTATATCTGATAGAACTATGTTTCAAATATTGATATAGATAAACGTAGAACTATCGCACACATTAATCTCTAACCGATGGACGGTTTGCAAAAAACCTTCACAAATGCGAGAAATGTTACTAATTGATGAAATAATTTTTCCATGTTATGGAAAAATTCAATAAGCTTGCGTGTTTTTAAACTTCGTTTAATATATCAAATCTTAAAATGGATGTTTATATGAGTGTGCTGATAAATTTCATATTTATTTTCTCAAGCATTTTTATATTTACGTCTTGGCGGATTCCTCCATCAAAAAGATATAACTTAAAGCAAATGATTTATGACATAACCTTGATATGGTGGCAAGTAACAGGTACACGTCATTATTCAAAGAACTATTATTCATATAAGTATTTTCTTATAAGTAACTATTATTGATCCAAGTATTTTCTTATAAGTAACTATTCATATAAGTATATATAAGTATTTTCAAACTCTTTTGCACAGTCATGTTGTACAGTCATACAATTCTTTTAAAAATCCAGAAGTGACGTGTCCGGAATCCGAGTGTGAAATCTTGAGTGAATCGTAGTACAAATTAATATTAAAAAACATTCTACCGTTGATCTCATGATTCATTTTTTTCACTATGAAAAAAGTAAATACATTGTAAAGCATAGGTAAAGTCAAGTGCTGCCCACATCAGACATTTTGTTGTTTGTCATTGAAAAACAATTGGCATGACTTATAGCAATAACCTACGTCGTTCTTGAGATCTTGCACTTTTTGATCAAAAATGAAGAAAATTTTCAAAAAGTTAAATGTATGTTCAGTATTATCACATGACAAATTACTGTGGAAGTACCTACAGTAAAACATATATATTGCCACTTCTTTAGTAGAGTATTATGACCCACTCTTAAGATTTCAAAAATTTTGTTTTTCCACAGGGAGCACTGTTTTTAATAAAGATTTTAAAAATATATTTTTAACAGCGACTTGAAGTATTTATTTTGTAAAATAAAATTCATTTCAGTAAAAGTAAGTGAATTGGTTCTAGAAAAAGTCATGCATTTGGATTATTTCATATTTTGGGGAGGAGGGGAGGGGGGGTTATTTCATATTTTTCCAACCATGGAAATACTATGCTTTGAGAAAGCAGAAGCCTTCAATTGCTAGAATAAATTCATTTACCTAATGCATGAAGAGAAACATTCCAATCTTTTCCTTTTCCCTTTTTCGTTAGTAAAGGGAAAATATTTTCCCTCAAAGCCACACTCAGACACTTATTGTTATTTACTACCCAACGCGCATTTTATATCAATCGTATGGAGATATAAAAGCATTCGAATCTAGCATGCCTTCGACGGTATAGCTTTAAATAGGACTTGTATCATTCTGCACTATGGCATAGACAGATCTGGAGACGAAGAGGCTGCGAGGGAGGATAATATACATTTTATGCGATGAAAAGAATTTTGTGAATCCCTGCATATGTAAAAAAATGTTTGTGCAAAGGATAAGGAAATCTTGAGGAACGTATGTAAGCACAAACAAAAAAATCTGATGGGGGCAACACATGACTTTCCTTATATGTAATTTATTTACTACTTTTACAGTTAAAAAAATGTTATTCTTATAGTAGATACTTATATTCTTTCCACAAGATATTGAATTTTCTTCGATTAGTCGTCATTTTTATTGATTTAGCGCCATTTTTATCAATTTGGCGAGATTTTTGTTAATTTGGCAACAATTAAAAATGTTGCCAAGTTGGCGACATTCCGCCAAATTCGTCACATAAATCTCGCCAAGCGTTACAGACGGAGAAATAAGTTATTCTTACAGCAGATAAATGACTATTGGCGTTCAAATACAAAAGTATTACTCAAAGTATCTTTTTTCATGAATGGAACGAGCTAGATCCATGAGAATAATGTCACCGAATTTATCGCATGGTATTACATACGAAAAGTGAACATGTTTCTCAATAGGAAATATTTTTTTTTATTTTTTATAACTTTTTTATAACTTTTTTGAAAAATGTGCAATATCTCGAGAACGGTTCATGTTAGCGTTCTATAATTTATGTCAATCGTTTTCTAATGAAAAATTACATAAGAGATGCCTATTTGCGTAACTATATTAGCGGTTTCGAATTTTTGACGATTTTTTCAAAATTTCATTCGAAAATTTAGAGGGTTTTTGAACATTCGATTGCGTATAAAAGCAATAGGCTTCCAGTGTTTACAGATTGTGATTTTTGTACCAAATTTCGTTCGAATCAGTCCATTCGTTCGTCTGTTATCGTCTCCACAGACTCACTAACACACACACACACACACAGACATCACTTCAAAAATGTTTGATTCGTGATCAGGGATGCTTGAAACGTGCTCTTCCGTCGAAAACTCGAATTCGAATTTTCGACCCCGTCACAATACCTTAATTATACATTATGTATATAAGGAAAGTAATAATAATGCATCTTATACTCTTTCGAGGATACCCTTCGTCAGTGCAAAAAAACCAACAAATTTGAAGTCAAAACGACGAAATGGCCCAAAGAGAAGGAACAGGAGGCTTTATATACCCATGATCTAGATTAATATTCCACGTGTAAGAGTCAATAAGAAAGTATGTCTTATTCCTGGTTAGACTGTTTTACATGCAAACAGTCTATACAAAAGTGGGACATCCTAGTAGTTAGCGCGCGGGGATTGCATTCGGACTACCCGAGTTCGATTCCCGGCTCTGCCTAAACTGTCACCGTGTTCACGCGCAGTACGGGCACGGTAAATATGTGGATATGCAAGTTTTCCGCGAGGTTGGTGGAATGGGAAAGAAAGTACGGTCCCTGTGGTTGTCACCACTCACTGGATTCCAGTCTACATTGGGTGGAACTGCCCCGGCTGTCAAAAGAGATACTTTTCACCTTCGAGTAGGTCCGACAGTCTGGGTTGAGAGAAAGAATTAGCCAATCCGAAACGAGTAGTAACTTTAATTTTGTCTTCTGTCTGGCGGAGTGCTCTGTCATTATTTTCAATTTTACATTGTTTCACATCTTTGTCTTTAGTGCTCTTATGTGTCATTTTGACTTAATGTTCGTTATGTTAGGTCTCATTTATTCTTTATCAGACCTCACTCGTCTGGTCCATATATTTCGGTTGTGTTTTTGTACTTGCCAATATTGCGTTTGCTACTTTTCGTTTGGGATTGGCGGGACTGTTCTTCATTCTGCTGAAAGCCTTGAAAGTGAATGAAACGATATTTAGTATCCAGCATTTAACGTGGTTATTTTATGAAAATCTATGGCCTCTTCAATTTTTGTACACTTAGTGTACCATCAAAGGTAGTAAAAAATAAAGTTTTAAAACTTTAAAATAATTAGTTCTTACCGTTGATAGACGTTGACTGCAATTTGTCGTTAAAATCTCACTACGATCCTATTGCAACTTACATTAGAACGATGTTAAATAATGTACCTTTTTCTTCATATTTTAATGACCTTTAATGGTTGACATGACTTTACAGAGGTCACTTTCTATTACAGAGAAATTGATGAAAATGCCTTTCAAGACTAACTTTGAAAACGCTTAAAATGAATGAGTCTATACTTACAAAATAGATGAAATGTAAAGATTTAAGAATCTTCGGTTCTGAGTAATTTGATGGCGAGCCCTTTTTTTTTTCCTTTCAAAGCTATCCATCCTATTTTTTGCTGGCTATCAATCCCATTTTTCTAGTCTTCTGAATGCTGGCTGAATGAAATTTTCCCATAGGATGAATACTGGATTGGACAATCTCAACCTTCGTATAGGACGACGTGAGAGGTCAAAAGTGCCTGGATAAAGTTATTTACAGACACGTGTGAGAAAACAAATTTTACAGTAGGTGGGGGGAGGGCTATAACTTATATCGTTGAACAAAGAATACTTTATTTAAAAACATACAGCGAATGTTTCACAAATTACTAGCCTGGCGTTCTTCCAAATGTTTTTCTCGAAGAACATTTTTTTATCTATTCACATACGAACCGAATAAATGTATATAATTCTCTATAAAAAAAAAACTTTTTATATTCCAGTCAAACTGCGTGACAATTTAGCAAAATATCACCCGCTTGGTGACTATTGGAAAAATTCGCCAAATTTGCGATAATTAAAAATCTTTGAAAATAAATTTATTTGGTAGTCCCCGTCATTTTGTGGGAATTATTCATTTAGCATTCTTGATTCAAAATATCGTGAGTTCCAGTGTTCAGGTTGGTTTTGTGAGGAGGTCGAAAATTAGTTACGTTTTATAGAGTCGTACAGTAATTATGTCTATAATAATAAGTAAGATTAATCGAGAGACGTGATTATTTCACGTGTTCGGGAAAAAGAAAGGAGCGCAAGTGCTGCAGCCTGGATAATGGGAGAGAATTTTTTACATAACGCCACGCACGCCGTCATGACGAACGTAACATCTAGTGGTAAATCTAATACGTCAACTTCGTGGAAGATTTAGATATATCGAGTCAACCATTGACATTGCGATGTGCAGTCGGTAGAAGCAATGTAAGCATTGCTTGCCTAACATCAGTTTCTTCTTCTTCGACCCAGACCGTCCGACCTACCAGAATGGTGTAAGGTATCTGTTTGGAAGGCCGGGAAGTGCCACCCAATTTAGACCGGAACTCAATGGGGGAGGCATCCACAGGGACCGTACCCTCCTTCCCCTACCACCAACCTCTCGGAAGGACTTACCGACCCACATGTTTAACGTGATCGTACTCCGCATGAACACGGCGGCAGTTTGGGCAGCGGCGGGAATCGAACCCCGGACTACCGAGTGTAACCTCCGCACGCTAACCACAGGGCTACCGCGTCCCTTAACATCAGTTTAAAAAAAAATATCATAATATTTCAAATATTATTTTTTCTTTACTATACAATCTCAGAATTTGTATTTCTGAAATATCTATTAATCGCCAAGCTCAAACCAACCTTTCCGATTTCGATATTGCTTGGCGTTCTTATGACGTCAGAACAGAATTAGAAACATAAATGCGAATTGCTTCGCAGTCTGCTGTTTAAATCCATGGTACAGGTTTAGCAATAAACTCATTGTTCACACATTTTTCTCATCTGAAAATTCGTGTTTTCTCCTGTAAATCTGTTTTTAACTGAAATTAGACATTAAATAAATTTATAACTAGTGATTATTTTATTTAAGTCTAACTAGCGCAAAATAATTCTAATCGTAGTACCAATTTGCCACATATATGTGATGATGCTGCCATGTAGTAGAATAGATACAAACTTTTCTTTTGTCTTAGATTTCTTCAAATACAGGAAAAAGGAACTTTTTTTGCAAAAATAAAAAATAACTCGTAACTTCTACGAAAATGTTATTAATGTGATCGCAAAAAAAATTGAATATTGGAATTTGCGTATAAATAGGTACAACAGTAGTAATAAATGTTTTATAATAACACATTTCCCCTCTTTCTTTTATATCCCAGAACTGAATGAACTGCTTACCAAAAGCAAAATATCATCGCACGCCACTGGAGCCAAATGCATGTATTGAATCCCATTTTGCATTTTGGTCAATTCAAAATTATGTTTCTCCTGTCTAATGGATCTGACATTATTTACTTTATGTCCGTCTGTTCTCACGAATTACAAACATTTTAATGAGTTATAACTTATGTCTCTCTAAAGAACATCATTAATATATTAAACTTGCTAATTACATACACGTGGTAGCATGGTTATACTCCAAAAATATTATGTTACAAATATAGACATAAAAGGAAGTGAAATGAGTAATACCGTCACTCATAGCACTGCTTAGTAACTTTGTTACACATTTTGGATTTATTTCACTGTGGACATATTTGACGCGAAACAGTTTTATACGCATCCTGTTAAATTTTTATTCACAGTTAACCCCAGCGATCTCAACATGAACATCCTAAACACCGTTAAAAATTATGGGAAATTTTCAACTGAATCTCGTGAACTTTTGAATTTATATTTAAACAAACAACAGGCATTTTTGCAGGATATTTGATGAGCCGTATAGGTATAATGAGTTTTCTCTAATGCCTAATATTGTATTCATGGTTTTTTCACATTGATACACATATTTTCTAGGAAAGTATTTAAGCACCACAATAACTTTGTAAAGAAAGGTCCA
The DNA here is from genome assembly GCA_951213105.1 of Amaurobius ferox. Lineage (NCBI taxonomy): Eukaryota > Metazoa > Arthropoda > Arachnida > Araneae > Amaurobiidae > Amaurobius > Amaurobius ferox. The sequence goes on from OX578145.1 coordinate 145,225,495, forward strand.
CGAGTGTACACGTTAGTTCCTCTCAAAATAAGGGCGGTGTTAAGATGATGCTGAGCCAGCAAAATAGGTACATCAAAAATTGGATCGGACTTTACATCAAGTTGGGCTCGTACTCTACAGAGAAACACACATGCACCTATTTAAGAATAGCCGACCTGATTTTTAGAATGTCCAATAAATCTTCTGCAGAAAGTCTACACCGAGTTTTCAACTTCGGCTGTTCTCTACACTTAACACATTAAGCTCCGCGTCAGTCACCGGTGACTGGCAATATACTTTCCGTTTAGACCTCGTCAGTCACCGGTCACTGGCAATATACTTTCCGTTTAGACCGCGTCAGTCACCGGTGACTGGCAATATACTTTCCGTTTAGACCGCGTCAGTCACCGGTGACTGGCAATATACTTTCCGTTTAGACCGCGTCAGTCACCGGTCACTGGCAATATACTTTCCGTTTAGACCGCGTCAGTCACCGGTTACTGGCAATATACTTTCCGTTTAGACCGCGTCAGTCACCGGTCACTGGCAATATACTTTCCGTTTAGACCGCGTCAGTCACCGGTGACTGGCAATATACTTTCCGTTTAGACCGCGTCGGTCACCGGTGACTGGCAATATACTTTCCGTTTAGACCGCGTCAGTCACCGGTGACTGACGATATATAATTTAGGAAATTATATTCTTATATTAAAAATTAAATAGTTTGAAGATTATAAAAAAGTGTATCTAAATATTACTTATTACCAGAAAAATTATTTTAATGGGTATTGTTGAAACACTGGATACACATAAATGATTGTCCTCTGTAGGTTTTGCAGAATGTTGTTACTTACTTTGTCAATTTTCTAGTGATATTTCTTCCGAATCGTGCTGTATTATCATAGAAGCAGTTTTAACAATATCTTCAAACTTTTGATGCTCTTCCAGTTTTGTTGTAATTTGTGACGAGATATTTGAGGTGTATTTAAGATATTGCTACTTGGAATTTCTTCTTCCTGACAATTTCAAAAATGCGTGGCTAATTTCTTTCAAAATTATGCGATACTTATATTCTGTTTGGTTATATTTTAAATAAAATGTGAGCATTGAGAACTGAGGCATTTAGTAGAAGCTCAAAGGCTAATCAGCATATCGTGGAGTGAAAGGAATGGAAATCAAAATAGACTCGGCGCTTAACTACTGCGGAAAGGAAAACAAAGAAAGATCGGTGCTTAACCTGCTAATTTGTGATTTTTCCGTTCGTTACTAATTCCCCCGTGGTAAAGGAGCGGCTACACACCACGTCCACAACCCCCCCCCCCCCAGCGTATCCCATGGCGAATGGGGGGGGGAGATTTGCAGCTTCACTTTTTTAGAGGCTCCCCGAAGGGAAGTCTGACTTGACCTAGACATGGCAACATCTATGCCCGTTGGCGGGATTCGACCCGCAATCCGGTAATCCAGCGATCAGACGGAAACGTATGCCCCTGACCGCTCGACCACCGGATCGGCACTTGTGATTTGTAGTAGATATAAACCCCAATAATGCGATTTGCATTACTATCAAGCGTGTTCTGTTGCAAACAGATCTCTATTCTTAATTATATTTGATAAATAAAATTCAGATCATTTAGTCTTTGTGTAGAAGGCGTTGCTCATATTCTTTTGAAGCACGTGACAGGTTAAGAGCTAACGTATGAGGGCCGAAAGAAATTATTTCTGCTCACGTTTCAGGAGAAGTGAGATTTTGAAAAAAATATAAACTCGACTTGAAAAATCTGAAATCTCTTACGATATATTTCCCCACAGAGTACAGCGAGCAAGTTTTAGAGAAATCCATAGAAGGTAGAGGGTATATTGCTCCATGATTCTCGAATCGATTTCCACTACTAGTTATTTAAATATGTATATAAGAGAAATATTACACTGCTCTCAAATGTAAGTATCTTTTACTGTGACATGTTTGAAGAGGCATATATATTTTACAGAGTTTAAACTGTTAAAATATGCATTTTAATAGTATTGAATTGATATTGAGTAATAAATATTTTGGGTGGCCACAAAGTACTCTAAAGTATTTTATGTACAACAGTATAGTGATGAGTTAAAGAGGTACACGTTTGCCTTCCAGGATGTTGCGGCATAACCTCAGATGTTTAGCTTTAAACTTCTCTCAAGGGTTCGCCACGCCCAACATCTATTGTTTTCTATGTATACGTATTGAAATACCCCAAACAACAAACATATTATATTTTCAACAGATTTATTTGTTTTCATCAATCAACATTTTATTTCATCTGATTTTTATGACGCATGTAGCGAGGTCTTAAGTGCACTTAAAAAATGATATCTGATTTTAAAACTACAAATGTTCGTGTATATGACTGCAATATTTTCACTTTAATGGCATGAAAATAATTCATTTCATCTGGCGTCTCATGAGAAACGATTGTTGAAGCTCCAATAAAACCATTGGTACTTTGAACTGAAACATCCAGCATCTTCATCCCGTTTTTATTGTATCCTGTTTCAGTACATAATTTTTTATTACATCAAGATGCAACTTAAAATATGTATAAACTTTTAATACATTGAATATAATTAACACTTAAAACTTCGTGAAATTAGTGATTTACAAGTACAGTAAACCTCAAATATTATTCTGCTGGTACGACATAAATATATCATTTTTAATTAGAAAAATAAATAAACTACCGTAGAATATCGCATTTTCCTGTAGATAAATCTGCATTATGCAAGTGTATGATTTTAGGCTAACCATCTATGTGATTTAAGTTTTTACAACCTCTGATCAATCACTCAATTTTTTCTGGCAAAGCTACTGCTCTCTTATAAAAAACAGCAAATATATATCAGAAAAATAATTTGTTGTTTATTTGCTAAGAAATAATCAATTGAAAAACACAACGGTTCCCCAGAGTAAATTTTATTTTAGAGCAGTGTTTCTATAGCCAGTTTAATGAGAGAGCTATTGCATAATTTGAGAAATCATTCAGAGTTTCAGCAACAAAGTTTCTATTTTAGATAGTTTAACTCGATCTAAAATGGAAGATATGTCTGTTCTCGTTTTGTCTGCAACAGATCCAATTTCTTCAGAAGGCTTTACTAAACTCATAATTATTGAATTGCTAGAAGTTTTAGAGCATGTGTATTTCCTCTCAAACTGTTAAGTGACATAAATAGCTAGAGAAATGATGATCTGAAATAAAATTCCTTTCACTTGCCATGTTCAAACGCCATGTTTTTCGATTGATAAAACAGAATCCTGTAATTACTCTCTGATGTATTAAAACATCATACGATATTTCTGATATATTGTGGTTGTCTATGAGTGCCATCCAACTGAAAAAAAGTTCTGCTATTTCAATTTTACAGAATATTATATGGTTTGGAAATTTGATGCACGCTAAATTTCGATCACCCTGTTTATGCAAATGATCAATAAACATCAATTGCTGTCATCTATATAGCAAAAAATACACTTTATTTTGATCTTGAAAGCATTAAATTTATTAAAGTATCGCCAGCTCTTTTATTTCGAGGAAGACAAACAACATCACCCGGATATTATATATAAACACAATATAAGGAGAATTAGAGTTATGGCGGTCGTTACTTTTTTATTTAATAATCCCTACCGTTATCGCATTACGATTCTCCCTCCCTCTCCTCAGAAAGATGATACAGGATGGCAACGTACCACTGAAATAAAATCTCTCCAGTTTTCCCGTAAGCGCACTTTTATCTGTTGCAGTCCGGGGAATTTATAGTGGAACGTTTCGGGATGGGCCTTCCCCATAAAGCTGTCAACGGAATTGCAGGTAACAAATCGCGCCTGGGCGCAGCTAAATGGAAGGAAGTAAGGGGTTTTCGTACGTTCCCTCCCTCCCTAAAGAACGGGAGATTCAATTTCGCCACTGGAAATTTTTTGCAGATTGTTTTACAAGCCCCGCTTCTCAAAACATACACACTCGTTTGAATCGTCTGATGGTCCGTCGTTTATCAAATGCAGGAGTGTGAGGATCTAGGACCGCGTAGTAATATATGTTCTATCTTTCCCTGGGAGTTAAGAGGCTCGGTGTACTCGGGTCCAAGGATGCTTCGCAGGAAACCAGTAAATACCATAGATATTGATGAGTGCCATCCGTTTTCGGGAATTGTTTGAAAAATTATGCAATATATACAATTGCTGATTTTTTTTTCAACTGGTACAAGCATTCCCCTCATTTCACATTCCTTACTATGTATTATAGTGCATGCATTAGGAATAGTGTCCAAAATGAGTAAAATAATAATGATTTATTCTATAAGTAAAGTGAAATAAGAAAAAATAATCAACAAATAGAGAATAATTTAGCTATGACAGTTGCACTTCCCGGGACTAATAATTTCATAAAAAATGGGAAATTAATTTTTTATATGTCCCCCTTCAATCAAAAAATGTTGAATTAATAAAATTTTACCGCGCTTAATTACGTTGCAAGAAATTTACTCTGTATATTCTGTCAATAAAATGTAGAGATTGAATTACACGGTTATAATACATAGGGATTGAATTACCCGGTTATAATACATAGGGAATTAATTGAAACGGGAGTAAAAATTCCCTAAATGTGTCGACAAATGTCGCTAAGTTTAAATTTGTCATCACACTTGGTTTTCAAAGTAACGACAATTAATTTAAAACCTATAGAAGTTGTTTTTCTGTCGTACGAAACTATTATCGCAGGGAAAATAGTACCAGAAAATTAAAATAATAAAGTGTTTTAAAAAATATTTTGATGTTCAATTCTATGCTGACTTCCTGCTGCCTTCCCGCTGTGTTGCACCTATCCACTCTTAACACGCCATTAATTAATCTATAGCGAAATTTTAAAAGAGGAAATCTGCACAAAACTGTTTATTGTTAAAAAAAAATAGCTTCAACAGACTTGCTAGACCCTATCCTGCAGCGTTTGCAATGTTGAACGTGGACTTGTCGCTAAATCCCTCTGTCCAGACAGTCATATTCTAGTGTATTCATAATTATTATTTAAAATATATCTCCTTCTTGGCTACTTCTAGTTAAATTATCTCCTTACCGTTAGAGAAGTCCACTACGGTCATCTGTACAATCAACTGTATTACTCTGGATTGCCTTTTGTAGTATCACCATATCCCATATGAAAGTGGTTACAGTAGACTATTAAATTTTATTTTCTATGTATGTGTGTAATATTATGAGCATCGCATAATTTTTCGGCCAACAATAAACTATTAAGCATTTATTGCGTGCAAAAATAATGTGCCATTTAATTTTCAATATACATATAGCTTTATAAACGTATGAAAAACATCTTCTTGGATGAAACAAATTTTTATAATTATATTATTACTAGAACATTTGTCATCGATGAAAAATATCATAAAATGTATATGCATTAACTCTCTGTGTTTTTCTCTCTTAACAGTCTTGATACCATTATTAACAAATAAACATGCATAGAAATAAATTACTTTTCCTACATAGTTATATCACGGCGTTAAACAACACAGTGACGTAGAGCAAACATTTCGACCCACCACAGAACTAGAATCGGCCGGATACATATAATCGTCGATAAGGCCACATAACTTAGTTTTATATACAGGGTGGTCGCAAATTCGTTCAACAAGGGGCTCTTTGGGGCCACAGAACACTTTTCCATCGAGGTCCGATACTTCCAAAATGCGACAGACAGACATATCACTGGCAGTGGATTTGACTTGGTGGACCTGTGACTTGGACTCTACACGCCTCAGACCTTAATCCACTGGACTTCTTCTTCTGGGAGCACATGGAAACATGCGTACGAAAATATGTGAACGAGATACATGTGGACTACCTGTGGACCACAGATGAACGATATGCATGTGGACTACCTGTGGACCACAGGTGAACGATATACATGTGGACTACCTGGAAGATCTCGTCGTGAAAATCATTGTTCATGCGGACAAGATCAACACCATAACAGGAGTCTGTGAGAGGGGGCTACAGTTTTTCACCGATGTTGGCTGTGCCCTTGGACGCCCATTTGAGCAACTACTAAGTTTTTCTCTGATGCGAATGAAAATGTAAAACTCCTACATTAGTTAAGTCTCTTTTTCTCACCGTTTAAGGATCAACGTGGATATGTAACTTTACTCTTTTCTGGAACTATGAGTGGAATATTTTCCTAGATTCCATTACAGATTTTGTTCGTTTTAATATGCACTATCATCCTTCTTTTCATGTTAAAAGAGTTTACAATCACTCTGTATAAGTATACGGTTGAATATTCCTGTTATTCCTGAATTATAAATAAAGTATAATTTAATTTTATTTCCGTGTTGTGATATTAATAGTGGCTGAGTCTACTATAGCTCCAACGATACTAAAAAAGTTCGTAGGTAAATAAGTAATTGCTTATCTATTCATTTCCGTAAATGAAATATTGAATATCTGATGTTATTTCTGAAGCAACTCGTAATCTATGAAAAATGACTATTAAAATATGTTTTATGAATATCTATCCAAAATCTGGTGTTACTATAACCAATATGAAAAATCCCGCTAGATTGACACGTCTAGTGCATCATCAATATCTCCAAACGAACTTTTAATGACAAAGACTGCAGAAAACCCTCTAGTCGCTGAGAAACTTGGCCCTTGAGAACTGCTCTCTACGCACCTCCTACAACATACCCAATTAAGCCACTCGATATATCCTCCGAGATCTGTTGCCAAAGTCCCCTGTCCACCCAGTCATATTCTGGTGTGTCGTTAATTATTCCTTCAGAGAAGAATTTGCTTCTTGGCTGTTTGCTAATTAGGGTCCGCGCCACGCTTACCCCCACACTTTTAACAGCGCCACGTTCCCTTTTAAATGCGTCTGTGCAATTAACTGTGCGGTAAGCGTCGTTCTGAGACACTCTTGATGACCTCTTACAGCATTCCTAGAGGGCAGAGGTGGTAGAATTTATCGGCATTGTTCTATTTCTTGATGTTAAATTTGAACTCTAGTTTCTGAACGTATGTATCGACGTGCGAAAGGTCTTGATATAATCTCTATTAAACACCATTTGTGATTGGGATGATCTATAGAAGTGTCTCTAGGGTAATTATAGGAGTGTCTTCAATTTCAAACAAATCTATATTGAATAATATGAATATATATGACACATTTTTGATCAGGTCGTCAGATTGATGAAACAGAGAACGACCCTATTGTAAATCTGAATTACACATTCATACATTTAGATTTTTTCCCCTGAAAACTATTAAACATATAGCGTTTAAAGGCTTATTTGGTGTTTTCCTACCCCACTTGCTTCTCTGCAAAAAGTATCAGTAAACGAATGAATTAAAAATACAGTCTTGAATCGAAAATTGAAAATTTGCTGGACAGAATCGAATCATATTTTAGTACTTGCTGTAATAATAAAACAGATCTTGAGTAAAATTGTCAAAATGATGAATAAAAACTTCATAAAATTTGAAAATCGGAAAAAGTTCATTTCGGTTAGTTTCCCTAAAGATTCTGAAAGTCGCTTGGACTCAGCCAGCCAATAGCATTTTTTGTTCAGTGTTACAGAAGTAATTGGGAAACTATATAGAAAATTTCCCATAAAATTCTAGTAACTGATAAAACTAAAAGAATTTCGCTAACAACCCTTATGAGAGTGTATACATTGACCACATAGCGGACATTTATTTAGAATTATTAGACTACTACGAGGCCGCGTAACTGCTAAATATATTGATAATGTAGTCATCGCTTATTAACCTTTTGCTTACGGGTGGCACAGCGTCCATCCCAAACGAAGAACCTCTCAAAAAGACAGGTATTTGACATACCCTATCCCAAACAGTTCGATCCCCCCTTTGCGGGAACGCCAATGTAACGATTTCCTTAAAGCGATGGATGAAGGAGTAACTGTTCGAATCTAACGATGATAGTAATGCGACTCCTAATACATGTAACAAATAACTCCTTACCCATATGCGTTATTGACTAAATACAAATGAATTTCATACTTTTTAAAAAATGCGTATGGCATATATGGCAGAACTATCACATCTGTTTATAAATACCGTAATTCCAAAATTTAAAGCTGGTGCAACTCGCGATCACAGTCCTGTTGACTTAGCGCTCACTTCTAACTTCTCAACCCCAAAGTTTTGATAGCAAAATCCTCTAATTGCGAAGAAAACTTGGCCCTCGGGGACAGTACAGAAAACAGAATAAAACGTCACCAATTATCAACACTCTCAGTAAAATCAGTTTCTCTCTCCACCCGACTTCTCGTCAAACTCCTGCCCAGCCCATCATATTCTGAGGCATCGATAAATTATTCCTTTTGCATAGTATTTTGCTTCTTGGCCGCTTGTTAATTAAAGTCCCTTTTTAACAGGCCAAAGCTAAAACGTCTGTGGTATTAAATGCGTGTTAAGCACTTTCTAGACGCCCTGCACCGTCCCCGGAAGCCGGAGGTGATGATGTTCATCAGACTTATTTGATTTCCCGGTGTTAAACTTGTTCTCCAGTGTGTAATATTCGCGACATTTGCATATCACAGCAAAATTAGCAAAAGCAATATTGATCAGAATGTAAAACCTGGTTGTACATTATTTTGAGATCGATCGTATTATTTTAAACGTATACTCAATGTTTTTGAAAACTGTATTCCCTGAAAATATGTCTTACCAGTAAATGAAAAAAGATGTAAAAAGTATCGGTAAATGGTACACAGGGCTCTTAGGAAAGTTTTTAAGGTAATCCAATATCTTTGCAAGGAAATATTCATGAGTGTACATCCCTAGTAGCAATCCAATATTGACAGCCAATATTGGAAATATTGAACCTATATGAAAAAGTGGATATTTTAAGGGAATTTGCCCAATATTGGCTTAAAATACTAGGACAATATTACGCCAATATTGGCGTTTCATTGGAAATATTTTCAATGTAACGCTAATATTGGCGTAATATTGTAATGAAAATATTTACCCAATTTTGGAATTCAATGTAACCCCAATATTTGCACAATATTTTGATTACATTTGAAATATTTCCAATGGAATGTCAATATATACAATATTGGTCTACTATTGAACCAATATTAAATGCTACTATGGATGTTAAGTGTACCTATATATAATAAAGATAAATCAAACAAGAGGATTACAGAACCCCTAGAAGAGAATTTGAAGAGTTAAAATAACGAATTCGGCAATCAAGCAAGATAGACGGAAAAGTCAAGTATAGGGTTGTACAGCATTGTCTAATGCGTAGATATCAACAAGTGTTACATAAGGTATTTTTTTATAATAAATATGTTTATTGACGAATAACTGTTCTATTCAGGAATAATAAAATAAACAACACTTCATGTACAGGAATCCAATGTGCATCTCTCTCAAAATGACTTCGTTCATCATCAACAAACATTTGAATTCCAGAAAAATTAGGGCGACATTTTTTGACGAGTATGACAGGCGTCATCGTGTTACAGTCTCTGATGTCACGACTTTTTAGCGGGTATTTATTGCATTCCCTCTACGCGTTTCATGGGTTCCTGCTATCGATTCATACATGTTGATTTTAATTCCCGTTGTTCCTCTTGTAGATGTAGGGTAAAATCTACCATTCATTTTTTCTGAACTCGGACTCATCACATAGAAAGTTCCACCATTGCTGTTTTCAAATTTCAGGTGGAATTTCACTTGGAAACATTTTTTACAATTTTCCTTATCGCATTTAATGAATCTTGAAACGTTATGTCATTTAAATTAGCGAGCATATATATATTGGTGAGTGTATTGGCTCAAGATGCAAAAAGAGTTCGACGATTTAAATAATTTCTTCCGCATTTGTAGCAGTAATACGCAATAATAGGAATCATTGATGAGAAAATATGTTAAATTATAACTGCGTTGCAAAATACTGAAACATTAGACACAATGAAAGAGTTATGAAATGCTCAACGAAGTCAAACAATACGTGTTCTGGACGCTTTCTCAAATGATAAACACACAACTGAACTGAACTGATACAATCAGGACTATTTCTTAAATATTTCCCATAGAAAATTCTAGAAACTCTCTACAACCTTCCGGCTCCGCAGTTCCAATTTTCTGAAGTCTCCAAAAGTTGTTAAGTTTTCAGCATTTCATGTCCTTTGTCGCTAAAATCAACAATTTTGTCCTTTACCGCAGTAACAATTAGTTTAAAGCATGTAAAGCTTGTTTTTCCTTCTAAGCCCTTTTAAAATCTGGAAAAGATGCCAGGTAGCTGAGATAGTATCCTGGTGTGGATTATTCTCACATTGCAAATAGCAGCATCCATGGACCCGTTTTACGCTTCTGATGGTCTCGAGTAGTATCTATACACCCGTACGAGCACACATGTACTTTATACACTAAAAACTATATTTTATAGCTTATTTTTTATCTTTTTTATATATAAAAAAGGTACCGATCCATTTTAATATTAAAAACATGATTTTATAGTTAAATAAGGCCTTTTTTACATTTAGACCAAATTTTAACTTAAATGCGTGAAAAAAGAGAACTTCCAAATGATCAAAGATAGTCTGCCCTATTATGGAGCTACCTCACCTTGATATTTATGAGGGAACCATTAGTCCCCCCATACATAGGTAAATTACGGTAAAAGGATTTATATGAAAGTCGTGAAAAAAAGAGGACTTGAATCCTCTAAATAAACTTTAAAATAATCCCAAAAATAGGATCTTCATTACAAAGTGACTCAAAATATATTGATGACGAAACGCGTCCGTAAATTACGGACGTGTTTTATAGAGTTATTTATGAACAGATAGAGTTATAAAATAGAGTTTTATAAATAATATAAATAAAAAAGGAAAGTTTAATATATACACAAAGTACTATAGTTTAATATATATTAAAAGAATTACTAGTACTGCCAGATATAATATACACTTAGAAAATCACATAAAATATAATCACTTTTTTTTTTCAACAAAAGTAAGTTGTATACAATCTTTACTAAATTTTTTCTCTCCACCAAAATTATAATATGACTTAATATTCTTACTAAGTTTTTTAAGATCTTTATCATTATAATTACTTAAAAATGCTGTTCCAGTATCACCGTTTGATTCTATAAATCTTGTTATTACACTAATTCCTTTCTTTTCTAGAGATTTTTTAATCTTATAAAGATCCATTTATTTAGAATTATTTTTTAACTCTACTCTAAAATATATTAAGTATTTAGTTATATATTCATCCATTCTTCATAATCTGTAAAACCTCTATGATCCATCTCTTTTTTAAGATTTAGTCTGTATTCGTCTTCAGACTTTGACTCTCAAAATATTTTTTCTGCTATAATATTTTTTTGTTCATTATCAGAAATCGTAATAGAAACATCAGGATCAAATCCACTTAGTACATTAATTATTCTAGTTACTTTCCCAACGAAACATTTATCATCAGCCTCTTTTAGTTCATCTTTTAACACTTTTATAATTTCATTTTTATTCACATTTTTTAAAATTCTATTAAACACAACAACTAATATCTCTCTAAATTTAATATTATGGAATTCCTCCTCCAATAAGTTAATTTTTATATCTAATTCTTTAAAGCATTCATCTAAATCATATGTAATTTCTGTATTTAATAATTTTATGATACTCTCTCTCAAAGATTTTTGAATATATGTATTATGTACATTTTGAGAGTCCTTATATATATTATTATAAAATAATTGTCTTCTTAAAATCGGGGGTAAATTTATTTTATCTATATCATAGCATACTTCATATATTCCAGGTAAAAATATTAATTCATTTAGAGATGTAATATCATTTTCGCTACAATATAATTTTTTTAAATTAGTTAAATTTTCTATTCCTTCAAGAGATGTTAATTTATTTCCCTCACAATATAATTCTTTTAAATTAGTTAAATTTTTTATACCTTCAAGAGATGTAATATCATTTTCGCTACAATTTAATGTTTCTAAATTAATTAAATTTTTTATACCTTCAAGAGATGTAATATCATTTTCGCTACAATTTAATTTTTTTAAATTAGTTAAATTTTCTATTCCTTCAAGAGATTTTAATTTATTTCCCTCACAATCTAATTTTTTTAAATTAGTTAAATATTATATACCTTCAAGAGATGTAATATCATTTCCTCCACAATATAATTTTTTTAAATTAGTTAAATTTTCTATTCCTTCAAGGGATGTTAATTTATTTCCTCCATAATATAATTTTTTTAAATTAGTTAAATTTTTTATTCCATTAAAGGGTGTTAATATATTTCCTCTACAATTTAATTCTTTTAAATTAGTTAAATTTTTTATACCTTCAAGAGATGTTAATTTATTTTCCTCACAATATAATACTTTTAAATTAGTTAAATTTTCTATACCCTCAAGAGATTTTAATTTATTTCCCTTACAATTTAATGTTTCTAAATTAGTTAAATTTTCTATTCCTTCAAGGGATGTTAATATATTTGAATCACAATATAATTCTTTTAAATTCGTTGAATTTTCTATTCCTTCAAGAGATTTTAATTTATTTCCCCAACAATTTAATGTTTCTAAATTCTTTAAATTTTCTATTCCTTCAAGAGATTTTAATTTATTTCCCCAACAATTAAATATAAAAATAGATTTCACTTCAGTAGGATTCTCTATATTTAAGAAAGACATAGTTTTTTTTTCCATACCATTATTATATGTAACATTCATTTATATAGAAACATTTTTATTAAATATTTTATTTATCATCTTTGTTAGTTAATTTATTTCCCTCACAATTTAATACTTTTAAATACGTTAAATTTTCTATTCCTTCAAGTGAAGTTAATCTATTATCTCTACAATATAATATTTTTAAATTAGTTAAATTTTTTATTTCATCAAGAGATGTTAATTTATTTTCATCACAATCTAATATTTCTATATTTATTAAATTTTCTATTCCTTCAAGAGATTTTATTTTATTTTTATTACAATATAATACTTTTAAATTCGTTAAATTTTCTATTCCTTCAAGAGATTTTATTTTATTTTTATTACAATCTAATACTTTTAAATTCGTTAAATTTTCTATTCCTTCAAGGGATGTTAATTTATTTAAATCACAATATAATTCTTTTAAATTAGTTAAATTTTCTATTCCTTTAAGAGATTTTAATTTATTTCCCTCACAATCTAATTCTTTTAAATTAGTTAAATTTTCTATTCCTTCAAGAGATTTTAATCTATTATATGCACAATTTAATGTTTCTATATTCGTTAAATTTTTTATACCTTCAAGTGAAGTTAATCTATTATCTTCACAATGTAATTCTTTTAAATTTATTAAATTTTCTATACCATCAAGTGAAGTATAATTTATAAATAAAGAAATAGATATCACTTCAGTAGGATTCTCTATATTTAAGAAAGATATAAATGTTTTTTTTATACCATTATTATATATAACATTCATTTATTTAGAAACATTTTTATAAAATATTTATTTATCATCTTTGTTAGTTAATTGTCTCAAAATATACACACACTCTCTCAAGACTGATTTAACTTCATATATCTCTTCAATAATTTTCTCTTGGTAAGGTTCTATTTCATGATGACCAAACTTTTTATTTAATTCACTCATCTGTATAGCTTGTACTTTTTTCCAATAAACATTAAAAAAGTGATCAGGTAATAGATCAAATTTATATTTAATCAAATAACAAAAATCTAATTTATGCATAAATTCTTCTATAAAATTTTCACTAAATGTTTGATATCTAGTTATATACAGCCAATTTAAATCATCTTTTAATTCTCTCATGGTATCTTCTGTAAGATTTTGAAATATTGATACTTTATATAAATCTAAATTATCAGAAAATTTTATGATAAATTCGTTACTTAAAGTTTGATATTGAGATATGTTTACCCAATCTACTTTATCTTTACATTTTTCTATAAAATCTTCTGATAATTTTTGATATCTAGAAATTTTACACCAATCATCAGGTTGAGCAAATTCTTCAATAAAAGATTCAGACAGTGTTGAATATTGTAAAACTAAATCCCAATTTACATGATCTTTAAGATTTCTAATTACATCTTCAGATAAATTATTTCTAGAAAATTCATTCCAATCAATATCCATTTATTAGAAAGAAATTTTTTCAATATGCATATAAGGTTTTAAAGCGTTACCATCACATTTTATCTTTAATGTGATGATATCATCACGTTTACCATAAGCAAAACAGGTTACTGCATCTCTATTAACATTTAAAATTTCCTTACCATTGATTTCCAGAGATATCAGTGGACTTTTATCATATATATATTTACTTTCTACTGTATCATATATATCTATATATATGGAAATTTTCATATACATATCGGTAGATAATCGCATCTCTTGATCCAGTAATTTTGAGCTCATCATATTGAAATTTACTTTTTTATAATCCCCTTCTGTATGAAAATCATTTAGTATAGTAACCCAGATATCTCTATTGTCTAAATATATTTTATTGACAGCATCGTTATCATTTTCAGGTTCAGAAACATTCGTAATTATTTTATTTTTTGCATCAAATTTATCATTCTGTAATATTAACGAATTTTTTTCAAAATATCTTTTATTCACAACATTTTTTTCATCTTTAGGATCTGCTACATTTCCTATTCTTTTTCCTTTTGCATCGTAAGGTTTACCCTCTAAAGTATGTAAAGTTGTATCATTTAATTCTTTTATTCTCTTGCCTGTTTCTTCAGTAAAGGTTAAAAAACCCTCATCATATTTAGTTTTTATAAGATCTCTCAATTCATGATGATTATTCTCTATTTTATTCAAAACAAAACTTTTAGTGGTTAAATCTAAATCATCTAGGATTTTCACAATTTTTTAAAATTCTATTTTCCATATCATAATTTCCGTCATTCATTAATTTAAAACCTATACCAGGAGGTCCAATAGGTCCTTCTTTCATTTGATCATCATAAGGTGGATAATAAGCACTCATTTATTAATTTTAAGATTTTAAACTCTTAATCATTGTTATAGTTTTATTTTTCAAATTTATAAAACATCTCTTTCTTTCTTTAAAAATAAAATAAAACTTATATTCCTTTTGACTATTCGTTATCCAATTAAATTCAATATCTAAATTATTTAAATCGGTATAGTTTTCATGATTTGATGAATCAAAAGGAAAAATAGGATACAGTTTACCAAAATTCTCCTTATTTATCAAAAATCCTGTTTCTGTATTAATATTGTTAAATCCTACATATAAAAGAGCTTCATACACTCTATTATAATCTTTATTGGTAAAATTTGTTTTATAACACATAAGAGGAACTTGTTTATTATTAATCATCAACCAGCATTCTTTCATATCTATATTATCAAATATCATATTATTTTTTTCATAATTACTATCTCTTTCAACATATTGAGGAATAACATAGATACCTAAAACTTCATCTGACGCTGTAGTTGCTGTCACAGATCCACTATCGCTTCTATAAGGGCCTACCATCTTAAATCTATATCGATCCCAATTTACATCTATATCTTTATTAGATAGATATGATTCCAGAAACAAGCTTTCTGCAGAATTTTTTAATTCTATATAAGGTAAATGTAAGGTTAAACCTTCAACTACTACCTTATAATTTTCGTTTCTTATATTAGTATATATCATATTTTTATTTTCATTTCTTTGAATTTCTATTTTCACTTCAAAACCTGAAATTATCTTTTCATATTCTCTAAAGAAATCGATTATATCTTTTAAAGGTGTCCATATTTTAATGACATTGCTATCTTTCGTTAGTTCCCATCTCTTTACGAATCCTTCGTTATAATCTTTATTCATTTTCAAATTATTAAAAAATTCAGTTATTTTAGTAGTATCTTCTAAAGTACCATCATATTTGAACTCATTACGGTCAGCTGAATCAGATGTATCTAGATAAAAAAATTCATTTTGAGCTTGTGATGTTACATAATCAGGAGTATAATGAGTTAATCTTAAAACATGATTCATGATTGAAAAATTTGACTGTGTATTTGATTCAATTTCGGTATCTCCTATATGTACTTTTAAAGTTTTGATAAAACCTCCACCATTTACCAGACTCACATTTTCGTTTCCAATGGATGATTTATCATTTTTTGTAATTTTTAATTTTTGTTCAAGATATCCTCTAGAATATAAAATTTTTGCTTTAGTATCATTAATATGAAAAACATAGGTAGCATTCTCATCTGAACTATGTTCTTTTGGATGAATTTCTCTTAATTCATAACTTTTAATGTGATCATTATAATAATAACGAGTATCACTTAAATCATAAATCATTTATTTAGGAAGAATTTTTAAACCACCTCCTTTCTTTTTCATAGAAAATATTTCATTTAATTTATTCTTAGGTTTCAATAAAACCTTTATAAATCCTAGTATTTTTTTACTTTTTCTATATAATCTATGTTTATTCATTTATTTAAGAAGAAATAAAATTAAATTCTACAGCTCCTTTATTTAAATCTATTAATTCACCTTTTTGATTAGTAATCCTCATTTTTATTCTTTCAACAGGATCTACTTTAACTGGAAAAAATATCCAATTATTAAATTCTTTTGAAATTATACTACCTGGAGGGTTTTTATTAGTGAAAGAATATATAACTTCTGAATTATATTGATTTATTAAAGATCCTTTTACAATATCACAGTGAATATAAATATTATCATTTCCATTAGATATATCAGCAATATGTTCACCTTCAACCTCTGTTTCTTCATCATAACTTCCATATGTCAGTTTTAAAAAGCCTATAACTTTATGAAAGTTACTTTTTGTGAAATCAATTACCCAATCTTTTTTCAGTTTAATAGATATTCTTTGTCTTGCTTCAATAATACCAAATTTGACAGGTGGATCCTCACCGAATATTTTCATCATATACTCATTTAATCCTCTTATAGTATAATTACCATTTGAGATAGTAATTGTTATATCTGTGCCTAATGTATACAATCTAAATATGTTATTTCCATAATTCTTACTTATATTAAACCACGAAACTTCCATAGAGAATGAGTGTAAAGCTAATTTTTTTATTTTAAGAGGTGTAATAAAATTTACAGTAAATTCCTCTGATCTCTCATGACCTTCTGATTTTAATATTATCATTTATACATAACAAAATTTTCATTATAGTCACTAGGTTTTTGTGTAGGAAATGATTTGAGAACATTTTTAGGTGATATACCTTTATTCCTTTCTCTTATATATTTCATACAAAATATACCACATTTCACAGATGAAGGTTTCTGTAAAAAACAATCATTATAACCTATTTTTTTATTGGATGTAACAAGAAATGATTTAATATTTTTAGGAATATAGTCCTTCTTCATATTGTCATATTCACCAAACGGATCAAAATATTCCACATATTTATATTTAGGATCATTATAATAACAAACCCAATGAGTTCCGGGGCCTGTTGATACATCTAAATTAATGATTCCATTTTCAAATTTTCCTATTGTTTTAGGTAATAAATCGGAGGTAAACACACCTCTAAATCCTTTTTCATTTTTCATATTTTCTTTAATCATTTTGTCGCTAATTCCCACTGTTGATATACTCCCTTTCCATGTTTTTTTTTTTCCCAGATCCCTTTTTTTGTATAGCTGAACTAGCTAATCCAGATAAAGTACCTGATGCTAATGCTGTACCTGCAAATTTAGCAGCGGTTATTAAAGAGGGTATAAGTGCTGCTAGAAATGGTAAAAATCCTCCATTTTTATCTAATTGAGTTTTACTAATTGTAATTCTTTTTTTATCATTAATATGATTAATTTGAGTTTTAGTTAAATACATCTCATGATTAGGAGTTTTAGATATATTTATTTGTAATGTTACTTCTACTTTATTTCTAAAAGCTGATTTAAGTTTATTTTTCTGACCTTCACTCAAATAAACTTTATATTTTATCATTTATTAACAGAGAAATTGTTTATGATATCGTTGTACATCATTATAAGTCATTTCTTTATTTTTTAATAACATATCTAACAATAAAGCTACTTGATTATACAATTTCTTTGATTTACTTCCTTTACATATTTTTTCTGTTAAATTTGATAATACATTCAATCCTTTACCTACCTTCATTTATTTACTACTTCGAATCATATTTAATCTATGCATATAATTTTGCAACATATTTTCTTTATTTTTAATTTCTTTTATATCATTCTTTTTCTGGTTTAATTCCTCCTCTGAAAATTTTCTAGCCCTAGAAATTGTACTTTTTAAGTTGCCTCTTTTCTTAGATAATCCTTCTTTTAATTGTTTAGCTCTTCCATACATCTCCTCTAATTTTTCTTGATCGTTTAAAAATACTGACGGTCTGTATAATTTTTCCTCTTTTAAATATTTTAAATTTAAATTTTGATCGATATCATAAGTATAAGATACTAATTCTTTCAGAGCTTCAATAGGCTCTTTTATAGATGGAAATGAAATATTTTCTACAACATTTTGAATACTTTTTACAACCTCTTTATTTGATTTTTCATATTTTTCAATTTCTTGAGTGACTGGTTTATGAAATTCCTCTAAGGTCTTTTGAATACCTATTTTTTCTTTTAGTTGATCTTCACTATTCTTTCTTATTTCTTTTTCTATTTTTATTATTTTAATTGAATCTTTTATTTGCTTTAAAAACTTGTGTTTCCGTTCTTTTTCTAAGTTCATTTATATAATATTAATTTTTTTACTGTTATGATAAAGATTACACAGATGAGTATACCTTCTTGACTATTTCTTTTTCTTATTTGTTTTATAAGCTTTCGTCCTTTTTTACCCATTTATATAATATTATTTTTTTACTGCAGCTAATTTTATTTTTACTGCAGCAAATTTTATTTTTACTGCTAGTAAATTATGATAAAAATTAAAGATTACACGGAACCAGAAGAATTACCTGATCCTAAACAACATCCTTTGTTACCTAAACATCCATTTAGATTACTTATAGTAGGATCTTCAGGTTCAGGTAAAACAAATTTACTGTTAAATTTGATTTATGATTTATTATTTTTTGATGTATTATATATATGTGCAAAAGATTTATACGAACCTAAATATTCTAAATTACAAGAAATATATACATTGTTTGAAGATATAGAAAGAGAAGATATTTTGAAATGTAAGAATTTAAAGAATAAGAAAAGATTATTAAAATTATATGATAAATTCAAAAAAAAATATTATTTTCTTCAGATCAAAATTTTATTACTGTAGATGATTTAAATCCTACATTAAAGAATTTAGTTATTTTTGATGATTGTGTGATTGAGAAAGATCAAAAAAACATCGAAGAATTATTTATCAGAGGTAGAAAGAAAAACGCATCCTTTATTTATTTAACTCAGTCATATTTTTTAACACCTATCAATATAAGAAGGAACTGTAATTACGATATATTTTTCACTCTACAACCAAAAGAAAATCAACAGATTATAAGAGAGATAGATGGTTTATTAAGTACTGAAGAATTCAAACAAATATATAATAAAAGTGTTCAAGAAAAATATGATTTTTTTATGTTAGATTTAGTGAATCCAGAAATAAGATACAGGAAAAAATTTAATCCTATATAAATGGATGTATATTTAGAAAAAAGATTGTA
The DNA here is from genome assembly GCA_951213105.1 of Amaurobius ferox. NCBI lineage: Eukaryota > Metazoa > Arthropoda > Arachnida > Araneae > Amaurobiidae > Amaurobius > Amaurobius ferox. The sequence continues at coordinate 145,245,235 of OX578145.1, forward strand.
TGTTTACAGAAAGAGTAGAAATTTGTATCAAAAGATAAGTATTTCATTATCAGTAAGTAAGGTTATTCTAAGTGGAACAGGTTTATCAGCTATAGCCTTTCTACCACTTGCTTTTTTAAGTTTATCAGTTGGTATAGTAGAAGCTATCGATCTTACATTAAAAATTGCGGAAAGAAAGGAAGAATATAGACATTGTTATAATTTTTATAAAGAACTCATTAATTCGTTTAAAGCTAAGGATATGACAGAAGAAGAAATTTATATGTGTGAAAAGGATTTCATAAAAAGTTTAAAATTTAATCCCGTTGAAAAATACGTAAAACAAATGCAATTGAATGGATATAAATTTCTAAATAAATAAATGGTGTGTAAAAAAAATATTCATATTTTTAAAGAAATAAAAGGTGGAGGTTATGTAGGTTTAATTAGAGGTGGTGATATTATTGGATGGTTACAAGATAAAATAAATCCTCCAGAAATGCATTTACCAGGATATCAATATTGTGGTCCATTTACAAAATTAGAAAAAAGATTAAAAAGAGGTGATCCTGGAATAAATAGAGTTGCTAAGTTATGTAAAAAACATGATATTGAATACAATAAAACAAAAGATACAAAACAGAGACATGTTGCTGATCAAGAATTAATAGATGATTTAAATGCTATACAAGATCCAACATTTCAAGAAAGATTAGCTAGAGGAATTATTAAACCTATTATTAAAGCTAAAAAAACTTTTGGATTAGGTCTTTCTATATATTGTGTCAAGTGTAAAGATAAAACCCCAACTAAAAATTATCATAAAACTACATCTAAAAATAATAAACCAGTTGGTAAAGGTATCTGTACTATTTGTGGAAGTAAAAAGAATACTTTTTTAGGAATTTAAAAGAGGTCTATTATAATCCAGAAACAGGTTATTGTGGAATTAATGAATTGAAAAGAAAAACAGGGTTACCTAATGTTGAAGAATTTTTACATGAACAAGATGTATATACTAGATATAAACCTGTCATTCGTAAATTTAAAAGAAGAAGGGTTTATGTTCCAAACAGTAATAATCAATTTGACGCTGATTTGTTATTTATAAAAAATTATAGCAAATATAATGATGGAACTAATTATTTGTTAACGGTTATAGATGCTTTTAATAAATATGCTTGGGTTTTTCCTATAAAAAGAAAAACATCTGAAGAAGTAGTACAAGGTTTTAAACAAGTTTTTAAAGAAAGAATACCAAAATTCATTTTGACAGATGAAGGTACTGAATTTACAGGAAAACAGACACAAAAATTATTTAAAGATAATAATATACATTGGTTTACAACTAAAAATAAAGAAATAAAATCTGCAATAGCTGAGAGATTTAATAGAAGTATAAGAGAAAAAATTATAAAATATATGCATGCTAACAATACTAAAAGATATATTGATGTATTACCCAAATTACTTAAAAATTATAACAATTCATATCATAGATCAATAAAAATGACACCTGTTGAAGCTAGTAAGGATGATAACGAATCTCAAGTTTATAAAAATTTATATAAAGAAAAAATAATTAGAAAACCGAAATTTAAGATAGGGGATAGTGTTAGAATATCTACAATTAAGAAAACATTCAGGAAAGTAGATGATTCTACATTCACTGAAGAGAGTTTTATAGTTTCTGAAGTATTGAAAACAGATCCAATTACTTATCGATTAAAAGATTTAAACAGTAAAGAAATTGAAGGAACTTTTTATGAAAATGAAATGGTAAAATATAATAAAAAAGATGATGTATATAAAATTGAAAAAATCATAAAAAAGAAAGGAAATAAGTATTTTGTAAAATGGCTAGGATATCCAGATGAATTTAATAGTTGGACATCTGAATTAGTTCATATATAAATGAATGTTTTTGAAGATAATAAGATGAAATGAATCTATGATTCGGAAGAAGAAGAATATTTTTATGTTATCGATTACGAAAGTTTAAAACAAAGATATAATAGTAGAGTTTGTTATTTTAATCGATTAAGAAGGGAATATAATATTTCTCAAGAAGTTGAGGATATGTTTTTAAAATTTTTAGATTTTATGTATTATGAGAAATCAATTAACTATTACTATTTTATGAAAAAGATTTGTGATATTTTTAATATTGAAAATAATATAAAAGTTCAAAAAGTTAAAAAGAAATATGAAAAAATATGGAATGATTTCTTACAAAGTATTTCAAGAAATGTTTCCTAATAAATGGAGGTTACAAAAAAGTGCATACACTGTTTGACTATGAAATCAGTAAATGAGTTTTACATATATCATAGAAATGGAAAAATTAATTCCCAAAGTCGTTGCAAATGTTGTGAATCCATAATTAAATATAAAAAAAATATATGTGAATGTGGAAAGCAATATACATATACACACAAAAAGAGACATTTGAGAAGTAATTATCACAGTAAGCATCTTCCAGGAAAAAGTATTACAAAAAATGTTTCCTATTAAATGGAGTTTACATTAAAGTCAAAGACTATTAATGAACTTAGAAAAGTAGTAAAACAATTGAATATTAAACAACCTAAAGGTTGTAAGAAGGTTGATTTAATTAAATTATTAACTAAATATATCAGAAAAACAGGTGAATATAAACCTGTTTTAGTAGATTTATTAAATTTAGATTTGTCAGCATACTTGGAAAAAAAGAAAAAAATATTTATTGATAAACCTGAAAAACGTAAAAAAATTAAGAAAATTTTTGATTCTTTTAGTTTAAAATTTGATAAAAATGATTTTAAATCTGTCTTTCCTGAAGAAAATGTATTTACAGTAGAAGAAAATCTTGAAAAGTTATTTACAGAAGATAGAAAATGTCGTATATGTGGTAAATATTATGAAGATGAAGAAGAACATATAAAGAAAGACTTAATGATTAAAAGATCAAAACAAAAAAGAAAATGTATTATTTGCGGCATATATTATAAACATTTAGAAAATCACATATCAAGTCGAAAACATAAAAAAGCATTATTAAATGATGACGGTAATGTAGAAATTAAGGAATATGAAACTGCTTATAAATCTAGATTAAGATCATACAGAATTAATAATTGTAATAATATTAAAATCCCTCTAGAATTTTTAGAAGAGAAAAGAAAGGTTGTAATAGAAAAAATAAAGCAAATTATGAAAGAATTTAATGGAATAAAGGTAAATTTTAAATTGTTTTGTTTGTATAAATTGAATGAAGAAATTCAAGAATTTACATTCAAAACTGAGAATCAAATTATATTAAAATCTAATGATTTACATACTTTTTATGATTATGTTATTGACAACTTAATAAATGAATCTGATGATTTTATATCAAAAGGATCTGGTTGGAGTCTTGAAGAAATTAAATTTTTGGAATTGAGAATAAATAAGTATCAACCCTTGAGAGGATCAAGTTATATTGATTTACCTGAAAAAATTAAATCTAAACAAGCCATAATAAATGTAAAAAATAAAGATAATAAATGTTTTATGTGGTCAATATTATCAGCAATTCATCCTGTAAAAAAAAATCCTCAAAGAGTGTTAAAATATGAACAATATAAAGATGAATTAAATTTTAAAGGAATTGATTTTCCTGTTTCATTAGACAATATTAAGAAATTTGAAAAACTAAATAATATATCTGTAAATGTTTATAGTTATGATGGTTCAATTTATCCACTTAGAATAACTAACAATAAATTAGAAAAACATGTAAACTTGTTTTATATGAAAGATCATTATTGTTGGATTAAAAATATGAATAGTTTGATCAGATCACAAATTACTGATAATCAAATATTTTTATGTGATAGATGTTTAAATTATTTTTATTCTGAGGAAAGGTTAAAGATACATGTGGAATACTGTAAAGATGCTGTCACAATTAATATGCCTAAAAAAGATGAAGTTATTCAATTTAAAAATCATGAAAGAAAAATGAGAGTACCATATACTATATATGCTGATTTTGAATCTCTCTTACCTAAAATTGATACATGTGAGCAAGATCAAACTAAATCATATACTGTGAAATATCAAAAACATGTAGCAGATGGATTTTGTTATTATATCAAATATGAAAATGAATACTTTAAACCTCCGGTTGTTTATAGAGGACCAGATACAATCAAAAAGTTTGTATCTATGTTAAAAGAGGATACTCTTAAAATTGAAAAAATTATAGAAGACAAAACTAAAAAATATGAAAGTATCAAATCAATGATAGAGTTCGATGAAAATCATTATAAAAGAACTAATATTTGTCATATATGTGAAAATCAAATCTTAAATGATGAAAAAGTAATTGATCATTGTCATATAACTGGAAAATATAGGGGTCCTGCTCATAATGTTTGTAATTTAAATTATCAAATTCCAAAATTTATTCCAGTAAAAATTCATAATTTAACAGGTTATGATTCTCATTTGTTTATAAAAGAACTTGGATTTGATCAATCAAAAATAGATGTTATACCTAATACTGAAGAAAAATATATATCTTTCAGCAAAAAAATAGGAGGTATGAAATTGAGATTTATTGATTCATTTAAATTTATGTCTTGTAGTTTAGATAATTTATCAAAAAACTTGAGACCAGAGAATGAAATAAATAGATATCCTCCAAAAATACGAAAAATGAAATATATTAAATACTTAAAATCGAAATTTAGAGAGACATCATTACATTTTCCTGATGATAAATTAGATCTCATTACAAGAAAAGGTGTATATCCTTATGATTATATGCATTCTAGAGATAAATACAAAGAAACAGAATTACCTTCAAAAGATAAATTTTATAATAAATTGAATGAATGTAATATAACTGATGAAGAATATAAACATGCTCAACGTGTTTGGAAAGAATTTAATATAAAAAATTTAGGTGAATATACAGATTTATATGTCAAAACAGATGTATTAATTTTAACAGATGTATTTGAAAATTTTAGAGATGTTTGTTTAAAAACTTATAAATTAGATCCAGATTGGTATTTTACTGCTCCTGGTTTATCTTGGGATGCTATGTTAAAAATAACAAATGTTAAATTAGATTTATTAAATGATTATGATATGATTCTCATGATAGAAAAAGGTTTAAGAGGAGGTGTTTCACAATGTTGTAATAGATATGGAAAAGCAAATAATAAATATATGAAAAATTATGATAAAAGTAAAGAATCCAATTATTTAATGTATTTAGATGCTAATAATTTATATGGATGGGCTATGAGTCAATATTTACCATATGGAGAATTTAAATGGTGTAATGAAATAAATTATGTTAAACGTCAATTATATAACAATAAAATAAAAGATGATTCAGAGATTGGATATATATTTGAAATTAGTTTAAGATATCCAAAAGGGTTACATGATTATCATTCAGATTTACCATTATGTCCTGAAAATAGAATTCCTGAAAATTCGAAACAAGGTAAGTTATTAACAACTTTACACGATAAAGAGAAATATGTAGTTCATTATAGAAGTTTAAAACAATATTTGAAAATGGGTTTAAAGGCTGTAAGAGTACATAGAGTATTGCAATTTAAACAATCGAATTGGTTAAAAAATATATAGATTTAAACACTGAAATGAGAAAGAAAGCTGCTAATGATTTTGAGAAAGATTTTTATAAATTAATGAATAATTCAGTATTTGGAAAAACTATGGAAAATATAAGAAAACGAATCGATGTAAGATTATGTTGTAATTATGATCAAGTTAAAAAATTAATTGCTAAACCTAATTTCAAATGTAGAACTATTTTTGATGAAAATTTGGTAGCTGTTCACATGAAAAAAACAAAACTATATTTTAATAAACCGATTTATGTTGGAATGAGTATATTAGATTTATCTAAACATTTAATGTATGATTTTCATTATAATGTTATGAAACTGAGATATAAAGATAATATTAAGTTATTATATATGGATACAGATAGTTTTATATATGATATTAAAACAGATGACTTTTATGAAGATATGAAGTCTATGATTGATTATTTCGATACATCTGATTATCAAGTAAATAATCTGTATAATATGTCTAGATGTAATAAAAAAGTATTAGGTAAAATGAAAGATGAAAATAACGGTGTGATTATGGAAGAATTTGTAGGTTTAAGAAGTAAAATGCATTCAATAAGATTAGAAAAACAGAGTGTTGAAGAATATAATAATAATGAAGAAGATAAAGAAAACCATAAAAAATTTGAAACTAAGAAGTCTAAAGGTACTAAGACTAGTACCGTTAAAAACAGAATATCATTTGAAGATTATAAAGACTGTTTATTAAATAAAAAAGATCAATATAGAACACAGAATTTAATTAGAAGTAAGAAACATGAATTGTATTCAATTCAAGTGAACAAGATAGCTTTATCAGCAAAAGATGATAAAAGATTTATATTAGAAGATGGTATGAATACTAGAGCTTTAGGACATTATAAAAATGTTTCTAAAAATAATTCTATATAAATGGATGAGTGTTTAGGTGATATTCGAGCTTTAAATTTTACAAATTCTGAAGAAATTTACTATATGACTTATCTTTGTGAAGAATTGTATGATTTGTATATAAAATATGATCATGCTAAAAAACTATTATCAGAAAGTTTTCAAAGGTTGACTGAATTAATTGAAAAAGAAGAAAATGAAGATATTAAATTGAATGGATTAGGAGTTTTATATGTTATTTCAAAGAATTTATTCTATTGGTCATGAATTTATAAAAACTAATAAATGGACAATAGACCGTTTACATTAAATGATTTATATCCTAGGATATATTTAACTAAATATTGTGGTGATACAGTAACCTTAAAGTTAGTTGAATCAATAAATAATAAAGGTATATTTAAGTATGCTTAATCAATATATGATTTCATTTTTTAATATATTAGAGGGGTTATAAAACTATTTTATTAAATCATATTATCTCTTAATATCTCTATAATTCAGGGGTCTATATCATAATGTTTAGAAAAGATATTTTATTTATAAAAAAATGTTTACTAATAAATGGAAGAGTTCAATAGACTGAGAGGTTATCCCAAGACGTTTAAATTAAATGATTTATATCCTGGGGAATATGATCTGATATCATTGAAAAAAATTAAAACTAAATATGGAGATACAGTAATCGCAAAGTTATATGTGGCAGATGAAGAAAAAAATTATTACCTAGCGAATAAACATGGAATACTTTCTGATGAATCAATATATAAAATCAATAAAGGTAGATATATATTTAAGTATTCGGGTATGATTAATGATAAATATGAATATGAATTAGAGGAAGCACCTAATTAATCATAGTTTTAACTGGTTTGATAAAAGCTTCCTAGATTATGAAGAATGGGTAACTTTACATACCTCTCTGCTTTTCTCAATCATATAAAATTAATCCATTGTAAGATCTTTCAAATCTTCTTTCATTTTTATAATATTAGCTTGATTTATAATTTTTTCCAATTTCAATTTTCTACAGTTATAATCATCAATACTTTCTTCAATAGATATTAAATCATTACTTATGCGTTTAAATCTCTTTTTTAAATCTCTACGTTTCTCATATGATTTACGTAATTTATCTTTTACATTTATTAAATCTCTTTCTGTTTGAGCTAGTGAACCGACAGTATTTTTTTCTATAGATTTAAAAAAAGATTCGAATCGTGATTTTGCATTTATTTTTTCATCATCTGATTCCATTGGAGGAGAAAAAGAATCAAGTCACACAGTGAACAATTTATATAGATTGCTCTTATCAGTCAGAAAGATGACGCATTACGACCCCGGGATGTGGTATTTGTTCCACTAAGCAGGGTCAAAAAATATTATTTTCCGGTAGCGTAGGAAATAACACCATGAGCCGGGATATGTTTTAGATAATAAATGACCTCAGACTTTTTCAACCTCATTAAGACTGATATTTTTTTTCAGATAGCACACAGTCGCTCATATAAATGGATGAATGACTATATATATATTTAAGTATGATGACGAATATGAGGAAGCTTAATCACTTTTTTTTTATTCTTTATCTGAGATGATTTTGACATATTTTTTTTTAATTTTGTTTAGTTTTTCTATTAAAAATAGGGTATTTTAATATGTTTTTAAGATCTTTAATATATTTAGAGGATTCAAGTCCTCTTTTTTTTCACGACTTTCATATAAATCCTTTTACCGTAATTTACCTATGTATGGGGGGACTAATGGTCCCCTCATAAATATCAAGATGAGGTAGCCCCATAATAGGGCAGACTATCTTTGATCATTTGGAAGTTCTCTTTTTTCACGCATTTAAGTTAAAATTTGGTCTAAATGTAAAAAAGGCCTTATTTAACTATAAAATCATGTTTTTAATATTAAAATGGATCGGTACCTTTTTTTATATATAAAAAAGATAAAAAATAAGCTATAAAATATAGTTTTTAGTGTATAAAGTACATGTGTGCTCGTACGGGTGTATAGATACTACTGTCTCGTCAGCATGGAATAGCCGACAGCTTTTTATTATTTGTTGTTTTCTTTCAACGCAGATCAACCAACCGAAAGATGTAAGGTATGTATTTGAACATCCGGGACAGTGCCATCCAATTTAGATCGTAATCCAGTGGGGACGACATCTACAGGAACTATACACTCCTTCTCCTGCCACTAACCTCTCGAAAGCACTTTCGAATCCGCACATTTAACCTGTTGCTTACGTGTGGAACAGCGTCAATCCCAAACGAAGAGCCTCTCAAAAAGATCAATTTTGTGAACTTTTGCAAATATTGACAAATATAGAATTACTAAGTAGGTAGCCGGCTTTAAATATCTTGACCTTTCCACTCATGTTACGCGAGGTTGCTATGGCCAAGTTTATAGTCACAAAACTCGCTCATAATGAGCTTCTTGAAAACATACACTGAGCTCAATTTAAAAAAAAAATTAATCTAATACGTGGCAGGATTGAATTTGTCTGTCTCCATAGACATTCACCATAGATGTTTCTCACTGCCCATACATGTTCGTCACTTTCTCTATAGATGCTTTCTCACTGCCATTACAGACAACGGCTATATTTTTCGTTGACAAAGACGTAAAAAGCACAAAATCAGTCTGAATGCTGTTTTCTCTAATGGAAACTCACTCTTAACTTTGATAATGCCCCTGTCCCTATAGGCGTGTACTGTGATAATATCAAACTTTGTTTCATAAATTTACCGATTTCTTGCAATTTTAAGCAGAAGGCCGTGCTGACTTTCAACTCACTTTCAGCTCGTCATCGATTCCACCGAGTAGATTTATATCCTCAGACTTAAAATCCTTGCTGCAAAAACTTGACTCTCTGAGTATACATTTGACGCCCACCCTTCTCTTTCTTCACTGTTTTAAGTTATAAACCAGATTTGATAGCCTCCGAGATCTGCCGCTGAAGTCATGTCCACCCCATCATAATCTGGCGTATCGGTAATTACTCTTTGAAAGATTTTACTTGGACGATTGCTAATTAATATTCCCTTTTAACAGCGCCAAGCAAAGAAGTTGGCTCAATTAACTGTACATTCTTTAAGCATTTTTGTGAGATTGTTATTAACTCAGTGAGAATTGCTCCAGGGAAGAGGGGCATAATTTTTCAAAATCGTTCAATATCTTGGGAATAAACTCGGTCGTCTGGACTTCTCGGCATTTGCAGCTATTACATGTCAATGCTCTATGATTAGCAGTAAGCAAATTTGTGGAGTATTTTGCATAATTTGTGTAGTGAATTTTTGCGAGAGAGTATTATAAATATACAAGGCAGTTATATAGAAATCCCTTACTGGTTTGAAACTCAATGAGTGGTTAAACCTTCTGAACCTATCCAGGAACTTAATAAGGAATTAAACTAATTGTATCCACAGATATTTTAAATCTGCTCTTGTTCGCCATGCTACTCAAAACGACTATCTACTCTAGAGATTTCCGTCCAACCATGCGTGTGTATGCATGCGTGTTTGTAGGTGGCGCTAATTCAAAAGATGGTACTGCGTCTAGAACTTCGAGATTTTTCTTTTAATGTGATAAACGATTCAAATACAGGCAACTTTCTAATATCTGTAAATATTTAATAGATTTTTAATTTGCAAAACTTTGTAAAAAGCCCGAGAATAATCCTAAAGTATCTGTCCCCTTATTACAAACTAATACCTGACCTACAGCTTCACAGGATTTTTTAAGTAAAACTAACTATCTAAGTATTTGCAGGAAAGTTTCAAAAATTTGAAAAATTAATTAGATTTGTAATCATTTACATGAACCTCTAAAAAATCTCGAAAACGGCGGTTTTTTTTTTTAAACTTTATCTCCTCTGTTAGCTTTTTCACTGGAATTTCGCTTTTGTTTTAAAATGAAATCTGAATATGTGGAAATGTATAAGTTACAAATGAAAAAAAAATAATAATCAATAGATTTTTATACGGAATTTCGAAGGTGAACAAAATGTTTTATCATAGCCACTTCAATATCGTATCACTTTAATATAAGATTTTTTTTTACCAGATAATGTCTAGACATGGAGTACATTAAATTAGGAGATATTCTAATTTCATGGATTTTAAAAATAAGAATTTTGTTTCAATTTACGAATATTTCGACAATGTAAGTGTTTTACTCGGGAATACTCGAATCAGATTAAAATTGCCATAATTCCGATTATAACTATCCTGGAAGATTCGTTTAAATCTGTTTCAACATTCTTTTTCTCGACCTATTCATATCTGACCTTGTTCGCGGACTAACCATTTACTCTTATTTACTTACTCTTTGATTTGTTCCTTTCCTCTGCAAATAAAGGTGAAAATTCATTTTGAGAATAATCCTGCCGGGTATCTGCAAAAATACACAGGAATAAATACACAGAAATGCACTTCCATATGTGCCAAGCAGTTAATCTCGGTGACAGACCTATATGATACCTAGAAGCAGAGAAATTGCAAATTATAAAATTGATGGGCTTACTTAAGTACAGCTTAAGCCCAGAGGGTAGTTTGAGCTAAATGGGGTTCATTGGATAGGGAACAAAAATTGTAGGTGTATTCTAAGTGAACAAAAATTGCAGGCGCATACAAAATGGAACAAGTTTTCGAATTTTTCATCGAACTACAAATTTTTCAGGAATTTTTTTTACCAAACAACAAATTTGTAATCAAGGTAACCCAATTTGTCGACTTGGTCACGCAACTCAGCCTTCAAATAGTTTCCTGCAATTCCGGTTTTCTTGGAAAAACACAATATGTAGTGAATATATATAATACAGCATATATAGTAGTATAATGAGGTATACTGGATTCGTAAAACATACCTTTACTTGGAAGTCATCTGTTGAGGGAAAAAATAAGTTTACGCAGGTATTTTATATATATATATTTTTTTTTATGTTTGACAAGATGCAAATATTGTATAAAAGCGCACTCGAAATATTCAATCCAGTTTATAAATCCCGATATCAAAATTTGTAAAACAAATCTAACCTGCAGCAACGACTTGCTAACTTAACACTCTCTTAACATGCTACGAAGTCCTCCAAACGAAGTTTTAATGGCACGGACGGCGGAAAATCCTCTAATTGCTAAGAAAACTTGTCCCTCGAGGAATGCATTCTATACGTCGTCTTTGTCGTTCCCAAATACGAAAACGCTCGTAATAACTCCCAAGGTCTGTCGGCAGTCCCCTGTCCACCCCATCCTATTCTAGAAGTAGGTATCGGTGATTATTCCTCTGGAGAAGATTTTCCTTCTTAACCGCTTCCTAATTAAAGCTCCCTTTTAACAGTGCCGAGTAAAAGCGTTGGTGCAATTAACTGTGTTAAACATGCTTCCGAGACGTTCCGATAACTCACTGCATCGTTGCCAGAGGGGCGGATGTGGTAAGATTTTTCAGAATCGTTCATTTGATACGGGATTTATTCGTATCAATCTTTTGCGCCAAATTTATATGTGAATGCAAATTCACGTTTAATCCATTACTTGCTATTGGCGCGAATTTGAAAGCATCTTGAAATTGGAATATCTGTTTTAGTCATTTAAGGAAAGCATACATATGCAGATGAACATCAGAACATTTTGATCTGATTGTAAAATATGACTAAATAATTTTTAAACAGATCTTCGAATTTTTTTGTCAGATAATATACAATGGCTATGTGATATATTTACTATCAATTTATCCAAGTTATTTTTTTATTCAATTGGTACAAATTCAAAAAAAATGTTATTTTACGTTGGTCCATAGCTTAGTGATGCCTAAGGATAACTCAGATTTATATGTGTCAATAGAAACTACTCTAATATATTAACATCCATAGCGCAGTCCAAATTATCAATTCTGAAATACTTTGTACGACCATAATTCTTTCGGAAATAGTCGCCATTTTCTATAAGAAATGATAATCTTAAAATTCGATGCATTTGCGTTCTAATCGTGAGAATTACTAAATATTCTAACGAGATAAAATTTTACACTTAATATAACTCTAACGATTTATGCGGCATTACAGGGATCCCAAATAAGTGCAAACTATAAATATTGCAAACACAAAGAACATCAGTCAATTTTTATTCAAATTAAATTAAATTTAAGAATTAAATGTTACCGCAACGAATATGCATCTTGTATATGCAATTTTCGAGCGCTATACTAAAATAGCACGTTTAAAAATGAAAATGATATATCAAGTTTAAAATTAAAATTAGACATTTGAATTGCAAGATAATAGTAATACAATTCAGGAGCTTTTGAAACGTGCTCTTCGTCAAAATTTTGATATCAACCATCTTCGAGAAAACATTAATTTCTCTATGCAATAGAATGATGAAGCAAGAAATTTATGGAAAATCCATATTATGGTGGCAAATGGTGTGCACACTTCATTATTGACGGAATTGTTAATCATTTTTCTACTCTTTTACATACTTATTTCGTACAGTCGTACGGATATTCGGAAATACCGAAAAGGACATCTCCAGAACTTGAAGTGGAAATCCTCCCCACCCCCTACTTTCTCTGGAATTAGTTGCTGAATTCATATCAGTTACCGTCTATCTACAGCCAATATTGAGAAATAAATGTTTCAAGGAAAATATTTGAAAGTGGGGAACCTTATAGAACCACCCTATCTCCTTCTAAATTTGATACTGAATTTAAATCAGTCATCTGAGCTCTAGCTATAACGGCTCCTAAGAAATAAATGTTTCAAGAAAATTATTTCTTAAAATCAGTACGGCAAAATTATTGACACCGATAAAAAGTTAAAATCTACAGAAATATCTCTGGTGCAGCAGCATTCGTGCACTCGTCATTGGATTTTAAACCGTGATTTTAAACAGTGATTGTCTCCGGATAGAATCATTATTTTCCATAAGAAATATCCTAAATAATATATGTCTAACAAGCTTTTCCTACTTTTCTCACCCCCTCCCCTTCCTAAAGTCCCCTTTCGTTCCTGGGTAACATAAGAATCTGAATCTTTGAATAATTATATTATCGACCACAGAACAGACCCTAACAGAACGGAATCCTTTCCAGATTCATAAGAAGTTCCCGACTGGTCTAGAAGATTAAATCATTGAACACTTACAGTATGGACAAGAACAGGCTGAGCCAGGAGGAACATTTGAGACGAGCATTTTTACGCTGACGAAGCGTCATACATTATTAAACAGAATAAAACGTATTATAAAATGTTGCAAATTAAATTTTTAAGAATGTTAGTTTCCTTGTCTTTGGCAAGGCTAAATTCTAAGAATGCTATGAAAGGCTTAAAATTCGAATCATCACCGTTGTAATCATGAGAAGTACTTACATGTATAATTCATTTGGGTGTTATCCCATCCACACACACAGAAAGGGAGATAAGCAAATTTTGAAAGTCATAGAAATTGGTTTAGAAGGCCTTTAAAACAAGCTCTTCCGTCAAAATCGTGGTATTGAACATTTTCTGTGAAACACCGCTTTCCCTATTCAGTAGCATAAAAATTAAATTCCGTGGATATATTTTTAGTGCAACATCGTTCGTGCATGTCCTAAAAACGCGTAATGGTTTGGCTCTTGACTACTCATTTATACACGAAAATATTTCCTCCGGTACACCTCCCGCTAAAGAAAAGGTGTGCCATCATGAATGTAGACGGCGGATTTTCCTCTCTACCCTCCGTTACATTTACATTTCAAGCATTATGCACTGTTTATGGGCTGAAAAAAAATCGGTTTAAGCTTCAGATCACGTTCTTTAAGCCCCGCAGCCGGCCGTTTTATCTTCAATCATGTGAGCATTAGCAGCGGATTGCATGGCCAAGCGTGCTTAACGAGGAGTGGGGTGGTAAAATAACCATAAAGCATCGGTGTCTTACGATCGAACATTTTGTTAGTCAAGGTGGAAAAGATGGTTATCTCGTAACTTTTCATTCCTTTTTTCCTTGAAGTTTAAATGCTTGACATTTTAATTGAGGATAAAAAGCATCTGCCCAACTTTCTTGTATACAGAGTTCCTGCGAAAGTCAATTTCCAATAACTTTATAAGGTAAAGTCCACGGGTGTACACGTTAGATGTATCTACAGTAAAGTGGTCATGCCTTATTATACAACATAAAGGATTGCAGCGCTTCTAGCGGAAAATGTAAGAAATTAGGATAAGAAATTGGGCAACAGAGAAAGGTAGACGAAATAAGTCAATGAGATAGATATGGAATATCGTCAAAATAAATAGAAATCAACACTAAAAATGTTACGGAAGAGATTTGACACACTAGGATCATTCACTAATGGCTTTCTTATTCAGGAAAGATACAACAAACAAAACTTACATGAGCTAAAACCCCTCGAATAAAGAACATGGCAACAAAGCGTGATACACAAAAAAAGGAAAACTCGAAGTTGTAGCGCACTGTCTAATAAATAGAAAGATATACGAATGAAACACATACAAGGTAGGATCAAAAAGTTCGGAGACTGTGCTGATATCTCCAATTCCGATTGGAGGAGAGGGGAACTATTTTACCATGGCATAGAGGCACATATGACGCAAGATGGGAAAAGGAAGAATCAGATGTTTTTCCAGACAATGCGTGTGAATGAACAGTAGTCGTTCGCGTTCGTCGTCGAAAATAAAAATGGCGTTTGAATAACAACGTGCGAGTATCAAATTCTGCCAGCGTGTGGGGAAATAGCCTCCAGAAACATTGCACCTGCTGCAGAAACTGCAATGTTTCTGTCGGAGATTTCCCCTAAACGCTGGCAGAATTTGATACTCGCATGTTCTTCTTCAAACGTCATATCCATTTTCGAAGAACGCGAACGACTACAGTTCGCCGACACGCATTGGCGGGAAAAATCCTGCACTGCGGACCTGCTTCTTCCTTTTCACATCTCGCGTCGCATGTGCCTCTACGCCACGGTAAAATAGTTCCCCTCTCCTCCAATCAGGGTAGGAGATATCAGCACAGTCTCCGAACTTTTTGATCCTGCCTTGTAAATCGAAGGCAGTTAAAAAGTCGTATCATCAGATCCTACAACAGGGTGACGCTTGCAATGTTTTTCAAAGTACGGGGAGTTCAAACACGCATTGATGCTGATAGGTTGCAATATGAACAGGTTGTACATTAAATTCCTGTGCATGAAAGTGTTGTTCATTTTGGCATTCCTGAATAGGACTGCTATTAATAACCTTATAAGTATAAATATAATAATATTTATATTTATAAAATATTATATTTATAATATATTATATTTATACTTAGTTACCTTATCAATCAATAAAAATCAATTTGAAAAATTTCCTTTTCTAGTTACAAAATATTCAGAGTTTATAGTAAAGTGGCCATGCCGGATTGAATAAGTGATTGCTGCGCCCTTAGCAGCAACTTCGAAAGTCAAGAGGGTGAACATGGCAACAAAGCAAAATAGACTAAAAATGACAATTGCAAAGTTGTAGAGCATTGTCGAATACGTAGGAAGTGCCACTAAAACTGTCGCAGAAGGCATTTTTTACATACACTGCCCAGGTTGTCCGACTCACCTGAAAACTGTATTTGCACTGCGGGGAGAAAAGAAGGCATTTGCTTGACACAATGGAGTTATTGGCAATGGATGTCCTATTTGAGTACACTGAAATATATAATACTTGCATGCACAGGAATTTCATGTACATCTCGTTCTAAATGTCCCCCGTTAGCAACCATGCATATTTAAATTTGAGGGAAAATTTAGATAGTGTACTTGAACAAACGTTGCAAGTGTCACTGTACTTTTGTTAAGTATTTAGTGCCTTCTGTATACGCTTTCTGGTCATTCTTGGTGTCTATTTCTACTCTTTATACAATGCATACAACTTGGTAATTAGCATTCTTCGTCTACCTCACTTGGTTGTCGATTTATTTATTCTAACTTTTTACAGTCTCCGCTATGGGTGCTGCAATCCTTTTTATTCGATCTAGCATGGTCACTTTACTTTTGAAAGAACTAACGTGTACACTCAGGTATCTTTCCCTACAAAGTTATAAGGGTGCTTAGTACTTTCATCCATATCCCGCATTATCCACTTGTATCACAATAAGTATAAGAACACAAAATCGTTGTGTATGTTTATGATATTTCGTTAGCAAGGTACTCGTTTAAAAATGTGCTTTAAAAACTCTTAAAACACTCATCTCTTCATGTAGACAACAATCGCGCCTATCAATTAAGCCTATTATTTAATCTTTTATTGTTAGTTTTTTTAATTAGCAACCAAGTAAGTCATTGATTTATTCTACTAGATGCAGTCATAGGATGGGTTGCTTAACGTTATTGCCATATTTCAGTACCGATAATTTACACCTTGGAGGAAGTTCCTTTTTTACTTTCCTTATATACATAATGTATAAGGAAAGTATTGTGTCGGGGTCGAAAATTCGAATTCGAGTTTTCGACGGGAGAGCACGTTTCAAGCATCCCTGATCCCGAATCAAACATTTTTGAAGTGATGTCTGTGTGTGTGTGTGAAAGTATGTGTGTGTTTCAGTGAGCCTGTGGAGACGATAACTTTACGAACGAATGGACCGATTCGAACCAAATTTGGTACAAAAATCACAATCCGTAAACGCTGGAAGCCTATTGTTTTTATACGCAATCGAGTATTCAGAACCCTCCTAAATTTTCGAATGAAATTTTGAAAAAATCGTCAAAAAATTAAAACCACTAATAAAGTTACGCAAATAGATGTTTCTTATGTAATTTTTCATTAGAAAGCGATTGCCATAAATTTTAGAACGCTAACATGAACCGTTCTCGAGATATTGCACATTTTTCAAAAAAATTATCAAAAAGTCATATAAATAAAAAAAAATTCCTATTGAGAAACATGTTCACTTTTCATATGCAATATCATGCGATAAATTGGGTGACATCATTCTCGTGGATCTAGCTCGTTCCATTCATGAAAAAAGATACTTTGAATAATACTTTTGTATTTGAACGCCAATAGTCATTTATCTGCTGTAAGAATAACTTATTTCTTAGTGCATAACGTTTGGCGGGATTTTGGCGACGAATTTGGCGGAATGTCGCCAACTTGGCGACTCTTTGAAATGTTGCCATATTAACGAAAATCTCGCCAAATGGATAAAAATGACGCTAAATCAATGAAAATGACGACTAATTGGACAAAATTCAATATCATGGAAAGAATATTAGTATCTACTATAAGAAAAACCTATTTTTTTACTGTAAAAGTAGTAAATTCATTACATTATATAAGGAAAGTCATGTGTTGCCCACATCAGATTTTTTTTTGTAGGTTGACATAAAATTTAATGACTCAGAAGGGCTTAAATAAACACTAATGGGTGTCGAATATCTTAAAGTTCTCCGCATTCGAAAGAAAAAACTCATTCGCTCCTCACGCTATTTCCCAAAATCGAATCTTCAGAAGAAAAAAACTGCGATATAAAACAACGGAAAATCCTCTGGCTCTTCTCCCTCAACTAGGACTTATTTTAAATATTAACTAAAGTTCTGATGCGTTTTTCCGTCTTTATCCCTCTAAAAACCGTAGAGAGGGGAATATGACATAGAATCCTCAAATCCTGTAGTAATTTTCCTATCCTGCAGCTTTTTTTTCTCGAGGGGGTAGAAAAAGAACAGCTCTGTTAAACCGAAGACATCTTCTGGAAGAAAGAACATGAAGTGTGTGAGCTTGTCCATTTTAAAGAGAGCTGTGGATGGGGATTACAGACGATTTTCTGCAAAACGGGGGACAAGTGTGATCTGTACACTAAGAAATTGGAATGGTAGAAGTGCATTCGATCATGAACATTGAAGGGAGGGCAGAAATGGAATGTATATATGGATGTCCGGTGTGGATTCAACCGTGGCAGTTACAAATCCCAATCGGAAAGTTAGAAGGGGATCGAAAAATTCTTCAGAGTTGAGATAATTCAGCTGATAATAACGATGGACATGCTTCCTGTCCCTCTCTTGTAGGAATTTCCCCCCCTGCAATACATAGTATATGTGAAGGAACAAATATCTGATTCCGATTTTTACGTATTTTCACGTTTTGAGCATTCCTTACTAAGAATCGTCAAATTGTTCAAAGTTGTATGTTTTTTAATAAAACTGATGAGTATGGATCTCTATTTGAATTATTACTTTCCTTATATACATAATGTATAAGGAAAGTATTGTGACGGGGTCGAAAATTCGAATTCGAGTTTTCGACGGGAGAGCACGTTTCAAGCATCCCTGATCACGAATCAAACATTTTTGAAGTGATGTCTGTGTGTGTGTATGTGTGAAAGTGTGTGTGTGTGTGTGTGTGTGTCAGTGAGCCTGTGGAGCCGATAACTGACGAACGCATGGACCGATTCGAACCAAATTTAGTACAAAAATCACAATCCGTAAACACTGGAAGCCTATAGTTTTTATACGCAATCGAATGTTCAGAACCCCCATAAATTTTCGAATGAAATTTTGAAAAAATCGTCAAAAAATCAAAACCACTAATAAAGTTACGCAAATAGACATTTCTTATGCAATTTTTCATTAAAAAACGATTGACATAAATTTTAGAACGCTAACATGAACCATTCTCGAGATATTGTACATTTTTTAAAAAAATTATCAAAAAGTCATATAAAATAAAAAAATATTTCCTATTGAGAAACATGTTCACTCTTTTCATATGTAATACCATGCGATAAATTGGGTGACATCATTTTCGTGGATCTTGCTCGTTCCATTCATGATAAAAGATACTTTGAGTAATACTTTTGTATTTGAACGCCAATAGTCATTTATCTGCTGTAAGAATAACTTATTTCTTAGTGCATAACGTTTGGCGGGATTTTGGCGACGAATTTGTCGGAATGTCGCCAACTTGGCGACTCTTTGAAATGTTGCCATATTAACGAAAATCTCGCCAAATGGATAAAAATGACGCTAAATCAATGAAAATGACGACTAATTGTCGAAAATTCAATATCATGGAAAGAATATTAGTATCTACTATAAGAAAAACCTATTTTTTTACTGTAAAAGTAGTAAATTCATTACATTATATAAGGAAAGTCATGTGTTGCCCACATCAGATTTTTTTATTGAATGAACGTTATAGACTGATTTTCGATCAAATTAAGAGAAGTTAATGTTTTGGATACTGATTTGGATTGGGATCAAAAACCGAATTAAGAGTATAATAATGTGAATAATTATAATAGCTAATGTTAATCATTATAATTTATATATACACTGCTAGCCATTAAAATTGCTACACCAGGAAGGAAAGCAAATAACAAAATGTTTATTGTACACATACAGTATAATGTGAGGAACACATGATTAAATTTGCTGGTGGTTTGGGGTACACAGCATGCAGAATTCAATACACAGAGCTGCCACCTTTGGCAGCAACAACGGCTGTAATCCGGTTAGCAATCGAGTCGAATTGAGCTTAAGTGACAGATACGGATACGTAATTTCATGCGGCTTCAAGTCTATGCCAGAGTTCATCAATCGTAGTGGCTGGCGAGTGGTGACGTGTCAGTCTCTCGGCTACCCGTGACCAGATGTTCTCAATGGGTGACAGGTCTGGAGAACGTGCTGGTTAGGGTAACAGTCGAACACCCTCTGTATCGAGGAAGGTCATGACGGCACGGGCAACATGCGGTCGTGCATTATCTGGTTGAAGGATGGCATCACGCAGGCCTAGAAGATAGGGAACAGCCACGGGCCTTAACACGTCAGAAATGTAACGGCGGCTATCAACATTACCGGCTCTGAAAATAAGAGGTGGCCGGGATAGCACCCCATACCATCACGCCAGGTGCTGGGCCCGTATGACGATGACGAATACAAGCTGGAAACGTTCGTTCTCATCGGTGCTACCTCACACGGATACGCCCATCATGATGCTGTACGCAGAACTGGGATTCATCTAAAAAGACGACGTGGTGCCACTCCAGTGTCGCCGTTCGTCTCACCACTGTAGGCGCGCTTGTTTCTGCTGTAGAGTCAAGAGAAGCCGCAACAATGGTCACCATGCTGACAGTCCGTGGTACCGCAGACGTCGTCGCACTGTCCGTGCGGACACTTGTCCTGCAAACGAGCCAAATTCCTGACTCAGGGTACGTGACGGGGCTGTACGATCCCGCAAGGCCGAGAGGATAACATTTCTGTCCTCTCGAGCGTTAGTGACCCGGGGCCGCTGAGATCTTGCATGGCTTTCAGTATGGCTGTCCTTGACTCACCGATTCCATATTCGCCTGAGAGTCATGGGAACCCGACCAACTCGAGCAGCAATATCGCGGAACGATAAAACGTAGTCCCGATAGGCCACGATCCTGCCGCGGTCGAATTTCGACATGTGCTGGTAGGAGTTTCTCCTTCTTACACGAGGCATAACACGGCCTTCACACAAACAAAAAAACGTTCAAATGCTATTTCCGAATGAGAAACCCGCTGTGCAATCTTCCTTTTATACAGAATGTAGATGGCGTTACTAATACCTGCTTTATGCGCATGCACTGCAATGCTAATCATTTGGATATCCCAGCATGTAGTACCTTTCATTCAAATTTGACGTTTGTTGCATGCTTCCTTCATGGTGCAACAATTTTAATGGTCACCAGTCTAGCTTACCGTCTTCGACAACTATTCTGGTCACATTTTTTTTAAGCTAATAAATTTAGTACCGCCCTTTGAGTGGGAGTAGTACGTCCTAAAAAAGCGCTTAAACGCATTTTCTCCTACTGCTTCTTCTCTGCTGATCCCGCGGCCTTAGCTGATGCTAAATAGTTGTCTTAAAAGATAAGCTCTAGCATAACATGAAGATAAAATGCTTTTTAATAATTTATTTAAATTTAAGCTCACAGGACGGGTTTTTGTATAAACCATTTATGCTGCTACTGATATATATATATAGAGAGAGAGAGATAGATAGATGGATAGATATGTGTTAAAATGCAAAACATTAAATATACCCAACCCAAATGTGAAAATGCAAAAACTTTACAACCGGCAAACAAGACCAGAAAAAATTAAAATTTGGACTTACGTTAAACAAAGAAATCAAACGGGGTACACACACACACAGCGCGCGCGCTTAAATTTGCAAATAGACATTAAAAAATTCTTCAAGTCCTTACATCAAAAATTAATATTTACAGACAATTATTAACCACATTTTACCGATAAAAGTTACTACTAATGTCTTACCGACAAAAATTTTCTCTAAAGACTATATATCTATCTCTCATACCCATTTTTGGAATACTTAGTTAAATAATATACAAGATCTACGAGCAGTCAATAGAACTTTTTGACAATTTTAATACAAAACCGTTAAATATATATATTTTTTAATTTTAGATCCAGAATAACCAGCAATTTTCTAAACACTGCAATATATACATAAATTAAACAACATCTAATAACCTTAAAAAATATTAGTATCATAAAAATTTAAATTGGGCTATTTTAAAAAGCTGACTTTAAAGGCATAACTAGAATCTAATGTTAACGATACATGGTCTAATTCAGACATCACCAATAACTAAATATAAGCTCAATTTCAAAACGAAGACCAAGGGGTTTTCTACTTAAATACCCAAGTTTTTTAAAAATATCTAAGGTTATTTGCTGTATATGTTCATTTAAAGGAATCTTTAAATCAAATTTAACATCTATGTCAATAAAACAATGACATCGCTTTAACGTATTACCCTTTAAATTTTAATATCTAATAAAAAAAAGACCAACGTGAAAATTTCAACTGTGCATATTACAAACTTTTCAATATAGGTGATTACGTGAACACTATAAAATTGAATTGAGAAGCTGGAAGAAAAATTATCGAAGAGAATGCGGAAGTGTGGGAAAATAATTTTAAAGTCCCACCTAAAAATTCATTAAAAGTTTACAAACAACGTATTTATATTTTTCAATATTAGTCGAATGCAAAGAAAGCACTCTGTTAGTCGAATGCAAAGAAAGCACTCTGTATTCCCTTAAAAAATCAGAAACGTGCGAATCTTCAATTCATACTTGTATATGGCCAAATTTAAAAATAAATATTGTTGCAAATGTCGTAATACAACTTTCTCCATTATTTTCAAAAATTATTTAAATATGGACGTGTTATTCGTCGGATTTCATTCAAAGGCCGTTGCAAACAGCATTTTTAATGGGCACTTTGTGATAATGTTTTCGATCATTCAAGAACTTATTTGTGTGAAAATAGATGAAAAACTAATTTAAATTTTTAAAAACCTTGCCGAGGTACATCGTCACGCGAGCTCAGTGCCCATGTACCGAATTTCATGGCTTTTCGTTGCATGAATTTTAAGCTGCCAAAAGACGAACAGACAGACATTATCTTTTATTTTAAGATTACAAAATAATTACGTCGATTTATAAGTATTTACGTTATATATAATTATTAAAGCTGAAGATATTTATAAATCCCTTGCATACACCATTCTCGAGATAGGCAAATGCTAAAGAACCGCTAAGCTTTGGGGTCCCATCCTCCGTCTTCACTATATCTTTCTTTTTTTTTTATTTACTAATTTTATGGAGGGAATGGGTTGCAAGAATTGCCTTTTGCAAGTCCCCGCAAGGATTAGATGGCCTTAGTGTTTAATGTTCTATATAATAAATGAGCTGATCTGTTTTACGAAATGCGTGCATTATGATATAATGGTAATCAATGAAAAGAATAAATGTACCCCAAAATGAAAGTAAGCGTTCTGAAACTGTTTTTTTTTTCTCTCCTCGTTGAATCGCATGATATATACCCAGTTATAACCATTAGGGACATTTTATCGGTCTTTAATAGGACACGTTGGGATATAATTTGTGCTTTTTAGGGTCATTAAGAGTGGACGGTGGGTATGGTTTTCGTTTCGTTTCATTGGTTTGGATAGATACGGTTATGAAGAGTGATATATTTATAGTTAAGGGAAATCTATATACTTTTGTATTTTGTGACATATAATGGATATAATGGTTAACAATTAGTTTTTTATTGGACTCAATACTATTAAATAGTCATGGACTTTGAGAGAAGGGGATGAAACTCCTATAAATGAAACACTTAACAATGGCATAGTGTTTTGAAATTTATGTCTAGGTACCGAGTTAGTTGACAAAACAGGAACTCGTAGTTATGTATGTATTTCTGATTATTTTCAAATTATGGCTCCCTAATTATGAGTATATTATTCAGTAAATTGAGAGGTAAAGTAGTTTTGAATACGTAGAAATATTCTTAAGTGTTTCAGTTTGCGTTGCGTTAATAAATTACTTATACAAAATTGACAGTCTAAATGAATAAATTAAACTTTTTGCCAAAGGATTACATATAATGCTTGGCTACTTATCTTTCCCCAGCGCCATCTGAATTAATATTTCAAACGATATGGGCGTTTTCTTCATATGACGTTTTAATTCCTTATCTTTAACTCCATGTAAATAGTATATAGATATGAATGGTCACAATATATGCATTATCACGTATATTTTTTTTCTTTTCCAATACTATTACGAGTATCCTCTGGATTCACGAATGTATTCTCGGGTTTCAAAATGAGTCCAAATATTTATATAAGTTAAGATTTACAATCGTAAATCGGAGCAAAATACTATTAATAACTTTCAAGCTACCAAAAAAAACAACAAAATAGCAATTACATGTTAAACGAGCTAACAAAACAAAATGAAATCGTATTCTCAAAATTGAAGTATTACCAACTTACTCGTATCACTTAATTGTACTCTCTGTATCACTTAATTGTACTCTCTGAACAATGAGTATCTTTGTGCGTTCTTTGTGCAAATGTCCTAAATAACTCGAGAAATTCTTAAAAAATTGATTGGTTTGTGGATCTTTTCTGAACTCGCCAAAAATCGTCGTTGGCAGAATTCGCTAAATTTGTTTTCCAAAATGTGTTTTTTTCCAGTGGTCATACTTCGCCGTAATGGCGATTGATTACTGTACATGCTGCTTATCAGCTAAGATATTTTTAAGACTGGGGAAAGTTATGAGATTACTATACGTAAAAGAAAAGGATATTGCTGGTGTCAAAAATCCAACACTTGGATGTATATGGATCGGCACGTTTTAGAGTTACCCCGAATATTATTTTATTTTTTTCAGTGGCATTTGTTTGTGTTCTGTTTATCTCTTTGGAGTCGTGATATCTCTCGAACAAATGAGCTACCAAATGCATTTTTTTGCGATTATTTCAATTAGTAAGCGTAAGAGAGGTAATCTTGGGAATCTGTTGGTCGAGAAGTTGGACGCAGAATACTTTCAATATATCCAAAACTTTTCTTATCTAAAATCGATGAAAATGAATTGAATAAATAATTTTAAACAAGCAGTCATTTTTTATATAATATTTTAATTTAAAGCGAATATCATCCTTTATAGGACGGTAACATGCAACGTCCTCGACATACGGTATTTTTTATTTAACATATAAAAAAAAAAAATTCAGTACCGGCGTCTAACTTCAATATCTTCTGAATAGTCCTATGGATTTTGCTGATTTTTTTTCAGGCAATAAGGCCGAGTTCAGGAAATATTTATATGAATTACTTACGAAAGTTAAATGTGTGATCAAGGTTTCATCTATTACGTTCTGTCTAGACCGTTCGATATGCCTTGTGATTCTGACGCAGGATAGAACAATCTATAGGAAAATAAGTACTAATCAAGGTGAAAGGTGTGGTCATTAGAATGGCATTTACTGGAGAATTCTGCAATATGTTTTGTGATTGTGTGTGAGTTGTTCATATGAAAACCAGCTAAAGTAAACATATTAATATTAGCAATCAGTTATCCATCTATTTAAAACCACTAACCAATTATGTTCAGTCTTTCCAAAAGAATACTCGTGAGGAAAACAAGAAACGAAATCGAATGCCTTAAAGCTTCGAATACAGCAGACACTTCCGAAATTCGTCTCCATGCGCACAATTTATTTTCCAAAACGGTTCTTTTTCTCTAACCCAAAATGCCTTTCTAAAAGCGGGCTGTTACTCTCAAATAAATTCAATTAGAGATAGTCTTAGCATCTCGGAACAGTCTGAGCCTCCAGAGACTTCTCTAATTAAAGACTTTTTAAATGGTGCGAGTGATAGATGAATAGGGGAGAATGGGGTGTAGATAAAGTGGAAATGTTTCAGAGTCACTTTAGAACAGTGGTTACTAACCTTTTAACCCTCGCAAACCTCTTTTTGCGTAATATTTGCATTAAATTTTGCGAGGTTCCTTTATCAGGTTCGTTAACACGGAATGCATTAAATACAAAAAGTTTAACAAAAATACATACACTAACGTTGTTGCACATGAAAGATCTGCTAAATTTAATTTTTCTATAACTATATGCTATATACAACATTTAATCACATGTTTTTTCCCTTCAATTCCCTTCAATCATATTTATTTCTCCACATAATCTTTCATAAGTAGTCAGTAAACGGACTATGACCACATCATATTCCCATAGAGAGAAAACGCATAGGTATCGTACAGGTGTTATTTTAACTTCAGTAGCACTCAATTTGCTCAGCACAAAAAACATTTGTACAATACAAAACTGAAATTTGTGCAGTGCAAAGAAGAGGCTCTTTATTTAAAACAATTTTTAATTTCCCTGCAATACACGGTAACGTATAGGAAAAGTATTGGAATCTTGACAAAAATCGAAACTCGGATCTACACATTTCGACACCTCTAAAATACTATAAAACCATTTTCAGCGTGTCGTCTGTGTGTGTGTGTCTGCCTATGTGTCTCTGTCTGTGCAGATTTTGAATCCACTCTAACAAAAAACTAATCAACCGAATTTTATAAAATTTGGTAGGTAAGTCACTTGTTGGTCACCCTGGTGCTGATTAGATTTTGGTATGATTCGGAAAAAATGACTTGCCGTTTTTTATGAAATGGCCCGCAAAAAGTCAAATTTTAAATTAAAAAACTACATATGCTGAAATATATCAATGAAATACTTATTTTATAAGTAATTTAATTAATTTAATAAGTAATTGAATAAGTAATTAAAAAAATAAAGAAGCAAGAAAGATCATTCATGCTTAAAGCATTGATTATGAAACACTTTCCAACTTCAATGCAATTTTATTTAAACATCTCTAAAATGCAATACATTCCTCGGTAATATTTTAAAACTTATCACAATACTACATTAATTTATTATATTTGAAAACTTAAACCTTCATCGAAAAAAATGAACTTCATTCAAATGACAGCATTGAAATATAAATTGCCTAGTTTAAACATCTTTAAAATGCGATACATTCCTCAGTAATAGTTTTAAAATTATCATAATACTGCGATAATTTATTATATTTGAAAACTTCATCGAAAACAATTAAATTTTATTTAAATGACATCATAGAAAAAATAACTCGCCTGGCTCTCTCTATAAAAGCAGCATTTCATTCATAACATTTTCCCATTCATTTCATTCATCACAATACTATAATAATTCATTTTATTTAAAAATTAAGACCATGGGGCTACAAATATTTAAACTCTATGCTTAAAACTGCATCGAAAAAATCGTCCTTCTCTCTGTAACATCCATGAATATTTCATTTATGCAGCTAAATCCGTGAGCTAAATAATTTTGCGTTAAAGAAATACAGCAATTCTTATACAACTCATTCTACATATTTTGTTGTTTACATTTTATATAAGTGAAAAATAGACTTCGTTGTAGAAATAATTAAATTTGGATGATCATTTAAACTCAAATACATTGTAATTGCGTTGTTTCAGTATGTAGATGCACAGAATTTAAGCAAAAATTAAGTGGTTTTAGGACAGATACAACACTCAATATGAATTAAAAAGAACTTTAAAAATCACGATTTTGAGACAAGATGGATGCCATATTTCATTTTGAAGTGGGTCACGTGATATTTTCATATCATGGTCACGTGATCGTTTCATAAAAGAGATGTAATTATTATTTTAATTTTTATTTAAAAAACTACTGAATATATTTCGCTGAATTTTTTTTTATATATTTTATTGGATAATTTGAATATTTCCTAAAACTTGCGAAGCATTTTGTGAATTTTAAATCCGCTTAAAAAATGTTTGAAAAATTAGTTCTTATAGGGTTCAATGTATTTCATTTCTTCAACTCGGGTTCAATCCAAAACTAATTGGTTGATATTCTTCATTTATATCCCATAGGTCCCACAGACCGTCAGAACAACATACTAAACTTTCATTTTGATAATATCATTTTTACGGCAATTATCATGCTAACGGACAGACAGACAGACAGACAGACAGGCAGAATGGACAAAGTCATAAACACTTTTCAACTTTGTTGTAAAGTGTTAAAAATGAATTTGAGTCATGTGCTGCCCACGTCAGATTTTTCAGTGTTACTGTGGGGATTTAGTAGATATATCCTGCCACGATTAAATGTGTTTATTCTAATGACCGTAAATGTTTTATTAAAACTGAAGTATACGGGTTAAAAAATCTTTCTTGTACATTAAGTCCTTTTATTTACTGAAAAATGCACAGTACGTTTTGTGGATATAGGTAAATGATGCATCTCCAAGAAGAGAAAAAACAATGACAGATACAAATATATTTAAATTATTTTTTCTTTTAAATGTTTACGTTTTTAAAAAACCTTTCAAATTCTATGTAATAAAATTTTCAATCAGAATATTTTTACTGCCTTTGAAATTGATTTTAGTAATTTTATACATCCCAATTTATGCAGTCATGAATTTTATTATGTATCAGTATGTGTTAAATTTTTAAGTAAAATTTTATAAGTTAGTTGATCTTAAATATGTTTTCTAATTATTATATTTATTCGAGGGAAAGTATTGTGACTTGGGGTAGAAAATTCGAATTCGAGTTTTCGACGAGAGAGCACGTTTCAAGCATCCCTGATCACGAATCGAACAATTTTGAATTAATGTATGTGTGTGTGTGAAAGTATGTGTGTATGTGTGTGAAAGTATGTGTGTATGTGTGTGAAAGTATGTGTGTATGTGTGTGAAAGTATGTGTGTGTGTATGTGTGTATGTGTGTCAGTGAGTCTGTGGAGATGATAACTGACGAACGAATGGATCGATTCGAACGAAATTTGGTACAAAATTTACAATCCGTATACACTGGAAGCCAATTGTTTTTATACGCAATCGAAAGTTCAGAATCCCCTAGATTTTCAAGTGAAATTTTGAAAAAATCGTCAAAAAATCAAAACCTCTAAGAAAGTTACGCAAATAGACATTTCTTATGTAATTTTTCATTAGAAAACGATTGACATAAATTTTAGAACGCTAAGATGACCCATTCTCGAGATACTGCACATTTTTCAAAAAAATTATCAAAAAATCATAAAATAAAAAAAAATATTTCCTATTGAGAAACATGTTCACTTTTCATATGTAATACCATGCGATAAATTGGGTGACATCATTCTCGTGGATCTAGTTCATCCCATTCATGAAAAAATATACTTTGAGTAATACTTTTGTATTTAAACGGCAGTAGTCATTTATCTTCTGCAAGAATAACTTTTTTCTCCGTCCATAACGCTTGGCGAGATTTTGGCGACGAATTTGGTGGAATGTCGGCAACTTGGCGACTTTCTTAAATGTTGCTAAATTAACGAAAAACTCGCCAAATGGATAAAAATGACGCTAAATCAATGAAATTGACGACTCATTGACGGAAATTCAATATCTTGGAAAGAATATAAATATCTACTATAAAAATAATCTATTTTTTTTTACTGTAAAAGTAGTAAATTGATTGCATTATATAAGGAAAGTCATGTGCTGCCCACATCAGATTTTTTTATTTCATGACTAAGTTATTTAAGTAAGGTTATCCCCTCCCCCCAATTTCGAAATTCGCAAATTTTTCTGGTGATATGTTGCTTTATATGTTGATAATAGTGCCCACCTGTGCACTGTAAATTATTCTTTGGACAGAACCTGGTACAGTACAGACCTTCCAGACCGCTGAATCAGCCAACTTAGTATTGCGTGTTAAGTCAGTCAAGCAGGTAAATTAAATGTATTGAACTGATTTGTGTTAATATATGCTATTTTAATTCTTTTCAACTCTAGCGAATTTCAAACTATCAATTTATATAGTGAAAGTTTTCATCGTATTGGCAGTGATCCATAATAGAGCAGTCAAGTTCTCAAAAAAGTAGAATACAATAATCGATTGGGGGAGTTTATAGTGCTGAAATTTGGTTTACAATACGGAAATTATGAGAAAAAAAACTCTGATGTGGGCAGCACATGACTTTCCCTGCAGACTCAAATTTATATTTTCTTTATTTCCTTAATAATTCGTTAGATTGAGTTTTATTACACCAAATATAACACTACATTTGCATTTTTTATTCAATTTTTGCTTTTATTTGGTAATTGGACATTTTTCCAAAAGTGGCATAACTAAATGCGAAAAATCTCAAATATCTCGAGAACGGTTAGTCGTAGAGTAATACAGTTGTTCTTATTATTTTACTCATCAAAAATTATGTATAAAACAACCATTTAATTGATATATTTGAACATATGTAGCTTTTTTTTAGATTTTGGCGATTTTTGAGGACCGTTTCGTAAAAAACGGCAGGTTGTTCTTTTCCAAATAATACCAAAATCTAATCAGCACCAGAGTATCTCACAAGTAACTTATCTACCAAATTTTGTGAAATTTGGTCAATTAGTATTTTAGCTAGAGTGGATACATGACATTTTTGCGGGCCATTTCGTAAAAAAAAGGCAGGCTGTTCTTTTTTGATTAATACCAAAATCTAATTAGCACCAGAGTATTATACAAGTAACATATCTACCAAATTTTGTGAAATTTGGTTAATTAGTATTTTAGCTAGAGTGGATACATGAAATTTCTAAGGGCCATTTCGCAAAAAAAGACGGGTTCTGTATTTACAAATCTTACTAAAAACTAATCAGCGCCAGGGTCATACCCAAGTGACTTACCTACCAAATTTTATAAAAATCGGTCCATAAGTTTTTGAGTTAGATTGGATACATACATTGGACAGACAGACACATAGACAGACAGACACATAGACAGACAGACACACAGACAGACAGACACACATACAGACAGACACACACACAGACACACACAGAGACACACACACACAGACGTCAAGCTGAAAATAGTTTTTTTCGTATTCTAGAGGTCTCGAAATGTGTAGATCCGTCGAAAACTCGAGTTGTGATTTTCGACATGATTCCAATACTTTCCCTATGCATTACCATGTATTGCAGGGAAAGTAATATATGGGAGAAGAACCTTCAACCCTGCATACACCGCTGGTTTCCTATAAGAATTTGTGTTACAAAAATCTTAAATTGCCAATAATACCTATATTAATATTGCGAATTACAAAAAAATCTATCTCGTTGTAGCTCTGTTTCTTTACAGAACGTTTTCTCCATGTTTATTAACGCTGCCAAGATCTCTCTCAAGATCTTCATGACCGCCAAGATAAACACCTTGGAGATGTCGGTTCGGCGAAATAGACGGAATCTAATATGTACGCCTCAGGAGAGAAATGCGCTGTTGGGCAAAGATATTTCACATATTTGGAGTGAAAAACTCCACTCTGCGCATACACGAAATAATCGATTTAGTTCTACTTTTTATATAATGTATAGATTGAAAATTTATTGAGCGACACATTCATTCACTCTTGATTTAATTGACCCGCACCACACGGACATACACGCGTGCTCACACTTTCACGCATACATATCCATTGTTAAGACGTATGCGCTGGAACTGTGAGTATATTCAAATTTCTGGATACATTCCGCTTCAATAAAAGCAATAGTTACCTAGATAGAATTAATAACTTTGTAAAAACAAATTAATTATTTTGGAAACTGAAATTTTCTACTAAAATTTTTGTCGCTTACTGCTTATATCTATCTTTTATAGTTTAAAATATATGTCGCGTGAAAGTAATGAAACTGATGCAAAAACTCGTTCGGACAGAAACATTTTAGTTTCTTTCGGAAAAAAGTTTAAAATATTGAAATTATTTTTATATATTCAAAAATAAAACCATAATCCTAATGAAACAAATGAAAATTGTTTACATTTTTACTTTCCCTGCAATACATGGTAATGTATAGGAAGTATTGGAATCATGTCGAAAATCGCAACTGGAGTTTTCGACGGATTTACACGTTTCGAGACCTCTAGAATACGAAAAAACAATTTTTAGCGTAACGTCTGTGTGTGTGTGTGTCTGTCTGTGCAGACTTTGAATCCAATCTAACAAAAAAACTAATGAACCGAATTTCATAAAATTTGATAGGTATATCACTTGTGGGCGAATCTGGTGTTGATTAGTTTTGGGTACGATTCGGGATAAAATAACCCGCCTTTTTTTGCAAAATGGCCAGCAAAAGATTGTATCCACCTGAAAAACTAATGGACCGAATTTCACAAAATTTGGTAGAGAAGTCACTGAGGGGACACCCTGGTGCTGATTAGATTCTGGTATGATTCGGAAAAAAATAACCTCCTTTTTTTTTGCAAAATAACCCGCAAAAATTGCAAAAATCTAACATAAATAACTACGTATACTCAAATATATCCATTAAATGCTTGTTTAATACGTAATTTTTAACGAAGAAAAGAATAAGACCAACCCCGCCATTACACTAGGACTAGCCGTTTTCGAGATATTTTAGTTTTTTTGTATTATCTCTACGCCATCTTTGAAAATAAATCCAGTCAACAAATGAGAACAAAAATTGAAATAAAAGTGAATTAAATTTAAGTAAAATAAAGGGAACGCGGATATAAGTCTGCAGGGAAAGTCATGTGCTGCCCACATCAGATTTTTATCTATTAATTTAGGAATATAAGCTACCACAGTATGTTTCACAAAGCTTCGATTTCAGCCATAGATGTTATTTACATTAAATATTAACTGTAAAACAAACAGTCAATTAATACATTTAAATGTATTTTTATTCATTTGTATCAAATTTATTAATATTTAAGAGTCCTTTCTAAAAAATACCTGTTCTATTTTTCACAATTATACATACCTCTAATCATCACCTTAGTAATGAGTAGGTAACTTAAATACCAAATTTCACGGATTTCGGTCGAATAGTTTCGTTTAGTGAGTGGATGCATATCTAGCACACAGAAGTCACTCTTAATATACCGGATACCTGTAGAGTGCTTTAAATATGTTAATTCAACCAAAAATTGATTTTCAATTTTCGATCTTTATTTCACTATTTTTCGCATACATTACGATGCTAGTTGAGGGACGTGAAAGTACTTTATGTTTCCTTGCCGTTTCATTAAAAGGACATACTTCATTTTGATTATTAACACTTTACAAGATAGTTGAAAAGTGTTTATGACTCTGGACATTATGGACATTATCTCTGACTGTCTGTCCGTTCGCACGATAACTGTCTTAAAAATGACTTTACCAAAATGAAATTTTTGCGTGTTGTTCAGACGGTCTGTGGGACATATGGGAATGTAAATGAATTATATCACCCAATTAGTTTTAGATTAAACCTGGATTGAAAAAATGAAATACATTGAACCCTTTGGTACCTAAGTTTTCAAACATTTTTTAAGCGAATTTAAAATTCGCAAATTTGAATTGAATATTTTAGGAAACATTCAAATGATCCCATAAAATATATAAAAAAATTTCAGCAAAATATGTTCGGTAGTTTTTTAAATAAACGAAAAATATAATAATTACACCCATATTATATGAAGAGAGCACGTGACCCACTTCAAAATAAAATATGGCATCCATCTTGTGTCAAAATCGTGATATTTTAAATTCTTTTTAATTTATATTTAGTGTTGCATCCGTCCTAAAACCGCTTCATTTTTATTTCTTTCTGTGCACCTATATACTGCGCCAACGCAATTACAATATTTTTCTTTAAATGATTATCAAACTTTGATTATTCCTACAACGAATCCTAATTTTCACGTAAGGAGAATGTAAATTCATCAAGCTGTAAGATGAGTTGTATAAGAATTGCTGAATTTCTTTAACGTAAAATTTTTTAGCTCTGGAGTCTGCAATATCTCTGATATGAATGAAACATTAATTGATTTTACATAGAGAAGCAGACGATTCCATATTATTCCTTTTTTTGATGAAGTTTTAAGCATGGAGTTAGAAAGTAATTTTACCTCCATGGTTTTACATTTTTAAGTAACATAAATTATTGTAGTATTATGATAATTTTAAAAATATCGCCGCAGAATGAAAGAAATGGTAAAAAGTTCCTGAATGAAGTATTCACTGCTTTTATATAGAGAGCCAGGCGATTTATATTTCGATGACGTTATTTGAATAAAGTTCATTTGTTTTCGATGGAGTTTTCAAATATAATAAATTATTGTAGTTTTGTGATCATTTTACAAAATATCACCGCTGAATGTATCGCATTTTAGAGATGTTTAAATAAAATTGCATTTCAGTTGGATTTCATAGTCAATGCTTTATGCATGATTGATCTTTCTTGTAATACGTATTGCCAACTTTACAGTGGTTGCTTCATAACAACCCTTTACTAACTCCTCTCTGACCCAGCGTCCTAAAATGCCCGCACTGTGCCCATAAAAATGCACCCTTACGACCCGTACACCCTCCCAATCATTTTAATACACATTTTTTACCCCATCTTCGTGTGTGTTCGGAATACGGCATTTATTAACTTCATTACTTCCATAATTCGCTCCATCTTACCGAGCATAGCGAAACTGCTGGTGTAGGTAAAAGGGGGGGGGGGGGGGGGGCGAACGTTCGTAAACTCTTTTAATTAACCGCGTGCGGTAGATTGCCAATTTAATACAAAACCAAGATTGGTACGCTTCATTATAAATTCATTAGCGCGGCCTGGGATAGTTCCAGTCTTCTTTTGTGAAGTTGGTGTACGCAGGTTCAGTTTTTAGTTACGCTTAATGTAATAGAAAGCGCCGTCGGAATTTTTAATGCCGAGAATTGCAATGGTAACGCCTTTGTGTTTAGCAGGCCATTTGCGTTATGTGGTTATCTAATTATGAAGTTGTTTCTTTATTCTCGGTAGTTTTGCTCATAGCTCTGGTTAATCTTAGAAATGATTAGTTTGTGTAGTGTGGGAATGAAACGAATTCCTCCATGAAACGTTTTAAGGAATTTAATTTTCTTATTAAATACATTAATTAAAATGTCTTGTTAGGATTGAAATTTATTGGATTCTCATGCCTGTCAGATTTTGAGCGTAAAAAGTATTCATGTTTTACGCTTTTTGTCTTTTTTTTTACTTTCCCTTCAATACATTGTAATGTATATAAGGAAAGTATTGAAATCATGCCGAAAATCGCAACTCGAGTTTTCGACGAATCTACACGTTTTGAAACCTCCAGAGCACGAAAACACTATTTTTAGAGTGACGTCTGTGTGTGTGTGTCTGTCTGTCTGTGCAATGTATGTACCCACTCTAACACAAAAACTAATGGACCAAATTTCATAAAATTTGGAATGCAAGTAACTTGTGAATGACCCTGGTGCTGATTAGTTTTTGGTACGATTCGGGATAAATTAACCCGCCTTTTTTTGTGAAATGGCAAGCAAAAATTGCCTGTATCCACTTTAGATAAAAATATAATAGATCAAAATTTAGTAGATAAGTAACTTGTGGGTTACGCTGGTGCTGATTAGATCTTGGTATGATTAGGAAAAAGAATAATCTGCCTTATTTTACAAAATGGTCCACAAAAATCGCCAAAATCTAAAATAAAAAACTACGTATGCTCAAATATATCCATTACATGCTTGCTTTATATGTAATTTTTTACGATAAAAAGAATAAGATCAACCCCATTACACTAGGACTGGCCGTTCTATATATATTTTAGTTTTTTCACATTTTCACTACTCCACTTTTGAAAATAAGTCCAGTTACCAAATGAAAACGAAAATTGAATTAACAACGACGGAAGCAGTCATTTTGACCGCATAACTACTTTGACCGCAAAACTACTTTAATCGCTGCAGTCGTTCTAGGAAGATCGTTGATTTTGTTCTCTTTTTATAAAACCTAGAATATTTTTTTCCGTGTTTTCAACAACTTTAAGAAAATAAGAAAAGTCATAAAATTTCAATGGGCTGGGATTAGCCGTTTTGGAGCAATCGTTTCTCAAAGTAGTTATGCGGTCAAAATGACCGCTTCCGTCGTTCTAGTGTTAAAAGTGAAAATTCTGTGTCATTTCAAATAATTATGCGTGTTATTTTGCGGAATGAAATTCAATTTAATGAATTATTGAAGAAATAAAGAGAAATTGAATGAGTCTGCAGGGAAAGTAATGTTCTGTCCACGTCAGATTTTTGTTATGGGATAAATATAAGCACAGTATAGAGGATGGAACGGGGTGTTAGTGTTATGAATATCCAAAATGTTTTCACAGCATATTACATACCTCCGAAAAAAAAACATTTGAGGCAATCATTATTAAAGATCCGGGTCACTTTGATAACAAATTTGACAACCTTGGAAACAAATTTGGCGAAATATTGCCAACTTTTGTGAGTTTTATAAACTATTCTAATTTTGTAGATTGCGGAATAATGTCTCAAGTTACTTTAATTTTTCCAGAAATTTCCACAGATGGTAGATATGCTGGTCATCGTTCAGGTAGAATGAGCTGTCGTGATACGAGTCGAAGTTGATTGTGAAATAGGTCACTGCCTAAAGAATATAAGCTTCTGTATTGTGAGTGATTTCAGCATTTAATGCCTGTATGATTGTACCTGATACTTGCTTCATAACCTCGTGAGAAAACTAAAGCTATGTATTGGTATAAGCTATATATTGTTCCTGTTTATGCTTGTTGGGGTCTTAAATAAAAGCGTTAGTTATCCAGCAATTCAAACCCATCCTTGTATACTGAGAATACATCCACGATTTTAGAGGATGTGCGGAAACAATGAGTGCCGTCAGATTATCGAAAAAGGAGGAGGGGGTAATGTTGACCTGTAAGGAAGGATATTGCATAGCCAATCGGCTGCTAACAATTGGCTACTCCATTGGTGATAAAAAGATAAGCTTTGAATACGAAACCTAAAGTTATTTTTCCAAAATAGAATTGAATAGCTGTAAACTAATTTAATGTATTTCTGCAATAAATAATGAAGAATTTTAAAATTTCATGATAGTGTCTAGAAGATCAGTTCATAAGAGTTATGAAGATTCAAATAAGATTCATGGCAGTATCCACTTGACAACTAGCATGTACTCTTAACGCCCTCCACAATATTCTGGGATCAATATTTCCGTTATAACTCAGATTTTTAGTGAAGCGCTTTTGTAAGGTTCACAATGCATTGGAAATTCTTTCTCTTTCCTTCATGTATCTTACCATCCTAAAGTTTCACCAAACTTGTCACATAATGGTATCATGTCCATTGCCCAAGTCACGTTGCGTGCTTTATCCACAGCGTGCATTCCTGTAAAAGTTGTTTCACGCCGAAGAAACTAACTACAGAAAAAAAAATACAGACTTCCGATTTAACATGAGGACATCAAAATTAATATGAGAAGAACCTCAAATAACTAGATAAATGAAGCGAATCGCCTGTCGTTTGTGCAATCTTACAAAATCTTGGAACTGCGCCTTTCGAGAACTGACTTTTTATTTTCAATTCGCATCACTTCACGCCGAAATAACACACTCTCATTAAAAAAGAAAACAGATCTGCATCTCAAAACAGAAACATAAATGTGCCCCTTTAATTAAAATTTACGTTCGTGTTTTTTCAGTGGAGCATAAACTACCACGGAGGAATGTTCTGCATAAATGCCATCTATTTTTTATTTCGAAGTTTCAACGCTGTTGCCACTTCGATTGATCTCAGCGTTTTATTCATTTTAATAGGTATTCACTTTTTCAACAAGGAAAATTGCTTAGCATTACTAAAGTTGCTAAAGATACGACGATGCTGCTTTTATTGAATTTGAGTTGATATGCTGACAGTGTAGCATTTCTGTGTAAGATACGGAGAATGTATTATTTTGGCGTAATTACTGTCCCTACAATAATCGACTTGAGAGTGTGTACTAAAAATTATCGAAATGACTCGAAAATTGGAAATCGATTTTTTAATGGATTACATATTTTAGTTTATAAGTATCTACAAAGCAGTTATCAGTTTTTATAGTAGCTCTCTGGGCGTGTAAACTTAGTTAATTCTTTTGCAATGTTCAAATTTGAATAAACTTAGCAACATATCGAACCTTTTCCTTGTACATGCAATATGCATTATACGGAAAGCAAAAGTAAATATTAATGTGATAATCCAGTCTGTGTACGTAACATCTTTTTAATGAATGAACCAAAAATTTATCTTCATTACATTACAAGAATCATATAATCTAAGAACGGCGTGATTCTGAAAGTTGACTTTAAGAACTCGTATTACCCTCTATAATGGCATCATTTAAAGCCAAGAATGAATATTCATAAAGTTAAAATTCTGAGATCTTCTACTCAAAAAGAAACATAAACATGTACCCTTAATTAAAATGTACGCTCTTTTTTTATAAAGACAGAGAAAGGAATCTGAAGAGGAGTTTTCTACAAATGCTTTATTTTTTCATTTCGGAATTTACAAGCTGTTTCTATTCAACTGAACGTGTGCAACCATCTATATCTTACATCTGAGGGAATGATTTACTAAAGTATGAATTGCACAGCCTAAACTGCTGAAGATAAAACCTTGAAAATCTGTTTACACGTAGGACATGACCTATGAGCAAAATCTTAGAATTTTGTTCGAAAAATCGAAAACTTTTTAAATCGTGGTATGTTTGGTTCCAGTATTCTTTCAGATGTAATTTAAAACCGGCTAAATACACAAAATTCGTATTTGCGCCATTTTACGCAGGACAATCTATTCTACACAAATTAATTGACTACTGGTGTACAACATCAACTTTCCCGAAATAATTTAATATTATAGAGAGAGTGAAGAATTTTTTATTGTACATTATCATCCTTTTATTTATACTTTTTGATTCCATTTTAGTAACTAGCGTAACCAAGTTACATTTCAAATACCGAAATCATTTGTTGGCTATTCTTCAAATCAAACCATTAAAAAATAATTATATGATGAATTGATTTTTAGCTTAAAATGTATGCAAACGTTGAAAATAAGCAACAAACAGTGATCGGAGATGAAATAGTGCTTTATGAATCGCAATTTCCACGTTAATAAAACTCTAAAATGTGCGTTATATTTTTGCTTCAATTTGAAACAGCTTTTTATATAGAGAAGTTTTGTTAGGTGCGTACACATCCCATTGAATGACCACTAGATATTTTTTCCGCGCGAAGAGTGGCTGAAAATGGCTAGTATATTTATATTCAGCATTTTTCTAGGCTAATTCGAGTTTCTAAAAATCGTGCACCTGTCTAATGAAAGCACTATAGAAAAACACTTAACTATTCAAAATTTTAAAACACTTAAGACATTTTTCATTATTTACATAAAAGTCCCTGAAAATCCGTTTAAAAAAATCTCACCAAAAACAAAGACATCCATATCGCGATGAATACTAATTGTATGGGAAAATCTTATTATTGAAAGTCATTGTAAAATACATAAATAAAATTTAGAGCAACAGATACACTAACAGAGCAGGGAAAATCGCTTTAAGAACTCGAGTTGTAAGAGGTGGGATTCTGACAGATAATAATTTTAAATTTTAATCTGATGCGTTGTCGCCCATTCAGTTACAATCAGTTTATAAATAATTTACCATTATAAAGCAATTGGAACATTATAAAGCAATTAGAACGACGAGATGGACCTTTCTCTGGATATTGCACGTTTATTGAAAACCATTTATACAAATATTACTAAACTGATTTACGGGTCTAATTTCTGAACTATTGATGTCTGCCGTTCGCTAGTATTTTTTTAACATTTCTTTAATCAAATACTTTTCATGAACCAGTAGCTAACGGGGAACACCACGGCTAATTTATTTTAATTGGTATTCTTTTTCAACAAGAAATACGGTCTTCTGTAAATTTGTGAAAGATGCCAGTATTTGATGAAAGCAGTGGATCGTTGCCATGTATAGCAAACTAATGTAATAGAAATCATTTTGGAAAAATGCGAAACTATCTTGCCACTTTTCTCCAATTTTACAGATTTTTTTAAAATAATTATGTTTAAAACAACAATTATTGCAATAATAATCACATCGGTTTAAAAATTATTTTTATAAACATGATATGTTCCATTTTCAGGATATTGCCCATTCTTTTTTAAATTGATTTGTGGCAAACCTATATATGGCCTTGAGGTTATAGTATGGAACATTGAACCCTGTTGTTGCTAACCCACTTGTCCGAAAAACTAGAGATGCCAAGACCGATGTCAAAAAGACAAATGTCAAAACAGATTGCATCTTCTATGGTTTATTTATTAAAACAGTATGAATAAAGAGAACGAGAAGTGTAATCTTTCGCCAATCAAAAGATCTTGGCATAGAGATAAAGAGTTAAAGCTCTATACCGATAAAACGCCAGTATCATTTGAGACAATAATTCAGATGGGATATGCTGGAATAGGATAAGTGCCCCTGCATTGTATGTATTTCTATGGCGAAAGGCTTAAAATATTTATCCAAATTGTCAATTTTGTAGAAATAAATTAGTAGTACAATGCAAATTAGAACTTAAATAATAAGGATTATTCGTACGTATTCAAAATCATTTTACCTTCCAATTTATTTTTATCTCTCTATATTCTGAACCCTGTTCTACAACTGTGAAAAAATAGTGGTTAATTATACTGATAAAAAGAAAATATTAATTTAGTATAATCAAAAATAAATATACTCAGTACTATGCGCCCCTGTTGTGTCAAATGGAAACAAAGGATGCTTTACTGACACTAGCGACACCTAGATATAATTCACAAAGCGGTATGGCATTTTCGAGTTTTATCTCTTTCACTCTAACTCCATGGATCTTGGCTTTCGCCCTTTCAACAAATAACTAGCCAAATAAACACAGTTCTTAGAAAGTCCCTCATAAAACATGCCTCCTTTGATAGCACGGCCCTGTCTGATTTCTGTTAAATACGGATCTGGCAGCAAACCCTTCAAATTCCCAGAATAAAAAACTAAACATGTATTTTTCTTCGCTGAAATCTTACAAAATCCGAAAGCGTCGCAACTTTGAGAACCGACTTTTTACTCTCAAATCGCATCATTTAACGCTGGAAAAGGAACTCTCATAAAATTATAATTCTGAGCTCTTCAGTTAAAAAAAAGAAACAAATGCAGGCCCTTAATTAAAATTTACGCACGTGTTTTTTTTTAGCATAGTATGAAAGTGCCACCGAGGAATTTACTACAAATGCCTTATTTTTTTCTCCTCTAGAAATTTCCACGCTGTTGCTACTCAGTGAGCTTTAGGTCGCTTTATTTATTTTAATAGGTGTTCACTTTCAAGAAAAATTTCAGCATATTTGTTAAACTGTAAAAGATGCAATAATGTTTTTTCTTTTGTTTGTTTTGCTATTGTAAAGTTCAATTGTTTTCCCTCTCTTGCACAGTGTGCCCGGTGAAGTTGTAAGCCAAATAAGTTTTGAACGAAGGTAAATAAATATATGAAAGTGAGGTACCGCTACAGTAAAGTGATCATACGTTACCAAACGAAACTGACGGCAGCGCTCAAGTGGCAAAATTTGAAATATAGATTAATTTAGAAGATTATTTCAATTTGCACATAGTCATTCTTCAAAGAGTTTTACTAATATCAAGATATGAAATTTAAATTTATATATTAACAGATTCTATCTTCACACTAATGTCAAGATTGAAAAAACTTCTCTAAAAATAAAAAAAAAACATCACCTAGAAATATTTTTGCTAAGTTTTTACCTTCGTTACATCCCCGGTTATCAGGAATATGTAAAAACTCGTAAATTAGTTTCTTGTCATCAATGTTTTCGATACTCCCTTCTTATTCCCTCAAATTCCTCGGTTTATTTTCTTTTCTCAAAATTCACGGCTTTTATGCAACTCTATTTGACTATGGTCCTCTTCAATTCCAAACTATACCAAATCGCCACAAGTAATTTCTGATATTTACCAAATGGCCAAATAGAATTTCCAAGCGATAGGATTTCTACAAATCGTATGATAAGTTTTCTGCGGGCAACTTCATTTTGTTTTTAGTGGTCGTACATTCTGCAGGTGATAGCCCAATTGTTTGTCATCTGTGCTTTGGTAATTGATAAATATCGGAAATCACTTGCAAATATTTGGAGCTGTATTGGGTTTGAAGGGGGCTACTATCAAATAATCATATCTAATTGTGAAATATCGGTATGGCAAATCACGCGTCCATTGTTAATTTTCCTACATACATAATATAATGTATAGGGAAAGCACTGTGACGGGGTCGAAAATTCGAATTCGTGCTTTCGACTGAAGAGCACGTTTCATGCATCTCCTAACTCAAATCAATCGTTTTTCGAGCTGATGTGTGTAGAGGTGGGGAGAGATGATATCTTCACGATCGAATGAAATGTTTGGGTAAAAATTCAGTAAATACTGGATGCCTGTTGATTTTAAACGCAATAGAATGTTCGAAAGACTGTCCCCTCCAATTTTCGAATGAAATTTTGAAAAAAAAACATCAATAATGTTACGTAAAAAATTATTTTTATGCAATTTTTCATTAAAAGACGATTGACATAAATTTTAGAATGGTAGCATGATCCGTTCTAGTAATATTGCGCTTTTTCAAATAAATTTATGAAAAAAATCACACAAAATTTAAAAGTATTAGATAATATGAAATTAGTTCACCTTTTATATGTAAAATTATGCGATAAATTTGCTTGACACCATTCTCGTGAATCAAGCTCCTTCCATTCACGAGACAATATACTTTGTAATAGTTTTGTATTTTGACGCCTAATAATTAGCCAAAAGTCATAAAAAATATTTTTCTCTCCATTTACCTGTAACAGTCGGTGATAAGTTTGCGAACTTGGTGAGCCATTTAACTAAATATCGCCAACATTGCGATATATTGTCCCAGATTGACGAAAACATCATTAAAATCGTAAAAATGACGCCAAATTGATGAATTAATTATTAACATATTTAAATATATGGACTATATTGCTTATTGCGTATGCTTACAATATTGGTAATTGTCAAGTTAGAATTGCGTGAAATATAAGTTAATTGAGTACTTCGAAATAGTTTTACATATTGTTATCTAGGAAAACATCAAATGTACAATTCAACATTAAAAACGTTGTGCCGTATATCTTATATATTATGTTTTTACTGTAAAAGAAGTAAATTATTTTCATTATATAACGAAAATCATGTGCTGCCTATATCATTTTTTTAACACTTTAAAATATCGTTGAAAGTGTTTATGACTTTATTCATTTTGTCTGTCTGTCTTAAAAATGGCTTTATCAAAATGAAATTGTAGTATGTTTTTCAGACGGTCTGTGGGTCCTATGGGAATATAAATGAATAATATCACCCAATTAGTTTTTTATTGAACCCGGATTGAAAAAATGAAATGCATTGAATCCTATGGAACCTAATGTTTCAAACATTTTTTTAAGCAAATTTAAAATTTACAAATTGCTTCGAAAATTTTAGGAAATATTCAAATTATCCCATAAAATATATATAAAAAAAATTCAGTAAAATATGTTAGGTAGTTTTTTAAATAAAAATTATTTAATATAGGGAGAAAAACAAATTCAATTAAATTCTGACTCTCGTTATATCCTCCAGAAAGAAAAAAGAGACGTATTATATAATAAATATTTTTCCAAGAGTTTAATTATTTTATATATAAGAAATGTTTTACATTTTAAAATAAATATGGTAGATAACAAATTTTCATATTTGAAATAAAATAAATTATTATAGTATTGTGATGAATTAAACGATTGGAAAAATGATTATGAATGAAATGCTGCTTTTATATAGAGGCGATTTATATTTGGATGACGTCATTTGAATAAAGTTCATTTGTTTCCAATGAAGTTTTCAAATATAATAATTTATTGTAGTGTTATGATAATTTAAAAAATATTACAGAGGAATGTATCGCATTTTAGAGATGTTTAAACCAGGCAATTTATATTTCAATGCCGTCATTTGAATAAAGTTCATTTTCTTCGATGAAGTTCTCAAATATAATAAATTAATGTAGTATTCTGATAATTTTAAAAATATTACCGAGGAATGTATCGCATTTGAGAGATGTTTGTATAAAATTGCATTGAAGTTGGAAAGTGTTTCATAATCAATGCTTTATGCATAATTGATCTTTCTTGTTTTAAATTATATCGACATTTGGATCTGGTATGTGTCAATTATTTACATATTTTATACGAAGCTGTTTTGCATTATATAAGTTGGAATTTCTGTTTAATTTGCATTCAATCTAACTGTAAATTTGCTTTTGTGCTGTATATACACAGAAATAGAAATCAAAATGTGTACATACTGATATTAAGTGTTAAAATCTTCATATAACAGCATACATAATGTTGTGTAAGAAATTAGCTGCCATTCACCCACCTGCAATATTTGCTCTCCTTCGAAAACATGCGGGACACTCACCTCTGCCTATCAATATTATTATTATCATATGTCAAAATATCTGTATATATCATTTCTATATATCACAAATACGTCCTTCAGAAAAATAAATTACTATACGAGCCCCAAACTGAACATAATTATTATATGACCTTCATCCTAATGGAACGCGCAAATATTTTACAACGCCGTAGAACCCTCTACCAAAATCCAGCGTATTCCCTAAGCAAGTGTAGTAGTATAATCTATGCAAGAAAATTAATTTCACCACCAGGATGTGAATGGTATTATAATTGCATACAGAGTGAGTCGGAATTGTTTTTTCAAAAGCAGAAGGGTGATAGTACCCCACCAGACGAGCAATAATTACCATGGGACATAGGGTCGCATTGCACTCAGAGAGGCAGAAAAAAGTAAAAG
This sequence comes from Amaurobius ferox, assembly GCA_951213105.1. Taxonomy (NCBI): domain Eukaryota; kingdom Metazoa; phylum Arthropoda; class Arachnida; order Araneae; family Amaurobiidae; genus Amaurobius; species Amaurobius ferox. The sequence goes on from OX578145.1 coordinate 145,289,895, forward strand.
TAGAATACGAACCTGCACGTAGACCAATGTTGGGAAAGCGAATGAACAATACCAAACGTTGCATAAAAAGATTTATTGTGCAGCGACAAACTCACAGCAAGTGCTCAAAGTGGCGACCACGCGTGTCGTTGCACCGTTCACACCGTCGGAGAAATGACTGACGCACTCTCTCGAAGATTCCGGGTGTTGTGTTAATGTGGTCTGCGGCAACAACGATGCGCTCGACGAGATTATCCGCCGAGTCCATAGGCGTCTCGTACACTAAAGATTTCATGTGGCCCCAGAAGAAAAAGTCCAGTGGGAAAAACTTGCAGCGTTGAAGTTGTGCCGGTTTTTAAAGGCCAACGTGTGCTCTGATTGGCTATCGCCGGAACCTACTAGGAGCCAGTTATGCTGATTCTGTTCCCTGGACATTTGCATACGGTAACTGCGTTCGTGTCTGGCGTAGGAGATACTGCGTAGGCAGGTACACTAGAGCTCCTCTACTACAGGCTGACTTATCAAGCATATTGAAGCCCATAGGGTTCCATACTGCAGTTACAGAAATTATAAATTAAGTGTTTAAAATAAATACTTTATATAAAAAGAAAGAAATTTTAATTACAATATTGTAGAACTTAGCTCGCACAAGTATGCTCCAGTACCGGGTATTCAATTATTTATTAGCCATTGTTTTCTTCTTTCTTCGTTTCTGGGAAAGCGAAATAGCCTAAAACCCATTCTAGAATGATTAGAGTAGTTCGGAGCAGAACAACCACCCATAATTATTTCAATTATACTTCCTAAAGTGAAAATACGAATGGAGCTAATGCTAATAGATTACGGGTCCAGCTATGGGCTTCAATATGCTTGATGAGTCAGGTCGTATATAGAGGAGCCTTAAAATACACAATGACGTCCAAGGCGCTGACTGCGTCATGCTCGACGCGGTTCAACCTGCCTCTTTTCTGCCTCTCAGAGTGCAATGCGACCCTATGTTCCATGGTAATTATTGCTCGTCTGGTGGGGTACTATCACCCCTCTGCTTTTGTAAAAACAATTCTGATTCACCCTGTATATTACCATAAATCAGTCAAATTCAATTCATTAGCTTAACAAACCAACTTAAATAATTCTAAAGAATTTTTACGAAACATATTTAAATAACAGCTTTGGTATGGAATCTGAAAGATACATTTTTATTTATTTTGACACTGATTATGATACGAATTGGTCTAAAAATTGGAACATCAAAGTTGAATGGAACTCCATTCCCCAGATATTCGTTACTTTTTTTTTCATACATTTCAAGCTCAACCTCAAACCTTTTGTGTAAATGTCAACTTCATTTGTCTGTGTCTTGCAATTCTACATAATCAGTCTTCTTTACCTTCTGCTTTAGTACTTTTAACTCCGTTTTAATAGACGTTATAACTTTCGCGTTCAAGATTTATGATCTGCTTTTTCCTGCCGTAACAGATACAAGGACGTTATTTTTGGCAAGATTTCATCCAGCGTGGATGCCAAATTACGGTGCTGAACAATTTTCTTTTTCTTCAGGATTCATTTTTGTTGTAGCAGATGTTATAATTTCAAACGTATATAATTTTTTTGAAGGGCGTTTTTCCTTTATTTTTCGTACATACCCTATTCCTTTGTAAATTGTATTCTCGATATTGGCAAGTGTAGTGTGATGATACGATAACAACTCAAAGATCCTTATAACTCAGCTTTAGTTCAAAGCAGTAGTAAGCTTAATCGCAAAGATTTAATCTTTATAAAATTAAAAAAACAAGAAAGATCAATCATGCATAAAGCATTGATTATGAAACACTTTCCAACTTCAATGCAATTTTATACAAACATATTTCAAATGCGATACATTCCTCGGTAATATTTTTAAAATTATCACAATACAACATTAATTTATTATATTTGAAAACTTCATCAAAGAGAATGATCTTCATTCAAATGACAGCATTGAAATAAAAATTGCCTGGTTTAAACATCTCTAAAATGAGATACATTCATCGGTAATATTTTTAAAATTATCATAACACTACAATAATTTATTATATTTGAAAACTTCATCGAAAACAAATTAACTTTATTCAAATGACGTCATCGAAATATAAATCGCCTGTATATAAAAGCAGCATTTCATTCATAATCACTTTTCTAATCGTTTAATTCATCACAGTACTATAATAATTTATTTTATTTAAAAATTTGAAAAATTCTTATGTGCTATATTTATTTCAAAATATTCCTTTGTCGTATATAAAATAATCAAACTCTTGGAAAGATATCTATTATATAATATATCTCTTTTTTCTTTCTGGAAGATATAACGAGAGTCAAAATTTTAATAAATTTGTTTTTCTCCCTATATTAAATAATTTTTATTTTTAAAAAACTACCTAGCATATTTTTCTGAAATTTTTTTTATATATTTTATGGGATAATTTGAATATTTTCTAAAGTTTTCGAAGCAATTTGTGAATTTTAAATTTGCTTAAAAAATGTTTGAAACATTAGGTCCCATAGGATTCACGGTATTTCATTTTTTCAATTCGGGTTCAATAAAAAACTAATTGGGTGATATTATTCCTTTATATTCCCATAGGTCCCACAGACCGTCTGAAAAACATACTAAAATGTCATTTTGATAAAGCCATTTTTACGGCAGTTATCGTGCTAACGGACAGACAGACAGACAGATAGACAGACAGAATGAACAAAGTCATAAACACTTTCAAGTATGTAGTAAAGTGTTAAAAACGCACTTTTCTTTTTAGTGATAAATCTAAATTTTTATGTTATGTAATTTTTTTAAAATAAATCAAGAAATATTTTTATAGTGAATTTTAAACTATTAGGAAACAAATTGGTATGACCATCAATAAGTCAACCACATTTGTTCAAAAGAGAGAAAGAAAGAGAAGTTGTGTCATTTGGGCTTATTTACGTTGCTCTAGTTTTTATTAAATTGGTATGACATCCTGCGGGCACCATTACCCAGAAAATTTTATATTTCAGAAGTGATTGCTTATTTTGAACTAAATTTGTATTAAAAATGCAAAATAAAAGTTAAGAAATGACTTGAAAGTCGTTTTTTTTTTTTTCAGAATGTGATTTTTTTTTACATTGCTCGCAAGATAATTCTAAAACTACACAATATTGTCCAAAACTTTAAACTTTAACATAATTTAATTAATTTCAACAGCATAACCTTATATAAAATATTTTAGCAACAGGGAGCATGAAAAGATTCCAATTTATTTTCAAAAGACTAATATAAACTTTGTAGTCTGAAAATGTCATGAAAAAATATAGAATATTTTCGTAGTTATCTCGCATACAATATAAATTAAATCACATTCTGAGTAAAAATACTATAATAAACTCTTGTTGGAACCTTTGACAATTTGACTATAATTTCAGTAAGAATAGAAAATTTACAGATTATTTTAAAATATTCAGAAAAGCCTACTTTTCATATATACTTTTTTAAGAAAATCGAATTTGTTCAAGTTTTAACAGTCCTATGACCCATTGAAAGGTTTTCCTTAATGCATGGTTCACACACAGCAAAATTGAATAAAATATAATTAAAAATAAAAGAATGAAAGACATGGAACCAGTAATGTAACTGCAATTTTGAGGTTTACAAGCAAAATCATTCTGATCTCCTCCTCCTCTTTTTCTAGCTGCATTCGAAAATAATTCACAATTGATAAATTCAATTACAATATAAAAGAAATAACATACAAAAAAGAAATATAGAAATAACACACACACGCATACATACACATATACATACACACACACACACACATATATATATATATATATATATATATATATATAAATATATATATATATATATATCGGGTGGTGGTTGGGACCACAATGAAAAAACTTAAACACTGAAGAAATAAAAAAATAAATAAAAAGAAAGTTATGGAGATTGTCGCGGTGCATTTATGCATCGGGTGGTGGTGGGGACAATCTTTAAAAAAAAACTTTTTTTCGCTGAGCAGCATCGTTAAAGAGCTAGCTTGCCACTGCCAGAATTTTCAAGGGTAGTGAACAGGCTGGTCGCCGAAGACGGTAGTATGTATATATATATATATATATATTATCGTGTTTTGCATTAGAAATGTTACTTTTCTACATGGAGCGCAATATTACTCAATAGAATCAAGTCATTTCATTAAAACTCGAAGTATATCACCCCAAACTAATAACTCTCTTAACTCGATTGTATATCACCCCAAACTAATAACTCTCTTAATACTAGATTGGCAAATTCCTTAGACTACTAAATTAAGATCTTAGAATACTAGAATTTACAATACTATTAACTTAGAATACTATATTAAAAAAGTTCTTAATACTAGAAAACAATTTATTTGTAACCTTTTCATCAACAAACGTAGCGATAAGTTCAGGAATATTCATTTTTACTTTCCCTGCAATACATGATAATGTACAGGGAAAGTATTGGAATCATGCCGAAAATCGCAACTCGAGTTTTCGACGGAGCTACACGTTTTGAGACCTCTAGAATACGAAAAAACTATTTTTAGCGTGACGTCTGTGTGTGTGTCTGTGTGTCTGTCTGTGCAGATTTTGTATCCACTCTAACAAAAAACTAATGGACCGAATTTCATAAAATTTGGTAGGTAGATCACTTGTGGGCGAGTCTGGTGCTGATTAATTTTGGGTACGATTCGGGATAAAAGAACCCGCCTTTTTTTGCGAAATGGCCTGCAAAAGTTTGTATCCACTCCAGCGAAAAAACTAATTTACCGAATTTCACAGAATTCGATAGATAAGTTACCTGTGGGACAATCTGGTGCTAATTAGATTTTGGTATGATTCGAAAAAAATAACCTGCCTGTTTTTGAAAAATGGCCCTCAAAAATCGCCAAAATCTAAAATAAAACACTACGTATGCTCAAATATATCCAATAAATACTTGTTTAATACGTAATTTTTGACGAAGAAAAGAATAAAACCAACCCCATTACACTAGGACTAACCGTTCTCGAGATATTTGAGATATTTTACTTTTTCGTATTTTCTCTACGCCACCTTTGAAAAGAAGTCCAGTTATCAAATGAGAACGAAAATTGAATTGAAAGTGAATTAAATGTAATTAAAATAAAGAGAACGTGAATATAAGTCTGCAGGGAAAGTCATGTGCTGCCCACATCAGATTTTTCTGGATCAATTGCTAGAAATGCTGCATTATTTAATCGAGATTTATTGTCTTTTAGATTAAGTTTGTATTGTTTCTATAGTTTTATGTTGTTAAATAATTTTTCAACAGAAGCTACGGTAACCTGCAAAGTTAAAAATAACAATATTGAATTCATATCTGACCATCAATTTATATTTTGTTAATTAACATTTTTCCAAAATTTTTTAACATCATCTGTGGTTTTAGATCTTTTTTCAATGTTTTGATTTGTGCATCTAGAATGGCGGTCAACAATTGCGAGTCACCTAGTGGTGAGGGAGATGCGAAAAGTCAGTACTTAGTTTACTGTTTTATGATGACGATTGGTAGATATATTTGGTCTGTCTGAGGCCCTTCCAGTCCTAAAGTCCCTAAGCGTTGCTTCGTTTTGCTACCCGATTTTCATTCCCTTGCATAGAACTACATTTAAAAGCAGATTTCATATCATTAGGAGTTTGTATGTGCGTATCTGTATCCGTGATTCAAACTTCATAACATAATGAAATAGTGAATCAACATTCATAAAATAGTGAATTATTAGTAATTAAGTAATAGTAATCCATAGTGCATAATTAATAATAAATAATAGTAATAATGGTAATAATAATAAATAATAGTAATAATTAGTAATTATTCAGTAATAGTAATCAATAGTGAATCATAATTCATAAAATAGTGAATCATTTGATCACATCATTCACAAAATAGGGAATCATTTGGTCACATCATTCAAAAAATAGTGAATCATTTGATCACATCATTCACAAAATAGGGAATCATTTAGTCACATCATTCAAAAAATAGTGAATTATTTAGTCACATCATTCACAAAATAGTGAATCATTTGGTCACATCATTCACAAAATTATAAATCATTTGATCACAGTCTCACAAAAAGTTCCCTATGAGTTAGAATGAATTTCTCAACAAATAACAACTACCTTCTTAATAAAGAAATCTCAAGGAAAATATTTATAGTGTATGGGAAAGTGGAGTGGAATCTCTTGTTCCCGATAGTTAAAAACTGTTTTCCCAACTTCGTGTTTCTCTCTCCTCGGGCGCAGCTCGGGTTCCGTCCTTTTCACCGAACCAACATCTCCGAGATATAAATCTTGGCATTCATGACGATCTTGAAAGATATCTTGGCTGCTTCAGAAGAAAAAAAAGATGAAAAACGTTCTGTAAAGAAACGGAAATGGTGAAAAAATACTGCTACTGTTCAAAACGTGCAATTAAAAAAGTTATTTTTTGTCTTTACATGTACTGTCATGTTGGGGTGTGTCAGATTATCTTTCTTGATAAAGTTGCGCTTTCCTGTGCTTTATCAAATGTATTTGAATAGGAATATTAAATTAATGACTCGGCAGTTGTGAAACATCGAATTCGATACATATAACATGATTCCGTATGAGAAAACACGCAGTATAGTGTTCCTAAGAAAGTCCTTAAGCCCAATAACTTTGTAGGGGAAGGTGTATGAGTGTAGATGCTAGGTCTATCTATAATAAATTGACACTGCCCCGCCAAATTAAATGGATTGCAGCTCCTCTAACAGAAAATTTAAAATGTAGGGGGGACACTTTGCAATAAGGAGTATGAAAAAATCCAATTACAAAAGTGTAGATCATTGTCTAATGAGTATGAATCGCCACCAGAAACGAACAAAACACATATATGGAATGCAATAAATATCTGTCAAAAATTTGTGTCACCAGGGCCTTTACAATAGTTGTCAAAGCACGTTGTTGACGGAGAACATTTTGCACAAGTTGTACATAAGATTTCTGTGTATATAAGTGTCGTTTATTTTAGCAATCCTGGATAGGACAGTCATTGGCCAACAACTCAATCAATTAATAAAAATCATTTTGCCGAATATTCTTCTCTATTTACAAAATAATTCGCGTTACTACAAAATATTCATCACAAAGTACTTTATTCCCGATTCCTTTTTATTCATTATTATTAAAATTAAATTTCCAAAAATATCTCCTTCAGCAGTATTCTTGTTGGAAAATAAAATTTTCCTGCAACACTAAATATACTTCCCACAATAGAAAACGCTGATATAGACGAAAAGTTAATAGAAATTTTAAAATAAATGGGGAAAATCTCCAATATTTTACATCTAGAACTTTAATGAATTTTTATCATTCAGTGCCTCTTTTAAGTAGTCTTCAACGTTTCAGCATTACAAATATGATTTCACAAAGATATTGTTTTCTTATTATAACGAATATGATTATTCTAATATTTCAATCATGATCAATACGCAGGGGAACATTTTTTATTATTATTATGTTTGCGATTTTCATTAACAATTCTTAAACGATTTTGATTTCTAAAAGGATCGCGAAAGAGTATCTCCTAATTGTAATCTATTATAATCACGTGATTACGCGCCTTAAAATGGTTTGCATCAAAAATTGCATCAAGTTTAGCCGCTGGTGTAATTAGCAACTATTCTGTGAATGCTTTCTGGATCGAAACCGATTCCCTGATGCTAGAGTGAGAGTTTTAATTCGAAATTTAAACTTAATAAACTTGGTCGATAGGAAAACACCGAAATAATAATTTGTGGAATTATCTCTTACTTGCAAAAGTAAAAGAACTAACTGTGGGGTGTAAGAACCTACAGCAAAGAACATGGAGTTAGTGCTGTTTTTAAGATATTTTAATTCCGTATCATTTCATCGGATGAATCTAAAATCTACATGAAATCAGTTCCAATAATCTGCATTGAATATATTACCAGCAGAATCTGGCAGCTCTTTGCCTTTTGAATTAAGGTTCTTGTGTGTTTGCTCCTTTCCAAACACTTCATCAAATCTCTTTTTTCTGGAGTCTACGGTTTATCAGATTTCAAGATCTCTGGAAGCGCGTTTTACTAACACGGTTTGTGCACGAGGTTTGAAAAAAAGAAAACACGAGTATCAGATAATATCGTATCCCGATGAGGAAAGCCGATGACTTTCAGCTTCTGCCAAAAGAACTCCAGTGTTGACTTATCCTCGCTTTCTGTGACTGCTCTTTCTTTAACGTTTATTAGAGTGTGAAGTGGCATGTAGCTTTCTGTCAACAGAGATATGAGTATGGTGTGGGAACACAAAAAAAAAATAAAACATTATTTTATTTCGTCACATGAATATAATAATTGTCTAAAACAAATTTTCAGGCATTCTAGAATCCCTCGATGATTCAGAAGACTAAATTTTTGCACACCAATAGTATCCACCACGGGAAAGAATCTAACGGGTCAGGATTTCTTTTCTCCCCAGAAGTCTGTAGGGACGGGGTTTTAAAACTGTGTTAAAACTGTATTTCTACTCTTTTTGTTTGACTTTCGATAACGTGTTACAGAAATGTTGAGGGTGAAACATGTACAGTATTTGTCGGGGACTAGAGCACTGCAGGTTAAGATCCCAAATCCGAAGAATTACTTGAAAATTTTGTCAAATAACACGCATGTGTATGTCATGCTATAAAGAAAACCCCTTCCTTCTGCCTTTTTATTCCCTTTGCCGATACATTTGGCGAAATTTTTCCAACTTGACACCGTTTGTAAAATGTCATCAAATTTACGAAAATTCAATATCTATGAAAATTGAGTTTTTTTATTAATCCTTGTCACTTTCGCAATCGTGACGTAGATGAGGACCATCTATGAAAGACATCAATTCAATTTTCATTGGTCTATCTCATTGGCCAAGAACTTTGTCATTTTTACCGTTAAAGACATTGCATTGGCGCATCACAAAAGGTCGGTCGTCCAAAGGTCCAGACGCTTGCCTATATAGGCTCTTTATAGGCTCTATATAGGTTCTTTTGCCTATATAGGCAACTATTTCCCCGGTCGGGAAAAAACTCAAACCCCTCCCCCCACACACACACCATCATCGGACCTTTCATTTATTTATTTTTAATTTTTGCACCCGCCAGTGCGGGTACATAGAACCTATAAGAACTTCCGCTTCACTTAGCGGGGAAGGGTTTAGCCACAGAATACCAAATTATATTATATATTTTTACCATACTCAAAATGTCCATAGTATAAACAACAGTACCTCTAGTTTTTTAACTCACTTAATTATATACATTATTCAGTGTCAGATTTTAATTGATGTGAAAGCCATATAAAATTATATACATATTATTCAGTATTAAGTTATATACACATTATTTAACTATATACACAATATTTATTATCAATTTCCATTAATGCACAAATTATATAAAATATCCACTTATCTATCTATATAATATACTAATTGCCAAGTGTTCATCTGTCCGCTCGTCCGTCTGTCTTTCATGCTTTTTTCAGGCACTTCCCGTATAGATAGACTTGCAATTTGGTACACGGCTCGGACTTTCGATAAAAACCCCTGGAAAAATCGAATTTTTCGAAAATGTTCTCTAGAGGGGGTGCTGCACACCAAAAGGTTCGAAAATTGAAATGATAGGAAAGCATGCTGTGTGATGAGAATGCTTCAATTCAATGCGAAAATTCAATATCTATGAAAATTGAGTTTTTTCATTAATCCCTGTCACTTAGTGGAAATTATTTATTTATTATTCTGTTTTCAAAACTTAGCTACTTTCGTTGTTCGTGATACTTCTTGTTAGGGTGTAGCATAATAATTACTTTTCGATAGGAGTCGTATATTTAATAATTGTGGAACGTGACCGGCATGTGTCCAAAGAGGGCAAGTACTACAGGCGGCCAGGTAGAATGGCAGTTTTCATAACTTTATCACGCCATTATATAACAGGTTATGACATCTAACAGCTTATATATCTCAATCTTCAAAGCAAAATTATCTGTTTAAGCATTCAGCTGTTTTTCTCACTTTTTAAAATATAGTTGTCATCTATACGAGCCTCGGACTGCGAATGTCACCCAAGATCTTAGACAGATGGTTATTTATTCCGACTTTTACAAGCAGCATTTGAGAAAAAATGGTGTATTTAAAAAATAATGGAAGAAATTTTTGCGATGAGTTAGTTGTTAGCCGAGTTAAAAACGGATTTTGTCTCTCGTTTATTTGCGCATTTTTTGCCGTCTTTTTTGTAGTTCCTTGGAGCAGTCCTTTTTTTTTACAGTCGGCTGTTCTTTTAAGTGGGATGATCTGGGCATTCATATGTCTTGCATCCATCCTCATTAACGCGACTGTGTTATTTTACGAAAAAATAAATGGCTGCTAATGTTAGCCTATAAATTTACAGACCTCTTGTGATTTTACTGCTTGTAATTTTTCTGACGATTGTTGGACCTTATGCAATGGGATAAGCAATGTGTACAAACGATTGAATGTTATATTACCTTATTGAGCTTATGAAGCACTGCATATTGGGTTCTGTATTGAGGTCAAATTATAACAATTTTTACTTTCCTTGTATACAATAATGTATAAGGAAAGTAATGTGACGGAGTCGAAAATTCGAATTCGACTTTTCGACGGGAGAGCACGTTTCAAGCATCCTTGATCACGAATCGAACATTTTTGAAGTGATGTCTGTGTGTGTGTGTGTGTGTGTGTGTGTACCAGTGAGCCTGTGGACACGATAACTGACGAACGAAGGACAGATTCGAACGAAATTTGGTACAAAAATTACAATCCGTGAATACTAGAAGTCTATTGTTTTTATACGCAATCGAATGTTCAAAACCCCTCTAAATTTTCGAGTGAAATTTTGAAAAAATCGTCGAAAATTCAAAACCTCTAATAAAGTTTTGCAAATAGACATTTCTTATGCAATTTTTTATTAGAAAACTATTGACATAAATTTTAGAGCGCTAGCATGAACCGTTCTCGAGATATTGCTTATTTAAAAAAAAATTATCAAAAAACAATATGAAATAAAAAACACATTTCCTATTGAGAAACATGTTCACTTTTCATATGTAATACCATGCGATAAATTGGGTGACATCGTTCTCGTGGATCTATCTCGTTCCATTCATGAAAAAATATACTTTGAGTAATACTTTGTATGTGAACGCCAATAGTCATTTATCTGCTATAAGAATAACTTATTTCTTCGTCAATAACGCTTGGCGAGATTTTAGCGACGAATTTGGTGGAATGTCGCCAACTTGGCAACTTTTTTAAATGTTGCTAAATTAACGAAAAACTCGCCAAATGGATACAAATGACGCTAAATCAATGAAAATGACGACTCATTGACGAAAATGCAATATCTTGGAAAGAATATAAATATCTATTATAAAAATAATCTATTTTTTTTTAATGTAAAAGTAGTAAATTCATTGCATTATATAGAATTCATTGCACATCAGATTTTTTTTGTTACACATTCACAGCAATGTGTCGTCACTTCTGTTATATACTTCTGCTTTTGTTTCATCTAAGTCACATTTCTTTCAAGATTTACTCTACACCGCGCTCTAAAGTGTTTGACAATCACATCAATATGTCAAAGTTGTATAACTTTTTATGTTGAAGTTCTCGTTAACTGTAAAAAGTTGTCTATAAAATCATTCTTATCTGATTCAAAGAAACTGATCGGTCACACTCAGTATGTGTCTGCTTACTAACAACTATTTTGAGCAACTAACGTTCTCAGAAAGTTTATGCCTGACAAAAGTTTTGAATGAGAGACATTTTTTCTTCAGAATCCCAAATTTTTATACTATATATTTGAGTTTAACGTCAACTGCTGGTCGTTTTAGTATTTTATTTTTATATGAATGATGCATTTCACTTCCCAAACTTCTCTTGAACATTTCAACAACCTTTTGAAAGTATTGTCTCAGCATCCCCGAAGTATCGTCAACAGTCAAAAATTCTTCTTGAACGTTAAATCCCAGAAACACTACTTGAACTTTGCATCCCAGAAACAGTAATTGAACTTTACATCTCATAAACGCTACTTAAACGTTGCATCTCAGAAACACTATTTGAACATTGCATCTCAGAAACACTACCTGAACGTTACATTCCAGAAATACAACTTTTGTCAGGCATAACCATTGCATCTCAGAAACACAACTTGGACGTTACATCCCAGAAACAATAACGGCATATTGCATCCCAGAAACACTACTCAGTAGATGTTGCATCCCAGAAATAGTAGTTGAAATTTACATGCCAGAAACACTAATTAAACGTTACATCCCAGAAAGACTAGTTGAACGTTTCATCCCAGAATCACCTCGTGTACAATAAGCCACAGAAACACCCAAAAGCATCTCTTGAGTCTCGTATCCCAGAATCACCTCGTGAACAATAAGCCTCAGAAACACCCAAAAGCATCTCTTGAGTCTTGTATCCCAGAAGCACATCTTGAGTCTTGTATCCCAGAATCATATCTTGTATCTTGTATCTCAGAAGAACCGCTTGAATCTTGTATCTCAGAATCACCGCTTGAATCTTGCATCTCAAAAGCACATCTTGAATCTTGTATCTTAGAAGCGCCTCTTGGACGTTACATCCTTAAACCACATCTTGAACATTACATCCTTAAACCACATCTTGAACATTACATCCTTAAACCACATCTTGAACGTTATATACCTGAACCACATTTTGAACGTTACATACTTGAACCACATCTTGAACATTACATACTGAACCACATCTTGAATGTTATATAGTTACATACTGAACCACATCTTGAAATTTACCTGAACCACATCTTGAACGTTACATACCTGAAACACATCTTGAACATTACATACTGAACCACATCTTGAATGTTATATAGTTACATACTGAACCACATCTTGAAATTTACCTGAACCACATGTTGAACGTTACATACCTGAAACACATCTTGAACGTTACATACCTGAAACACATCTTGAACGTTACACACTTGAATCACATTTTGAACATTCCATCCCAGAGTCACCTCATGAACATTGCATTAAAGAACCAACTATTAAGCCTTGCATTGAAAAACATCTTGAACTTGCATCCCCAAACATATCCGAACCAGATACTGAATGTTGCATCACAGAAAACCATAACAAAACATCTCTTGACCGCTACATCTCAGAAGAACATTACATCCCCTAAACCGCCCAAAACATATCTTGAACGTAACATCACAGAATAATGTATCGAACGTTACATCTTAGAACCATCTCTTGAACGTTGCAGCACAGAACCACCTCTTGAACATACACCCATATAAACACCCCAAAGCATATTTTGAACTTTATATGCTCCCAAAAACTCTTCTTCAACGTTATATCCCACAAAATGTGACAAAAATGCTTTCAACGAGAAAGCTTTCTTTAAAGAATCCTTCCAAATTATTTACACTCTATCATTATGTTTAGCGTCCTGTAATGATCAGATTTTTATATAAATGATGTGTTCCCCTTCCCAAACTGTATTAGCTTGGAACCTAACATTACGAAACATTTGTATGATAGCTCACTGAAGCTTTTGGTATTGGTGTGGCTCCTTCTGAAACCCTTGATGGTCATTTAAATTTGTGTCGCAAACTAGAAGTTAGGAACCAAAGATGCATTCTAAAAAGATCAGACTTTTAAATAAACTTATTTCTCTATCTTTAAGACACAATAGTATCTATCCACGTAAACATGTCTTCTTTCTCATTCTTCCATATGCAGCTGTCATTTACACGACCATCCAACCTGCGAATGCTACCCATTCTCCTAGACAGATGGTTGTTTATTTTGACTTTTACAAGCGGCTTTTGGAGAGATGGTGCATTCTGGATTAAAAAAGGAAGAAATTAAGCGATGAGTTAGTTGTTAGCCGAGTTAAAAACGGATCTTCTCTCTCTCGGTTATTTGCAGACTTTTGCCATCTTTTTTTGCGGCCCCTTGGCGCACTCTTTTTTCTTGCGCGGTCGGCAGTTCTTTTAAGTGGGCCGACTCGAACATGTATATGTCATGCGTCTCTCCTCATTAACGCGGCTGTGTAACTCCGCGTGAAATAAGATGGCTGTTAATGTTTTTCCGTAAATTTATTTTCCATCTTGCGATTTTACCAGCTGGAATAATTTTTAACGACAGACAGCTCTGAGAGACAGAGGAGGTGTACAATGCAATTTATAAAAAAGGCAATTATAATTATATTTGCATTTATCGCCCAAATTAAATTAATTGAATTGCATTAAAGTTTTCTACATTATTGTGTAATTACGCCGAAAAGGCACATTTTGTCAAATATATTTTGTATTGCAACAATGCGTAACTTTACAAAATATATAGTTTTCATATGACGTTTCACCAGGAGTAGCCATTGCACTCACTATTCAATGGTATGGCAGCTGCATCTGTACATTTGACCTTCATAGAATAGCAAAATGTGTGGCCAAGCTTTAAGCTATTGTATCTATTAAAAACCCTTACAATATATTTAGCAATCGTGACGTAGATGAGAACCATCTATGAAGGACATCAATTCAATTTTCATTGGTCTATCTCATTGGCGAAGAACTTTGGCATTTTTACCGTTAAAGACATTGCATTGGCGCATCACAAAAGGCCGGTCGTCCAAAAGCCCAGGGTCTTGCCCATAGGCCCTTTATAGGCTCTATATAGGCTCTTTTGCCTATATAGGCAACTATTTCCCCGGCCGGGAAAAAACTCAAACCCCTCCCACACACACACACCATCATCGGACCTTTCATTTATTTATTTTCAATTTTTGCACCTGCCAGTGCGGGTACATAGAACCTACAAGAACTTCCACTTCACTTATCGGGAAAGGGTTTAGTTACAGGATACCAAACTACATTATATATTTTTATCATACTCAAAATGTCCATAGTATAAACAACAGTACCTCTACTTTTTTAACTCACTTAATTATATACATAATTCAGTATCAGATTTTAATTGATGTGAAAGCCATATAAAATTATATACATATTATTCAGTATTAAGTTATATACACATTATTTAACTATATACACAATATTCAATATCAATTTCCATTAATGCACAAATTATATAAAATATTCACTTATATCTCTATAATTTTGGTAAACATCTGGTAATATACATAGTACACCATATACATATATTTTACCCACATTAAATTGCTATTCGTTATTAATTTTTGTTAATCGTATTAATATAACAATTTAATAAAATATCCCCTAGAATGTAACCCCATTATTACCATAGTACATAGCCTTAAAGGTAGTTCACACATTAGTACACATTATTTGTATACATATTTCGGTATACATTATAAAATTATAATTCAATCTATATGACGGTTCATTAAAATTATATGTAAATATAGCCCAACAATTATTATATTCACATATATATGTCCCATTATATTACATATCTACACAAACTCTATGATCTCCATTATTTTAATGCATTAATCCATTTACATTATTTGATGTTATCACAAAAGGCCATTCACATTACACTCTCAGAACAAACGCCAATGTGAATGAGAAAGGACATGGCTAAAGGACACACATTTGTATTATCCCAAATTTGCCCATACCTCTAACCCGATATTTCCTGCCTTGTAAATTTTATTGAAACAACATTTATATATTAAAAACTATTTATGTTTGAAGGTAAAGTGTGTTAAAGCATGACTTTATTATCATAATTAGTGACTTTAAAAGAATACCCGAATTGACCCCGCGGCAAGCTTTTTGATTTTTTTTTTTTTAATTTTACCATAGAAGTAATTTAAGAGGCATTATGCCAATTTCTGTGACTCGCTAAGCCAAATAATATGAATGGGATAGCCCAGCGGTTAAGGCACGGAGATTACACTTTGAGGACCCAAGTTCGATTCCGGAGTACGAACAAGTCAAATCTGCGGATACAAAAATCTTACTGAGAGGTTGGTAGTAGTGGGGAGGTACAGTTCCTGTGAATATCGCACCCATTGTGTTTAGGTCTAAATTGGGCGGCGTGGCCAGGTCGTTCAACCAGATACCTTATACTTTCGGGTAGGCCAAATGGTCTGGGTCGAAAGAAAAAAATAAATCAAAGAATATGAAGTAATAGTATATAATGAACTGTCGCGTTGAATTGTAACTTTTAGTACATTTGAATGTGTTTTTGTTAAATTGGTTATAAAAAAATTCAAGATATTAATTTACCGAAATATATATATATATAATTTTATATAAAAATATAAAATTGTAAATCCAATGGTAGAATGTAAGTAATAACTCATAATACACTATCTTAAAAATTGCCTACAAAATACAATGAAATAAAAGAAATTCAACCATAAAGAGGAAATTATAAAACGTAATTCAGGTCATAAAGACAAAGACAATCAAAAAATTTCAAAGGTGAGGAATGAAAATAGGAAAACAAAAAAAATATCAAGCATAAAAGCTCAAGCATAGGCTTAAGAATAGTTCATTTCGAAAAAATTATTTTTCAAGTCCATATATCCCTTCAAAATGAACACAAAAATGCTTGTTTCTGAAACACAAGATAGCTTTTATCTATAAACTTGTGTTATATGGATGACAAGCATAAAGATTGGAAGAAAATAAAGGAAATCTAAATACCTTAAAATATACCTCAAAAGTACAACCATGACGAGCAATGTATGACTAGACCAATGTTGCCATACGCAGAAATGAAAAGAAGTGATCTGCTGTTGCCAAATAGAATAATAAAAAGCGTACTGCATAAAGGCAATAAAATGAGATATTCTACAGTTAAAGCTGCAAAATAAAAAGATGAAAATATATTATAATGTAAATTCAAGAGAATGTAGAAGTATGGCTAAAATAAGAGAGATTATGAGAATTCTAGGCTAATCGAAACTTATTAATTATACCATTTACTAAATATAAATTTTTAGCATATCAATAAAACCATTTTCTGTTTGTGACATTGACCTTGCGTTTGAATCATATCAACTTCACACAAAAATAATTTCACGTGAAAATTAATTATAATACTTCAGCATATTATGTAAGATTCCATCCTTGTTAGTTGATATTTCATGTTCCAAGACATATCGCACTTTCTTTCAAATAACAATGGTTTTTAAACGCTTCAAAACTTCATGTCTCTCCTTATTAATTGGATTTCGATGCTTCGGTTTACACAAGCCGCGAAATCCTGTCAGCTAGTTAAATAACCCGGCACAGCTTAACACGATTAAAAAGGATATTTTTTTCCAATTATCGGGATGTACTCTTTGGCGATGCCTATCAGCACTCAAATTTCCCCAAGGAGAATGGATAGTGTATAAAAATAGTGGCACCTTATGAAAAAAGAAAGAAACCGTGAGGATAAGAGTTATTGAATTTGAGGTGGGGCGTATCATAAAAGTTTCTCAAAAATTGGTGAATTTGAATTTTTTTAATCTTGTGAAGTATCATTCTTTGATTATTTATTTGAAATACACTTTTCAACAGGCACAAGTTCGGGTACAGAGGAGGGGAAGGCAAATTACAGACTATAGTATAAAAACACACGCACAAGAGAACATATAAACATAACAAAAAAATCTGATGTGGGCAACACATGACTTTCCGTATATAATGCAATGAATTCATAACTTTTACAGTTTAAAAAAATGTTATTCTTATAGTACATACTTATATTATTTCCAAGATATTGAATTTTCTTCAATTAGTCGTCATTTTTATTGATTTAGCGTCATTTTTATCCATTTGGCGAGATTTTCGTTAATTTGGCAATATTTAAAAATGTCGCCAAGTTGGCGACATTTCGCTAAATTCATCGCCAAAATCTCGCCAAGCGTTACGGACCGAGAAATAAGTTATTCTTACAGCAGATAAATTACTATTGGCGTTTAAATACAAAAGTATTACTCAAAGTATCTTTTCTCCGGAATGGAACGAGTTAGATCCATGAAAATGATGTCACCAAATTTATCGCATGATATTACATATGAAAAGTGAACATGTTTCTCAACAGTTAATATTTTTTTTTTAATTTATGGGATATTTTTGATAAATTTATTTGAAAAATGTGCAATATCTCGAGAACGGTTCGTGCTAGCATTCTAAAGTTTATGTCAATCGTTTTCTAAGGGAAAATTACATAAGAAATGTCGACTTGCGTAACTATATTAAAGGTTTTGATTTTTGATGATTTTTCAAAATTTCACTCGAAAATTTAGGAGGATTCTGGACATTTGATTGTGTTTTAAAACAATAAACTTCCAGTATTCACGAATTGTGATTTTTGTACCAAATTTCATTCGAATCGCTCCATTCGTTCGTAAGATATAGTCTCCACAGACTCACTGACACACACACACACACACACACACACACACACAGACATCACTTCAAAAATGTTTGATTCGTGATCAGGGATGCTTGAAACGTGCTCTCCCGTCGAAAACTCGAATTTGAATTTTCGACCTAGTCCCAATTCTTTTCTTATACATTATGTATATAAGGAAAGTAATGAGTAACTAAAATATGAAAATTTAAATAAATAATTAAAAAAATATTTCACATTATAATGTAATCATCCGAATTTCTAGAATTATAAAATTTACATCATAAATTTTTAAAAACATTCGGTAGATTATAAAAAATATCAAAATTTAAAGGTAAACTATTAAGCGTCCTGGCAAACTACGCTATTGTTCGATTCCTTAAAAAATGTTTACTGTAAAATGTTTCAATAAGTAGAAGCCTATTTCTGGTATTGAAGGAAAGTGCACAGATATGGATCTCACTTACTTAGCTGGTAGTATACTATATTATGTAGTGGAGTGTAAAAGAATATGAAAGCAAAAGTAAATTATCTACATTCCAAAGAAGTAATACTATGTTTTGACCGAAGTAGAGTACAAGATATAAAGCTATTACAAAATCCATTAGATTTGTATAAAAATTATCTTGGAAATTTATTTCGCACTTTTTCAATATTACTATTAGAATATAGATCCCACATCTATATTCCTAAACAGGTCTTGCAAAACAATTATAACGACAAATAATCACAGTAGTATCTTAATATCCCACCCCATTCTCTTCGAAAATCCAATTTTTAACTTTTCTAACTTGACTTTTCTAACAATTTCCTCTACATGTATATTAAAAGTATATTTAAAAAAATCTGATGTGGGCAACACATGACTTTCCTTATATAATGCAATGAATTTACAACATTTACAGCTAAAAAAAACGTTATTCTTATAGTAGGTACTTATATTCTTTCCATGATATTGAATTTTCTTCAATTAGTCGTCATTTTCATTGATTTAGCGTCATTTTTATCCATTTGGCGAGATTTTTGTTAATTTGGCAGCAATTAAAAATGTCGCCAAGTTGGCGACATTCCGCAAAATCTGTCGCCAAAGTATCGCCAAGCGTTATGGATGGAGAAATAAGTTATTCTTACAGCAGATAAATGGGTATTGGCGTTCAAATACAAAAGTATTACTCAAAGTATCTTTTTTCATGAATGGAACGATCTAGATCCACGAGAATGATGTCACCAAATTTATCGCATGGTATTACATATGAAAAGTGAACACGTTTCTCAATAGGAAATATTTTTATGTTTTACTTTATATAACTTTTGATAATTTTTTTGAAAAATGTGCAATATCTCGGGAACATGTTCATGTTAGCGTTCTAAAATTTATGCCAATCGTTTTCTAATGCAAAATTACATAAGAAATGTCTATTTGCTTAACTTTATTAGCGGTTTTCATTTTTTGATGATTTTTTCAAAATTTCATTCGAAAATTTAGGGGAGTTCTGAACATTCGATTGCGTATAAAAACTATAGGCTTCTAGCGTTTACGAATTGTGATTTTTGTACCAAATTTCGTTCGAATCGGTCCATTCGTTCGTCATTTATCGTCTCCACAGACTCACTGACACACACACACACACACACACACACACACACATACTTTCACACACACAGACACAGAAATCACTTTAAAAATGTTTGATTCGTGTTCAGGGATGCTTGAAACATGCTCTCCCGTCGAAAACTCGAATTCGAATTTTCGACCCCGTCACAATACTTTCCTTATACGTTATGTATAAAAGGAAAGTAATAATACATAATTCACAAATTGGAAATATTGTCCTTCCTGTTAAGTAATTCTGTGTTAAATTTATAATCACATACAATAGGATTAGATCTTCTTGCATAAGTTACCATAAAACGCTTATCAATATTTAAGTATAATCGACAATTTAAGAATAATCGACAATTTTGTATACCAGTCATATAACTTAAAAAGTTCCAACTGCAATATAACGCCAGAATAATATGTAAGATACATTATATGAGATATTTTATATGAGATACATTATTATAAATTGATGATGTGCAAAATATTACGTGAATAATGTTACAATTTTTTCATATCTCTTTCCCTGTATGTAAAGATTCCTTGCTGAAAAATAACATTTACAATTATTAATTGTCATTACGGGAAAAGGTTCGGATAGCTTCACCTTGGTGGCAAATGCTGAATTTTTAGTGCAGAATTTTTCTAATTACATAGGTTTATCGTGAACCCTCCACAAGGGGTATAAAAGGATGTTAGTTATTCTGTGAGCGAAGTTACGAGTGACAAATTAAATTTTGAATACAGCAGTGTTTTGTGCATACTCTCTTCTTGTTTGGGAATTAGTTGAACATTTTATTGCTGTTCTATTTTATCCAATAGCTGATTTGTGACTTTAATAAATAGAGAATTTTTAACTGTATATTTTTTCCTCTAACATTTATTGTTGTTTTGAATAAAGCTTAAGTTACCCTAACATCTGGACTCATTCTTCTACCTTTACAACACACCTACGAGTTCAGAGGATAAGTCATAACAATAATTATTTATTCTTTTACGCAAATCTTCGAACAGAGGGAATGCAATATAAAGTCCTAAACCATCCAAATAAATTTTAAATTTACCTAGAAGATTTTCGAAAATCATCTAAATCGATGATAGAGAACCTCAAGCGTTCAGTTTCACTCAGCTTCAGTTTGCTTAAACTTGTCCGAGTACGATGTTTGATCCATGTTTGATCCAGCCTACACCTGGCACCTATTAACTGCTACCTATCAGGGTGTGGCATGCCTAGCTTGCTAATAAAGAACCCTTCCAGCCTTCTTTTTTCCTAAATCCCCCCATTTTCTTGGGTGGGAGGGAAGTTTTAGGGGTGAGGCCTTGCCTAGAAATCTGTTTCCGAATCTTCTAAAACCTCTTTCGTAATTGTGGTTGATAGCATTTCCTTGCTGGGAAGAGTGTGCTCATCCTCTTATAATAATTCGAACTCAATGTTGAGAAGTCGTGTGATGAATCGATTATTATGTAGCCTGTCATACACCGATGAATCATTTATTACAAGAGGATTTAGGCGGTGTTAATGGGTCCCCATTAGAGAGCGACGGCATGAGCATCAAGGAAGAGATATCTTGTTTCGTGTAATAAACTTGAAGAGACAGGGTAAAAAGTTGTTAATTTGAGTCAGTGGGACGTATTAGCTGGGCTTTTACCGTTAATGCTCTATGTATTTGTAAGTAATAGTCCCGTGCAGCTGCTTTTAGAGAACTGCAAAAACCCGATATCTTTATCTTGGGTGGTAGTGCTTTGGAATTGGAAACATGTGTTTTTATTTTTATTTTATGTAAAATATAGTAACGCATACCTTTCCTGATTTCAATGTGTTGTCGGCTCATCCAGTCACTGTATGAATAAGCCAAAAACACGTTACGAATGTGACGTGGGTAAATACATCCCTTTCGATACTACAACAGGTAGCACCTTGCCAGGCATAAACGTACGTCACAATCACCATTGATGAGTTTTCTAATAGATATAATGATTCAAACATGGAGGAAAAAAGAAGGATTCAAAACGTCATTTTGCCGTGTTCACGCGGAGTATGATCACGCTAAACATGTAGGTAAGTCCTTTCGAGAGGTTGGTGGTAGGGGAAGGAGTGTACGGTCCCTATGCATGCCTCCCTCACTGGGTTCCGGTCTAAATTGGGTGGCACTTCCCGGCCGTCCAAGCAGATACCTTATACCTTTCTGGTAGGTCGAACGGTCTGGGTCGAAGAAGGAGAAGAAAACTTCATTTTGGAAAATCACCAACATTGTTAGACACAATCATTTGGATGGCGTTGAAAGTTAAATAAGTTCCATCTCACCGTATTTATTTCTATGACGAAAGGCTCATGTTGAATTACATATTATTTATTTCAACTATTAATTTTACAGAAATGTGTGATGCAAATTGGATCTCAAGTAATGTAGAATATTCCTAAGTATTCCAATTCATTTATTTTACCGTTCAATTTATTTTCTTCTACATCTATTCTGTACTCTGCTCTATAACTGGGAAGAAATAATTATTACTTCTCATAATGCGGGAACTTTAATTTAAAAATAGTCAAAAATACATATGCTAAACACTACGCTTTCCTGTTGTGGCAAATGAGAACAGAATGGACTTCACTAACACTAGCGACGTCTAAGATACAATTTTCAAAGCATTATGGTATTTTCAAGTTTTTATACGTAAAAGTTCTATCTCCTTCTCTCTAATTCCATGGACTAAAATCATGAGCACACATATGACCTCTGTATGTATATTTTTATTCAATGGCAAAAAGACTACGTCACATAAAAACTATCTGGTACGTATCTATATGTGCTTTTCACGTAGTTCAATATTTGATACATTTCACGTTGTTGTAATTTTCATTAGATGCAGAAGAATGCATTTTCTTTCGTACCTGTTTTCCGATTTCTTCATCTCTGAAATTGTTTTTTTATAAGTAAAATTTGTATCATGGATTTTCGTTATATGTATTATATCTTTGCATCTATATCAAAATAGTTTAACGTATTTGAGAGTCTTTTTATAACTTCTGAAAGTAAAAACCTGTGTGACGTAGAACACTGATTCTTTGCACAATTATAGTATCAACTATGGTACGAAACCAAACTCTGAGTGATTTCGTTCCAGGCGACAAAGAAGATGAAGGTTTCAAAAAGTATTTCCAGATTCTCAAAATTCCATCTTCGGTGTCCTAGAAGACTGAATCTTTGTACATATAAAGTATCGACTACTAGACAGAACCTAGCAGTGTCAGATTCACTCCTGAGATAAGAAAAAATTAAGTTTTTCAAAAAAGATTTCTAATCACTCCAGAAACCCCCTCGAAGACTTGGAAGGCTGGGTTTTGCATACTTATAGCATTAACAATGGTACAGAATCGAGCAAAATTGGATTTTCGATTTTTTGAGATGGACAAAATGAGAAAACTAACATTTTTCCAGACCTTTCAAATACCCTGGGAGGCCTAAAAGGCTGATTCTTTGCACACTTATAATATGGACTACCGGACAAAACCCAACTGAACCAATTTGCTATAAAGATATTACTATTTTTTTACTGTAAGGGCCATACATTATTAAATAAAATAAAACTAATTAGAAATGAATTTGCAAATTCTTTTTTAAGTAGAAACGTGTGGAAGGCGAAAGTTACAGCCGCGAAACTCAGCATACAAATATCGCTTTAAAAGTTATGCAAATGATCCAACTGTCAGCGTCACTGGGGTTATAGGGCTCATTCAACGCGCATGAGAACGACACATCATGCAGCATTTGAAGCATCTGGTGTTCTCATTCATGGACAATTGAAACTGGGTTTTCTGCTCTGATTCTACAAGTTCTGTATAAAGATGCCTTTCAGATGTACTCGACTGCGCTATAAACAGTTGTCGGATAAAGAGGTCGAATCACAGGCCAAAGAAAAGCTGATTGGTCTGACAGATGTATCGGTTGCCATCTTGGTCGGAGAGATATGGTAACTGTTTGGACTTGGCAACAGTGAATCAGAGAAAGCACATGTAACCACCGCGGAAACTCAGGATGTCTCAGTCCGACAACTGCTCTATAGGATCGAGTCAGGAATCCCGTACACACCAATGGCATCGCTATCAGTCATTCAAAGTCACTTGCCACCTTCCATGTATCCTGTATCAAGGAATACTATTCGGAGAAGACTGGCAGAAGGTGGTATTAAGCCTACCATTGACTCCTCAGCAAACATCGGCAGAGCTGTCTGGATTGGTGCCGAGCTCGGTTAGCCTACAGCTAAACAGTGCAGGATAGGGATCATGATGTCTTTAACGACGAATCCCGCATCTCTCTCAGTGTTGATAACCACCGTGTGCATGTGTCGAAGAGGACTGGCCAGTGTTCCGATCCCGCATTTGTTGTCGCGCGAGCAGCACACGGCCATCACACGTGGTGTGGCAGTCTGGGAAGCTATACCGTAGGATAGCCGATTTTCTCTACTTGTATTATTGTACTACAAGCCAATCTGACACCTCGCTTGTATGTCGACAATATTCTACAGCCGATTGTTCTGCTTATTCTGTCCAGCCGCCTAGGCTCCATTTACCAAGACGACAACGCTTGACCACGTTTTGCATGACTTTCTCAAGCATGTATTCGAGGATTTTATACTCTCCAATTTCTATCCAGATCCACAGACCTATCGGCAATAGAACACGTCTGAAACATGCTGGGACGGCAATTGCAACCTTCTTGAAATACCACTAAATTAGCTGATCAGTTGCAACATTTGTGGCATAATCTTTAAAGGGACATAAGCAACTTAAGTGACTTTATGTCGCGCCGAATATGGGGTTGTATAGCTTTTTGTTGAAACCATGTTTTAATAAAACGTTCTCGGATTCTAATCATTTGCATATCTCTTCAAACAATACATGCATACTTAGTTTCGCGGCTGTAGCTCAATTGGATATATATTTTTTACAACAGAGTTTACTTGGAGAATTCTTCTAATAGCTATTATTAAAAGTTTGAGGGTAAAAACAAAAATTTATATATGCTTGATACTTCGTTAGGTGTTTAGATGTCGTCATTGCTTTAAAATTGTTATAAATTAATATTAACATGTTATTCATTATGGGTTTTTTGTTCTTACAGGTAAGCAACTTCCTCTCGTCACTTTGTATATTGTAAGTTCATTTTTTTTCTAAATCCATACTTATGTAAAACAAATGTCCAAATTATATAGAATTTCTCGTCATTTACATGATTTTATCCATAATAATTCATAATGTAACTAACACTGTTTTTTATGTAGATATGATAGTTTGAACTTGAATGGAAAGTGTATAAGATCTGACAAATCCATAGTAACTTTTAAAACTGGTAACTTTGGGCCAAAACTTACTATAAAGATTGCACATTCGACTTCTGAAGCTGAGCACATTTTCCTTGTTAGACTGCAATGAAATTTGCTCATCTCTAAGCGTACTCCTAGTACAGTAACTAGTATTTGTGGACTCGGTTAACGGCATTTGGAGTTTAATTTTAAGCTCCAAACGTTCATCTTTTTATAGGTTTTGATAACTCACCTTGCAGTCATGGGCAGTTTGAGTTTGACCATCCATTCTCTCGTACTTTGGACTTTATTGATCCTCATAATGACTAGCAACATTTTAATTTGCAGAAAAAATTTCAATAATTGATAACGGTCCACCGATGCTGTTTCGTGCACCTAGATCATTATTCTGAGCTCTATAATGCTTCCTATCGACTATTTTTTATATTTACGTTGAACGACGTCATAAGAAAAGCCGGTTGATAAAGGACAGCAGTGGGAGCATGGATGAAATGAAAACATGTCACAATGTGAACGTTCATATCTTTGAAACTAATAACACTAACATTTGCTACTTCTCAAAACATACCGAATATTACGTTTGATGAAATGCTAAATGTAAAAATAAATGTATTTTCTTCGTGAAGATTATTGGATCATTTTATGCACTACTACAACTACAGAGTTACAATGTTGCGTCAATGCCAATGTGTACACTCTACGAATCTCTTTTGCTAAGTGCGTAATGCATTTAAAACGGCATCCCATAGAACACAATTTCTCCGATGATTAAAATAGCATATGTTTACCTACTTAATGATCATGATAAGATTTTTGCAGCAAATGCTCGCGATATTTGAAATGCTGTTAAAGCGGCACCCACTCCTTAATGCTATTAACTATCCCAAAATGATTTAGATAGAAACAAAAGCATAAAGGCATCAGTCCCACCCAAAGGTATACGGTCTTGACGATCCGTTGTCGCGATAGCAAGATCGGCCGCCTGGCACACAGCCAGGTCCAGCAACCTAAGCACAGCCTCCGACCGGACCCGACCGCGCCACCAAGCCAGAATTCCCCCCTCCCCAGCCCCAACGAAATCGAAGACTTCGCAAATCGCCGGGAAAATTGCCAAAGCCGAAACACGAAATAAAAGGCAACAGCACCAACCCCCTGCCACCGCCCAGACTCATTACTTCCCCGGACTCAGAAACTTGCCGAGAAAACACAAAAACAACAAACGCTTAGAGACAGTCTCAAACAAAGACAGCCCTAAATCACATCCAAACACACTACAAGTACCAGCAATGTAACAGTACTAAAATATATCAGTACTTAATAAAACAAATCGCAACACTATTATATCATCGCAACACTATAAGGCCATCTCAACACTTTAGCTCTTACAACCATTAAATAATAAATTAAAATATCAATCTTAACATAATATACCAATATTATACAGGACACCAATTAAATTACATGCATTTTAATTTAACTCATTATTCACAATAATGGCTGAAATCAAGTGTAAAATCTAATACAGCAGAATTTAGGATACCAACAATTGTTATCTCAACACCACCAAACATAACAAGACCAGCTCAACACTTCAGCTGTTATAACACAAATAATAGTAGATACAGACATTTCAAATTAACACATTATATATAACAATGATTAAAATCATTTATAAAATCAAAACCAATAATAGTTAGCCCAACACTAACCACCATCACAAAATCAACTCAACACTTCACCTGTTATAACTATAACATAATGATTAAAACATCAAACGTAACAATATGTACAAATAGTACTCAGGACACCAATAATAGTAGATACAACATTTCAATTTAACACATTATACTCAACAATGGTTAAAATCATTTATACAATCAACACCAACAATAGTTAGCCCAACACTAACCAACATCACAGAATCAGTTCAACACTTCAACCGTTACAAATATATAACATAATGGATAAAATATCAATCCTAACATATTATCTCATAATTACTCAGGACACCATCCAAACATTACTAATATTTTGATTTAACAGCCAACGGCCGTACCGTGCTGAAAACACCGGTTCTCGTTAGATCACCGAAGTTAAACAGTATCTGGCGCGGTTAGTTCTTGGGTGGGTGACCACCTGGGAACACCGCGTACTGTTGGCTCATTTCAGTCGACATGGTGGCCGAACGGTCAAGGCGAGCGTTTCCAGCGATTGATCGGCCGCCACGTTGTGGGTTCGAGTCCCACGTAAGACATGGATGATTGTGTTGTTGGGCGCAATGTGTTCCCACCCCCACTGGTGCGCTGGGGCAACGTCTTTGACGGCTAAGAGGTTCACTGTTCTGGCCGATGTATAGGCGAGTCAATGCCATTGGGGGAAAAAAACTTTGATTTAAGATATTAAACAATACAATAGGTAAAATCAATAGTATATAAAGTGCTGTAGTACTTGTATAACAATTAGTTGTTTAAACAACACTTGTTTTCAACATTCAATGACATATTCAAAGAACAAGTTCAACAAATTTACAATAATTCCTGTTCCAACAAATTGGCCACTATACGGCTAATGTCCATTCTAGCTTTACTCAGCTTAAGGAGATAGATGACGTCCACTTGTAGGTAATTCCTTGGAAAGTATGCCAATCTAATATCTTTCCAAAACTTACACTTGCAAATGCAAGGATACATTGATCCCTCATCCTCTCCATAAAAACAAATTATATATTTATGGGAAAATCCATGTTTGTACGTTTTGACATAGAAGTCCCCGTAACATGAGTTCGTATTTACTTTAGGTTTAAAACCAAACCAGACTCTACCATGGGGGCTCTGATTCCACCTTTCCTACCACTCTTTTACAATATCCTTCTTAACCAAGCTTTTAAATTGTATTTAGCTCCGTGGAAAAAATATACATAATTTCATCTTCTAAGGTTGACTCTTTGGCTAGATCATCAACCGCTTCGTTCCTATCATGCCATGCATGGACTTTTATCCAATGGGGACGTATTTGCCCGTCATATTAGATAGAAATAAAAAAGAAACAATGTTTCTGACTACTTCTGTTTACCTTACTTGTCTTATTTTCCTCGATAAATAGACATACCACAGATTATAACTTTCAATACTTCCTTGAAGAAAGAGGCATATTAAAAGTTATATTCTCACAAG
The DNA here is from genome assembly GCA_951213105.1 of Amaurobius ferox. Lineage (NCBI taxonomy): Eukaryota > Metazoa > Arthropoda > Arachnida > Araneae > Amaurobiidae > Amaurobius > Amaurobius ferox. The sequence goes on from OX578145.1 coordinate 145,318,421, forward strand.
CAATTATTTTGTACTGTGGCACCATAGATTACTCGAATCTATCTTCAACCATGAAAGCTTTTCAAGCACGATGATTCTCTAAATTCTCTTGACAAAATGAGGATTGAGGAATCACAAAACACTTCCTTTGAAGCTAGACTATTCAATTGTAAAGGTCAGGAATATCAGTCCACATCAGAACAGCCTCATTCAATTTCACATAACGAGCTGAACTCACGACCTGATCAGATGTCATCTATTTTTAACAATGGTGAATTTGTTTATTGCAATGATGATAATAGACTGTTTATCGAGGTAAGAAAGAACCATAGTTTTGACGAATGACGTCTCTTCACCGATTCTTCTAAATGAAGTTTAAATATTATTCCACAACGGAAACACCTAGCCGTCGGGACCACTGTCTTATATACTTCTCTCATAAAAGAAACTCGCCAAAATAAAGCATATAATATTTCCTCAAATCTATCATATTGTTCCGAAGACGCGTGTGGTAAACCTGTTGGGATCTCAAAATATTGGACATCTAACAGGAATGCAATCAGGGTGTATGGAATTAAGTAGTTTTTGTGCGAGTGTGATAGTCGGACTAGAGTCTCGGAAGTCATAATAGAAGCCCATAAGGATCTGGAGGTCAATATGTCCCTTAAACTCTAATCTTCCACTTGCCCCTAGATTTATTTTCGCCGAACCCAGGTGCGTTGAATCACTAGCATGGAGTAAGAGTTCACCAGGATATATCCAGATATAGAAAGACGATATAGGAAGAGGTGGCCACCATGCATGCTTTCTGAATATTACAGCTATTTTATTACAGTCGTTTCGGAATCCAGTTAGTGTTGGAGGTTTTCCCGGAAAACGTTCAAAAACGTGAATTAAATACTTCATTTGTATATATTTTGGGCATGTTTATAGCGACTTTTACTTTCCTTATATACATAATGTATAAGGAAAGTATTGTGACGGGAACGAAAATTCGAATTCCAGTTTTCGACGCGAGAGCACGTTTCAAGCATCCCTGATCACGAATCAAACATTTTTAAACTGATGTCTGTGTGTCTGTGTGTGTGTGAAAGTATATATATATGTGTGTGTGTGTGAAAGTATATATATATATATGTATGTGTGTGTGTGTGTGTGTGTCAGTGAGCCTGTGTAGACGATAACTGACAAACTAATGGGCCGATTCGACCAAATTTGGTACAAATATCACAATCCATAAACACTGGAAGCCTACTGTTTTTATATGCAATCGAATGTTCAGAACCACCCTAAATTTTCGAGTAAAATTTTGAAAAAATCGTCAAAAAATCAAAACTGCTAATAAAGTTACGCAAATAGACATTTCTTATGTAATTTTTCGTTAGAAAACGATTGACATAAATTTTAAAAAGCTAACATGAACCGTTCTCGACATATTGCACATTTTTCAAAAAAATATTAAGAGGCATATAAAATAAAAAAAAGTATTTCCTATTGAGAAATATGTACTTATGTACATATGTAAATATGTACTTATATGTATACACTTTTCATATGTAATACCATGCGATAAATTTGGTGACATCAATCTCGTGGATCTAGCTCGTTCCATTCATGAACAAAGATACTTTGAGTAATACTTTTGTATTTGAACGCCAATAGTCATTTATCTGCTGTAAGAATAACTTATTTCTTCGTCCGTAGCGCTTGGTGAGATTTTGGCTGCGAATTTAATGGAATGTCGCCAACTTGAGGACTTTTATAAATGTTGCTAAATTAACGAAAAACTCGCAAAATGGATAAAAATGGCGCTAAATCAATGGCGACTCATTGATGTTGACGACATGGAAATATAACTACCATAACTACCATAAATAACTACTATAAAAATTGTCTAATTTTTTTTTACTGTAAATGTAGTAAATTTATTGCATTATATATGGAATGTCATGTGCTGCCCACATCAGATTTTTTTTATGTTGTTAAACCTTTCTTGACGTCATTTTGTTTTCTTTCCGAGCGAAAATAATCAACTTTTAACCCTTAATATGTTAACACTTTGTTTAAAAATACAGCAATAAAATTTTAATTTTGCAATTTTCAAATTATTTCTAAAAATTTTATCTCTAATTCCCCTATAATTGGTCGTTGATAGAGCATTTTGTGTTTCAGATTCGAAATCAGGGTATGCTTAGCAAAAACAACTTACTTTCATTTTGTGAGCAAGATATTCATTTCAAGAAAGCATTTGATGTACGTCATTAGATTCTTTATAGAGTCCCATTTATAACAAAGCAAGTTTTAACCCTCCACCACCTAACCCTTTGATACAATAGCATCAGAAATATAAGTCCAATTTTTCGAGATTTTGTTTCGCCGTACGCAGTTTCAAGTTTGATAACTGGTGAATGGATAATGATAGCGATATTTATCCTCATATTATTATCTAACGATTAGATTACACGGACGTATGTGATAAAGCGGAAGAAATGAAAATAAATTTGTTTATTAAATTAAGTTAGAAAATTAAGTTAATTTATTAAATTAAATTTTATTAAATTAAGTTAAAGAGAGCAAGAAAGATCAATAATGGATAAAAGATTGATTATGAAACACTTTCCAACTGCATTGCAATTTTATTTAAACATCTCGAAAATGGGATACATTCAGAAGTGATATTTTAACAATTTTTTATTATCACAATACTTCAATTATTTATTATATTTGGAAACATCATCGAAAACAAATGAATATTATTCAAATAACGTCATCGAAATATAAATCGCCTCGTTCTCTATATAAAACCATTGACTATTTCATTCATAAACTTTTGACCATTCCCTCACTCAGCGACGATATTTTTAAAATTATCACAATGCTACAATAATTTATTTTACTTAAAAACATGAAATAATGGAGGTAAAATTACTTTCTAACTCCATGCTTTAAACTTCATCAAAAAAGCAATAATATGGAATAGTCTGGTTCTCTATGTAACACCAATGAATGTTTCATTCATATCAGCTATGTTGTAAACTCCGGAGTTAAATAATTTTGCGTTAAAGATATTCAGCAATTCTTTTGCAACTCATATTACAGCTTGATATGTTTACATTCTCCATACGTGAAAGTTAGGCTTCGTTATAGAAATGATCAAAGTTTAATAATCATTTAAACTACAAAATAATGTAATTACGCTGGCGCAGTATATAGATGCATAGAAAAAATATAAAATATAGAAGTTTTGCGATGGATGCAACATTAAATATAAATTAAAAAGAACTTTAGAAATCGCGATTTTGACACAAGCTGGATGCCATATTTTATTTTGAAGTGGGTCGCGTAATCTTTTCATATAATATGGGTGCAATTATTATTATAATTTTTATTTAAACAACTACGAAACATATTTCGATGAATTTTTGTTTATATATTTTATGGGATAATTTGAATATTTCTTAAAATTTGCGAAACAATTTGTGAATTTTAAATTCTCTTAAAAAATGCTTGGAAAATTAGTTCCCATAAGGTTCAATGTATTTCATATTTCAACCCGGGTTCAATCCAAAACTAGTTGGGTGATATTATTCATTTACATTCCTATATGTCCCACAGACCGTTTCAACAACATACTAAAATTTCATTTCTACAAAGTTATTTTTACGTCAGTTATCGTGCAAACGGACAGACAGACAGACAGACAGACAGATAGACAGAATGAACAAAGTCATAAACACTTTCCAACTATGTTGTAAAGTGTTAAAAATGAGAGGAATCCGAAATCCCTAGTAAATCATCAAGAGAAAGGTTTCCGGAATGTAGGGAACGTGAAAAAAACTCCAAAAAGAACTACAGAGTTCGACTCTAGAACCCTAGCCTTCCACTTTAATTGCAGTTGTCGTTGTTCTACATTGTAGATAGCATCGTATTTGCTATAGTGCCTCTTTAATTATTTAATTATGATTCATATATGACATCTAAACTCGATGTTTAAAACATGAAAATAACGTTCATTGCAGCCGAATGAATGGTCATTTTAGAAATTCTGCACATAGGTTATAAAAATATTTTTGAAATTCGTGTTGATGGTAAAATAGCTGAGTATGTAATTTTATTAAAAATGCCACTTTCGGGTTGACTTTTGGACCTACAGATTTATCGTGCCTTAACTCACAGTAGACCCGCAAATAGTTCGGGGCGTCTTCGGTGATTGAAGATAGCACTACATCGTATGATCTTCCCGCCTTAACCACTGGGCTCTCCCGGTTCGTAGGTTTATTCAGGCTGAAATGGACAAAAAACCCGGCAATAAAGGAGTTCCTCAAATTAGGATCACGCTCATATTGTAGATAACTATCACAGACAGTTACAAGCCATAGTAGCGTTGCCCTAACTTTGGGAACGCTCCTTATAGGCGGGCTATGTGAGTATAGACATCTTATTTAAATCATTGTATAAACCTTTCAAACACGAGAAACAAACACTCTTAAAAAATCACATTCCATTTTCATATGATTAATTTTTTTTAAAAAACAGATGTTGCTTATCGTTTAAAATAAGAGTCTTAACCAAAAATTGGTTCCGTTAGATTCTGTTCCGTAGTCACTAAAAGTGTTGTTGAGACCCAGACCGTCCAACCAGTAACGCTTTGGACGGCCGGAAAAAGCCAACCAATTTAGACCGGAATCCAGTGGGGGAGGCACCCACAGGGACCGTACTCTCCTTCCTCTACCACCAACCTCTCGGAAGGACTTGCGGACCCACATGTTTAACGTGATCGTACTCCGCGTGAACACGGCGGCAGTTTTGACAGCGGAGGGAATCGAACCCGGGCCTACCGAGTGCAATTCCCGCGCGCTAACCACTGGGGCTACAGCACCCCGTCACTGAAAGTGTGTAAAGTTTCCGTTTTCTTAATCACCAAAGAAACATTAAAAGGATATGAAAAAGGTTTTCGAGCCCCCTCAATGTTCTCTGTCTCCGTGGGAGAAATCAAATTTCCGGCTCCGTCAGTATCATTCCTATGGTCGATACCATAAATATCCAATGATTCAGCCTTTTAAGTAACTAAAGAGACGCTTTTGACGGGTCTGGAAAGACTTTCCATCCCTCCTCCCATGTTCTCTTCTTTTGAAAGGGAAATTGAAATCCCAACTCCGTTAGGATCTATCCTGTGGACTAAACCATAAGAATCCTGAAATCCATCCTTCTGGGTCACCGAGGGGCTTCTGAAGAGTTTGAAAAAGCTCTTCAAAAATCCACAATTTCTCAGTTACCGAGGGATAAAATAAATCTCCGTTAGATTCTGCCCCGTTGTCGATACTGTAAATATGCAAATATTCAGTCTTCTACATGACTAGGGGGGGTCTGTTAAGACAAAAACACAATTATTATACAATTTTCGTGTGCTAAAATTTTAAGTAATTCTCCCTAACAAACTGTTCCCGTCTTTAGCAGGTCCCAAAACGGCGTTATATAAACCAGCAAACCTTGATCATTAAATATTTGGAAGGCACATCCTACATTCTCCGCCATTTTCAAAATTTAAGACCCTCCAGGTAAGCTTCAATCTGGAGTTTTCGCTCGCTTTGTAAGGTTACTTTGAAATTATGAAACATCTCCGAATTTTCCACGTAATCGTGTCTACCTGGGGCATACGCGTAGAACAAAGGCCATTAAATGAATCCCCGCAGCTTTAAAGTTCAGAAACCGATCCCATGTTAGCATCGATTTCTCGACTTTTCAATAAGTGCAACTCCAATTCTCTTACGGCGGAATATCAGACATTGCTGAAATGGACCGCTGAGAGATATAAATAAATCTAAAGAGACCCACTTATTGATTGACAGGCATATGTCGTTAAAATAACCAATGCTTGATTAAAGAATGTTACCGCTCAGAATGTTTTATCTATCTGTTTAGCGGTCTCAAATATAACAAACAATCTAAAATAAGCGAGGTAAGAGAATGGGTGTTGTTCTCTTAACTTTTCTCAAATTCGGCGACTTCATTAACTACATTGATTTTTGTAGCTGATATATTTTTTTAAATCTGGCAATTACTTGGATTTTGCAAAATGTAATCGCATGATTCAAAGTTTGACTTGCATTTCAATGTCTCATGTCAATTAAACGCTCTATACAAAAGTTTATGAAAATCAAATGATAATTGGAATTTATCAAAAAGCACATGCAAAATTTGATGCAGAGATATTCAATTAAATGTAAATTAATTTTTGAACTCATATTTAAACTAAATCGACTCTCAAAAACAGATAAACTGAGATTAAAATTAAGTTGCATTTTTTATATGCTTTATTTAGTTTAACAATGTATGTTGCTCAGCGTCCAAAATACATGGCTTAATGAAAAATTGACTATGCTATAAATGCACAAAGTTTTAGCCTTCTTGGTCATCGAGGGAAATTTGGAGGGATCTGGTGGGAAATTTTAACCCCCTTCATATTGTTCGAAAATCTAATTCGGTTGAACTCTCTCCGTTAATCGATACTATAAGCATGAAAGATTCGGCCATATGGGGCACTGGAGAATTTCTAGGAAGTCCAAAAACTTTCCTAAACCTTCCCTTTTCTGGATCATCCCCGGAAAAAGGGATCGGAATTCCGCCTTCGTTAGGATCTGCCTTACGTACACTCATAGCCCATCCCTTATAAAACTATTGTGGCACTTAAGGATTTTCTTAGGGACCCTGTATGTTGTTGTTGAGACCCAGACCGTCCGACCTACCAGAAAGGTGTAAGGTAACTGTTTGGACGGTCGGGAAATGCCACCCAATTTAGACCGGAACCCAGTGGGGGAGGCATCCACAGGGACCGTACCCTCCTTCCCCTACCACCAACCTCTCGGAAGGACTTTCGGACCCACATGTTTAACGTGATCGTACTCCGCATGAACACGGCGGCAGTTTTGGCAGTGGCTGGAATCGAACCCGGGCCTACCGAGTGCAACTCCAGCGCGCTAACCAATGGGCTACCGCGCCCAGGGACCCTGTATGTGAATTTTACCATCTTCAGCTTTTTTGGATCATCCCCGGAAATAGGGATCGAAATTCCGCCTTCGTTAGGATCTGCCCGACGTACAGTCATAGACCATCCCTTATAAAGTTAGGTACTTAAGGGCTTTCTTAGGAACCCTATATGGGAATTTTACCATCTTCAGCTTTTCTGGATCATCTTCGGAAATAGGGATCGAAATTCCGACTTCATTAAGATCTGCCTTTTTGACACTCATAGACAATTCCTTATAAAGTCGTTGTGGTACTTTAGGACTTTCTTAGGAACCCTGTATGTGAATTTTACCGTCTTCAATTTTGAAAGGTACTTTTTAAATCACTTTTCAGTCGTTTCGCATTTTTATTTTCATACCGATACGATATAAACCAAAAGATTTCGATTATATACTGTTTTAAAAGCGCATTTCAGTTTCAATTTTCTAATTGTAAAACCATAAACTACAGAAGAAGAATTTTAAAAAAATACTATTCTCACTTTGATATTCCACTGTAATTAAGAAACGCTTCTAAATTTTTACGTCACTGCAAGCAACTGAGGACGTGTGTAACTTGAGCCATTAAATTAACCTCCGAAGCCTACAAATTCAAAAACCGACCGTAGTATGTTATCGTAACTACTCAATAAGTGCAACAGTAATCTTTTCTTGTCATCGCCAAAGATGCTGACTTTATATCTTCACATTGGACTTTTAAAGATCTGCTGTGGAGATAACCCCGTCTATCGCGGGGGTGAAGAGAAAAATTCAATGAGTCACGTTTTTGAAAGGTGAGGGGACCATCCTTAACGTTTTATTTAATTTTTATACAAGTATATGCAGTGAAGCTTTTATTAATGAACACCCTTATGTGATGGTCCATTTCTTGTTACCCTGTTGAAATAAATGTTAACGTCTACATAGCCACTTGTCTCTGTAGTGGATACAATATTCGCTATAATTGAGAATTATTTATTTTGTACTTTGAGATTTTCTTTGTAAAATTTTGCATATTTTATAACTAAAATTTCTCGCTGATATATTAAATATTCTGACGATTTTAAATACAATCCGCGTGTGCAGGACATGATTCGATCCCATGATGTGCAAGTGATTAAGGACTTGAATTATACAATTATATATGGATTATGCTTTTGGTTTCTTAGTGTAGTTTTAGTTTGAATTCTTCCTTTGGTTTTAAATTCCATTTTTGTTTTAATTTCACTTTGCCTTTTTAGTTTAATGTTAGTCTCTATTTTACGTATAACTTTATGTACTTTTAATTTTCTGTGTACCTTCTCCCATTGTGCTTCTTGTATTGTTTTAGTATTTTGTTCCTTATCTTTTATATTCATTTGTGTAAGCTTTAAATATTTGGAGAGTTTATTTCAGAGTAATTTAGTAGTCTACAATATATTTTGGTTTATTTCGTTTACCGTTGTATAATTTTACTGAAGTTGTTAAATTTAAGCTTTCTAAATTTATCCTATCTTACTCCTTTGATTGTGTATTATATAATGTTACCGTATTTTGTTCGATGTATTCTAAATATTTTTCATCCTTTTTTTATTTTTTAGTTTCATTTTTATAACTGTTTTCCTTAATCCCACTTTATTATCCGTATTGAATATTCGTAATTTCCCTCCTTTAATTGTTTTCACTCAGCGTATTTTCATTGTTTTCTCCACTATTGAAGTTTTTCGTCGAAAACCATTAAGAATGATAATGCCTCTCTAGCGTATATCAAAAAATTATCTCATTAAATAATTATTCATAACTAATTATTGGAGAAACAATAGCATAAATAAAAATCAGCCTTCAAGTTTTAGAAACCGATAACCTATTACCATCGATTCTAAAACTGTCTAACAGTAAGTGGAAAATCAAATTCCCTTTCTGGAAATACTCCGTGAAACAAACCTCTGAAATGTATAAATAAATCTGAAGATGCCAACCTCTTGTCAATGCCAAAGATGCTGACTTCATAGATCTTTCTAGGGAAAGGGGGACACCCTGGAACAGTCTATTGCGGGGGTGGCGGACGAAATTCAATGGCTCACGTTTCCGGAGGAATGGAAAAAATGCTGCCTTCACCACTTTTCTTGAAGTAGCTGGGGTACAATTCCACTTGAAAAAGTGGGTGGGGATGCACAATGGAGAAGAAAATTTAAAAATGCATTAAAATCGGGAGGGAAAAAAATGTTCTGTTTCCCTCTTTCCGCATCCCTGATGTTGGGATGGTGTTAAGGAAGGTTGTGTTTATGTGTTGGGGATGCGGAGAAGGTATTTTCTAACGGGAAAAGCTCTTGACGACCGAATCCTATTTCATAGCAAATGTAGAATCAAAATTATGCATGATTGCGTAGGAAATGTTTAATTTGATATTATCAGCTATCGTAGATTGAAATATTTCCAACGTAGCACCTTTGTCTTTTAGGTTTCCAAGTTTGCAAAAAGGTGAAAATAATTCAGTTATAACTTAAATCAAGCTATGTTCATACTTCAGCATATACCAGCATTCTTAGACCGGTTTCATAATTTTTAGCAAGCTTCAATACAGAATAATCCATTCCTGCAATAAAGTTCCCTTCAGTCAACTTAGACGAATATGAGCTTAAATTTGACTCATGGAAATGATTGCTATATCTCAAGAACGAATACAAGTATCGTTAAAAATTTTGATGTATGGATACATTGAGTAAAGAACTAGAACTATACGGGATGTTCTGAAATTCACATAATAAGAACCGGAATTATAAGAAGTCTTAATATTTAAAAGCATTATTTTCTATGGAGAAAAAATACCATTTCCAGAAAGATGATAATAGTCTATACAGAAAACGGTAATTTAAAATGTGTTTTATACATAAAGATAATCCATGCTTACGTGAATTTCATGCTAATATATGCAATTCAAATCTGTTAATTGCATCCAATTCAACTGTTTGAATGCTCCGATGTTCACTTATGTATTTTAAAGAATTGAGAAATAAATGTGAAAAAACTTACAAATGAAATACGTGATTTTCTTTAACTCATACTTATAGTGATATTAATTGATGTAAACATTATGTAATATAACTGTATGAGGCAGTCAAGTGGAACCGTGTACGCCAGATATTTTTTATACATCAGGGTTTAGAACATGACTTGAGGAAATAATAGAAAGTCATATCTGGGGAATTATTTGAATCTAGGGCCTCAAATTCTATACCATATGAGCAAGAAAGTGCTCAACGGATCATGTATTGCCACCTAGGGTAAAAAAATCTAAAATCCTTACTTTAAGGAATTTTCTCACTCACTTATCACACTGACCATCTTATCAACATCCTCAAACGAGCGGCATGACTGCGAAACTACAGATGATCCTTGTCCACAGATGATCTTACAGATGATCCTTGTTATAGAATAGAAAATGCTTCACTGTGGACAGACAGTCTATTTACTTGTCTTCTTGAACTAGGAAAGGAACATCACAAGCTCCCTGATTCGAATCCAAAGTACAATGAAATGACTCTTGGGTGTACATGAATATTCGCAGTGGTTTGGATTTACATTAAACTATACGTCGTATGAATAAGTAACGCCATTTTGTGAGAAGGATAAAGAGAAACGTATAAGGAACATAATTAAACACAAATTAATAAACAATGCACCATACAACGGCATACAGCTCAAACCGGAAAGCAAGAGACATAATGGGAACAAATGGAAGTATGTTAAGGGAGAGAGAGGTATATATATATCTATGTCGTGATTTCAAAATTCTGTTAAGAGATCCAATCAGAAAGCTGAATGAAGGACATTATTATAAATCTTCAATTGATCAACATTGCTTTCATTTTGACCACTGTTTTAAATGATATTATATTACAACAATTATACAAAAAGGCACATTGATCTATGATTTTAACTTTTTTGAAATCTTTCATATTAAAAAAATAGTAATTTATTTTAGGACTTTGGCTCAGTGCCCTGTAGTTTTATCCTTTTTTTATTATATTTATTTCCTTTTACCTATTTCTTCATTTTTAAGATTCTTGTGTATCGTTCTGTTTTTTTTTTTCAGTCCTTTTGGGTCTTGTTCGGATTTTTCTAGATTTGTTCGACCCTTTGTTGTGTTTTGGAATGCTCCTATTTTCTGAGTTAGTTCTATATTTCGTACTGACTGGTCTGTTTTGCATTCTTCTTTCTACTTCTTGCTCATTTGGGTGGAGTTCTGTATTTATATCCCTCTGTCTCTTCCACATGTGAAAATTCTGTCTTTTTGACTTAGAGTATGTTAATATTTATAGCACCTCAAGATGGGGATAAGTATCCATCATGTCCTTGAAACAGCAGTGTGCTACGTTGATTATAACATACATTATTTCAGTTTTTCTTATCCCTCGTACGCTCAAAATGAATATAAGACAAACAACCTATAACTGTTCCATAAGTGCAGCCCCATACATCAGATACTTACAGTAAATAATCGACTGAGAAGTATAAATAAATCTAAAGATGACAATCTCTTGTCATTACCAAAGATGCTGACTTCATAGCTATTCTTGGTGGGTGGGGTGCGCGCCACCCTGGAAGAGTCTATAGCGGAGACGGCAGATGAAAATTCAATGGCTCACGTTTCCGGAGAAAAAGAAAAAATGCTGTCTTCTTCACTTTCCTTGAAGTAGCTGGCGTACAGTTCTACTTGAATGATTTGGAGGATGCACACAATAGAGAAGAAAATGTAAAAGCACATTAGAAATCGGGAAAAATGTTCTTTTCCCCCATTCAGCGTCTCTGAGATTGGGGGTTGGTGTCAGAAAAGTGAGTGTTGTCTGTTTTGTGGAAACGGAAGAGGTATTTTCTGATTTTGAAACTTCTTGACGTCAGAGTTCTATTTCTCAGCGAATGAGAAAGAAAAATTATGAATTTTTGTATAGGGTATATTTTTAATTTGATTTTGTAATGTATACGCTGTCAACCATGAAAATATTGAGAACGAAACAAAGTGGACTTTTTTGGTTGAGATGTATTTAAATAAATATTCCTTGTTGCGATTTATGAAAAAAGTTTCTAAATTTCCTTCCAACCTAAGTAAAGGAATTTTAATCCTTAAAATTTAAATCTTCTGAATTTGTGCTGAACCACCATTTTAATGGCCTAAACTGCTATCAAGTTGTTTGAGTACGTTTCCATTTACCTTCTCTTTGCGGGTAAACATGATAGTTCCTCAATATATACACTGAGTGACCAAATAAGGATCACCAGGTCATTCCTAAGTAGCTATTCTAAAGACGTTGCTAACGTTAGATCGTTGAATCAGTATAAAAGAAAGTTAAAAGCATTAGACGAAGTTAAACGAGTACTAACGAAGTGCATTACTCAATAAATCATGTAGAAAAGACATTTCCTGATGAACTTTGAACGTAAAATGATCATAAGCAGCGCCTTAGCAAGTTCGAATTTGGAAATATGGGCGGTGTTGGGTTGAATTGCTCAGGTTGACATAGAGGATTTCTGTGACATTTATTAAGCATCATCCATGCGGTTGACTCAGATTAATTAATGTACTAATGAGAACATGAATTTATATTAAGATAAATTGTTAGATGTACAACCAAGTTCCCAAACAAATTTTAAATGAGCTAGGGCAATCGGTGGTCTTCCTCAACTCTTTACAACAACTATTCTCCGCCCGTAGTTCTCATGGGACATACTTCAAACCACTGAGCTTTGCTATACTGAAACGGAAGCTTCATTTTCGGTATTATTTCCGGATACTTTCTAGCATTTAATGGAACTTACCAAAAGACCGCCAAACTTGTTATATTTCTCTGTTTGTCAATAAGTATCGCCAAATCTATCAGTAAATTATATTTATAGCCAATTAGTGTTCTGCTAGTAAGGTATATTGTGCCAAGTTTGTCTCCAAATGTCTAAAAATGCATCTGCTAGTGTGCGATATTTCGTCAACGTAATCGTCAACTGTCGTCAAATATGACAGCAGGGCATTATATACATACGTAAATGTATTTTACTGCCGTGGTTATTTTGCAGCAAGAAAAAATTAAATACAGAGAAAATAACTAATTATATTGTGCAATCGTTTGGAACTTTCTTTTAGGTGGTCATAAGTAGATCCACCCGATATTGATGTAAAAGAAAGTGAACTAGAAAACTTCACTGCATATATTTTTGACGTATTTAAAAAGTTATAAAGCTGTTCAACTTAAGATTCTCCCTTTTGTTAAAACTGACTTAAGATACTCAAATGAGTGAAGGAATTTAAAGGCGTCAGATATGTAGAGAAAATTTTTTTCTGATAGCGGAGTTTGAGGGTGGTTTTGGAAAAGCAGATTCTCTTTTGTGTGCCTCAGAGGGCGGAAAGAGAAGAAGTTCTCTTCCGGAGTTCGATAAGGCCTTGGAGAGGCAACTTCCTTGGCTCCAGTACGTCATTGAGCTGTGAATGATGACACTTTCCATGAATGGAAGGCATGCGTACATGAAGGATGATTTTATCTGCAATCTGGTTAAATGATCGATGTATTCATTCATGTATGTGTGGAGTCATTTTATAATTATGTAGTTATCTGATGATTTGATATTAAATATTATAAATACTTTGAAGTAATTATTTAAACATTTTCAGACAAAGGATATGTTTTATTGTTTGACTATTTGAAAGTTGCATTTTATTCACTTCTTTTATTAAGTCAATTTATTGAACAGCATTCTGAATACAAAAAATACCATTGATGTGAAGCATCTTAAGAAATGTGACTTAGATGAAAAGGAAGTACGTAACGAAAGAGGCATCATATCATTCAATGTGGGGTCAAATATCAACAAGTTGACGATATTTAGAACAGCGTTTCTTATATAATAAAAGGTATGTCCATCATATGACGGAATTAAAAATTTGCAAAATATTCCGTCCTATTTGGCGTCATTTTTATCAATTTGGCTTCATTTTTTTTTTCAATTTGGCTTCATTTTTTTCAATTTGGCTTCAGTTTTATCAATTTGGCGTCATTTTTATTAATTTGATAACATTTTTGTCAATTTGGCAACAGTTTCGTCAATTTAGTAACATTTTAAGACGTCGTCAATTTGTCGATATGCCGCCAAAATTTTCCAAGCGTTACAGATGGAGTCTTATGTTAGAGTCTTATATTCTTCCCAAAATATTGTATTTTAATCAATTAGTTGTCATTTTCCTTGAAATAGGTTAGTCTTATGATAGATAAACGACTAATGACGTCAATTACAAAGCTATTATTCAAAGTGTCTTCTCCCGTGGATAGAACGAGCTAGATCTACGAGAATGATGATAATAAATTTATCGCATAAAATTACATATGAAAAGTGAACAGATTTCACAATAGTTAATACATTACTTTTTATTTTATGTGTTTCTTTTATACATGTATTTGAAAAATGTGCAATGTCTAGAGAACGGCTCATGCTAGCATGCTAGAGTTTATGTCAATCGTTTTCTAATGAAAAATTGCATAAGAAATGGTTATTTAAGTAACTTTATTGATTGTTTTAATTTTTTTAATTTTTTTATTTTATTTCAATATTTAAGAGGGTTCTGAACATTCGATTGCCTATAAAAGCAACAGGCTTCCAGTATTCACTGAATGTGATTTTTCTACCAAATCTTGTTCGGATCACTTATTTCGTTCTTGAGATATCGTCTCCACAGGTACACACACACACACACTTACACACACACACACACACACACACACACACACACACACACTTACACACACACACACATACACTTACACACACGCTTACACATACACTTACACCCACACAAACACATTACCTCAAAAACGTCTGATTCGTGTTCAGGGATGCTTCAAACGTGCTCTTCCGTCTGAAACTCGGAATTCGAATTTTCGATCCAGTCACAATGCTTTCCTTATAACTTACTGGCCGCCTTTGGCGACCAGCCTGTTCGCTACCCTTGAAAATTCTGACCGTGGCAAACTCGCTGGCACGACCTACCAGAAAGGTGTAAGTTAACTGTTTGAACGGCCAGGAAGTGTCACCCAATTAGTGACATTTTCCAATATTCATCAAGTTAGCGATATTGTGTCAAATATGCAGCCAAATTCGTCAAATGTATCGCCAAGTGTGACAAAAAGACACAGAAATATTGACTTTCCGTATGTACTCGTATATAAACAACCTTTAAATTTAGTTTAATATAAAGATTTCAAAGGTGGAGATGTGGGATTAATTTAAAATTTTCATCCATTACAATGGGAATGATTTAAAACTGTTTAAGACAATTATGTGAGGGTATCATTTTCATCCATTGTACCTGCACAATGTACGTCATTTGATTTTTATTATTTACAAAATATTTAAAATAAGATTTTCAATTTTATTTTAAATATATTCTTTATCAGCACTATTTCTTCGGCATTTCTTGAGTAAAGCGTTCCCGCTCATTCCTTCCCAAAAATTCTTCTGAATTCCATGCATAAGAATTTTTATAAAAAAAGAACCCACCACATGCTTATATTGTATTTCCTAATTCACTTCATTTCATTGTATATTTCCAGGCTGTCGCGATGGGAACTCCACCGAAAGTGTTGAGGCCAGCATTTTTTTTTCTTCCCATGCAGCATCTTCCGATTCGTGAGTTTTCGAAATTCTTCCTTTCCTCTAGAAAATGTAAGGAGGAGGGGGGGAGCCCATTTTTCTAAAAACTGAATTTTTTTGCATTTTTTACTGTTTTTATTTTTTGCAGCCGTTTAGAACTGTTTGCAAACAAGAAGCTCGATTCTTTCCCTTCATTGCAGAGCGTACTGTCAATCTTACTTTTTGCAATGTTGGTCATAAAATTAATCTTGGCGATTGTTAGTAAGATTAGGCTATAATTTTATATAATTTTTCTGGTGTCTGAATAAAAATTTTAAATTACTTTACATAAAATATAAACATATTCTTTTTATTTTTTTTTATGTTGCAGCTTTTTATTATCTTTGCAAGTGATATATATTATATAACCAATGAACTGCCCTTCCTACACAGAAGAACAATTATGCTTATTGGTCTGTAGATGCTTTCAAAACAATGATTTAGAAAATAAAATTAAAATCAAATTAGATAGTAAAGTTACATTCTTCAATGGAAATTTTACAGATGCCAATTTCAATTTTTTCGATATTTTATATTTTTTGTCGCATAATTGGATTTTTTTAAATTGAAAATATTTAAATATTTCAAATATATATTTTTTTAATTTAAAAAAAATAAATTTGAAAAAAGATATTTTAAATGCTTTAAAAATAGAAATAAATATTATTTTAACTTTAAATACATATATGTGCCTTACAGTAACATGTTTCACATCAATAACAATTGCATCTAAACTGTAAAAGCTGTTTATCGTTCAATGAGTTTAAGAAGGTATACCACAGCAATGTGTATTCATTTACATCATGCTTCAAATTTTTCTTGTGATTTTTTATTTTTAAATACTCCAATATATATATATATATATATATATATATATATTTAGTATCTACATAAATTAATTGTTCCATCACATTAATATTGATTTTGTTTATATATATTGTAAAAAATTTAATTACTTGTATATCTTAATTACCTGTGACTTATCCTTTATTGAAAGTTGTACGAAGAGCACATGTAAAAATAAAATTAAAATAAAATAGACCCAAAGTTTTACTTGAAAATAAATCGTTAATAAAACAGGTACTATAATAAGTATTAAATACCCTTCGTTCCCTGTTCTATAAATAAGGCAAGCATTTGAAATCTCGTTATCATGTTGAGAAAGCCTTGATATAATTTAAGCCTGCAACTACACCCAATAATGAAATTAATATTTAAATTTAAAAAAAATCATATATGAACATTAATTTTAAAAAACATTATATATATATATATATATGTGTGTGTGTGTGTGTGTGTGAGAGAGAGAGAGAGAGAGAGAGAGAGAGAGAGAGAGAGAGAGAGAAAGAATTAAAACGGAAAGTGGACCTTGTTAAAAGCAATAAAAGTGACTGATAGATAGACTATAACTCAATATGCTATAATTAAACAATAACTCACCATATGCTATAATTAGAAGATAACTCATTATATGCTACCAATGAAGAGGATCTTGGAGAGAGCCAGGAGGCAAAAAAAAGAAAACAATAAAAGAAACGATAATTACGGCAGGAACCAGACAAACTGATTCAAATTGGATGCAAAATATTATTTATTAAATTTTCTATTGCCCGAAAACAAAATTAAAAGTCGGTGGGGGGGGGGGGGGAGTGAAAGTAGAAAAAGATGGGTGATAGATGATAACTCAAAAATGTACAATCTCGTCATAATGAGCGCGCACTTTTCAACCTTTGGATGTATTATTCTACAAATTACCTTATACTGATATACAGAAGTGCAATTATGCGCATCTATGAACATCATATAAACCCAAAGCGAAGAGAAGATTAAAATGAGACACATTATAGACTAAATAATAATAATTATATATATATATATATATATATATATATATATATATATATATATATATATACATATATATATATATATATATTAAAGTTTTAATTTACTTGTATTATAAATACCAGAGATAGATCATTTATTGCAAATGGTCTGGTATATATAATATGTATGTATCAACAGATAAACTCTAGTATTCGCTCCTGCCTGAAGTAAAGGAGTTTTTGCATCCCATGAAATGCATGTCAGCAATGCTTCCATCAACAGCAAATCACTTGGTCATTTTGGTTTTTTCCAACTTTTGCGATTTGTTTCTTTCTGAAGTTGAAAAAAAAATGCTGAGAAGTGTATTTATTGGATCCTCAGCGAATCGATTTTGATTGGTGGCCAGTCTTCCGAATCTGGATCCCCTTCTGGTCACCAGGGTTAATTTGAGGGCTTTTGTTCCTGCCCTAAGGGCTTACAGCTGATGTTCGAAAAACTTCTAGTTGTCTAATGAGAACTAGAGAGGTCAATAGAAAGTAGTAGGAAAAAGATTTGGGGTAAGAGTTGGATGCTAAAAAAGTTCGCAATTTCTTTTCTAATGTTGAATGAAAAATCTGGCGTGGGCAGTACATGAATTTCTCTACGAGTATACTGCATTTTCTTTCTTTCTATGTATTAATTGAAGGTTTTTCGAACTAAATAATGAACCAAATGAACATGCAACATTTTGAATTGCATAGCATTTTGCTGTTTTTAAATCATTTCTTCTTTGCTCTTTATAGACTTAGCACATTTAGAAATAACGACATACCAAAACTATAATTGCCGACATGCCAAAATTGAAATATATTAAACGGCTTAACGTATTTGGCGTGATTTTTTTTTTCTTGGCGCAAACTGCTTTTTAAATGTTTCGCCAAAACATGGTAAACCTTTCAACCGCATATAAAACGAAAAGCTAAAGATTATCTACAACGGTTTACCTTCTTATATTGCGGTTGATTTTATTTTAGTCGTTAAATGTTAAGTATAAATATATTTATGCATATATATATATATATATATATATATATATATATATATATATTATATAAAGTATGATTATAAGAAAGTAATAATTTTTGGCTTTATTTTGGTGTTACAATTTATATTATTTGTTTGGATTATCATAAACGTTATATATATATATATATATATATATATATATATATATATATATATATTACTAATTTCATTTTACTCAATCGCGCCAAAATTATATCAGCGCGATGATAATGAATAAATTGCGTGTCTTGCAAATTGTTTCACGGATACATTTTTGAAGCTAGATTGAAAGAGAGATATATATAGAAATGTCCATTCGTTAAGCTAACTGAGATTATCCCTGTTCTAGTGTACCCCAAATGTGTACATACTTTGAAAACCCGAATTCCAATACTTTCGCTATGCATTAAACTATGTGTGGTAATGGAAACAATTGATCTTCAACATGTCGCGTTTAAGAATTTTAAATGTTCTGTATAATTAATACTTTTTAGAAATAATCTCTATAATTATGCATAAAATTTCAAGCCATTCGTTAAAAGTAATATACAAAATTTGAAAAAGGGTAAAACATTAATGAATTTTTTTTCATATAAATTTTATGTTCCATTTATGATCAAAATGATTTCTTTTTGACTGGCTCAGTTGAAACAAAATAAAGTAAATAGTAAATACGTTCGTCAGGTCTAAAACATATATGGTATGTGCCCCATTGCTTGTAACTTGATCACAGAAAAAGAATAAAACTTATTTTTATATTTCCTAAGAAATGAATTTGGAATTCATCTTTAAATTAGGAACCGTGTTGATTAAATACAATTTTAAGAAACGTTTAAAATTTCGTTTCTTCTTGTGAACTTATCGATTGCTTAAATCTTCGCATGGCATCGACAATTTTAATTCTGCTGTTCTGACTGTATTTTTTTTATTTGTAAAATTTCATAACTAAAAAAAATCCTCCTTCAAATGGAAAAATTTAAATGAAGTTTTTCCATCCATAAATTTATTTTATTTATAAAAAAATATATATATCGCATTTGATGTCCATAAATTTTCTATTCCAGAAAGAAAATTTAATTTTCCGACGTTGAAATTTGAAATCTTAAAAAATTTAAATTTTGTGAATGCAATCATTTAAAATTAGCAACCATATTTAAGCTTTTATTCCAATTTAAATCCACAACAAATGAGATTGGCACATGTGAAAGGTTTGTCAATGACGTCAATCGTTTTAAAATAAAATAAATTACGTATAAAATAGTTTTTTCTTTAGCAATTTTAAACAGCATTATATTTTATTATTTTTAACACTTTACAACATAGTTGAAAAGTGTTTATGACTTTGCTTATTCTGTCTGTCTGTCTGCCCGTTAGCACGATAACTGCCGTAAAAATGACTTTATCAAAATGAAATTTTAGTATGTTGTTCAAACGATCTATGGGGTCTATGGGAATATAAATGAAAAATCTGATGTGGGCAACACATGCCTTTCCTTATATATTGCAATGAATTTACTACTTTTACAGTTAAGAAAATATGAAAATGTTATTCTTATAGTAGATACTTATATTCTTTCCAGGATATTGAATTTTCTTCAATCTGTCGTTATTTTCATTGATGTAGCGTCATTTTTATCCATTTGGCGAGATTTCCGTTTCGAACGTTTAAAAAAGTCGCCAAGTTGGCGACATAGCGCCAAACTCTCGCCAAGCGTTATGGACGGAGAAATAAGTTATTATTACAGCAGAAAAACTATTTTAGCCTGACGTTAGTGTGTGTGTGCGTGCATGTGTGCAATCTTTGTATCCACTCTAACTCAAAAACTAATTAACCAAATTAAGTTACTTGTGGGTGACTCTAGTACTGATTAGATTTTGCTATGATTCGGGATAAAGGAAATTGCTTTTTTCTCGAAATAACCGCAAAAACTATCTGTATCCACTCTAGCTGAAAAATTAATAGACCAAATTTCACAAAATTTGTAAGTCACTAATAAGTAAGTCACTCGTTAAATTTTGGTATGATTCGAAAAACAACCCTCGCCCTTTCTTTTGCAAAATGTCCCACAAAAATCATCAAAATCTAAAACAAAAGACTACTCAAATATATCAATTAAATGCTTGTTTTATACGTAATTTTTGACAATGAAGATATTAAGACTGTGGGACACAGAATTAAAATAGTATAAAAATGCTATTATTATTTAATATGATAATTTTGTTTAGTTAATCTTCTTATACATGACCGTAAAATCGTACATAGTGGAACTCATTATTGTAGTACATTGCATTTTGTGTGCCCGCTAATAATCCTCCAATTATTTAGCTTTCGCGCGAGTTCTGTAAAAGAATTATTAATTAATATAGTACTAAATGGATTGCACCATTTTAACTTAACAATAAATCATTTATTAACAACATAACACACTCAATTATTTAATTACAACAATTATTCTTATTACTAATTATTTCGGCTGAGGGAGACAATGTGAGACCACTTAAATTGCCTAAAATGTTTTGATGATCTGTAAATATTTGCGGAACACATATCTTCACTTTCGGCCTTGACCATAGACCATAATGCTTGCATCAGTCACTCGTACTGGCCGTAACTCTGGGTGTTTGGCTCCATCTTGTACTTCTGATCGCACTGCACAAATCAATAGATCTACCCATTATTTTGGAACATCTACGGAACACTCTGCATCTCCAGTCGTTGTGGCCTTCACCAAGTATCACCATTCTTATTTTAAGTCAGTATTGTCCAAGTCATCGTCGTTATGTCATCATGTCGAGTAAGTATTTTTCTTTATCTGAGTATCATCATCGTGATAGTCATAATGTCGAACTATTACTTTACAAGTGTCGTTCTTAAGTCACAGTTTGTGGCTCTTTTTTCTCGGGGGTGTTACTCCCCCTTTGCTTTCATTTGCTGCATTCCGGTTGACGCAACAAGCACCTTCTGCATTGGTTAATCTTTTATCCAATGTCGTTGCTTCACATTTTCTTAAGAGTTCGACCCCTCTTCTGCCTTGACACCCCTAAATTTATGATTTTCTCACCTTCGAGTTCACGTGTCGTAAACACTGGCGTCATTCAGACTGGAAGTATTGTTTGGCGCTTGAGACACAATAAATAATATGCATAAAACTGTCTCACCAAAGCAAGTGTGAGATCTATTTCTGGTCTCACAAAGACCAACCCCATTACTCTAGGTCTAGCCGTTCTTGAGATATTTTAGTTGTTTCGCAATTTTATTACTCCACCTCCAAAAATAAGTTTAGGTGAAAATTGAAAACGAAAATTGAATTAAAAGTGCAAACTCTGTATCATTTAAAATAATTATGGATGTTATTTTGCGCAACTAAACTCAGTTGAATGAATTATTGCAGAAATCAAAAGAGAACGTGAATATGAGTCTGCAGTGAAAGTCATGTGTTATCCACATCAGAATTTTATTCATAATTTAAAGATGCATGTAACCATAAACTTTTAATACGGATTTTAATGTCCATCCTTAGGGTTTTCTATTTGCATGAAAAAATAGGTAACCACTGTTTCAGGGTGTCAGACAAGATCTACATCTTATGTAATTAAATTTAATATTAAGTGTTTGCCTATTTTAATTATCTAATCATGCATAATGTTTCTTTTTTCACAGTTTTATTGTAGCAAATAAAATTCAATAGAATTTGTCAAAATTCTTAAAACTATTTATTTCCCTTTAAAACTAATTATCAATGATAATCAATGAATGTATAGAAAGTTTTGTTGCCCACATAACTCCTTTTCAATTTTACTTCCCACAATGTTTGTAACCTGATCACAAAGAAAATATCATTAATTTTTAATTTTGCTGAAAAAAATGAATTTGGAAATGTATCTTAAGATTACGAACCCGCGTCTATTAATTATTTTGAGAAGCAATTAAAATTCCCTTTCTTTTTGTGGACTTAATGATTGCTTGAAATCTTGGCGTCGCATAAACAATCATGAGTCGCTAGTTCTGGCTTTTTTTCTATAAAATTTCACAAATAGAAAAAAATTAATTTTATGGAAGCATTTTTGTGGTTTTACCAAAGTAATAGTTGGTCATTCATTAAACTTTTGCTCGTAGAGTGTTTTTCCTTTATCGATTGCATTTTTAGAAGCAGAATTGAAAGCTTGCTATTTTTATACCGCATGTGAAATGACAATTTAAACGAGTTTTTACGTAAATAAATTTATTTTATTCCTTGAATATACCATTTTTATAACAATGAATTTTTCATTACTGTAAGAGTATTTAATTTTAGTTGGAATTTAATTTGATGATATTTCATCTGAAATAAAACGGAAGTTGATAATATTACATAAAAAATAGTTTTAAGAAATATTTTAATATGGAAAATCGTCACAAGCGGTAACTGAATATTTTAATATACATTGTCTGTCTGAAATATACCCTAAATATAGTTTAGTGCTATAATAATATTTGTAATAAAAACTACATTAAAAATTAAGATAACTATATAATAGATATAATAATATGTTATAAATAAAAATAACTAAATATTTTAGTTTACAATTGCTGTGAAATATACACGAAATATGAGGCAGTTGTTTTTCTGTTATATAGCCAAAAAAAATCCCAAAAACGATTAAATTTAAATTTATGTATAAAGATTAACTATTTTACTGGGCACATATTTGTTTGGAAAACTATTTTGGAAATAAAAGGAAAATTTCAATAAATTAATCTGAAGAATTTAATTGAAAAGTTTTTTCTATGTTAAAGCATTAATAAGGATCAAGAATTTAAAAACCGACCTGGTCCGCAACTGACAGTGTCACCAGGGGACACAGGTACGTTTCAATATCCTCCACTGCTTATAATACTGTACAAGTATATACCCCGAAAATTAACGAAATCGATGTTTGGGCGATAAAACCGTGTTCAAAATTTGAGCACAATTATTTCCATAACCGTATTTCCAAAGATGTTTGTGTAGAGAGAACACGACCGCTGGTTGTGTTCCTAAAAGAATGTTATGAATTTTTAACTGAAGAGTAATATTTTGACGAGATATCAGCCAACAATTATATTGGGAGCATTTATTGTGTACAAAATCTACCCTCTACATTATTTTACATTATAATAATAACAAATCAACTATTGACACATCAATTTTGAATCATCTACAAATATAAAAATATTTAAAGTGTGCTTCATCTATTGAAGTATAAATGAACATTAAGTTCATTATACAACAATGTTCGCGTAATGATATTAAAATTTTAATGCACTTAATTTTTATCCACATATGTATATGTCTGATGTGAAGAACTTTCTTTTTCTTTAATTAAAAAAATGGCAGAAAATCTGATTTTGTGTTGAAATTTTATGAATGTATTAAAATGTATTATCACCTTTTTTTTTTTTTTAATCAAATTTTATATGCAGATATTAAGATCCTTAACTCTCAAGATAAGAAAATGCAACATTCTTGACCCGCGAATTTGGGTTTTAAATATATATGTATACTTACAAAAATGCTTACCCACATGGTCGGACACGTTTTAGTGGTATAGATACACATCCCAATTTAAATGGTTTATAACCGTATATACTAAGTCTTTTCTCATGACCTACACGTCTTTAAACATCCCAGTAAGCTCCCAAAATAAAGACGTTTCTGTCAAATGGGGTTTCAAACTAATAATGGGGTACGTGGGAGCTATTCGGCAGAAGTCCCGGGGTAATTCAGGAGGTTTTAAAAGGTGTTAAATGAAGATCTTGTCAAGGGAAGTCACATTATAGCAGTTTGGGCTAAAACACCAGACAGATCTCAAAGGGACTGTAAAATCTTAAATAACGACGATTTATACTTGTGATAGTTAAGGAAATATTATGTGATGGATATTAAGACATATTAAGGGGATGGGATTTTCTTTTAAAATTAAGGCTTTAAAACAAAAGATAGGTGTAAAAATATTTGATGTGTGTTACATGTCATTTTCCAATTAAACAAATTTTGGTTTATTTTTAAACAGCATCAAAAAGGAGTCTATATAAATTGATATGCTAGTACGAGTAAAAACAAGTCTTTTTTTTCCTTGTTGTTGTTGTTTTGTAATTACAAAATTAAATAGTCACACCGAATTTAATCTGATCATTTTTTCTTTAACTAAGGAGAGTAAAATATTTCCAATGTCTGGAAGATGGCTCATGCAAGGGCGTCATTCAGAGTCTAATTTGCAGTACTTATAAATAAGAGCCTGATGAATTATTAATAGTAAAAATTTTTCATGTTTTTTTTATTATTTACATTATTTTATATCTACAGCTATCAATAGCTCGAGAATAGTTTATCCTCTAGCATTCATAATTTCGTATAAATAACGTCATTTTCTTTTAAATAACAATTTAAAACATATAAAGTATATATTTTTTACGTATAAAAAATACATTTATTGCATATCATTTTTTATTAAATATAAAATATTTAATTGCATAAAATATATATTTATTCGTTGAAGCAATTATTTTAGCATGAATTTTGTTTCAATTTTCAAATCAAACGTTTAAAACTTGAGAGTGCCCTTTTCCTACATAAAAAGCAGGTGTCTTTTGTTCCCCTATGAAAGCAGTCATCACTTTTTTCGTGAATCAGACAAGTTCTTCTCGAAAACATACCCCAGACTGACAGTCAGACGCTCAAACGTCAGTCACTATTAATCCGTATTCAAGGAGACTCCAAACGTACAAATACTTCAAAATCAGAATATAGTATTGACTCTATTGTACATATGCCATCCTATGAGGAAAATAAAATTGACGAGATTTTCGACATATGATTTTATGTGCAAGTTAAAAAGTTTCGATTTTTGTGTGAAAAAGAATAACATACTTTATTATTTTTATAACTCGAAGCTTAAGATTAATAGATTTATTGATATTAC
The DNA here is from genome assembly GCA_951213105.1 of Amaurobius ferox. Classification (NCBI taxonomy): domain Eukaryota; kingdom Metazoa; phylum Arthropoda; class Arachnida; order Araneae; family Amaurobiidae; genus Amaurobius; species Amaurobius ferox. Next base: position 145,343,869 of record OX578145.1, read on the forward strand.
TGATAAAAATAATCATCCCAAATTCCATGGAAATTTTCCGTTTCTTCTCAGATATATCACAATCCCTTTGACTATGTAAAATATATTTCTCGAAATAATATCTCTTGAAAATTCAATAACTTAAAATAACATTGTTTTGCTGAATATAATTTGGGAATAAATAAACACTGGGTAAATAAATAAATTTTCATTTACAGTTATATGCGAGGTCTTTATATCCAATGTTCATATTGAGCCCTATATCCAATATTCATATGGAATGACCATCTTTGCAGCAAGTACCACTGGCGTATTTTAATAACAATATTATTAAGAAACACATTTTAATGTAAAATTAATTTGAAATTGGAATTATTGTGAAATTAATATGAAATATGGAACACAAAGATTTGGTAATTTTATTAACGCCTGCTTACAACACGTGCAAAAGGTGGGGATACGTAATCAAATTAGATTCCAGTACCCGTGGAATAGTTTCTATCTTTTCAGCTACAGACTAGCTCATAACTTCAGTGACAGGAAGACATCATGCTATCTTAATGTATTAGCTTGTGATGACCAGTGATAAGAGCCTGTGATGGCCAGTGATAAGAGCCTGTGATGACCAGTTATAAGAGCATGTGATGACCAGTGATAAGAGCTTGTGATGAGCGATTCTGTGATGAGCTGTGATATGCCTAAGATGTGCGAGGTTTTCATGAACGTCATACCACGCTGCTACCTTCAAATTTTAAGTAGATTACACTCGAGGTGCAGTAAACTGCAAAATGTCAAGTTCATAGTCACAAAAGACAACTTTTTGTTCTTATAGTAAGAACGTAAACACTAGGTTTTCTTGTTGTTATGACAGTTATCAGTAGTTCCGCAGTCTGAGGAGCATAAGAAGCATGAAACCTGTCCCCGGATGCTTATATCTCATTTGCAACGAGAGCTTGATTTCTAACTTTGGGAGTGATTTCTATAGGGAGGGTTGTGTGCTTAAAAGTGTTTTTTTTTTATATATCGTGGCAAGCTTAACGGAGATCTTTACGAAAATCCCCCAAATATCCCCCAGCGTAATTCTTAACAGACCCTGAAATACATGTGACCGATAAAGTAAAATATTACAGTCTGGACTAATTAAGCTCTCCACTAACTTCTCCTACACGCCATTGATATAACCCTTTACAAAACATAACCCTTTACAAAAGTTTCATTTAGTTTATAATGTAAAGCTGTAAATATAAATCCACCCCTCACTATTGCAGCATTTGTGCCAAATTTATGGCATTAAGTGACCATATCTAAAATGATTTGCAGGTTGTAACATTCCTGAAAGCATTTTTTTTTTAATTTTACTACTAAAGCCAACGTATTGCAAATGAAATAAAATGAAAAAAAAAATTTAAAATACAATTTTTCAAGGTCAAAGTGCGTCTTGGATGGAAAAACACAAACACACATTGATATGCTATGCATTTTAATCTGTATCATTACCTCAAACATTTTACGCAATGAAACGCAAACTGGTGTATTTAAAAATAGAAATGACTTCATTGAATGGCATGTGCTGTCCACATTAAACTTTTATATTCTTTGTAAGTGAATATAGTAAGTTTCCATACAGTTACAACATACCAAACAGCTTTTAATTTGAAAAGAAACTTACCTTCTCCATTTTTATCTCCTTCTTCCACCGTTTCTTTATTGTCCGAACATTTATATTAAAACCCTCTTTCAATGTACCTGTCCCCCTTTTTTAGAATGAATTGTGTAATTTCCTTTTTACGTAAGCGAGACGTCAAACGTATGGAGTGGAACATACGTTTTCTTCTTCAGGAGAGATAAAGTTCGATACTTCCTTCCCATCCCACCCCCTTCAGTACAGAATTTAAACGGGGAATTCGAAAAAATCCCCATCCCTTTCGTTTGAAAAAGAACGTTTCTTCTTCTGCATAGTATAGTGATAAATGGTTCAAAATATGCGTCGAAGTAAACAAAAATTCGAAGTTGAATTGCTAATTTTTTTTTTCTTGCCAGCTAGTAACATCGGAGAAACAGTTTGCTTTTAAGAAGAATTCAGAGAATTTTTTTATTGTAAAACGTTCTTTAGGGCATTGAGCAGACAGAAGATATAGTGCGCTTTTTGTTTAAATCACGTTAACGCAGCATCTTGATTGGAATATTTCACTTTATAGCTTCATTAAACACTAATTCAGATATATATGAAACCGTGCTTTTTAAACAATAGCATAAAGATATAGTTAGTTTTGCTACGTGATGAATCCAATGTTATACTAGCAGTATACCCGTTCTTCGTACGGAATATATAATATAAAAAAGCTTAAAATTCATAACTATGTGCAAATTCCTATAGTATTGTAAATTACATTGTTGTTCAAAGCATTCTATTAAAATATTAATTTTAATTCTCCTAGAAAGAAGAATAAGACTATTTGTTCCCGCTATAAAAAATTATCTTTACAAACAGATCTCCAGAATAAAACACTCCGGTCCCGTTTGTACACAAATATATAAAAAAAAATCTGATGTGGGCAACGCATGACTTTCCTTATATAATGTAATGAATTTCTACTTCTACAGTAAAAAAATAGGTTTTTCTTATAGTAAATACTAATATTCTTTCTAAGATAATGAATTTTCGACAATTAGTCGTCATTTTTATCCATTTGGCGAGATTTTCGCTAATTTGGCAACATTTCAAAAAGTCGCCAAGTTGGCTACATTCCGCCAAATTCGTCGCCAAAATCTCGCCAAGCGTTATGGACGAAGAAATAAGTTGTTCTTACAACAGATAAATAACTATTGGCGTTCAAATACAAAAGTATTACTCAAAGTATATTTTTTCATGAATGGAACGAGATAGATCCACGAAAATGATGTCACCCAATTTATCGCATTGTATTACATATGAAAAATGAACATGTTTCTCAATAGGAAATATTTTTTTATTATTTTATATGACTTTTTAATAATTTTTTTGAAAAATGTGCAATATCTCGAGAACGGTTCATGTTAGCATTCTAAAATTTATGTCAATCGTTTTCTAATAAAAAATTACATAAGAAATGTCTATTTGCGTAACTTTATTAGTGGTTTTGATTTTTTGACGATTTTTTCGAAATTTTATTCGAAAATTTAGGGGGGCTCTGAACAGTCGATTGCGTATAGAAACAAAAGGCTTCCAGTGTTTACGGATTGTGATTTTTGTACCAAATTTGGTTTGAATCGGTCCATTCGTTCGTCAGTTATCGTCTCCACAGACTCACTGACACACACACACACACACACACACACGCGCACACACAGACATCACTTCAAAAATGTTTGATTCGTGATCAGGGATGCTTCAAACACGTGCTCTCCCGTCGAAAACTCGATTTCGAATTTTCGACCCCGTCACAATACTTTCCTTATACATTATGTATATAAGGAAAGTAAAATTTTATTCCAACAAAACGACAGAGATTGTCAAAAACATTGAATTTAATTTTGCAAAATTTTGAATTTTCATCAATTAGGCGTCATTTTCATTAATTTAGAGTCATTTTCATTAATTTAGCGTCATTTTATCAATTTGGCAATATTTTCGTCAATATAGCGATATTTTGATCAATTTGGTGACATTTTGAAAAGTTGCCAAATTTTTCGTCAAATGGCACGGTCAGCCTGACAGACAGACCCTACCGAAACATCATTACAATACTATTTCCTAACAAAACAGAATTAATTTCATTGATTTAATGTAATTTTACCAATTTGGCGATATTTTATCGATTTGGAGATATTTTTGTCAATTTGGCGACATTTTAAAAAGTCGCGCAATTTGTCGCCAAATGGGACCGTTGAACTGACAAACTGGATGCACAGAAAATTTTTACATAAATATATAGATGATCGGAGAGAGATCAAAATTTGGATGTTGAAAAAAATAAAAGCATTATAGTCAACGTAAACGTCGAAATGCGAAGACAAATTTACCAATAGCTTATTTAATTTTCACAAGATCAGAATTTCTTAGTTTGTGTGGAAAGCAACGTAATGAACACATGAGATTTTTAATAAATATCACAGCCCAAAGATATTTTTCAGCCTTCCTAAAATTCGTCTTTGAACGGCCACGATATTTCTTTTCACACCAACTCAAACGATTACACCGCCAACCAACCCATTTGGCGAGCAGCTTAAAGTATACTTTTCTATAATAGCAGTCTATCGGAACTATCGGTAAATAATATCACACTTGGAGTAGCATGATGAAAAGAGTAATAATCGCTTTGAAGTCAATAAGCATTTTTCGACGTCGGAGAAAAACTTTAAGAAGCAATCGACTTTGAAAAATCCCACCCGTGTCCGCATTATAGGCTTCGAAATTCGCCCGATAATCGATGAAGTTTGGGAACGTTACTAGTGCAAAAGGAACTCTTTCAGTATTGGACTTTTATAGAAGGGTGGCACAGTGGCTAGAATGTTGGTTTCTGTTGCTAGGTGCCATAATCAATAATTTCAAATTCCTACCATTCTTTTTCTACATGTTTTGTGGAGTCACCTGTTAGTGGAGAAAAATTAGTAAGATAAGTAAATCTCTTACTGGGGCTTTTCCGCTAGCACATATAATAAAAAAACTGTAAAGTGTATTGTATTAAAGGTATTCACACAATATTCTAATGGATACATTACAAGATGTGAAGGTAATAACATGACGCTACAATGTAAAAATATCTCTCACTGACATACATTCTATACCGAGTCTCACCGACATACATTCATATAAAAGTATTTTTACGTCTATTGGTAAAATAAAATTTATTACGTTTTTCATTATCTTTCACTTGCAATTTACTCTTTTCAAAACATCTTTAATTCCTGAGAAAATTATTTTTTTTTCAATTCGTGGTAATTCTTGTTCTCATTCTACTCCTTAGTCCAAACTGCTGAAGGCAGAAACTTGAAACTTTGCTTACATGTAAGACTTATGAATAACGAGAAAAATTTTAAATCTTAGAATTTTTTTCGAAATTTTATAATAATCGAGTTTTTTTGTTCCAGCATTCTTTCATCTATAAATCGAGAACGGCTAGCCACATGAAATGTGTTTTAATTCTGTATCTATTGGTTGATTTAGCCAACTGAAACAACATTTTCTTAATAAACAATTGCTTTGGAGATATTTTAAATTCAAGTTGTAACTGGTACATATTTTATTAACACTTTATAACATAGTTGAAAAGTGTTTATGACTTTGTTCATTCTGTCTGTCTGTCTGTCAGTTTGCACAATAACTGCCGTAAAAATGACTTTATCAAAAGGAAATTTTAGTACGTTGTTGAGACAGTCTGTGGGATATATGGGAATGTAAATGAATAAGATCACCCAATTAGTTTTGGATTGAACCCGAGTTGAAAAAATTAAATAGATCGAACCCTATGGAACCTACTTTTTCAAACATTTTTTAACCGAAGTTAAAATTCACAAAATGCTTCGAAAATTTTAGGAAATATTCAAATTATCCCATAAAATATATAAAAGAAAATTCAACAAAATATGTTCGGTAGTTTTTAAATAAAAATTAAAATAATAATGACACCCATACAATATGCGGGCCAACGACCGTACCGTGCTGAAAACACCGGTTCTCGTTAGATCACCGAAGTCAGGCAGCATCGGGCGCGGTTAGTACCTGGGTGGGTGACCACCTGGGAACACCGCGTGTTGTTGGCTCTTTTCGGGCGCGGCAGCCCAGTGGTTAGCACGCGATTCTCGCCGCTGCCAGAACTGCCGCCGTGTTCATGCGGAGTACGATCACGTTAAACATGTGGGTCCGTAAGTCCTTCCGAGAGGTTGGTGGTAGGGGAAGGAGGGTACGGTCCCTGTGGATGCCTCCCCCACTGGGTTCCGGTCCAAATTGGGTGGCACTTCCCGGCCGTCCAAACAGTTACCTTACACCTTTCTGGTAGGTCGGACGGTCTGGGTCTCAACAACAACAACCCATACAATATGCGACCGTCCAAACAGTTACCTTACACCTTTCTGGTAGATCGGACGGTCTGGGTTTCAACCCATACAATATGAAGGGGTCATGTGACCCACTTAAAAATGAAATATGGCATCCATCTTCTGTCCAAATCATGATTTTTAACGTTATTTTTAATTTATATTTAATGTTGCATCCGCCTTAAAACCACTCTATTTTGTCATTTTTTCTGTGCATCCATATTTTGCGCCAACGCACTTACAATAGTTTTGCGTTTAAATGATCATCAAACTTTGAATATTTCTACAACGACGCCTAACTTGTAATGAATGTAAAATGTAAACAAGCGATTATGAGATGAGTTGTATAGGAATTGCTGAATTTTTTTCACTGAAAATTATTTAATTCAGGAGTCTGGAATAAAAGTGCATGAATGAAATACTCACTGATTTTACATAGAGAGCAAGACGATTTATATTTCGACGCCGTCATTTGAATAAAGTTTGAATGAAGGTGCCGCTCACTAAAATATTTGATTTGCCGAACAAATAATAAACTCCTCCTTTACAATGTTTTAGAGACTTGAAATATAGTATATGGGCTCATCCTTTGATAAAAAAAAAACCAAGATGAATACGGTTTATCAAAAATGTTCATTAAAGGAGGGTGTTAGACAGAAACACGTTCGAAAGGTGAAGTGATAGAAAAAACATGCTTCGCGACAGGATAGACACCTCAAATGTGGTGTACTAGTAAATATTTGGAAAGGAAAAAAATGCACAATTTCAGATTTCCAATATTTGTTACTTTAGGGGGTGCCGCACACCAATATGTTCGATTTTCGAATAAATAAGACGCGCTTCCCTTTAAATGTGATTGAGGCTTGATATTTGGTATATGGACAATAAAATCTAATAAAAAAACTCAAGATAAAAAAGTTTTTCAAAAATGTTCATTTATCAAATCATCATAAATTAGCATTCTTCGGGATGAAATATAGACTTTAATTTGGTGTACGAGTTTATATTTAGTGTTGCATCCGTCGAATATGATAGTTCGAAATGATATATATGATAGTTCGAAAGGAAGAAGTGCGCAATTTAAGTTTCTCAATATTTTCTTCTTTAGGGGGTTCTGAACATCAAAATATTTGAACTGCCGAAGAAATGTGAAACGCGAGTTATTCAAAAATTTACATTTTTCATGGGTTACTTATTGAGAGACCGTTGATTTTCAACGGGTATTCGGCTAGCCTTTATCGAATTTGCTTCAGCTTTGGGATGAAATTGTGTATTAGGTGGCACGTTTCTATCCCTTTGACTTTTAAAATTTAAAACTTTTGGAACACAACAAAATTTAAATTGGTATCTAAGCATCCAATTGATTTTATATTTGTGAACGTCAATTTATCATTTCGATAAGAAAGTTATATTGACTCAGTTTATTTGAAGAACATGATATTTGAATCTCATTTTAGCCTCTCCTGTGAAAAGCGACTGACACGAAGGCTTACAAGGCTTTAGCCTCTCCTGTGGCAACTTTTGTCTGTTTATTTTCTCATTACTGCCATAGATACTGCCTCGCCCTCAGAGTTTTTCGCACTGCTTACTATTGTGCTTTCACCAACGAATATTTCCTTCTACGATCTTAATAATACAGCTGCTTCTCGAGAAAGCAAAGATCGATGTCAATAAAAAATGCGCCTCTCTGATCAATTTTAATAGTACCAAGACACCCTTCAAGATCACCTTCTACATCTCCTGGATTCAACGAAAACCAATCTTACCCATCTATCATATCCAAAAGAACATTCTCACAAAAACCAATATCTGAAGCTCCTAAAGAACTGTTGGAAGATCAGTTATATCCACCTCTGCTACCCTCGATCAGAATACTAGCAAATTCCTATCCACAGTACGGAATATCTCCAGCAGCCTACAAAACAGCAGCCTACAAAATTAACACAATACTACATTAATTTATTATATTTGAAAACTTAAAACTTCGAAAAAAATTAACTTCATTCAAATGACGACATTGAAATATAAATTGCCTGGTTTAAACATCTCTAAAATGCGATACAGTCCTCGGTAATATATTTACAATAATCACAATACTACATTAATTTATTATATTTGAAAACTTCATCGAAAACAAATGAACTTTATTCAAATGACGTCATTGAAATATAAATCGTCTGAAAATATATCTCTATGAAAAAACACTAAATATTTCATTCTTATACGTTTTTCCATTCCTTTCATTCATCATAATACTACAATAATTTATTTTACTTATCTTAAAATCATGGAGATACAAATAATTTAACTCTATGCTTAAAACTTCATCGAAAAAATCGTCTGATTCCCTGCGTAAAATCAATGAACTTTTCATTCATATCAGCTATATTGCAGTCTCCATGAGCTAAATAATTTTGCGTTAAAGAAATGCAGCAATTCTTATACAACTCATTCTACATCTTTTGGTATTTATGTTCTCCATAAGTAAGAATTAGGCTTCGTTGTAGAAATAATCAAAGTTGGATGATCATTTAAACTCAAATATATTGTAATTGAGTTGTTTCAGTATGTAGATGCACAGAATTTAAGCAAAAATAAAGCGGTTTTAGGACGGATATACAACACTAAATATAAATTAAAAAGAACTTTAAAAATCACAATGTTAACACAAGATGGATGTTATATTTTATTTTGAAGTGGGTCACGTGATCTCTTCATATAAAGGGTGTCATTTCTATTTTAGAAACTATGGAATATATTTTGCTGAAATTTTTTTTATATATTTTATGGGATAATTTGAATATTTCCTAAATCTGTCGAAGAAATTTGTGAATTTTAAATTCTCTTAAAAAATGTTTGAAAAATTATGTTCCATAAGGTTCAATGTATTTCATTTCTTCAACCTGGGTTCAATTCAAAACTAATTGGGTGATATTATTTATTTATATTCCCATAGGTGCCACAGACCGTCTGAACAACATACTAACATTTTATTTTGATAAAGTCATTTTTACGGCAGTTATCGTGCTAACGGACAGACAGACAGAATGAATGAACAAAGTCATAAACACTTTTCAACTATGTTGTAAAGTGTTAAAAACTACTTGAACGATAAATTTGATAGTCGAAAATCTGCATGTGATCTATTCGAAAATAAATGTTTAAAATCTAATCTGCACCCAAAACCTATGGATCACACTGCATCTAAGATCAACTTTGACAATAGCCTAACTTCATTCAAGAATATTATTATATCAGAATTCCATTCCTTCACAAAATCCATCTCTGAAAACCTGCCAAAATGATCTCCAACTCTGTGAAAGAAAATCGTCAACAATTTGAACAACAAACTTCAACTTCATTTACTAAACCATCAAGTTCTTCATCAACAGAAAACCCATCATATGCAAACATTTTATTAACAGGAAAATATCGCACAAAAAACAACTCAGAATTAGGAAAGGAATTATCTTCATATATTCCCTTTTTGCAAATTTCTTTTATGCTTATTTTCTTTAAATATAAATGGCTATTTCAATGTAAACCTGTTTTGTGTTTGACCATATATATTCTTCAAATATATGTTTCGTTATTTTCAAATAAATACAGTTCAATTTGTCCACTGATCGGTTTTCAATGGTACTCTTTCCCGATTGTTCAAACAGCTGTTCCACACTATTCCACACTTGTAGTCTCGACCCCTAGATAGAACTCAACGAAGCCCAATTTTTAACACTTTACAACAGAGTTGAAAAGTGTTTAAAACTTTGTTCATTCTGTCTGTCTATCTGTCTGTCTGTCTGTCCGTTAGCACGATAACTGCCGTAAAAATGACTTTATCAAAATGAAATTTTAGTATGTTGTTTAGACGGTCTGTGGGACCTATGGGAAAATAAATGAAAAATATCATCCAATTAGTTTTGGATTGAACCCGGGTTGAAAAAATGAAATACATTTAACCCTATGGGAACTAATTTTTCAAACATTTTTTAAGCAAATTTAAAATTCACAAATTGCTTCGAAATTTTTAGGAAATATTCACATTATCCCATAAAATATATAAAAAAAATTCAGCAAAATATATTTAGTAGTTTTTTAAATAAAAATTAAAATAATAATTACACTTTTATATGAAGTGATCACGTGACCAGTATATGAAAAGATCACGTGACCAACTTCAAAATAAAATATGGCATCCATCTTGTTGAAACCCAGACCGTCCGACCTTTAGAAAGTGGCATGTGTCAAAATCGTGATTTTTAAAGTTCTTTTTAATTCATATTGAGTGTTGTATCCGTCCTAAAACCGCTTTTGCTTAAATTCTGTGCATCTACATACTGAAGCAATGCAATTACAATATATTTGAGTTTAAATGATCATCCAAATTTAATTATTACTACAACGAGGCCTAATTTTCACTTATGGAGAATGTAAACACCAAGAGATGTAGAATGAGTTGTATAAGAATTGCTGCATTTTTTAACGCAAAATTATTTAGCTCATGAAGTCTGCAATATAGCTGATACGAATGAAACATTCATTGATTTTACACAGAGAAGCAAACGATTTTTTCGTTGAAATTTTAGGCATAGAGTTAAATTACTTGTACCTCCATGGTTTTAAGTTTTTAAATAATATAAATTATTATAGTATTGTGATGAATGGAAAAAAGTTAATAAATGAAATGCTGCTTTTATAGAGAGGCGATTTATGTTTCGATAACGTCATTTGAGAAAAGTTCATTTGTTTTCGATGAAGTTTTCAAATATAATAAATTATTGTAGTATTATGATAATTTTAAAAATATTACCAAGAAATGTATTGCATTTTAGAGATGTTTAAATAAAATTACGTTGAAGTTGAAAAATGTTTCATAATCAATGCTTTTTGCATGATTGATCTTTCTTGTTTTATTTCCCCGCGGGAGGCGGATATAATGGGGAGTTTTTGAAATGTCTTTCCAGACACCAGAAACTGCTCCGGAGATCTATATGGTTGAATCTTTACACCTTTATACTACCGTATAAGGGAAAGACAAAATAAAGGGACCTTGTCTTTTCAGACCCTCAAGAAGCCTTCTGTGACCCAAGAAACTGAAACTCTGTACACTCTTAATATCGATCACATGACAATATCTAACTAAGCCAATTTTTAGTTAAGACTTTTAATTTCGACTCTTTAGAGAAGTACATTGTTAAATAAAATATAAAATTATATAAAAAAAAAGTTAAAAATAAATTTTAAAGTATTTAAGAGTATTATTTTCCCCATCTTTGAGAGCCTGAAATAATAGCTTAGAATATTTTGTCAATTGAATTATGAAAAACCATGAACATAATTTCGGATTTTCATTATAGAAATCGGTTAATTGCATTTCAAATCTTTGGTTTTATACAGCAAAATTTTAGTAATTAATTAATAGCGTTTTGTAATTAATTATTAATATCGTTTAGTAATTAATTATTAATAGTGTTTAGTAATTAATAATTAATAACATTCAATGGATGGACTGTGCTGAAGTTTATAGTTTTTCTATATCTATATGTAGGCAAGTTAGCTTTGCAAATATAGATGCCAAACTAACTGTATATTATGAAAGCAAATTACATCTGTGATTTCGTTGGAAAAAATGCATGTTTCTGAACGCTTTTACATTTATCTAATAAAATGTTTATTTTATTCTAGGTACAAACTACGTGAATTACAGATTTACTTCAGTATAAGGTAAGTAGTTATTATTCCTTTATATTGTGTACTAACTGTATATATCCATTCTTCGTACAGGATATACAGGGTGATTAAAAAAAGATGGACCAAAATTTATTAGGTGGTAGTACACACCGAACCAAGCAGGGCGCGGTGGCCCTGTGGTTACCGCGCGGGAGTTGCACTCGGCAGGCAACTCCCGCGCGAAGGTCGAAATTTCAAAGGATTTTCGGTTTTAAATGTTCGTCAGTTTTGAACTGATTCGAATTAAACAAATAAACTCTATGAGATCAGTCGTATCGGGAGTTTTGCAGACTTTGTAAAGAATTTCGTGGCTGTTCAAAGCTTGAATGTTTCGCTACATAAGAGACTGGCATCGTTTTTTAACACTGTACAACAAAGTTGAAAAGTGTTTATGACTTTGTTCACTCTGTCTGTATGTCTGTTAGCATAACTGCCGTAAAAATGATTTTATCAAAATGAAAGTTTAGTATGTTATTCAGACGGTCTGTGGGATGTATGGGAATACAAATGAAGAATATCAGCCAAATAGTTTTGGATTGAACCCGAGTTGAAGAAATGAAATACATTGAACCCTATGGGACCTAATTTTTCAAACAATTTTTAAGCGGATTTAAAATTCACAAATTGCTTCGCAAGTTTTAGGAAGTATTCAAATTATTCCATAAAATATATAAAAAAAAAATTTCAGCAAAATATATTCAGCAGTTTTTTAAATAAAAATTAAAATAATAATTACACTCTTTATATAAAGAGATCAAGTGACCATTATATGAAGAAATCACGTGACCCACCTCAAAATGAAATATGGCATCCATCTTGAGTTAAAATCGTGATTTTTAAAGTTCTTTTTAATTCATTTTTAGTGTTGCATCCTTCCTAAAACCGCTTTATTTTTGCTTAAATTCTGTGGATCTACATACTGAAACAACGCAATTACAACATAGTTGAGTTTAAATGGTCATCCAAATTTAATTATTACTACAACGAGGCCTAATTTTCACTTATGGAGAATGTAAATACCAAAAGATGTAGAATGAGTTGTATAAGAATTGCTACATTTCTTTAACGCAAAATTATTTAGCTCATGGAGTCTGCAATATAGCTGATATGAATGAAATATTCATTGATTTTACACAGAGAAGGACGATTTTTTCTAGTTTTGTGCATAGATTTTAATTACTTGTACCTCCATGGTCTTAAGTTTTTAAATAAAATAAATTATTATAGTATTGTGATGAATGAAATAAATGGAAAAAAGTTTATGAATGATATGCTGCTTTTATAGAGAGAGCCAGGCGTGTTATATTTCGATGACGTAATTTGAATAAATTGCATTTGTTTTCGATGAAGTTTTCAAATATAATAAATTATCGTAGTATTATGATAATTTTAAAAATATTACCGAAGAATGTATCGCATTTTAGAGATGTTTAAATAAAATTGCATTGAAGTTGGAAAGTGTTTCATAATCAATGCTTTATGCACGATTGATCTTTCTTGTTATTATCTAAGATAGTCTATAATAACAATATAACATTGAACAACAGCTTTCTTTGTTGACTACGTTTTCGGTCTTCTTAGGGGTAGAAATAAAGAAAGATGTTCCATTTATAAGTATAGTATAGTGGCTTTGTCAGTCGTGACGTTATAAAACCGTCATAACCAGTGGCCAACCATATTAACCAGTGGCGTCGTATTTACAGACACAGAAAACGGTCAGCCTGAGGGATTGTGACTTTTACTGGTTTTCGCAAGACTGTTCCTTCACTTTGATACCGATTCCCTAGCCGACAAATGGAACGATTGACATTTAGGGCTCGGGCTAATTCCGACTGTCGTGGCACTCTTTGAGACGCCTTATTACCTCCCATCTCTGGTGTCACTCAGATGATGTCGTCTTCTCATTTTTCAAAATTTAGTTATTTCGATTTTCCTTCTGGAATCTATAACACGGAGATACAGGCTCTGCACAAATCTGATCGTTTTTATACCTGATACGTTTCCTTGTTGAAACATGTTTTCTGTAAGATGTTCGCCAACTTGGCGACTTTTTTATAATGATGTCAAATCGACGAAAATATCGCTTTTGTATATTTCTCTTGTTTTAGAACTTTGCCAGACTAAATGTGTATTTAGCTCATACTAACGCTTTATTGATGCTCTAAGTAAGTTTGAAGTTATCTAGATGAAGGTTCTTTTTTTTTAATCTGATTCTCGACAATTCAAATCATACGACTTAACATTACTGACATATGTAGCTCTATTCAACTTTCCTCTTTTTCATATCAGCTCCAGGTTTCGTTACATTTTATCTCACACACACTTCACCCATGTATGATCGAAGTGCTTTAAAAGATGTAGTGCTTGCTCCACTCGAAAAGGAAAAAGAAATACATTAAGAAAAAGAAAATAAAAAGCGTTTCTTAGAGACAACATTTCCTCTCGCCTTTCAACCCTTTCAAAGAGAACGTTCGAATTTCGAATGGTCAGATCTTTCATAAAAGAATCCTTCCTCTGAATCTCATATTGACCGCTTTATCGGAAAGAAGGATAGGGAACGAAAGGGAAAGGGCGCAAAGTACGAAGTAACGGGGATGCAGTGAAGATTAAAGATATGTGACGGTAACATAAATAGAGATGGTGACGTTAACATAAGACATTTCTTTGATGACTCTGATTATATGGAATTCCCATAAAAGTACTTTGAGGGGGAGGTCACCTTGAAAGCTTCAATAAATCGAATTTTTTCGCTTTATTATTAAAAATGATGTATTCTGAATCGTTCAACAAAAAAATTATGAAAATATTCAGATTAGTACGGATGTTAAAGCAAAAGAAGTGCAGCAACGTAGGCAACATTTTTTGAAAAGTTTGAAATTTAAACTGATTTCTCTTAAAACTATATTTTTTCATCCTGCACAGTTAAAACTCCTCTAGTTTAAAAATTAGTTAACTCCTCTAGTTTAAAATTTAATAGAGATAAAATCCAAAAGTTTTGCAATATATTATACTATAAGTGTACAATACCTGCCTAAATTGAGGTGTAAAATAATAACATAAATTTTCTAAAAAAAATTTCACAGTTTTTTAAATTTTTAAAGTTTGACTCTTAAAACATCCTTCCATTATAAAAATATTTGTACATTTCGAAATAAGTTAAAACATAATATAATTATGGTTGCACAGTATTTTGCGTATATAGTTTAGGCTGTGATATGCGCGCAACACATGCATGTATTTATTTTCTGTTGAAAATCTCCATTAAACTATGCAAAAAAAAATATGTGCATTATTTTTTAGAATATATTATATAATTGCACAGGTAAAAATTGAAAGTTTGTATTATAATCAACTTCGGTGCAATTTTTAAACTTAGGGTGAATATTTAAATCTTTATCTTAACTATCTCCAAAAATATTGTTAAGGAAATATTAATGAGTGTACTTGTTAGGTCTGTGAATAGTATCAATAGTAAAATGATCCTATTTGATCGAATAAAAGTGATAGCAGCTGCCCTAGCGTAGAATTTCACTAATTTAGGATAAGGAGCGTTACAAAAAAGCGAAATTGACCGAAAAATGCAAATGACAAAATTATAGAACATTGCCAAAGGAGCAGAAACCGACACTAAAACTTCTGTTTAAAACAAACGATTGCATTTATTGGGCACATTACGGTTATTAGTGATTTTTTTTTATGAATTCGTGAAATGCTAAAATAAATAACACTTACATGCACAGGAATCCAAAATATCACAGGAATTCAAAATGCCTTCCGTTTCTTTCAGACATACATCCGGGGGCAACGACGCCCCTCCCCTCGAAGACGATTATTCGCACCCCCGCCCCCTGGAGACATTTTATATTAACCTAGTGTCTATTTATGTGACAGCATTTAGATATATTTACATATGGCAAATAGAAAACTTGCCCCCCCCCCAGGCCAAAATGTCCTGATGTCCTAAAAGAAACACTGCTTCCGTCTGCAACTTTGGACGTTTATATTTAAGGAAGAATTTAACCACTTACTTTGACATGCATTGCAGGCATATCATCCTCTTACAGATAAACGACTTTTAGACAAGGATTTATTGTATTCCACATACGCGTCTATTTCGCTGCTGGCGTCATCCCTAGTCAATAGACAGTTTTCTACAACTTGTAATTGATCTATCTATTGCATCAGGCATGGTCACTTTACTACATATACAGGGCCTTATTAACACTTCAATTTGGGGAAGCACAACCCTATTTTGGGGTCCCATTTTGCTTTGGCGAGCGTGGCTCAAGAAGCGTTTTCAAACTAATTCTCGAAAAATTATATTATCGTAGCTGGTCTGGTGAACTTACAGTTTTATTTAACAAACTGAATTTTTTAAACTGCTTGCCTGTACTAAAATTCCTAAACCATAGTCTATTTTATTATTTAATAGTGGTCAACGTTTATTTTTGAAATTAGTTCTATCTTCAATATTAACTGCCATGCCACCTTCTTTCGTTAACAGTTTAATATTTAAAAAAATATATACAAATTTGGGCTCAAACAACCAAAATATTTCTTTGTTTGCCTATACGGGTAAGATACAATTTAACTTAAATATTTAGCAAATAACTTAAATTACAATGTAAAGTGTGCAAATCGGGTATGCAATTTTGGAGCCACTTTAAATCTTTAGAAGGGAAGCATGTGCTTACCGTGGCTTTTCAGTAAGCAGGCCCCGTACATATATACTGTGCATAAGGGCTTTCCTAGGAATTCTGTAAATACACGCTTATATTGAACCGATATTTATTAATTTTCTAGATTTAATGCGAAATGGTGAACTTTTGATAGAGACTATCTTATTCCAAATGTATTTACTTGCTTTTAAATTGCAAAATTATTAGTTCTTCATATTTAATGTGCGTGCAAAATGGCAAACCAGAATAAAATATCAAAAGCGGTAATAAACGCCAGAAATGGAAAGAAAATATGGCTGCTATTTATGTTTTGATGTAGATATGGGATAACAGTTGGGGGTGTATCAGAAGAACAAAATCATACACTCCTGATAAATGTTTTCTGCCCATAATCCGGCAAAAGAATATTAATAACAAATCTTCAGCTGTGGTTGTGAAGACTTGGAAGAAAAGAATATATTGAGTAAATTGTCTTGATGTAAGGAAATGGAAACCATGTTTCTAAGGAAAGGAATGTAACACCAAGTGAAATATTTTGCAATAGTTATCCTAAAATGTGTTACTAGAAGAAATACCCTGAACTGATATTTCTTTTTTAGGAGAGAGAGGAATTGTAAATGTAATTTTAATTTGTTTACTACCTACAAGTCATCGATTAAAGCAGAAATTACTTGTCTAATAAAAACTTTTCATCCTAACGGAAGCTTAAACTATTTAAAATTTCAATGTATCACTCTATTAAGATATCAGTTCATATAGCTTTGAATTTTCCATAAATTAAACGAGAATATTAGGAGTTTTGATAACCCATTTAAATGTAGCCAATGAGAACAGGAAGCGAAACTTCAAATGCTGGCGAGAATTTCAGGCAGAGTTATAAAGCAAGGAAACAGCGTATCATCGTTGAAACATGATTTTCAAATACAAAATTTATGTCTGTATTGAACATAGAACATCTTTCTACATTTACATATTTCTAAAGCATCTGGAAATGCAATAAATTGAAAAAAAGATAATTTATTAACATTTTCCAGCCTTTAAAACTTTGCCTGTTATTTTAGTGTAAAAACGCTCATTAACCTTTGAGAAGATAATTCATATTTAAAATTAATACGAGTCGGTAAAAAGTAGCATCCTTTTACTGGGACCATAAAGTACATTTGGATTATAATAATTTCGAATAAAATATTTCCAAATTAAATACATCTGACTCCATTAAATACCAACTAGTTGACAGTCAAACAGTACATTTATTAAAAAATTTCTATAAATAATAATAGAATAATTATATGAATAAATAATAATAAATTAAATAATATAATAATAATAATGGGGGAAAGGGGTATTATATGAAATATATTATTATTAAATAATATAATAATAATTCAATAACATGATAGTAATAAAAAATACATTCTGTAATGATACATTTCTGAATATGAAGAAGATAACTTGTAAAATCTGGATTCCTGGGCCCTCTGGTTGTCATGAAGCCTAAAGCTTAAACTTCATTAGCTTCATAATAATTCCCCCAGTCACTGCACGATTGTTGTTACCGTGATTTAACTATGTATGGAACAATACAAAGAAATGTCCTTGTTCATTTCAGGCCCTCAGAAAATGATTGTTTTAAAAGCTTCCTTCTGTAGATTCCCATGTTTATTGAAAGAGCTTCAAAAGATAAAACATCCCGGAATAAGAATAAGATGATAAAAAACTCAAGAACGTAGCGTTTCCTTTTTCCAGCAACATTTTTTCCCTCACCATTCACCGATTCCAAACACAACGTTCGAATTCCGAACGTCCGGAACTTTCATAAAAGAATCCAATGAAAACCCACTCTCCCATCTCTTGCTGACCACTTCATCATAGGAATGGAAGAAGGAAAGAGGGGGATGAAGAGGGATGGAGAAAAGGCCAACGGACGCCTTGAAGTCGGGAACAAGTGCCATTATCTTACCCAAAAGAACTTAGGCCATTTTTTTTTCTCAGAACTATGACCGATACGCCAAGTCTAATAATCGATAGATAGGCGAATAGACGGAAGCCTAATATTCGGAAGTGGGCGATGGAATTATTCTGAGGTGATTAGCGCATATCATTAGAAGAAGAGTGCAGTCTGCTGTACCCAGTTGTTATCTGTTTAAAAGAGGTTGTCTGAAATGAAATAAGTATCAAAGAAACATTTACTTATTATCTGTAATTTTGCTGATAATTATGTTTGAACCATGCTAATAAAAGCATCCATCATTACCGCTGATTTGTTAACATAATTGTGTTATCGACAAACTTATGAATATGCTATTGAGTTGTAATTATTGTTCGTTGTCTATGGTAACCACTTATTGTCATAGATTATTAATACATTTCTGAATGGATTATTTACGTACACTGTTATTGCATATCTTCTTGATCACTAGGGATAACTTTTTAAGTGTATTTTATTTATTTAAAGATATATGAAGTGTACTGTAAGCAGCAATTAATTGGATTCTTAAGATAAAAATTTTATTTTCAACTAGATGGCGCAATAGTTGCAAATCATAGTAGTCATTGTTCCAACACTTATTGTCATAGTGCCTGTACATAAATTATTCAAGAAATTTGTTGTACTTAAAAGTACTTTTATCGGTATTTTCCAGAGCTTTGTCAACCGTTAATTTTAAATAAATTGTCTCAGAACTGTCGACCAGTTTTGTCAAACGTTTGCCTAGACCTGCGGTTTCTAACCTTTATTTACTCTATTTCTCTGTCCACAATTTTCAGATGTACTCCCCTCTCATACGTTAAAATTTAATGCACATTGTAATTAATATAAAAAGTCCTATAATTTGAGAAGTAAAATTTTAAATATGTAGAAATAACACAAGATATTTCTCAATTTTAGGAACCACAACGTGTACAATAAGACATTTGCTTTGAAATTTCTCAAAAAGCGTACAAGAAGTTTAAAACATTGAAAAATAAAGTACAGATGCGAGTATACAGCTAACTAGCGAAAATGTCTAAAGGGATAAAAACATTGTTATTAATAGGAATTCTGTAAAAGCGAAATACTCGAAGCAAGAGGTGACGGCAAAAGTCTGTGTAATTTGAAGAAAATATAATGTGTATTTAATTTTATAGAAATTATTTTTAGTGGCAGTCTCAACGAAAGAAAATATTGTAGTTATAAAACATTAAATTTTCCGAGTTCACTATTGATAAAACATGTTCATATACCTCAAACAATACCTTCGTACATACACCAGGGGTACGCATACCGAAGGTTGTAAAACTCTGAACTAGACCATAGGAAATAACGTTAGTACTTTGCAAAATTTGAGCAGAATGTCGGTATGCCGGTAAATTCTTTTAGAAAAATAATGGTGTGAAGTTTCCAAAACTTGATGAATAAGGAATTTTAGCAATTGAGTCACAAATTGCACCACAAGCAATTTCTGGTCCAATATCTTGTCCATAATGAAACTTTGACGAGCTTGGTTGAGACCAGAAGCTCTCTACATAGCCTTTTAAAAGAGTTTGTGGTCATTCTCAAACTGAAACTCTAATTTCAGATTTCACACGAGCTGGTATCTGACTTATCCAATCAATCTGACCTATCGGCAGTTTTAAAGTACGCAAATGATATATCTTCACGCTTGTCCTACATGTTCACCATCATATATTAGTCAGAATTTCTTATATATTTGCATTTTTTATATCGTCTATACTTATGGACTTATTTATTTAATTTCCTACAAAAACAATCATGCATAAATCATTGATAATGAAACACTTCCAACTGAAATGCATCGAAAATTGCCATCGATAAAATTAATCTTAAAACTTCATCGAAAAAGACAATGTTAGTTGCGCAAAATAAACTTTATATTCAAATAACGTCATTGAAAGTATAAGTTGCAAAGTGTTTACAATACTTTTACAGTTAATATGACGTCACAATTATAATATTTCATTATTATAGAAATATATCGCTTGCTTATATTAAATTAGTTCTTCGAAATTGTTGTAACAAACTATGACAAACGATTTCATTTTATAAATCATTTCCCTCTCTATGTAAAATTAATGAATGTTTCAGTTCCATCACTTATATTCCAGACTCCAGAGCTAAATATTTCGTGTGAAAAAAAAATCAGTAATTCTTATGCAACTCACCTTACAATCGTTTGATTTGTTTACAGTCTGTATACTATAGTTTAGAATTAAGATTAGGCTTCATTGTAGAAATAAAAAAAGTTTATTAATCATTTAAAATAAAAAATATTGTAATTGCGTTGCACATAATTTAGATACACATTTTTATGACAAATGCAACACTAAATATAAATTTAAACTATCTTTAACGATTTACGGGGAAAATACACAGCGAAAGAAAAAATGGAAGTCATATTTTATTTTGCAATGAGTCACGTGATCTCTTCATATAATATGGGTGCAATTATCGTTTTAATTTTTATTTACATTTCTTTCATGATTAACTTCATACGCCGCACTTTAAAATGGTTCACATGAGATATATAGAATAATTGCATATGGGAATGCAAAACAATTTAATGACTCCTTGTGCGCTAAGTAATGTTTTGATAGTAACTGGTTGTATTTGATGCATTTGTACGCTTATAGTTGAGGCATAAAATTTTAATGTAGAGCATACATATTCAGAAAACACTTAACACTGCTGTTTTATAAATTGGGATAAGCACAATGTCAATACAAAACTAACCTCTCAAACATCAAATTCCAAAAACGGATCATACAATCGTCATTACAAGCATGAAAAGTTTGTTTAATCCATTAGCACATTGCAAACAAAATATAGACCAAACTAGGAAAATGTCCCTAAAATGTTTAATATTCAGATAACGTAACCGCACTTTGTACTAGGCGTAAAGGGAAAAAATGCACCTGAACTTTTGCTCTTTTACGCAATGACCACAATTAGCGAAAGAAAGCCCATAAGCTGTGCAACAAAACTTTCAGCCCAGTGATGCAGCAAGCCCCGGTAAATACTTTCCCTCTGTCATTACGCACCAATCAGAAATGCAAGGACAGTGCCCATTAAGGTGATGAGCGAATGGCCATGCAGTGACCGATCAATATTTGTTAGTGTATGTATAGATATACTTTACCGGCATGCATTCCGGTTCAGCAATAATCATAATGTGATGATTCAGAGACAGTGTGCATGGAGAAATTAAATGAACCTGGTGCCCGATTCTGAAGCTATCAAAAAGATTTTGCTATAGTTGGCTGACAAGGCTTTCAAAAAATTCGATAAACATGTCTCTAAAAAGTGATGTTTAAAAAAATTGAACGGTACAATATTAAATTATTGTCGACCGCTCAAATAACACACAGGTTTCGGTTTTGTACAAGGACGACGTTGTTTCTTATTTTATACAATAACAAAGAACTATAACAGAATGAACACTTCTCAATTATGTTGTAAAGTGCTAAAAACGGGAAATTTTTCAATCTTCGTTAACTTGACAAAACGATTACTCGAAAACTATAAAAGTTTATTCTAATTTTAAATATAGCTTTCAATACTAAATTTTTTAGCACATATTTTTGGTGTTTACTATTTACATATGGCTTTTAGCGTTTACAATATATTTGAAGGGATAATTAGAAAAATTCGAAAAAGCAGTCGCTCAAAAACGTACTTTTTAAGTTTTCTCGAAAAAATGTTCGAAATTTTAAAATATTGAAATTTTTTAATATATTCATAAGTTGGACCCTATTTACGACGAAACCAGGAAAATTATTTTCATTTTTATTCTATTAGGTTCGGGATATAAGCGTTCAATGTGTTTATATTTTTCCGCCAGACAAACCAAAACATATATATTATTCACTTCAAAATTGGTGATCAACGCAGTTTCAGTTTAACACAGCGACCTTTTTGTCAATACCGTAACTCTTTACAGGATTTGCTCATTGAGATTTATTGGTTTAACTTACTTTTCAACACGACAGTAATTTTCGATAGGAAAATATCCAAATTGTAGGCCAAAGGTACCCCGGATGTGTTACCAAAAACCGTGATTCCGGTCAAATTCACTCGGTAATTAATACCAGTAGTAATACAAAATACTAACATTTTGGTATTAATATTATTTTATATTTGTCAAATTGTTACAGTAAAAACTAGTTGTTTCTACTGGTCTTTATTTTCAAAAATTCTGAAAAACTATGTATGAATTAATGTCACTCATTATTCCACATGCCTTTATCAATTTGTATTGAATTTGAAGCTATATTCTCAATTCATTCTGTTTATTCTTTAAGAACAGACTGTATTTTCGAAAAAATTATTTAATTTTTTTTCTTTGTGCGATAATTCATGCATGCCATTTCTAAAAGTTTGAAGTTCAATCATTTGTTGTTGAATTCCTTCAGCCGAAACCTATTATACCATTAAAACTTTTGATTCTATCACATTTTTATTTCATATTTTTCAATTATTTTACATTACCTTGTGTAGGGCCAACGGCCGTACCGTGCTGAAAACACCGGTTCTCGTTAGATCACCGAAGTCAAGCAGCATCGGGCGCGGTTAGTACTTGGTGGGTGACCACCTCGGAACACCCCGTGCTGTTGGCCATCTCGGGTGCGGTATCCCCGTGGTTTGCGCGCTAGATTTGCACGCTACCACAAATGCCGCCGTGTTCATGCGGAGTACGATCACGTTAAACATGTGGGTCCGTAAGTCCTTCCGAGAGGTTGGTGGTAGGGGAAGGAGGGTACGGTCCCTGTGGATGCCTCCCCCACTGGGTTCCGGTCTAAATTGGGTGGCACTTCCCGGCCGTCCATACAGTTACCTTACACCTTTCTGGTAGGTCGGACGGTCTGGGTCTCAACAACAACATTACCTTGTGTAATAAAGCTATTTTATGCAGTTTTATTTCTTTGTATGATTTTTTCGGTAATTGGTGGCAAAATATTTGTCATATTATTGTTTTTATTAAATGTTTTGAAGCATCAATTTATAAGGAACTGATATAGATAGAGCTTATATTATGATTAATATGGATTCAACATCAAATTCCATAGTAGGTAGTGGAGTTCACTAAAATTTCCACTTCCGTTTCTTTTTCAGTTTCCGTTTCAAAGATTATCATTTTCCTTAAAACATATATATTTCAAGATTGGTTATAGATAGAACTTAGGTAATAACTGACATTCTTTAGCATCGAAGTCTTAATGTAAAATGGTTTACTAAGGATTTTTGCTTCTCTTTACTTTTCCACTTTTTATTTAAAAAATTTCTTTGAAAGATATAGTATTTATCAAGATTGGTTATAGATAGAGCTTAGATGATAACATATGGATTTATCTTCGAATTTCGAAAAAGATAGGAGTTCACTAGCTATCCTATACATCCGGAAGTATAGCTAGCTATACTTTCGGAACTGGGGATGCTGCCTTTCATTTTAAATTTACATTTTCCTTGAAACATTTATTTTTCATAAACTGCTTTAGATAGAGAAATAATAAGTTATATGTTTTCAGAAAGGATAGAGATTCACGAAGTATTTCCCTTTGCGATTCTGGAGATTTCACTTTCGATTGTTGCAAAAATTCGCATGACTGTACGACAAAAGTATGTAAAATAGCATATAAATACTTAATAATTCGTAGAAAATGAAATATACACACCACTTGATACCCTACATTTCATTCATACATTTCTTCTTTTTGTTTTCTACGGGTCAAGACGGATTCTGACATTAATGCCATTTTTGACACTTTCCAACATAGTTGAAAAGTTTTTATGAATTTGTTCATTTTGTCTGTCTGTCCGTTCACACGATAACTGCCGCAAAAATGACTTTATCAAAATGAAATTTTAGTATGTTGTTCAGACAGTCTGAGAGACACATGGGAATGTGAATGAATAATATCGCCCAATTACTTTCCTTATATACATAATGTATAAGGAAAGTATTGTGACGGGGTCGAAAATTCGAATTCGAGTTTTCGACGAGAAAGCACGTTTCAAGCATCCCTGATCACGATTCAAACATTTTTGAAGTGATGTCTGTGTGTGTGTGTGTGTGTGAGTGAGCCTGTGGAGACGATAACTGACGAACGAATGGACCAATTCGAACCAAATTTGGTACAAAAATCACAATTCGTAAACACTAGAAGCCTATTGTTTTTATACGCAATCGAATGTTCAGAACCCCCCTAAATTTTCGAATGAAATTTTGAAAAAATCGTCAAAAAATCAAAACCGCTAATAAAGTTACGCGAATAGACATTTCTTATGTAATTTTTCATTAGAAAACGATTGGCATAAAATTTTAGAACGCTAACATGAACCGTTCTCGAGATATTGTATATTTTTCAAAAAATTATCAAAAAGTCATATAAAATGAAAAAAAAAATTCCTATTGAGAAACATGTTCACTTTTCATATGTAATACCATACGATAAATTGGGTGACATCATTCTCGTGGATCTAGTTCATTCCATTCAAGGAAAATGATACTTTGAGTAATACGTTTGTAGTTGAACGCCAATAACCATTTGTCTGCTGTAAGAATAACATATTTCTTCTTCCATAACGCTTGGCGAGATTTTGGCGACGAATTTGGCGGAATGTCGCCAACTTGGCGACATTTTGAAATTTTGCCAAATTAACGTAAATACCGTCAAATGGATAAAAATGACGCCAAATCAATGAAAATGACGACTAATTGTCGAAAACTCAATATCTTGGAAGGAATATTAGTATCTACTATAAGAAAAACCTATTTTTTTACTGTAAAAGTAGTAAATTCATTACATTATATAAGGAAAGTCATGCGTTGCCCACATAAGATTTTTTTTTATTGTATTTGGGTTGAAAAAGTGACATACATTCAACCCTATTGAACCTAATTCTTCAAACATTTTTAAGCGAAGTTAAAATTCACAAATGGCTTCAAAAATTTTCAGGAATATTCAAATTATTCCATAAAATGTATAATAAAATTTGGTATCTTTTTAAACAAAAATTTAAATAATAATTACACCCATATTATATGAAGAGATCACATGACCCACTTCAAAATAAAATATGGCATTCATATTTTCCCCAAGTGTTAAAATCGTGATTTTTAAAGTTCTTTCAAATCTATATTTAGTGTTGCATTCGTCCTAAAATCGCTTTATTTTTACGTATTTTCTATAGAACTATATTCTGTGCCAACACAATTATAATGTTTTTTCGTTTAAATGATCCTCAAACTTCAATTATTTCTAAAATGAAGCCTAATTTCAATGGATGTAGAATTTAAACAAATGATTGTAAGATGAGTTGTATAAGAATTGCTGAATTTTTACGAAACTACTGCGAAATATTTTCGAAAAAATTGCAAAATTATTTAACTCTGAAGTCTGAAATAAAAGTGATATGAATGAAATATTCATTGCATTACATAGAGAGCCAGACGATTTATATTTCGATGACGGCATTTGAATAAAGTTCATTTTTTACGATGAAGTTTTAAGTTTTCAAATATAGTAAATTACTGTAGTACTGTGATAATTTAAAATATATCAGCGCTGAATATATCGCATTTTAGAAATGTTTAAATAAAATTGCATTTCAGTTGGAAAGTGTTTCAAAACCAATGCTTTATGCATGATTGATCTTTCTTGTTGTATGTTGCGATTGTGGCGTAATGACAATCTCATACAGAGGCACCCCTCCATATTTGATTTTCCCCTCTTTATGAATCTCTCATGTCTTTTCATCTCACAAGAAGAAAATATACTCCTACTTGAGTGGTGTATGACCCCATCCCCCCTAGGCGACCTGATTTGGTGCTTGCTCCTCTTGGTTTTTAACACTTTACAACAAAGTTGAAAAGTGTTTATGACTTTGTTCATTCTATCTGTCGTAAAAATGACTTAATCAAAATGAAGTTTTAGTATGTTGTTCAGACGGTCTGTAGGACCTATGAGAATATAAATGAATAATATCACCCAATTAGTTTTGGATTGAATCCGGGTCAAAAAAATGAAATACATTGAACCCTATGGGACCTAATTTTTCAAACATTTTTCAAGCGGATTTAAAATTCACAAATTGCTTCGAAAATGTTAGGTAATATTCAAATTATTCCATAAAATATATAAAAGAAAAAATTCAGCAAAATGTATCCAGTAGTTTTTTAAATAAAAATTAAAATATTAATTACACCTCTTATATGAAGTGATCACGTGACCCACTTCAAAATATAATACGACATCCATCTTGTCTCAAAATCGTGAATAGAATAAAATATAACATCCATCTTGTGTTAACATTGTGATTTTTAAAGTTCTTTTTAATTCATATTGAGTGTTGTATTCGTCCTAAAACATCCTTATTTTTGCTTAAATTCTGTGCATCTGCATACTGAAACAACGCAATGACAATATATTTGAGTTTAAATGCTCATCCAAATTTGATTACTTCTAAAACGAAGCCTATTTTTCACTTATGTAAAATGTAAACAACAAAACATGTAGGATGAGTTGTATAAGAATTGCTGTATTTTTTTAACGCAAAAGTATTTAGATCATGGAGTCTGTGTAGCTGATATGAATGAAATATTCATTGATTTTACAAAGAGAAGGACGATTTTTTTCGATGAAGTTTTAAGCATAGACTTTAATTACTTGTAGCTCCATGGTCTTAAATTTTTAAATAAAATAAATTATTTTTATACTGTGATGAATGAAATGATTGGGAAAATGTTATGAATGAAATGCTGCTTTTATAGAGAGAGACAGGTGTGTTATTTTTTCTATGACGTCATTTGAATGAATGTCAGTTGTTTTCGATGAAGTTTTCAAACATAATAAATTTTTGTAGTATTATGATGATTTTAAAAATATTACCGAGGAATGTATCTCATTTAAGATACGTTTAAACCAGACAATTTATATGTCAATGCCGTCATTTGAATGAAGTTCATTTTTTTCAATGAAGGTTTAAGTTTTCAAATATAATAAATTAATGTAGTATTGTGATAAGTTTTAAAATATTACCGTGGAATATATTGCATTTTAGACTTTTTAAAATAAAATTCCATTGAAGTTGGAAAGTGTTTCATAATCAATGCTTTAAGCATGATTGATCTTTCTTGTTTTATTTTTAGAGCTGTTTTTTCAATCTTGACATAAGTGTGAAGATAGAATCTGTTAATATATAAATTTAAATTTCCTATCTTGATATCAGTAAAACTCTTTGAAGAATGAGTATGTGCAAATTGAAATAATCTTCTAAATTGATCTATATTTTAAATTTTGCCGCTTGAGCGCTGCCGTCAATTTCGTTTGTTAACGTATGATCACTTTACTGTACCGGTACCTCACTTTCATATATTTATTTACCTTCGTTCAAAACTTATGTGGCTTACAACTTCACCGGGCATACTGTGTAAGAGAGAGAAAACAATTGAACTTTACAATAGCAAAACAAACAAAAGAAAAAAACATTATCGCATCTTTTACAGTTTAACAAATATGCTGAAATTCTTCTTAAAAGTGAACACCTATTAAAATAAATAAAGCGACTAAAATTTGAATGAATTTCATTTTCTTCGATGAAGTTTTCAAATATAATAAATTAATGTAGTATTGTGATAAGTTTTAAAATATTACTTAGGAATGTATTGCATTTTAGAGATGTTTAAATAAAATTGCATTGGAGTTGGAAAGTGTTTCATAATCAATGCTTTAAGCATGATTGATCTTTCTTGCTAGTAACATATTTTTTTCTTCAATCATGATGAGATTGAAAGTGTTAACTCTGTATTGAAATTGAACAGTGCATGCATTTGGATGTTTCACACCATAATGCCCCCCTCCCCGGGCCGTCCAAACGGTTACCTTACACCTTTCTGGTAGGTCGGACGGTCTGGGTTTCAACACCATAATGCCCCCGGCCACACATTAAGCTGCCATAAGCCTTAGGGTTGGTCGTGTGGTCTGGGTCTTCTACACCATAATGCCCAAGGGCGCGTTAGTCCAGTGGTTAAAGCGGGAATTACACTTAGTAGGTCAGAGTTCGATTCCCTCCACTGTCAAAACTGCCGCCGTTTTCACGCGGAGTACGATCACGTTAAACATGTGGGTCCGTAAGTCCTTCCGAGAGGTTGGTGGTAGGGGAAGGAGGGTACGGTCCCTGTGGATGCCTCCCCCACTGGGTTCCGGTCTAAATTATGTGGCACTTCCCGGCTGTCCAAACAGTTACCTTACACCTTTCTGGTAGGTCGGACGGTCTGGGTCTCAACAACAACCCCATAATGTCCAGGCATCGTAATGCATCCTCTAGCGTCTCCATAATACAATTCTGCGATACTAAAACAACAATATTATTTGATTCTAGTAGTCGAAACAAATACCCTTAATTAACTTTTCGGCGATCATCATGCCGATATCTGTAAGTGACGTCCAGGACGTGCCGTTGGACACGACCCAAGTCTGGCGAATGATTCCCTTTGGCTATAATGGTCAATCAGAAATCGGTGAAGGACATCCATTAGGCCGATGGCCAGAGACTGACTAATCAATCCTAGTCACTGCCTGCTAGAATGAGCTGTCTTCGGCGGGTAACCATTGCCCAATTTCTGGCCGGAGAATGGAGATACCGTATCTACGTGATGCAATTGCGTTGAGGAAACGTGGGATCGTTGATGAGAAAATATATACTGTATACATTGCAGCACATTAAAACGGTTGCATCATTGTTTTTGCTCCGTTTAACTACAGACTTTTTAAACTTGATAATTTATCAGGTGTGCATTTCTTGTTAAAGCTTTGAGAACTGAATAAATATTAAATAGTATCCCCTTTATCTTAAGATGTGTACTCTTATCAGTTTAACTGCAGAAACCTGTCAAAATTTTTACGAAGCATCAGTATGATTAGAATGAGAGTGAAATAATAGATAACATTACCGACATGGATAACTTTCTAAATGTCGTCAACTAAGTTTTAAAGGATAAGTCGTTTATATTTTTCAGTGTGTAAGAATTATAATCTGAAAATAATTTTTATAGCAAAAGAAATGAAATACTAATAGTGGGGGTACCCCAGCTCTTTTAAAACATTACTTATGTCACACCCAGTACTATGTTTATCTAAAGCTCTACCTCCATTAGACAATTTCTCAATAGAGCTTGCTTACGGTTTGCTTTGTAAAAATGTTGTTTTCCATACTTTGAGGATCTAATGAGATTGGTTGGATTTGTGTTTATATTAAGTTTAGGTTCATTCGGCTAAAGTGATTGACTGTGAAAGGAGAACTTAAACAATTATCAAAACCTGATAAGAAATTCTACATACGGCTGATATTTTAAAGGTAATAAGTAGTTTTTTCTTATTGTGAGGAGTAATCTGGACTATGATAGACGAAAACCAAGTAGCTTTCGACAACTTCAACTTCGGGATTTATGGTGCAATGAGGATATTACTCATAGAGACGATCGAGATATAATCACGGGCTAATATTCCATTAAGGATACGCCGTTTAACATAAAGTAGTATAGTGTATATAACCATTCCATATAATATGGCAACAGAAGGAACTACACATTTTTGCAGAGTTTTATCAAGTTTTCAGTAAGTCATCATCAGTCTCAAAAAGTCATTATCAAGTTCTTAAGTCGCCATCTTCTGCTTGAAGAGGATACTAATAACTTCTATAAATATATTGTTTTCATCTATGTCGCACTTGCAATGCTGAATTTTATTAATCTCATGAATTTTAAGCTTCAGACCTCGAGCAAATAGGAGATGCCAAAAAACAAAGATTTTAAGATATTTTTGTGGTATGTTTTATGCTTTTTATGACTTTACATTGTGTTGATAAGTATACACTTTCATGTATTCTTTTTGAAAGTATATTTACGCTATTATAAATATTTCACATATAAAGCAGTACAGAAAGCAGTAGAGTACCAGAAATATTAAATTGAAAAGGAGGTCAACTGAGGTCAAAAAATATTCGAGAGGTATACAATATTTTCTAAGTTCTTGGATTACAAAGAAATAATAGCAGTTTTAATAGAACACGTCTAAAATGATAAAAAAAATTAAAAGCCACAAACCATGCGATATCTTTAAACGGAAGATTCCCAAGCCCTTTATATATTCAATAATAATATCTCTATAAACTGTGACCTCAACACAAAAATTTCGACAATAATAATCTAACATCGCATAATTTGTGATTTCAGAAAAAGAAAGAAGCAAAAAGTCCTAAATGAACTTTAAACGTAACACTTTCGAAGCTGTTAATCTACCACTGATTTCAACAGATGCTTTTCATACAATCATATTACGAGAAAATCTATTAGCAGACATGACCTGATGATGTGATTCGCTTTTGCAGGTACACTGATATGAGCAGTATAAATAGTTCATACACATATATGTAACGTCCCCGGCCGTCCAAATGATTGCTCATGACCTTTGGATGAGTCGGACGGTCTGAATCTTCAACATACATGTAACGTTATGCCAAACATAGTAAAAATATATCGTTATACTACTAGCAGAGCATCTGGAAAGGCAAATAGCTCGATCATGTCTACTAGGCGAATTACATCCAGTTAATAGTAATTTATTGCTATGCTCTGAAATATATCTGGCTAATGTGGTGCAGATGAAAATCATCTAATGACATGACGTCACATGAAACCATCTATATTCATCGCTATGTTCCGACTCATTTTGGCAAAGTAACGAAATTAATTGAAATCTTTCATTGAAATACAAATCTATCCTTTCATTCCATTACTCCAATTACTCCAAACCCTCAAACCCTCCGCGCTCGCCATTACGCCATCATTACGCACTTAATGCTTTTTTTATTATTATTTTGTCCAACTTCTATTATTTTGAACGTTCTGTGTCAGCCCGACCCTCCCCCTTTCATCTTGAAGGGGAGGGGGCATACCGCAATTACTCCAAGAAGATAGGGGGGTGATTGCTTTTAATAACATGCATCCGTCCGGTCTGAAAATTACCACATGTCAGAGCGTAACACAAATTAAGGTAGAAGTTGTAGTAATTGGTCCACCGGATGAATTGCTCTGCTCAGGATGTAGTCACCTATGAATGGACGTGAGTTCCTCGACGCTTCATAAGGATGGCACGTGGCGGGGATGTGTAGGGGGCGATCAGAAATGTCCTTAGGATATTGTCCTGAACGAGGTTTTTCACGTTCAGCACGGTATGTAATTTTTATGGCCGTGTGGACAACGGCACTGTACTGTAATAAGTAGCTAAGCAATTATGTATTAGTTTGTATTTAAACACATTTAGAAAAGTATTTTCTTATTTTAAATACATCTATTTCAAAAGGCTCAAATCCTGTGTTGCAGTTTATATCGAACAAAATAACGTAAAGACGCATTGGTGTATATTATGCGTGTAAATAATATTGAAGCATCTAAAGTACGGATGTGCAAAATAATAAAGAAATCTTCAGAACGAGTTTGTACGTGATTGAGCAAAACGCATATTGACTTCAAAAAGTGTTCAACATATTCCTGCATATCAACATATTAAACAGGGTGTTCCACAAAAGTGAACAATGGACTATGTTTTGAACCGTTGGTTGTAGACCCATGAAAAGCACTTTAAATAAGGAAGTTATGAAATAGTAATTTAAATGTTATGGCATACTTTTGTAGAAAGTTGAGAAAATAACTTTTTATACAGTCCCTGTACCGAAAAAGTCAAATTACAACAATATTATCCATACCGTATTTAGTAGAACTGAAAATATTTGACTGTAATACGATACAATTTGACATAGATATCATTCATTTAAATTTTATTGGGAAATAAGGTGGTATCCACAAATTAACTTCGGTTGTAAATAGTTACGAAAACTTTTAACACTACATCAGATTTATTTTATGCAGATAAATCTATTATAGCATTATTCTATCGATTCATAGATGATATTTAAACATTAAGTAACTCTACTACCTAACAAGAGTTTGAATGATGGCGCTGTTCAGTAATGCCGAACTCATAGTTCAGTAATGTGAGATGATTTTGATTTACGTAAAATGCAACCGACCTCCTAGTGATGTAGTGACGGAATATTATCGTCATTTCCATTAAAGCCGGCATCCTTCTAGAGTTTTCATTCTCCAGCTGGTATGTCGATTGCAATCAACAGGTTTGTTTTATCGTCGATATGGTTCAGGAAGACAACGAGTACTAATGGAAAATGATGAGATATTTCAGCTTACTTTTCGTCGTATCTATATGCGAGTGTCCCGGTCGTAAATTCTGAATAACATCTTTCTCGGGCTACTCGGACTCGCCACATGCTGTACTGCATGCAAGCGTTCTTACCGGTTCGTCTATAAGGGCTCTTTATCTGGTGTGGAAAAAGTGCTGTAATAAAAATTATCAACAGAACTCTTATTGAGTCAACTGAAAGCAGTGGTATTACATGATCCTAGTTGATTTAAAACTCGAAAGGCATGCTTAGTTTTAATCAGTATCGTCTGCCCTCCACTAAATAATTTTTATTTGTGATCAATTGCCATATATATATATATATTGGACCAGAAGAAGAGTTTTGTGATGTGAACAAGTCCGTTTTTTAAGACCTAGCCCTTGTCCACGTGTATAGCAATAATGCTTGATTTTTTATGTTTTTCTATTATCGTTTCCATACCATTGAAATTTGTTGATTTTCTTTAGCTTGATAATTCGTAATTTGTATTTTTTTTCATTTGATTGAAGATTTGCTATTTTATACTTTTATTTGTGGGTGTTTTAGAAAGTTAGGTTTATCGAGTTGCAGCTTCTAACTTTTCTTTCAACTGTTATTATTATTATTGATATTATTATTATATATATTATATATATGTATATATATATATATATATATATATATATATATATATATATATATATTATATACATATATATATATATATATATATATTATATACATATATATATATATATATATATATATTATATACATATATATATATATATATATATATATATTATATACATATATATATATATATATAATATATATATATATATATATATATATATATATATTATATACATATATATATATATATATATATATGTATATACATATATATATATATATATATATATATAATATATATATATATATATATATATATATATATATATATATATATATATATATATATATATATATATATATATATATATATATATATACATAATGCTTTTCTAAAGCACTTTGGCTAATTGCCCAAAATAGTGAAATGTACTAAAGATGCCTTATAATTTTATTTTACCAATTTTACCAATTATAATTTCCAACATTATTAAACGAATTTGAAAATATTTCAAAATATAAAAAAACTTTAAAATTATTGTGCATTGTGAAAAACATGCTCCTAGCTACCATCTAAGAGTCAGTAGAAAGTTTTCTTACTACATAAGGATTTAACAAGAAAACTTTATTCCGCCAGTGCTTGCAACTGTCGTATTTGGTTGGATTTGACCATTTTGACACTCTATTATACTTTTTGTGTACACTAGAACTACTTTATTTGAGATCTATAGTTTACAAAAATTTCTAATTTTATTACGAACATATATTCTTATACAGAACTCTTCCAGTCGTACTTTAAAATCAAACCTGGATCCTATGGATCTAAAGACTAAAAAGTGAATCATTTTTTCACAGGTGGCCTTTTAGCTCTCTAAAAATCCCCTATAAGAAGAATGAATGTTCATATTTGAGACATTGGGAAAGCTCGTGTTAAGATTTATCTTGGATGTCTGTTATAAAATGTCTGTTATAAAAGAAATGTAAATGTCTGTTATAAAAGAAAACGAGTGACTTTTTGAAATTTTATTTATCATTAAAGGCGGATTAAATAACAGTTTTTCAATGTAGAGACATATATTGGTATTAAATAAAGTATGGTAATCCAGTGGTTCAACCGGACATATTAGGCTTCTTGGCTTAGCAATTCGGCTACATCTCACCTTGCCATCTTAACTTTTTACCTTGACAGACATCACTGATTTTGTTATCGCAAAATTTTTGTTAACACCATCGCAAAGACATATTCCTTATCCATCTCCATCCCAACGCCTAGCCCGCATCTGTAGCATCTGGTTGCGTCGAAATATATTATTTTTACTGCCCTCTACTTTGAAGCATCCAGCCCGCAGGCCGCAAACTGCCATCGACATAACACCCTTTTACAAATCGCTCTGCCTCGGGTGTGGCTAATGATTGATCAGAAAAAGAGATACCCAAAGTCTTCCAACCGATTTTTTTTATCATTGTCGTCCCCCCCCCCCCCGGTTCGCTTCTTCATATCGTGATCGTCTGACAGAGCCCTGGAGGACCTCAAAATGAGCTTTAATTGCGTTCGTGATAACGCTATTACGTTCAAGACAGAGGGGCATTTCATCTGAATTGGCAGTGGCTGCAAGGGCGAGCACTGACCGCGCCTAGAATTTTTCTGGATGTGACTCCGTCCGTCCGCACGTCGCGTCGACAGGTGAGTGTATAAGATGAAGAAGGTCTGAACGAGGTTGTCTTTAAAAGATCTATCGGAGTCTCATTATGTGGAAGGTGAGGGGTGTTTTAACGATTACTATGGATTAAGGGTGGTCTGGCAGCCAAATGACGACATTGTCGAAAAATATAAAATGCATTGATTTCTTTCGATGATCTTTAGTTTCCTTATATTAGTTGACAAATGCGAGGAAACAGCGTATTTTATGTCTTTAACGGCGTCCAGGAGCAACGCGGTGGCTTGAAGTAACTGGCAAAGGAAAACATGTTGTTGCGTAATCCCGACAATCCTTTATAAAAGAAATTGATCCACTTACTGATTATTTAATAGAAATCTATCACATTCAGTCCGTAAGGCAAAAGCGAGACAGAATGTGAAGCTATTATCGTGAAGTTTGAACGGAATAATTCAGTTTAGATTAAGGCTCCGTATATAGAATGCTTCAGCAATATTAACATCTTATGGATGCATATAATCGTGAACGTTCCTAGAAGGTAGCGAAAGTGTTAATGAGGTTTGAGACAGCGAAGAATGTTTCAAAGAGTGTGATTTCCAGACTAATAATGTTACTGAATCCAGAGAAACAATCCTATACGTATGCATGAAGGTGGTCGGCAAAAGTCTACAACAGTGCAAGAAGACTGGTATGTAGTACTTTTGGCAATAAAGAAGAGTTTCACAGATGGCAGCATTTCTTGCATGTGGTTTAGAAACTGGTGTTTCCTATTGAATAATACCTTGTTGACAGAATAAAGTCTGGTTATATGTGTAAAAGCTTCTCAATTTTATCCGGTTATCACCCACTATCGTATGTAAGATTACATGGGAGTAGATATCACCGCAGAAGTAGTTCAAAATGTTC
Organism: Amaurobius ferox; assembly: GCA_951213105.1. NCBI lineage: Eukaryota > Metazoa > Arthropoda > Arachnida > Araneae > Amaurobiidae > Amaurobius > Amaurobius ferox. Next base: position 145,379,703 of record OX578145.1, read on the forward strand.
TCGAACGAATTCCTGTTCAATGTTTTAGGCGTTTCTAGTGTCATGATATCAAGTAATGTGTCTACAACAAGTAACACGTCAACAACAACACGTTCAGTAAGTTGACAATTATGGTGGGCCTTATGTCTGGTCTGGATGGGTATCATGTAATTAGATAACACCGCTGCATATCTTTGCAAAAGGGGCATTCACGAGATACAGGTAGTGAAATGAGATTTTGGAAAATCATGGTTGTCTTTTTTATGTAGCAATGAGATTAGCCATTCCGTTTATGGATGATAAGCCTGCCCATTCAGACCAGATTAGTTTGCTGAGATATTGGAAAGGGGATAGTTTTAAATTTTTAGAATGGGACGTATTTAAAGAAACTGAAATTGTCAGGCATGTTACCTGAGATAACATTGCAAATATATTATAAATATGCTATTAATTTAGACATGAAAAAGTGCGTAAAATAAGTAAACAGGAATATTTAAATTGACCATCCACTGCATCGCATATATACATTTAACAGCAAAATAATATATTTGATATCCATTTGCTCCGATTATATACAACAATCTGTAGCACAGATATTCCATGATTCTTCTAAAACTACTCTTGACATAAAGGACTCGAAACGAAGACATGACGTCACACAGAAAAGGTATCGATTCCGGAGAATAAATTGTTTCCCGTCCATTCATCCTTATATCGATTCAAGCTATGCAAACAATCGATTTCTTGCGATATCTATCTTATTTTCCTTTAACGTCGCTTTGAATGCTGTGTGATCATAAATTTATTTACTAAATGATTTAACGTAGAAAATTCGATTAAGCGTTGTAGTTTGATATTTGATCGGTTAAGAATAAAATTGCTTTGTTGAAAATAACAAATGAATATTTGGCACACATTGTTTATATCTACTTTGTTCCTACATATGTATCGTATGTAATCTTGGAATAATTTGTCTGTCTGTGTAAAGCTAATTAAGCATTAGTTTTGACACATTTATTTTTACATCCAATAATTATATATCCAGTAATTCCAGAATGGTATACATATGAAAAATAGAAAACTCCATACTTTGACAATGGGAATGAATGTTCGTTTTCACGCGGATCTTAGATATCTCATTCGGTATATAACTTGACTGTAGGTCGCGCAGACAAAGGTTGTAGTGGCGCAATGATATGAACATGGTATCTGAGATTAATAAATAGAGCAAAATATATTTTAAAATTAATACATATTTATTTATATGTCCACTTCGACGGCAAAAACTTGGAAATATATCCCAGTGGCCCAACGCTTAAAGAATCAACTGGTCGATTCAGTGTTCCATAGTTCGATCGTTGGCTGGGACTGGGAGATTTTTATAATGGCGCCCGAACGAATGAACTCTGCAGATTAGATTCAATGATGATGGTGGTAGGTTACGAATTTTCAGAACACGCTATGAATGCATTATAGCGCCAATTTCAACATCACGACCACACAGGATACTAGTTTGGATAAAAGAAAAAGGCAGAGAAAAGGAAAGTAGTCATTCAGATCGACAATTGCACTACGATCTGACTTCGGAGAGAGGATATTATAGAATCCACTTCGACGAGAAAAACTTGGAATTTAGTCAGTTGGTCAAATATTAGAGCATCGGCTAGCCAGTTCGAAAATCTGGGACTCTGTGCTCGACTGGGATAGCAAGACTTTTACGATGACGCCCGACAGAATTAACCCTGTAGGTCAGATACAATGATGATGGAGGTCGAAAAAATGATGATGAGGGTTGGTAAATGATGATGAGGGTTGGTAAATGATGATGCTGTTGGATAAAGGGATTCGATTACGAATTTTCAAAGATTCCCATAATTTATGGCTCCAATTTCAACATCACGACTACACAGGATGCTAGTTTGGAAAAAAAATGGCAGAGAATATGAAGCCACGATTGTCAATTAACCTACTCAAAATTTCACATTGTGTATATACAAAGGCAAGAGTTAAATTTTTCAAATTTAACTTTTGTTTCTGTCCCACGTCCCACGCAGTTTTCATCACTTCAGCATCCCTACATCCTGACAAAGGCAGGTGCTTCTCTGCATCCTCATTGTCCTTTCGAACACAAGGAACACTACTCCCAGTCTTCAGCCATTTTCCCCTTCAAGCAACAGCAATATCACATGGGAGGGGGAACAGTCCAGAATGAATTATGCAACTACTAACGACGCACGTTGGCCCCAAATCGATGATCACGGTGTCAAAGTCGGTGTTGCGTGAGTCGAATACGAATAAAAACCGTGATTTTGAGATCTGGGGAGGATTATTTATTGGGTTGCTGAGACATTGAGGGCTGTCTTGTAAAGAGTTGACAAATGGTCAACGATACTAGAAAGATAGTTGAAGAAAAAGCTTATGAAGGAGCGTATGATTGAAGATTACCTTGAGGCCGTGGTATACCGTAGAGATGTCTGAAGTAGACGGCGTATGAGTCTGAAACGAGGTTTGGGAACACTATTTGTACGAGTGAACGATGTATAAATTTGCATATTCCTCCATTTAGGGTATTTTATAATTAATCTAGTCAAATATTGTGTGGATAATACCAGTTCCACATCAGATTTCAATCGATATCTCATCACATGAAACTGATAAATCACTTAAATATGAAAACAGAGTTCCGTCAAAAAACAAATAACGTTTGGATATAAAGACGTCATTTCTTGCGATGAGTTGAAAAGTATTACAAATTACTTAGAATTTAATGTAATGTTCTGTCACTTAAAACTGATGATTGTGTTCTACCAGGTAGAAATGAAGCTTGTTCACTGCTTCACTGCAGAAATAAAGAGATCTTCACTCCTCCAAGAAATCCTGCGGCAGAGACAAGTCTGCCCGGGCTTATACAGTTAAATGATAAAAGTCAAGCGTGCCACCTCTTTTAGTTCCATTCTCAATGCAATATCTCTGACAAAGGGATGGGAGGGGAGGTGATACATTTCGAGATATGTCTTTCGTGAACAATACGCCGGTACTTGGGATTTGGCGCAGTCGTTAAAAATATGTCTACATCTATCTTTGTTTATTAAAAAAATCTACATTTATTTCGAATAATATATAATTAAAATAAAAGTAAATTTGTTGTAAATGAGTTAGATAGACACTGTGTACCTTGTTTCCCTTGACTCTTTGCTACTGATTGTGAGGGAAAGAAAAATATGAAATAATTTGAGAAAATAACGTCCAAAATTCTCAAAATGCAAAAGACAGGGAAAAGGAACTTGCGGATCAATACCTATATTTAGTAATTAGAATAAATAGCCCTTTCGAGCAGCAAGTTAATGACTTTAAAACCTGGTTGCGGCAAAGGTAAGGAAGTTTTTTCTATGTATAACATTTTCAATTTAATTACGAAGCCTCATTTTTGGACGCGAACCAATTTTTAGAAACTTCCCCTCGCGGGAAATAAATGAACTGTGATCTTTGCAATAGAACCAACAGTTGGAGAAAAATGCGCATCTGCTTTTTCTTTACTTCCCTTTCCATGAAAAAAGTCTAAGAAAGTATTGTGGCAGAATTAAAAATTTTAAATCGAATTTTCGACGGACATATACGTTTTGAGCGTCCTTGAACTCGAATCTATTCAATCGGTAAATAGAACCCTAGAATTTAGGATCTCGATCGAGTAATTGGATGACCCCCCTCCCCACACACACACCACCACCACCACCTACACACACCTATCTTTCTTTCTGTTTTCGAACATGTTTTGCTCATGTTAAATAAGTAATTATGTGTGCTGTTTTAGATTAGAAAACAAATGCAATACGCATGGTCATAGGTGGCGTTCCTAAAACTAAGAATTGAGATTTCATTGAACCAGAATCAAGGTACCAATTTCGAGTGTTTTTACTTTCTTCAACATCTTCTTAAAATGTGCAGGCAAAATTGAGAAAAAGGTCCAGGGGTGCTGACACTGAAATTGGAATTTCGATTCTTCATGTAACTAATTATTTAATTTGTCATGTACAGCACGCTTTTCAGAGTAATTTTAAAATGTCAAGTAAAATTTTAAAAAGTATTTAACATGTTTAATTTAGAATGTTTTTGTGAAGCAATTTATTAAATTTAGTATTCTATCTGGTTACTAGTTTTTCACGTGATTATCTGCATAGCAGTATACGTGCATTTGTTTTTGCATTATGCCCTCATCTCACGCAACCCCCCCCCCTCCACCACCCCACATATACATATATATAAACATATGCAGACGAACGAACACATTTCCAAAATTCTTCAAATTGGGTTCAGGAGATCTTATAAAGCATTTATTCATTAAAATCTCAAATTCAAAAATTTTCAGTAAAACTATAATTTCTCTATACACACTATACATAATTTTTATACATAAATCACTTAACAATAACTGTATTTTTTTAACAGCGGATTCCTCCAAATACAATAAACTTCCTTTAATCCGGTATATCCAATGGCTCGACACGTCCGACAGTGCAGCACATCCCTCAGCATTAGAATTCGTTTGGCTGATATACATATAATGTAATAGACTAAAGTACTGAGATACATTTAATATAATAGACTAAAGTACTGAGACATATTTAATGCAATAGACTAAAATACTGAGATAAATTTAATGTAATAGACCAAAGTACTGAGATACAAATAATGTAATAGACTAAAGTACTGAGATACATTTAATCTAATAGACTAAAGTACTGAGAACATTTAATGTAATAGACTTAATTTATATACAGATTTTTATTAATTTAAGTGTACCTTATAATTTAAAAATTATTTTCATTTTTCTTTCAGATACTAAACAGTGTAATCAAATCTGTTTAACGTTTTAGAAAAATAAATGTCATTTTTATTTTCTATTATTGTGTATTAAATTAATTTTTTTCTCAATTTTTTACCCCCTTTTAGTTTGACATCTGATAATCTGGCAAATTTGATGAACCGGCACCGCTGAAGTCTTGAACGTGTCGGATTATCGGAAATTTACTGTAACGGAAAAATGCACCCCCCCCCCCCCTTAAAGTACCAATGGAGTGAAAAAGTACATCATATGAATGTCTACTTACAAAAGAATAAATAAATAAGATAAAATTATATTTCCTAAAGAGCGTCTTAAGTGTGTCCGTTATTTAAAAATTCCACTATAATATAAAATATGATAAATATACCCCCTTCTCGTTTGGAGAAAATTTCAGTTGTTCTAGCCGGGAGGGCAAGATACACTGGGACGCTCCTACACAGAATATTCATCAGACGAAATAAAACGTAGGTGAGTCGGTCGAATCCGAACATTTAAATTCGTGGTGTCTGCTTTACTCACCATTATCACTCAAGAATCTTGGGTGGGGAACTCGTACCGGAATGAATTATGCAATTCCTCTAACGGTGCACGAATGCCGGCTGGAAAAGAGGATGCTGACTGCACCGTAGCGTGAGATGTTTATTAATGAAAAACATCGTGATTTTATATGGATGGGGTTTTAAAGAAGAAAAAAATGCTGGGACCTGTCTTGTAAAGGATATAAAAAATGGAGAAATTTAATTTTCAGAGTCTTATTATGCTGTTGTTATTGAAAATACCGTGTTTCCTATATTTTGTTTTAATTTGCCAAATTGGCGTGAAAACGGCAAAAGAACTCTTGAACATGTTTAAAATATATTTAACAAACAAATTACGCTTACATATATTTATCTATAACATACAGCTGAGCGAGACTGATGATTAAGGGATAAATTACACAGCCAAACTACTGAAGGTAGAAACTTCAAACTTTACATACACATTGGACTTGACCTGTAAGTAATGAGAAAAATCTGAAGTCTTGTAATTTTGCCCGAAAAATTTATAACTTGCAGAATTTTGTGTTCTAACATACTTTCAACTATAATTAAAGAACGGTTGGATGCACAAAATTCGTTTTAATATCATTATGAGCAAAAAAAAATATATCAGAAATTTTGATTTGAACCGACCCGAACCCTCAAGAAATATATTTGACAACCCGAATAAAGAAAATTGCCAACCCGCAACCCGACCCGAACAAAAAAATTGTGGACCCGAACTCACAGCGTGTGGCCCGAATACCCGACCCACGATCCATAATGAAACCGATCCTGAACCGACCCACACTGCGGGTACCCGACTCGATGTAAGACTCTACAGTCGACCCTAATTTAGAAGGTAAGAATCAGGCTTGGACTGTACGGATTTCCAATGAAATGAAAGTAATACTTTGAAGTACTTTCTATCTGATTTCTCTTCTAATGAACTATTTATCTCTTAATGGCCAACAAAATGAGTGGTTTGTCCAATCTATTGAATTGCTAAGTAAGTTTTCGGAGAAGAGCAGGCAGCACTGTGTACTTTAATGAAAAATAGACTGAATTAACTGCAATCAAGTCCCTTCCAGATTAGAAATCTGGAGACGTTGATTTGCGAAAAAATATATGAACTTGAAAGTTCCATTCAAATTTTCATGCATTAATATATTAAGATTCACTGGTAATAAAACGAATTATATTGTACTTAATTTAACTCCCGGAAATTGCGGAATAATTCAAGTGCTGAATAGTTATGATATTGTGTTGCAATAATTTTGTGACATTTATGCTTTTCTTATTATGCAATTTAATTAAATTGAAATCAGTTTGAGGTATAAGAAAGCCGCAGCATTTTCTCTTATAATAAAGCAATTTCGTACGGTCATTTTCGTCAGTTGAGTAATAGAAAATTGTTCTTCTTTTTATTACTAATATTTTTATTTTTAAATACACCCATGCATCATCGAGTGATACCACAAATTTCCATTTATCAGCAGCTAGTCTTAGGAACAGTCTTGGGATACGATTTTGCTGCCATTTTTTCATTTTTGCTTTCAGCTAGACGCTTTTCCCCTTTCAAATTTAATATATTAAAAATACCTTTCTTTGAAATGCAATAACCTCGATTTTTACACCGCTTTACAATTTGTTGATACGAATGTTTTTCTTCGGAAAGCGCATTTGAGTAAACTTCGACCCATCTATCAATTTCAGGAGCCATTTTCAAAATAAATATTTTATTCTACATTCCAATCGAAACAAAACAGTAGCGGGAGATTATGTTGAAAATGCCAAATCCTTATCTCAAAATGCTACCGAAAAATATAAATACAAAATCGTTTCCATAAAGTGCCAACGACGTTCTGTATTCCTACACTAAAATTTTGTAATTGGCTTTTCTCATATATCTAGCTTTGTCGCCGAGTTCGTTATCATAACTTTGCAAATTTTCCGCTACGAACGCTGTAATCACTTTTATTGGATCGGACAGGGTCACTTTACCCTAGGTAGACATCACCATCCTCGTGTACCCCTCCTTACAAAGTCATTAGCGTGTTCAAGAAACTTAAGAAACTACGAACTTTGTATATTAAAAGAATGCAAACCAAATATATCCCACTGCCCAGGCCTTAACCCTCCATTATATATTTAAATGTTTATCCCATGGAAATTCGAATAACGGCGTGATAAATGTTCACAGTTCTAAATATATAAATGCACGTATTTTTCATCTTTATGCATTTCAAGTCTATTTGTCTTGATAAAGTCACAATCAATAATTTTGCATTGAATGTATCTGGAAACAAAATCTTTCCAAAAAGGAGTGTAGCAATTTTATTCGTCCAATCCGCATTTCTCTCCCTCTCTCACCCAGAAGTGGACTTAGCAGGACCCCTTTTCGGGCATAAAAATATATATGACTAGGAATATATACTTTTACTTCATATTTCATTTCGGTGCTGCGTGTTTATTTCTGCCTTTGCTTCAGAGTTTGGACTCTTTTTTTGTATGCAGCGTTTTTTCAAAGTGGTTGCTTGCTGCTGTATTTATTCTGCAAAAAAAATAAAAATATGAGTTGCATTTCCCCCTCCCCTTTCCTCGGCTGCTTGTGTTTGAATAGAATTTTTTATAAACAACACTGGATAACTTGGCATATTACAGAGCTGTGGTATTGTCGCCAGTTCAGGACAAAGAAACTATGGAAGAAAAGCGATGTGAATTCGGTACGGTGTATACGAACATAATGTATACTACCAGAATAAATCCACCTGTCTCTATTTTGTAAAAGTCATTTTATATTCTATCCCTCCTTGGCTATATGTACTTTCTTATGCGCAGTAATTAGAAAATGCTGTTTCCCGAAAATTTTTGATTTTGAGTTTTTGATGCCAAAATATGTTTTAAAACTTTCTGAACTCATTTTGACTATTTTTGGAGTGGTGTCCGTCTGTCTGTCTGATTTCTGTGGTCGATTTCTTGTGTGCGCAATAGCAGCCATAAATATTAATGGATTTTTACGAAACTTTATATCTGGCTTTATCAAAAAATCTAGAACTACAAGGCCCACTCAATAAGTCTCCGGTCTAACTAAGAAAAACAATTTTTTTTTTAGAAATTCGACTTCATTCATCAACATACTCTCCTTCAAGTGTGATACATTCATTCCAATGCTCCGCTAACATTTCGATGCCTTTTTTCTAGAACGATTTGTCTTTGCTCTCAAAATAGGCCTCCGTTTCGGCAATCACTTCTTCATTTGAGTCAAATTTCTTTCCCTGGAGCATCATTTTGATGTCTTCAAAAAACCAGTAGTCGCTGCGGGCCAGATCTGGAGAGTACGGTGGGTGAGGAAGCAATTCGAAGCGTAATTCATATAATTTAACCATCGTTTTCATCGACTTGTGACACGGGGCATTGTCTTGGTGTAACAGCACTTTTTTTCGCATGTGTGGCCGTTTTTTCTTGATTTCTACACTCAATCGATTCAATAATGCCAAATAATTCTCGCTATTGATAGTTTTATATTTCTCAAGATAGTCGATGAATAAAATACCATGCGCGCCCAAAATACGGATGCCATAACCTTGCCAGCTGACTTTTGGGTTTTGGATCGCTTTGGACGATTCCACCGGCTGCTGTCCACTCAGCTGACGATCTTTTTGATTCAGGTGTGTAGTAATGGATCCATGTTTCATCCATTGTCACATACCGATGCGAGAAATCCTTCTTATCTCGCTTGAACAGCTCCAAATAGCGCTCTGAATCGTCGAGACGTTGCTGTTTTTGGTCCGGTGTGATCAAACGCGCCATCCACTTCGAAAGCAACTTACGCATGCCCAAACTTTCGTGTAAAATTGTAAAAACACTACCTTTTGATATCTTTAAGGTGTCATCTATCTCATGCAACTTCACTTTACTGACTTTCAAAACTCTTTTGGGGATTTTTTTTATGTTTTCCGAAACGACTGCCGATTTGGGGCGACCAGAGCGTTCAGCATCATCGGTGTTTGTACGATCATGTTTAAATTCAGCATACCAGTCAATAATAGTTGATTTCCCTGGTGCAGAGTCTCCATAACGCTGATCAAGCCACTGTTTGGTTTCAACAGTATTTTTCGACATCAAAAAATAATGTTTAATCAACACACGAAATTCTTTTTTCATCCATTGTTTTGAAAATTACAAAACTGGGGTCACTAAAACCACTGTAACCTGTAAACTAATTGTCAGAATGTCATGAAATTTTGACACGTGTCATTTGAAGGGTGGTACTATCCAGAATTCATATGGGTCTGTCAACAGTGTTGCCATATATTTGTCAGACTGGAGACTTATTGAGTGAAGTGTTAGATAGAATTATTTTTAATTCGAGCGAAAATTCTGAATTTTATTCTACATTATATGTTTTTTAACATGGCAGCATATGACAAAATTTGACACAATCATGCATAAAAAAGCTTATTTCGGGCCCAACGATCACAAAACTAAAAAATCTGATGTGGGCAGCACATGACTTTCCTTATATAATGCAATAAATTTACTACTTTTACAGTAAAAAAAAAAATAGATTATTTATATAGTAGATATTTATATTATTTCCAAGATATTGAATTTTTGCCTATGAGTCGTCATTTTCAATGATTTAGCGTCATTTTTATCCATTTGGGGAGTGTTTCATTAATTTAGCAACATTTAAAAAATTGCCAAGTTGGCGACATTCCACCAAATTCGTCGCCAAAATCTCGCCAAGCGTTATGGACGGAGAAATAAGTTATTTTTACAGCAGATAAATGACTATTGGCTTTCAAATACAAAAGTATTACTCAAAGTATCTTTTTTCATGAATGGAACGAGCTAGATCCACGAGAATGATGTCACCGAATTTATCGCAAGGTATTACCTATGAAAAGTGAACATGTTTCTCAATAGGAAATATTTTTTTTTTATTTTATGATTTTTTGATAATTTTTTTTTTAAAATGTGCAATATCTCGAGAACGGTTCATGTTAGCGTACTAAAATTTATGTCAATCGTTTTCTAATGAAATATTACATAAGAAATGTTTATTTGCATAACTTTATTAGATGCTTTGATTTTTTGACGATTTTTTCAAAATTTCACTCGAAAATTTAGGGGGGTTCTGAACATTCGATTGCGTATAAAAACAATAGATTTCCAGTGTTTGCGGATTGTAATTTCTGTACCAAATTTCATCCAAATCAGTCCATTTGTTCATGAGTTATCATCATCACACACAAACGTCACTTCAAAAATGTTCGATTCGTGATCAGGGATGCTTGAAACAAGCTCTCCCGTCGAAAACTCGAATTCGAATGTTCGACTCCGTCACAATACTTTCCTAATTACATTATTGTATATAAGGAAAGTAATACTTTCAATCATTGTTGTGAAAAATAGCCGCGATACAAATTTGTGTTGTGACAGCATTAGCCCCCTTCAAGGGCAAGTTACACTCCCCCCCCCCCCCGCCGGAGGATATATTGTCAAGTATGACATCAGTCGAGATATTTTTAAGCCCTTTAAAGTGAATGGTAACACAACTGAGTCGGACGGTCTGGGTCTTCTACACTATAGTTGTAATCATTTGTACCCACGATACGGAGTTTTCAAAAAAAAATTTCTTGTAAAATTAAAAAAAAAATCAATTCTGGTATGAGAAAGTCGAGTTGAACCATTCTCCAGTTAATTTTCTTTAGCGTTAACAATTCTGTGGAATACGAAATTTTAGAGATATTCTGTAATAAACTGGATCTCAACGCAAAAAGCAACGCAATTAAAGATAGGTAAGTATACGTACCTTTGGGAAATTATTGGATTTCTTTTTTAAGTGCAATGAGCTTGGACCAGAACTCCTAAATGTGCGCAAATAAGCCGGTCAAACAAAAAATGACTAAATGACGGGAACCAATATAGTAGGGCCACATAGAGTGACAAAAAGGACAGATTAAGTCCACGATGCAGACGACCTGGGGGTTTATGCCTTAGATTGCATCACGGCACTACTACTATCTAAAGAAAACCTCAGTCAGGGGAGAGAGAGGTGGCAGAATCAACAGTTCTGTCCGACCCTGAGTTTATTTAACACATATATAATATGAGGACTTTACATTGGGAATACATGACCGATTACGGTCTTCCACCACATGGTGGACAAGCTCCTGCAAGAGCGATCGTGATTTGTTGAACTAAACATGATAACTAAATCTTTTATTCCACTTTAACTTGACAAAACTCTAGTGTTATTATCACGATGTTGTACCAATACTGTCGCTCATCTCCCTAACACTTATTTGAATAGTAATTGAATTTAATTCCAGTTGCACTACATAAACAGGGTTGGGGGGGGGGGAGTGAACAGAAGAACATAAACTCTCTAGTTGAAAATATTAACTTTGGGAGGCACTCTACACTTGATCTTATTAGCTTAGTTTAGGCATCGATATTGAGCAGAGAATGGTGGGTCCTGGACCAGGGTCCAGGACTGTTTGAGAAAGACTTGAACCAGGACTGAACAACAGTGTCCTGAACTGTTTGAAAATAATGAGAAATAAGCTCCTCCAAAACAGACTCTCTGCTTGGAAGACCGGAAGACATGGTGTCAAGGGTCACATGAACAAGGTCAGAAGGTAACAACATTTTTGAAAATGCCAAATTAAAAGCTGTTCCAAAACGAGCACAGGAAAAGGAAGCGAAGGAAACCCCTGCATTCCTCTTAGCTAGAAGGATTTCCTTTTTATAGGAAGCTCTAACTTTTGTGAAAGCTAATTTAGTGCCAGAACAGGGGTCCGATTTACATCTTCTCCATAGGGCCCTCACACGAGATCTGAAAGTCCTTAACTTCTCAGGCCACCAAGTTATTTTAGGTTCGTGAGTTATTTTCCTCTTTTAAAAACACAAATCTGCTGCTTTAGTAATTATGCTCATAAATGTTTTTATAAATTCTTCTAATTCTGTGTTATTGGAACAATTTCCAAGTTTTTCCATGTGGGAGAGATAAGTTGTCTGCAAAGTTGTTTTTAAATCTTACATAAGAGACATTCCTTGTTTGATATCTTCTTTTATAAAATGTTTTAAGTTCAAAGATTATAACATTGTGGTCCGAGGCTGCAGGCTCGTCCAGCACAGTCCAGTCCCTAACCAATGAGACAGTATAAGGTGAACCAACAGTGAGGTCTGGCCAGCCTTGAGAAAAAACAGTTTAAAAAGTGGGGGGTTATCCGGAGGATTAACTATTATCAGGCCCTTAGATGAAAAAACTTCTAGCATAAGTTCGCCCCTTCCATCACTTCTATCATATCCCCAGAGAGGAGAATGGGCATTAAAATCACCCCGTAATAGGAGATTATTTTTGTTAATATTCTGGTGGTCAGTCCACTCGCTGAGAGCCGGAAGGGGGAATATTGTGTTCCTACAGTCAAAATGTTGTCCGAATTGGCTAAGGAGATATTGATAAAAACAGAGTTGTTCAATGTAGCAGAGTTTATAAAAGAAATATCACTTCTAGTTATTACAATTGCACAGGATTTGTTATTAGAGAAATAAACTGTCCAGGAGAGGGGGAATCCATATAGGCGGCTGTCATGCCTATATGGATCCTGTAACAATAAGATATCTATTTTGTTCTGTATTGCAAAGATTACTACCTCCAAGTTAACTGCTCTGGAGGAGTTAAGATTAATTTGGATCAGCTTCAAATTAATGGGAGCTCCTGGACAGGGTTTAAAATTAAGAGGGTAAGAGATCTCAGAAGAGTGATCCATTAAATGGGTGCTTTAAGAGCCCGATCATAATAGTAAATGTATATCGGACAGTTTTTATCATAATCCGGATGCCTGTGATCTAGATTTTCTCCTTCTTCACTGTTTGTTTCAATGCAGTTCCTACAGTTAAACACTTTCTTATTGCATTGTTGAGAAGAGTGACCCTCTGATGAGCATTTGGCACAAATAACTGGGTTGTCACATACCTTGCTCATATGGCCAAACATCTGGCACTTAAAGCAGTGAGGTACAATTACATGTTTCTTTATAAAACAAGATGCGAAGTCAATATATATCTTCTTATCCCTAAGCAATACCAGAGTATCTTCCCTCCCAACCTGAATAATCCAATGCATTCCCCCACTCCTTCCTTCAAACTTCTTAATGAATTCCAACTCTTCAATACTTATGGGTGGTAGACGTTTAACTAACGCTTCCTTTATTTCCTCCTTCCCACACTGGGGGGGGGGGCAGAGAAAATAATGACTCTCTGTTTCTTCTTGCCTAGACTTTTTATTTCAAAGTGATCCTTAAGACCACTGTCATCAATAACTCCAACATTATCATTCTCCCTTTCCAGATGACCAATTAGCTTCAAGTCCCCATTAAGTGTGGGCCTCACAGATTGAATTCTGAAGTCCTTTGGGCATTTAGAACGCTTTAGGAGAGTTCTGGAGTCCTGCATATCCTCTTTGTTCCTCTTGATCAAAATAAAAGTGGACGGGTCGGGTTCTTCTTTTTGACTATATTTGCATAAGTCATTGGCTCCATGACAGTTTAATTTACCTTGTTGATTGTTTCCGGTAATTCATTCCATATGGTTTGAGGGAGGTCATTACAGACAATTGTCTCAACCGTTTTGGATGCATGAGCGTCCAGCTCTCTATGAGTGTGTACCTAAGTTCATCTGCCATAGCTTTGAATTTTCTTAAGTTTGTCCGCATCTAAATTTCCCTTAACATTTTTTAGGTAACTCTCCATTTTGTCCATGATAACGTTACATCTCTTAAGAAAAGAGATAGGGGAAGCATTGGCGATATCTTCCTCGCCCTCATCTTGTTTTCGATCGTCAAAGGTTGCATTCATTTGTGTAGAAGCTATTGACTCATTAGAATTTCTTCTTTCTTGATATTTAGATATAGCTCTCGTTCCCACTCTCTTAAGCCCTACAGTGACCGACCTACCAGGATTGGGGGGGGGGGTCAAATTTATCTTACTCATTTTAGAATTTGCATATTGAAATACTGCCCAAATTATAAACTTGAAATTAGGTGAAAATACAAATTTAGAAAAAAACTTGCTGACCAGATCTCTAGAAAATATTCATACTTTACATATACTACATATATATTACAAATAAATAATACAATAATATAACCATAAAATATCCATAAGACACAACATATATTTCAATTCCGCTTAAAAAGAAACCCCAAAATTACTAATTAAGTGTCAATGATCATGCGGCTGGGGTGGTGAGCATGATCGAGCAATTTCTAAACTTGTGAGATATCAATTTGTAAGGAATTAAAATTAAGATGTAGAAATTGGATCAGGAACATTTTGGTCAGTTTTTCGCTAAGAGGCCGCGTTTATGAGATATTTGTAGTTAAAGTTTAATTTTAAAAAATTTTAAAAATTGACAAATTTAAAACAATTAAACCCCATAACATAACCCAGCAAAATGATCAACTCGACTAGTCGAAACCAGTTCTGCTAGAATCTCACATGTATACATCCTGAATTTAAAATAAATCACCAAAAACAAAATTAAAACTTTAACATTAATTTGTCAATACCATGAAATTAAAAAGGGATGTCACTAAAATCAATGTTACGAATAATGGACTGTTTTATAGTACTGAATAGAATTATTTATGTCCAAATAGAAGAAGAGGACAACTTTAGAAGGTTATTGACATGACCTGTGAAAGAGCGGGAAACAGGGCGGGAAGAAACGGCAGGAACACAAACAATATCAATAGTGGATTCACAATACATATGCATAATATATAATAATTACATGTACACAAAATATTAAAAGTGTAGGTTAAACAGGGAAGGAGTGCATCAATTTCAAAAAGAAAAACATATTATTAAAGATAAAAATTCAATCTCTGACAATATTCTGGTTTCCAAAGTCTTAGAAGTAGAAAAAGGTCTTTAATTTCCAATCACGTTTCCAGTGCATATCTCCATAGGATTACATGGGAAAACACACTTATCAAAATATCTCTTAAAACACTATATATTCTATTAAACAGTTGAAAACACTTTAAAATATCATAGCTAATACTTCAATCTAGCTCAATTAGACTTCTTTCCTAACTTAAGAGCAGGAATTCCCTCCAGAAAAGGTCTCCAGATAATGACTTTTCAGGCCATTCAGGCTAATGTTAATCGAAATCAAAAGTACATGTTAAAGGCACTTGGGGATTTTGCCTGAAATGGCTCAAAACTAAAAGTTTAATAGCTTACTCATTTCTGGGAGAAACTGAACAAGCAATACACCAAAAGTTTCGTCTTGACGAGGCGAATTCAAATATGCTAAATACTGCTCGATGCGCTCACTATTTCCGCATGAAAAACACGAAAAACTGGGAGCACGATAAAAAGGCGTCCGATCGAATTAACTTCGGATGTAGTAGTGCGAGTGACAAAAGGGAAGTGAAACGAAGAAAAATAGAAAATCAAAGAAGTATGAAATCAACGTAGAAAGAATATATATGTATATATCCTTACACTTTGTCGCCAAGGTTGTCAATTTTGTCACCAAACTCGTCAAAATATCACTAATCTGGTCATATTCCGATAAATTCATATTCTGCTTGTCGATAACCGTAAACTGTTGAAAAAGGAATACCGGCAACAATCAAAAATAGTTCTTTGTTATTTTTTCTTTTTAATGTGCATTTTATTTTTGATTCCCTAAACAGTTTGGATTCACTAACCTTCTTTAGGTTATTTTAATTATATTTGTTTTTCTCATCATTTCTTTGAATTATTTTAGATGTTTTTTTTTCCAAATGGAAGAGTGTTTAATCCTCACCCTATATACAGCATTAGGTTAATGTCCGTTAGCGCTTGTCTGCGAAGTGTGGACTAAGTAGCTTAGCTACACAGTACACCATAAAATTTTATATGTAGATATACTAAAAAAATCTTTAACATTTTTTTTTTGTCATTTTCTTGATAAGAATAGATGTCATTCAAATTTCAATATTTTATAGAACTTATGGATAGATGCAGACTATTTCAAAAACGCAAAAAGTTTTTGAACCATTGGTTATATATACGTAGTTCCATTATTTGAAGGTCCGGGCCGCTCGACTTGGAGACTCATTTGGCGACCTTAGTTGGCGACGAAGTTGGGAAAATATCGCCAACTTAGCGAATTTTGGAAACTTTTAGAAAATTCCCGAATTTTGTAATTTGATTAAGAATTTATCAAGTTACGTCGATTTTTCTAGAATTTTCCACACAGGAGAAATAAGCGGGGCATCGTTCAGATAGAACGAGTTGGCGTGATACGAATAAAAGTGCAATGTGACGTCCGTGTTTGGAAAATATAATCTTCTGATTTAGAAATGAATTGGGCATTGCATAGCTGTTTTGTTGTACCTGACAGTTGTTACGTGACAATTTTTCTGTTTACGCTTATTAATATAGTGCTTTATAAAAAGAGTTAGTTATCAAAAGATTCAGACTTGGATGTATTATCAGGATACAATGACATGATTCCAGAGGAAATGTCGTAACAATATTTTTTTTCTCATTCTAATAAAAATTATGATACAAATAAAACTATGGCATATGAATGTACGAGAAATTACGAAAAACGCTCACACTTGATGTATTTTGCTCCATATTTCATATTAGTTCTGCTTATTTATATTTACTTTTATTTCACAGCCATCCACTAGTTTTCCTTCTCTTCTGTGATTCTTTTTCACATGCAGTATTTATCAAAGTGGTGATATACTTCTGTTTATTTTAAAAAATGTGAGTTGGGTACACCTCCCTTCCTCGTCTGCTTGTGTTTGAATACCGTTTTCGCAAACAACCTTACTTCTGGAATACTTGGCATATTGCAATACTGTAGTGTTGTCGCAGACGTGGAAACTTTGTAAGGAAATAAAAAAATATATATATTCAGTATAGTATATAGGGAAGACGTAATACATTATGTCAGAATACATTTACTTTGAAGTCATTTTACTTTTATTTCTCTCTGCCTATTTTGTTTCGTTGGCCATTCCACGGAAGATGAAATTTTAAGAAATACTAGTTCTATCCAGAGAATCTTGTTCCAGTGTCTCTTAGTGCTTAGTATCTATTGGTAACTTACCACCCGATCTCTGAAGTGTGAGTTCAATTTCATATTATTTAGTTCTGTTCATCTCACAATCATTACCAGAATAAAAATATAGGTCTTGCACGCCTAATATCCCCAGACCCAAGTAGATTAATTATTATACAACCTTAACGAAACATATGCCATATACCGATATAAATCAAATAAACTGTAAGTCAAGTAATATATAATTTGGTGTGCAAAATACGTTCCAGTAATTACGATAAAATCTTGCTTATAAAATGCTCATAATTAATTCATTATTTTGAAAATGTTATTATTTTTTCATGTGTGAATATTGTACTATTCATTTTTACTTTCCTTATAAACATAATGTATAAGGAAAGTATTGTGACGGGGTGGAAAATTCGAATTCGAGTTTTCGACAGGAGAGCACGCTTCAAGCATCCCTGTTCACGAATCGAATATTTTTGAAGTGATGTCTGTGTGTGTGTGTGTGTGTGTGTGAAAGTATGTGTGTGTGTGTCAATGAGCCTGTAGAGAAGATAACTGACGAACGAATGGACCGATTCGAACGAAATTTGGTATACAAATTACAATCCGTAAACATTGGAAGATTATTATTTTTATACGCAATGAAATGTTCAGAACCCCCTAAATTTTCAAGTGAAATTTTGAAAAATTGTCAAAAACTCAAAACCTCTAATAAAGTTACGCAAATAGACATTTCTTATGTAATTTTTCATTAGAAAACGATTGACATAAATTTTAGAACGCTAACATGATCCATTCTCAAGGTACTGCACATTTTTCAAAAAAAATTATCAAAAAATCATAAAATAAAAAAAAAATATTTCCTATTGAGAAACATGTTCATATTTCATATGTAATACCATGCGATAAATTGGGTGACATCATTTTCGTGGATCTAGTTCATTCCATTCATGAAAAAAGATACTTTGAGTAATACTTTTGTATTTGAGCGCCAATAGTCATTTATCTGGTGCAAGAATAACTTTTTTCTCCGTCCATAACGCCTGGCAAGATTTTGGCGACGAATTTGATGGAATGTCGTCAACTTGGAGACTGTTTTAAATGTTGCTACAGTAACGAAAAACTCGCCAAATGGATAAAAATGACGTTAAATAAATGAAAATGACGACTCATTGACGAAAATTCAATATCTTGGAAAGAATATAAATATCTACTATAAAAATTATCTATTTTTTTTTTTACTATAAAAGCAGTAAATTCATTGAATTATATAAGAAAAGTCATGTGCTGCCTACATCATAAATTTTGATTGTACATTTCGCTGTTTATTTTAAAAAAGCCATAGTTACTATGATATCGATCTAATCATTGAAAAATTGGCGTTTTAAAAAAATAGACGTTGCATACTGATTAATCCTTATACCACTCCCTATCGAAAATAGTCCCTATCGAAAAGTACCGCGTCATTCTCTAAAAATGCAATTAATTTACGACACCCTGGACACACCTAACGAAATGTACGTGTTCCACAAATTGTGAAAAACTCTATATTTTGAATCAAAAATATCAATTTCCCCGAAGCGACAGGAATTATCAAATAAATTGAACTTTGTTTTGCAGTATATTCACTATTCATCCATTTCACGTCACTTTCGTTACTTGACAATTTCAAAATATAGTTAATACCTTTTAATTTTATATAATTTTTTTAAAACATGCAATATCTCAAGAAAGGTTCTTGCTAGAGTTTTAAAGTATGTCATTCGTTTTCTAGTGAAAAATAACATAAAAGCTCATTATTTTTGTAGCATTTTTGCAGAATCTGATTGTTTTCAGTGATATTTTAAAAACATTTTAAAAATGGGGAGGGGGATTTTCTGAACATTCGGTGCATTAAAATCAATATGATTATGGTATTCACTGATTGTAATAATCGTATCAAATTGCGTTTGAAGGGTTCCGTTCGAGAGATATCGCATCCACACACACTAACATGCACATATACTAACACACACGCACTAATAGACACACATACTAACATACACACATAATAACATACACCCATACTAACATATACACACACTAACATACATACACGCACCTGCAGACATCACTTCAAAAATGATCCATTCAAGTTTAGGGATTCTTGAAACGTGCTCTACCTTCAGAACCTCGAATTCAGATCACGCACCTAGATGTACATTCTTACACATGTACACACACCGGCACGTCTTAAAAAGTGTCCACGATGTCTTAAAATGTGTTTCATCGTGAAAACCCTGAATCTGAAAATTTTTGAGAAACTAGTGCTTAATACAGTAGCGTGAGTATTAAAAAAATATGAATGGAATACACCCCTCTCCCTAGCTTACTGTGTTTGTTTGAACAATGTTTTTGTAAACAATCTTCTTTTTGAATTACTTGGCATATTGCAGGTCTACAGTCTCGCCGTCCAGGAGAAGGAAGCTTTGGAGAACAAGAAATAATATTCGTTCTAGTGTATATAGGTCGGGAGTAATGCATTATGTGAGAATAAATTTACTTTGAAGTCATTTTATATTCTCTCTCGCCTTGCCCGTTCCTTTCTTTGGCGTTAGAAATTCTTGAAACACGAAGATTTTAAAAGATTTTCTTGAGTGAAATATTCTAGAATTTTCACTATTTTAGCACTGGAAAATAGTTTGAGATTGAGGATTAAGTAAAAAAATTCTCATTTTCTTGAAGACCTGATACACGCTATATTCTCAAATCAAGTCAATCTATATATCTGTCTGTCGGTCTGTCTGTGACGCTTGGTGAGACATTTGGTGAAAAATTTGTGATCTTGGTGGCAAATGTGGTGACTTTTGGAAAATGTCGCAAAATTGGCAAACCATCGCAAAAATTCAATAACTCCGAAAATCTAATTGATTAATCAAATTTAATTGCTTTGATAACCCCTGTCACTTTGAGTAAATTATTTATTTCATATTTCTTTATTCCAAATATAATGAGTTTCACTTTTCTACTAGAATTTGGGCATATTTTTAATCATGAGTAACACCGCATGTGCATCTGCTTATTTGATATCATCGTACAGAATATTTCTTAAATCGCCTAATTCAATCGATATGAAAACTCACTTAAACTAATGTTCAACCTTAAAAAAAAGCATTAGTGTATTATCAGTATGCAAGGTTAATTAAAAGTGTAAATTTGTTCCGGAGTTTACACCCCTTTGTCAGAATAAAAACACTGGACACAAACACCCACAAAGGCGGCAAATGCAGATTACACCCGCTTTGTACATTTAGTATGGTCGCGCATAGGAAAAACGGAGCGTGGGTATTTTAATTCAAAATAGCGAGAAATTGAATGATCTTATCTGTACCTGTATAACCTTTTTAGTAAAGTGGTTATGTGCAAATTAATTAAAATTAAATTTTGCATATTCTATTCAGGAAATAAATAAAAAATCAATCCAATATGAACTCAGCTACGCATGCTTTTGGGAAAACATCCATTATATTTTTATATTCTTATCCCTAATGTATACGTATGATAAATTTTCACGCAGACTTAAATGTATAAATATACACGTTTATCATTTTTATTCATTTTGTGTGTACATTAATCTTAATAAAAACTCTCAATAATGTCGTATTAGGTGTATATCTGTAGATTAAAAAAAATGAGGATAATATAGAATATTTCGAAACATTACAGTCCTAGCCCCCCCCTTCTCCTCGTAAGTGGGTCCAGCACGATTTGATCCTCTTTTTTGCATATATATATATATACAGGGTGTCCAGTGCTATCGGTGCCCAATGGCTATTTCCTCAACCGTTAGTCACAGAGATATACTTCCAATTGCAAAAATGTTTTAAATTTTAAAATCTATTATCTTGGAAACAGTTTAAATCAATAAATACATTTCTGAAAGAAGTACAAAATATACATTTTTATACGGTCCTCCGGTCTTACCAATTACATTTAAGAAAATCATCCTCATACAATTTCATGTAAAATAAAAGAAAATCTTCCTTTTACGACCAAAATTCACCGAGTTATGAAGCATTAAACTTTGACTTAAGTCGCTTTTCCACGCATAAAAATGTCCCGTTTCAGGCAACCAACCAACCAGGAACCGTATTGGCCATTTCTCCAGGTAGGACCGGGGGACTATATAAGAATTTATATTTCTTATTTCTTTCAGAAATGCATTTATTGATTTAAACTGTTTCTAAGATAATTGATTTTAAAATTTAAAACATTTTTGCAATTGGAAGTGTATCTCTGTAACTAATGGTTGAGAAAATAGCCATTGGGCACCGATAGCACTGGACAACCTGTATATATATATATATATATATATATATATATATATATATATATATATATATATATATATATACATATATATATATATATATATAATGGAGATATACAGGAAACAGGAATCCTAGAAATGTCCTTTATCACCCCAATAACTTTAAGAAAAGGTTCACGAGTGTTCACCTCGGGCGATGTATAGTGAAGTCATGCTCGATCGAATAAAAAAGATTACAGCTCCTCTAGAGAAAATAAATAAAATAATATAAGATAACGAACTCGGCAGCAAAACGAGATAGTTAAATGTCAATTACAAAGTTGTAGGGGATTCTCTATTGAGAAAAAATGGACATCAAGCAAACACGAAACGCTTATGGTATTTTTAGTCAATCCTGACAAATAGATGTTTCTAGGACATTTTTTGAACTGGAAACGAATATCCTTAGTGAATAACTACCCCCTCCGGAATTTGATGCTGAATCCATATCAGTCATCATTTAAACAATGTATATAGTGAATCCTGAGAAATAGGTGTTTCAAGGATATTTTTTGAAACTGAAGTAGATATCCTTAGTGAACCCTTCCCTACCTCTTCAGGCATTCGATTGTTAATTCATGTCAATCATCATCTAAGCTCTATCTATAGCTATTCTTGATAAATTGGCGTTTAAAAATATTTTTGATAGGAAATGCAAAAGAAAAAAAGAACGGGAAAGGGAAATCCTTAGTAAATCCTCCAACCCTTTCAGAATTTGGTGATAAATCCATGCCAATCATCATTTAAATGCAGTTTCTGAAAAATAGATGTTTGAAGACAAAAATTTTCCAAAATACAGCAGTGTGGAAAAAGTTTTGCCACCAATAAAATTTCGTAAATGCAGCATTAAAAATAAGGATCATGAACTCGGTAACAAAGCAAGATAAACGAAAAAGCCAATTACAAAGCTGTAGGGTGTTGCCAAATGAATTGGAATCGACACTGAAACTATAACAGAAGACATTTATCTGACACAATAAAGTTATTTGCGGATTTCCGTTCTGTTCAAGAGTACCGAAATAAACAACACTTACAAGAACAGGAATCTGTTGTACTGCCTGTTCAAAATGTCCTTCGTCATCAACGGTGAACATCTCAATTTTCGAATTTTATGCTATGTTTTTATTTACCTGTCAAAATGTCACATCATCGGGGACTGTAACACGGTAATACTTGCATTGTCAATGCACGCAGTTCTATTCCTTCTGGAATTAAGATGTGAAATGTTGTTGATGGAGGACATTTTGAACAGACAGTACATTAAATTTATGTTCATTTATGAATCGTCTGTTTTAGCATTCCTGAATTTAACAAAATTTCGTAAATAACACTATTGTGTCAAATAAATGCCTTTTGTAACAGTTTTAAAGTCTATTCCTATTCATTATTAATGTCCTGCAGCTTTTAATTTACCTTTTTTCTTTGATCTCGTTTTATTACCGAACCTATTATCCTAATTTTTTTTTTTAATTCTCCACTAAGGATGCTGCAATTACTTTTAGTCGATCAATTTACAACATATAAACCTAATATACAGACTAATTGATAGTATATTAAGCTATTAGGGTACTTGGGGAATTTCCCAGGAGCTCCTCAATGTAAACAAGTACAATATTCTTTGTGCGAAGGATAAGAAAAACTTGAGCAACGTATAAAAGTACAAATAATACAATAATGCTGCATACAGTTATTTTGAGGATACGCTGGATTCCCATCGTCACTGCAAGAGAACCAGCAAACCCAAAGTCCAAAAGAGGAATGGGCGTAAAAGGAAGAAGCAGGGAGGTGGGGTATATATACCCAAGACCTGGATTAAGAGAGAGCCAATCAGATAGCAGCATGAAGAACCCCCCAGCCAATCCGAAACAACAAGTAACACACAAGATTGCCGTGGGCCAAAACACAACAGGAATATTCCAACAAGACGAGTCAAATCAGAAGAAGAATAAATGAGACCCATAAAAGGAAATAGAGAAATGACACATAAGTACCCCAAAATAATGGAAGGATATAAGTTCTTTCTGATTGACTCTCTCTTTCTGATCCCCCCCCCCCCCTGCTTCTTTTTTTGCGCCCATTCCGTTTTTGGACTTTCGGTTTGTTGGTTTTCTTGCACTGACGAAGGGGACCCATCGTATGCTCGAAACAGTTGTATGCTGCATATGCTGCATTATTGTATTGTTTGTGTTTTTATACGTTGCTCAAGCTTTCCTTATCTGAGCTCTCCATATATTTATGTACTTTATATTTAATTTTGGTGTTGCATATTTATTTCTATTTTTGCTTGAAAATTTTTATCTGTTCATTTCTCATTTTTTTCTTATTTACATGCAACATTTTACAAAGTAGTTGCACGCCGTTGAATTTATTCCAAAATATGAGTTGAATATTTTCCTCTTCCTTAGCCGCTTGTATTTGAATAACGTTTTTGTAAACCTTCTCACTTTATTACCCGGCATATTGCGGAGCTGTATGTCGCAGTCCGGGACAAGGAAACTTGAGAAAAAGAAGAAGAGATCTATGTGGCGTCGGCATGGTGTAAATGCATTATGATAGAATAAATTCACTTTAGCATCATTTTATACTCTCGTTAGCCGTTTCATTCTTTAAATTTAACAATTCTTTAGAACACGAAGTATTAACAGATTATATCGGATAGAAAAGTATGCGACCGTTTTCACTTCCTTCTGGTTATTTCCATAATTTTTACCTGAAGAAGTAGTTTAGGATTTTAGATTAAATAAAAATATTCATATTTTCCGAAACATTCACTCTTTATTTTATGGGTTTTTTTCCCCAAAATACATCCATCGGCATCACTGAGCTGTTGCCAACTTGAAAAAAAAACTTTTAAACGATTTTAAGGAAGATTCTGTAGGGGAAAAACGAACAGAGGAAATCGAACACAGACGGGGACTGGAAAATCCCTTTGATGTATGATGAACGGTTGGGAAAAAAATTATTATTTATATAGCACATCGTACGCCTATCGTTCCTATAGCATTTAGAGGGAACTTGGAGAGATTCATCTATGTTGTGCACTTCTACGATTCCAATGCCCACAAACATTATTCATTTTCTCTTCGTAATATTGACGTCAATTTTAGATATCTTGACTTCCAATTTGTTAATACTAATAAAAAGAAATTCTCATCACTCACGTTTAAGCTTCGCGTACAAAATCCGTTGATGCCAATAAACCTTGTGCCCTGGAGGAGTTAAGTAACTTAATTATATTTACATACTGATATCGCACCCTGGGAGTTGTGGAACCGACCAATGATAGAAACTACTCTTCAGCCTCCCCCCTTCCCTTTTTCAAGGCGAATTCACGAGCTCCACCTTGATGCTTCCTATTCAAATATTTGACTGTAACGAGTGAGAGAGAAATCCCCGGAAATTCTTTCGAGAAAAAATAATTTCCAAGGAACCCCATCGTTCTAAATTTCTGAACAAGCCGGTGGTCCATCGCACCCCCACGCATCATCTCAGAGAGAAAAAAATGCACCGTGGCGAAAAGTTATTTGCTAAAAATAAGTACCCCGAATTTTTTATTTTACCACCCGTGTTTTTTAAGCCCATGCGCAGTCCAAGCATTTCTCTCTCATTTTTTACCTTCTCTAGAATTTAAGAGAAGAAATGCAAAGAACCTAGAAATAATAAAAAGAGTAAAAAAAGAAAAATTCCCTATTTATTTTTCTCTTCTGTCTTTGCAAGCATCATCAATCGACTTTAAGAAAACCTCTTTTCTATAGATTGTAGATAATGGGACGCGGGCCCTGCGATCGGTCATTCATCACTGTCAACGACGCCCCGCCCAAATGCCCCGCGGTCCGGGGGGCTGGGGCGCGCCCGGGGAGGGGAGTAAAATGGCGGCGGCATGCACGCGCGCGCACAAATGGTATATGCGCACGTGTACACGTAAGGGCCAGATCGGTGAGGGTATATTTCCCTGGTTTGTTTGTAGGTCGTTCATCATTT
This sequence comes from Amaurobius ferox, assembly GCA_951213105.1. NCBI lineage: Eukaryota > Metazoa > Arthropoda > Arachnida > Araneae > Amaurobiidae > Amaurobius > Amaurobius ferox. The sequence goes on from OX578145.1 coordinate 145,405,465, forward strand.
GAAAATACGAAGGACGTGTTTTTAAGAAGTTGGCTCGGAGAGCTGTATTAGACAAGGGCCAAATGTGCTTTTACTGTCATGTCAATAGATATCCGTGAGGGACTTTTAAGGTAAATTACGCTGTATTTACTCTAGATGCTAGAAAAAATTGCATCTATCGAGCAATCTCGGGATTCGAGTTCTATTTGACATAGGACTCGAGACCAGTAGCTCGACTCACTATGCTACAATGATGAACGTCCAGATCTCAATTTGGTGCATCATATTGATTGCCTTAAAAGGAAATGACTATGGAGTTGGGATATTTCTATAAATACAAAACATTTATAAATCTGAATCTGGAGAGATTTTATTCTCGGAGGACTCAATTTGCCGGTTCCAGATCACTCAGAAGAGCCGTAGAAAAATAAAAGCCCTCTCTGAAGGACTACGAACGGGATATAAGGAACTATGATTTTGATATATGGAGTTGTCTTAGGTTCTGGTTAAGTTGATAAATAATCGACGTAATTTTCTGCGCAAATGAAATGATAAAATGAGGAGATTATTTTAAGGATTGTCGTGTTTGTGGGTGCATACAAACCGAAGTCCTGCTCTTGGGAATTTTGAAGTGGTGCAGGCAGGCTAATATGGAGGAACTTTATACACCCTGTTAATACGAACATAACATTTAGTATTATAGAATTTTGTTCAATAAACAAAATTTTTTTCATTAAATACTGGTATAAAGGATAGGTAAAGTAATTATATAAGTGAATGAAATCACAACGTAAAATGAAAAAGAAATCACATGAATGATTTGAACTAGTTTTTCGTTTCTTAATTCAGGGAGGGCAAGTCAAGCTGTAAACGCCAAATAAGAACCACGTACTAGTAAAAATGATAAATGATAAACTTCAGCAGTGGTGGCGGTATCTAGTATCATAAAGGAAAAATAGAATGAGAAAGGAAATAATGAAGTAAGTAAATAAATAAGCAAATTATTCTTTGTCATGTCATAATTGAGAGAGAAGTAAGGTGCCATAGACAAGTCATTAACCATATTCCAATAAATATAACCTGAAAATACGTTGTACTTCTTTTACAGCAGCAGATGAATTTTAAAAGATGGCCAATGATTCTTATCTGATAGAGATTTTATAACTGCTCTGAAACAATCGTAGTCGCCTCATTTTCATGTTTGATTATATCCAGGTATTTCAGAAACGTTGCTTAAAACAAATTGTTGAAAATTTTATTGATATGAAAAACTTCAAAGAAATTAAAATTACAGATTGAAATTTTTGAAACATGGGCACATATGAAATCAAATTAACGATTAGTCCAGCAATTATCAGCAATTAATTTATTTCTTGATTTTTGATCTGTAATGTTCTCACTTAATACTTTGAGGAACATTTGATTTGACCTATATTTAATAGCTCACACTGACAGGGAAATCCATCTACTCATCAAGTTACGTTATTTCATAATTCGTTCTTTCACGTTCTATTTAAAGGAATTTTTATCTGTAGGAGACTGTATATCTACTGGTGTGTTGTTTCTATAACGTTTTTATTTTAACCACAATACATGATATTGTATTGAGAAAGTATTGGTATAGGGTCGGAAATTGAGTTTTTGACGGATTTACACGTTTTGAGTTCTCTAGAACACTAAGAAATGGCCGTGTCTGTGTGTTCTTCTATGTCGAAAGCCCAGACCTTCCGACTCGTCCTGAGACTTGAGCAGCAATTTGGGCGGCAGGGTGTTCTTCTATGTAATGTATGCATCCACTCTAACTCAAATACTACTCGATGGCATTTCATGAAATCTAACAGTTAAATCTCTTGCGAGTCACTCTGAAAATAACTGGATTTCAGTAGAATTTGAGAAAGAGAATCGGTGATTTTTTTTAATGACCCGCAAAAATCGCTTAAAACTAAAATGAAAGAATAAATACTCTTAAATGTATTAATCAATGACTGTTTTATATTTTTGACAATAAAATAAATGAAACCAACCCCATTATTCCCAGGAAAAACGTTTTCGAGATATTTAAGATTTTTGCAACTTTTGTCACCTCGCTACTTTTAAAATGCGTCATGTCACCAAATGAAAATTTGTAAAAGCCTATAAATTTGATGCAACTAAATAAGTATCAGCTCCGTGTGTTATTTTTTGCAATCAAATTCAGTTTTATTCATTATGAAAGAAATAAAAAGTAAAAGAAGAAAAAGTTTGAGTCTGTAGGAAATGTCATATGCTGTCCCTGTAAGATTTGTTTTTCATACTTAGACACAGCCAAGTGTACAATACATTTCTACTCTAGACTATTGCAGGTAAAAAACATAAGGCTGGCTTGTGACCTACATCCAAAAACTTTAGGAGGATTTTTTTTTATTTTTTTCAGGTACTTTTTACTTCATTCTTTTTCTCTTTAATTTTTCTGTTTTCTCCTTTTCGAACCTATGCCCTCGAAATCAGTTGGTGGGGAAAAGAAATAAATTCCTCAAAAAAGTAAATCTCGGCAGAAATAAATCATGTGTGTCTATCTGTTTGTACGGGAAGGCAGACCGAATCACTTGGCTTCCTTCCCAGATGATGAGAAGGAGGGGGGGGGGGGGAGGGGGCGGTCGAGGAAATTTCGTTTGGCGCCGATTAGAAGTTCGTAATGATGCGAAAAATGAAAGGGACGCCTCCTCCTAGTGGTTAGGAGAAAGTAAAAAAAAAAGACGGAGAAACATGAAGATTGAAATAACATTTTTCAGGTTTGGTTGAAATACTTTGTTAAGGGACATATTAAAAAGACAGTTCAGGAAGCATTTTAATTAGTTAGTGCACTCTATATATTATACAGGATTTGTAACAAAATTCTCAAGCATCCCCATAACTTTGTAAGGAAAAATCCATAAATGCACACTTTAAGTATATATATATATATATATATATATATATATATATATATATATATATACTATAACAGTGTCCGATCGAATAAAAATTATTGCAGCGCTCCTAGCAAAAAATTAAAAAAATTTGGATAACAAATTCGACAACAAAGTGAGATAGATGAAAGAGGTCAATTACAAAGTTGAAGAGTACTGTCTAATAAGTAAGAATCGACACCAGGCACGAAAGAAATGCGTATACGGAAGGCAATGTATTCTTATTAGAAATATCATCAGGTCCTCTAACACAGTTACACCTGCAATGTTTGTCAAAAGATGCGGTAATATTCTCTAAAGAATCTAAATGTACATGATCCCTGACAACTTTCAAACAGGCTCTTCACTGGATGTAAGTATTCATTGCTCCATTCTTGAATAGGACAAGAATTCGTTCATAACCCTAATGTGTCACGTAAATGTCTTCTTTAACAGTTCTAATGTAGATTTTTATTCGTTGGACAATGCACTTAATTTTTAAATGACTTTTATTTGTCTATGTCGCTTTGTTACCGATCCATTTGTCCTAACTTTTCTAATTCTTCACCAGCGGACTTCACCAGTGGCGATCGCCATTGATGAAGGGCATAGTGATGCCCGAAAGAACTTTGGCTTTGTAAACTTATGTATGTCGAGGGAGGTGATTTTATTAAATGATTTTTGAACCTATGTTGATTGTCTTTAATTTAATAGTTCTTTAAAATTGACATGTATTCATTCTGTTTATACCTATCATGTACATTTATGAACCTCACCGTACAATTTTGTTGGACTGTCCAAGGACTTTTATACGAAACTTGTGTGTATATTCAAACATCTCCTACAGCAACTTAGAACGGAAGGTTCATTGACATCTATATATTAATAATGCATTTCGCAGTATTCCATGCAGCGATTGCTCAAAATAGCTTTTCGTGGATCACTGAAACTCGAAATTATCACATTCTTTATTCCTGTGTTCTGTGGAAGCCTGCCGATCATAATCGGGTATTATCCCTGACAAATCGTCCCGATTAATTCCTGCATTTTTCAAATACGTCTTTTCAAAATCACCCCACTCATAGAAAAACAGGCAAAAATCTCCCCTATAATGTATAATGAACCCAAAACGCAAATCCTTTTGGTTGAAAAAGAGGACGGGGACAGAGCATGCAATTATATTTGGATTTCAACTGCAAAAGGGTGTGGGGGAAGTGCAGAGTTGCATATACTGTGCATGTAGAGATATACAAATTTCAACACATTGCTTGTTTCACACTGAGTTGATGTGATAAAGACGGTTCCAAAATTCATTCTTAAAATTTCAGGGTGGTCATAATTAAGTATCCCTATTTTTAGAATCTTCTGCAGAGAAATTGATTGGCCAAAAGTGCTAGTGGCAATATTCGTCAAAATATACTTTAAAAGATCTTACAAAAATAATTATTTAAAAATCACCACAAGAAAAAAATGTATTGCTGAAAAGCTAAAATATTCTTGCAATACCGGATCAATTGAAAATCTGACCAATCAATTAGAAGTTTATTCCCTGAAGAGCAATCCATAATTTTCTCCAAGTTTATTTCCCAAGCATAGCAGCGTGATTGTCATAGTTTTCATTGCCTATTTTCTCAAGTAAATAACCTTTTAGCAATGTAGGGGTCGCAGGTTGAAATGATATATATATATATATATATATATATATATATACACACAAAAATAGAGAGAGAAAGATACACTCGTCAAAAGTGAAATTACAACACCATGAAGGAATACGCGTAGCCTTATGCAAATCACAATACCGATTGAAGAGAGAGTCAGAAGCAAATGATTAAAAGAACAAACAAAAATATGCAAAAGAAACCTGTTTATTCTGTGAAGAATGTGGCCCCCAAGGCGACAATACAGACCACTAAACAGCGAGGCATACTATCTATGCGGCTATTAATGGTTACCTGAGGTAATCCTTGCCAGGTAGCGTCAACTGAGGCATGCAGTTCGTCTGCGGTATGTACCGGTGGTCTTCCGGTGCACCTGACGTCCGATGAGGGCCCACATGTATCCAAATGGAGAGAGATCCGGCTGGGCTGTCAGCCAGGGAAGGATGTGAATTCCGTTCAAGTTATTGAGAGTTCACAGTGCCGTCTGCGGTGTAGCATTGTCTTGCTGGAACACCGTGCTGAGGGCGGTCTGCATCAGTGACCTAACCACAGGCATCGCAACTTGTGTGACGTACCGGTCCGCTGTCAGATTACCTGCAATGTGCACCAGAGCTGTCCGCTGATCGAACATGATACAGCCCCAAACCATGATACCCCAAACCATGATGTGATGCTCAGTGATATGGGCTGACAAGTGACGTTATCCGAAAAGCCGCCGCACCCGTCCACGGTCTTCATTCCTCCACAGGCAGAAGCGAGATTCATCCGTAAATATACCCGATGATATTCATTGGTCCAGTTGCGATGACGACGATCCCACGTCAAACGTGCATCCCTGTGTCGAGATCTTAATGGCACCCCAGTAGCTGGCCGCTTTGCGCGCGGCTGTACTTCAATCAACCTGTTACGAATGGTTTGGGTGCACGCAAGTGCAACCGTTGATGGTGGAATGTTATTTCGGATGCCACTTGTTCATAGAGTTTCGTCCAGAACAGAGCACCAGGCGCGAAGCGCCTTTAATCTCCAATCTCTAGGTGTGGTTCTTATCTTCATACTGTGACATTATTTCATTGGTCCATAGTTGGAGGTTCGAGATTTTTGATTTACTGTTTTTATTATTTGTCCTAGCTCCTAGTGTGGCAGTTTGTTGCACATTAAGAGTTTAAGCAGTTTGGGGGGGGGTTGATGCAGATCTGAGGGTAACCTAGCATTTTAGCAGTTTAGGATTTTAAACATTTTGTAGAAAACCAAAGATCGCGAGTTTTCTTTAATATCAACTGATTAAGGTGGGACGTTCCTAGTACCGAATATCAAAGTTAAGTACCGAGCGGGGTCTCTTACGAGATTTAGCCTTGCGATGATCATAGTCATGCAGATTAAATAATAGTTCATTTGGGACAGATGGCAGATTTTTGTAGAATTTAAGCGCTAGCTTTTTGATTTGGGCTCTAACAGTTTTTATTTTGAAGTCTTTCCTAATTACCGAGTTTCTTAAGTATCTAGGGGCTTTCCTTATAATCCTTAGGGTTTTGTTTTGTCTTGTCTCTAATAAGTCTATGGTAGTTTTACAGGCATATCCCCATACGGGTGCTGCATACAGCATTCCCGGGCAGATGACCGATTTATAAATTAGGAGTTTATTTTGATAACTTAGATTTCCGTTTCCTATCATTGGGTATAAGGCTCCTATGGTTATATACGCTTTTTTGATTATGTTCGTTACGTGCAGTTTCCAAGTTAGGTGGGAGTCTATCGTTACACCTAGGTATTTAGTAGATTTTTCCGCTTTTAGGGCATGGTTGTTTATGTACAGAGGAGACGGAGGTTTACGTTTTCTTGAGAAATAAATCCAATGACATTTATTGGGATTTAATTTTATTCGCCATTTTTCCAGCCATGTTTGGAGTATGTCTAAGTGTTGTTGTAGCTGTCTGTGCATTACTGAGACGTAAGGGTGTTTTGCAAGTATCGCGCTGTCGTCTGCATAGAGTGCCAGCTCCGTGTCTGGGGTCCTGGGAATGTCATTTAGATATATGTTAAAGAGTGTCGGGCCCAGGATGGATCCTTGCGGTACACTACTTTTAATGAGCTTGGGTGTAGATAAGTTATTTTTTACTCTGACTTGAAAGTGTCTGTTATTTAGGTATGAAATTAAAAGTTTGACAAGTGCGTCAGGGACTTTTAGAGTGATCAATTTGTAAGCTAATCCACAGTGCCACACTTTATCAAAGGCTTTTTGGATGTCAAGAAAAATCGCAGCTGTGGGTGTCTTATTATTAAAACCAGAAGAAATGTACTCTACCACTCTCAGCAATTGATGAGTGGTGGAGTGTTTTGGCCGAAATCCAAACTGCTCCGGAATGATAATGTCATTCTCACTAAGGTGCGTGTTCAGTCTCTTAAGAATTATTTTCTCAGTAATTTTACTAAGTGTCGGCAACAAACTGATTGGTCTGTAGTTGGCTGGAATTGAGGCATCCTCACCAGGTTTATGGATCGCTATAATTATCGCTTCCTTCCATTCTTTGGGGAAATAATTTAGTTCTAGTATTTTATTTATTAAGATGGTCAAGTAAAATATTATATTTAGGGGTAGGTTTTTTACCGCGATATTCCTGATTTTGTCGTGCCCTGGGCTTTTACGGTTTTTAAGGTTTTTGATAATCTCTACTATTTCTTGCGGGGTGGCTGGGTTAATCTCAGCCGTGACCGGGGAGTTCCTGAAATTGTTTAGAGTTTGCCTAACCATTCTTAGGGTGTCCTGACACATTAGATCGTGGTTTGGTTCAAATTGCTTTTCGTAATGCCTAGCAAGCGCCTCTGCCTTTTCTTCGTCTGAGTACGCAATATTAGCGCCATCTATTAGTGGCGGGAGTTTAATTTGAGGTTTTCTGAGTCTTTTAGCGAATTGCCAGAGCGATACGTCTTCCTGGCTAAGGGATTCGATTAATTCTTTATACTGTTGCTGCTTTTCTGCGACAATTTTTTCACTGACTTTACACGTGAGTCTATTAAGCTCCCTTTTAAGGGTAGGGTCTCTGTTAGCCTGCCATGTCTTACGCATTCTATTTCTCTGTTTAACTAACTGTTTGACATGGTGGGAAAGTGTTGGCATTTTTGATGACTCACGATGTGTTGTGGCAGATGCAATAGCTCTCCTGATTTCTGTTGTGAGTGTGTGCGTGGCAGAGTCAATATCCGCCGTGCTCATAATGTTGGGTACTGCTAAATGCGGCTCGAAAAGTGCTCTTTTGAAAACGTTCCAGTTCACCCTCTCTTGTCCCAGAGAGGCTGGAAGGGGAGTGTTCAAATCGAATGTCACCAGTACCGGTAGATGATCCGAGTCGAATTCATCCAGGGTATCAATTGTGCGAGCGTATTCTATGTTTCTCGTTAGGACAAAGTCTATGAATGAGCCATTGGCACCTGAGAAGCAGGTTGGTCTCGACGGTGCAATGATGTCAGTGTTTGTTGTGTTTAGCAATCTATGTATCTGTGTACCGCGTGTGTTGGCTCTCCTGCTGCCCCACGCTCGGTGGTGTGCATTGAAGTCGCCCGCGAGTATTGTGTTTGGATATCGCGAGAAAAGCAGTTCCAGCTGCGCAGCTACATTTATACCACTCATGTTTTTGACATATATTGAAGTTAGGATAAATGGGTTTACATTATTTATTTTAATTTTTATACTAGTATTTTCTATACCTTGAAGATTTATGTTGTTTATTTCCTCGTGGGGAATATTACTTTTAATATATATTGCTGTTCCTCCATGGGGATTTCTAGCAGTTATATTTGAGCTAAGGGTATGATAGCTATTATAGTTTGCTATATTTAGTTTTTTGTTTTCTCTAACTTTAGTTTCCTGGATTAGCAGGGCATCTACATCATTTTCATTTACGTAGCTCCTAAGTTCATTTATTCTTGGAGATATGCCGTTCGCATTCCAAAATATTATTTTAAAACTTTCTTTTTGGGACCTATTCATGGCGGGTTTGTTTCTCACTGTTTTTATTAAATTCCGCGATTAATTTAAAAGCCTCAAAGACCATTTGCATTGGATCGCTCTTTTTTTGAATTAACTCAGCGAGCTGCATCAACAGATGTTTTATATCGTCTAGGTTGAACATACTGATAAATCCTCTGACGAGGTTGAGGATTTCATCCATCTTTTCATCATTGGATTTATCAGCAAGTTCAGTCTCAGCTTCCATTTCCTCAGTCTCAGCTACAATTTCCTCAGCCTCAACCGCGGTTTGATCTGTTTTGTGAGTATCCTTTTGGACCTCGGTAGTCTTTTGTTTTTTTTCAGCCGATTTGTCTAACTGCTGTGTTTGCGCGAGCTCTTCTCGGGCGCGTTTAGTTTTCTGCCATTCCTGAACCTTTTTTTCTAATCTTTGTTTTGCTTTTCTTGCCTCTTTGGCGGCTTTATCAATTGCTATCCTCTGATTTATGTCTTCATGAGCTATTCTCACTTCCTCCACAGTCATTTCTCTGGAGGTCGACGGTTTAGGGGCCTGCTCTTGCACCGATCTGGTAGGTGCTGAAGTTTGAGTTCTTTTAACCTGTGGCACAGAGTGCGAGGAGTCCTGATGGGGTGTCTGAGGGTTTAGACCGAGGGCCTTTTGCCTCCAAGGGGGTATCTGATTTTTGGGGGGAGGGGGGGCATACCCCGGTGCCTTTCCTCTGTTCCAGGGGTTCTTCGGGCATTGCCTGAAGTTCGCCGGGTGATCTCCATTGCAGTTAGCACACGTCGCCTTCTCTGTCCTGGGTCTCTGGCAGTCACGTGTGAAGTGTTCTTCGGCACACTTAAGGCACTTTGGTGGCATGCTGCAATTCTCAGAGGAATGATTGAATTGCTGGCACCGGTAGCAGATTTTGAAGCCCCGTGCTCTGAAGGCCTCTACCTTCACAGACAAGTATCCTAATCTTGTCAGTCGGTATACCCTCTGCCAGTCTTCCGTAGGCCTAATGCTGACTAAGAAGATCGGCAGGGGCAATCTCGTTTTTGTGTTTCTCAGTTGAGAAACCCGGACTACATCTAATCCTTCGGATGTTAGAGTGATTTTTATTTCCTCAATGTTATAGTTTGTTGGTAGCCCCTTCAAAACTACCTTTTTGGGCCTTTCCGTCTTTAAGTTTAAACTGTGGAAGGGGATTTTCTCACTAGATAAATGGCGTTGTACAACCCTATAGGCGTCAGCGTCATTTGGAATCAATTTTAGCATGTCTCCTGTGAGCTTGCCAGATACTTTATTACCTGAGATTTCATTTAATTTTTTTAAGGAGAGCCTGGTAATTGTCATTAAACTTGATGAAAAAACATTCCGCTTTTGGGTCTTTTTTCTCAACCACTACACTATTTTGCCTGTCACTATTTTGAACCGTTTTTGGTTTTGGTGCACTTTTGAACACTATAGGTTGCGCGACAATTTCAGCATAACTCTTAGTTTTAACATTATCATTTACATCTTTATCAATTTTTTCACTACAATCCATGTTATCCTTGTCATTAGATTTTAAGTTTAATTCTCCATTCTGGTTTTTAGTAGGAGCATCCATAGTAGATTGCCCCTCTATCCTCCTCTTTTTATTTGGATTTTCAACAGGTTTAAGTTTGTCTTCATCTTTAATTTCTTTAATTAAGCCTAGTTCTATCATTTTACATTTAATTACATCACTAGAATTACTTCCTTCACAGTTATAAATCTCATTTAAATTACTAGCATAAAACCTATCCAAATTCTGGACCAACAAAAAAGAATTTACAGAAAGAAACGAACCCAGAATCTTGGAGACTTGGTCCTCGTCCCGTCCGAGTAGTCCATTCGTCAGTAGCTACCTGATGTGTAGCGTCAGAGTGTAGATTGCCAGTGCACAAAAGTTCACAGCGTTTTTCACTTCTTCCTTCCAAGCGGGCATCAATCCATCCTTGGGCAGAGTATCACAATATTCAATCATGGCATCCCTGAGAGGCCGCAGTCCATCTTCGTCTAGCTCACCAGCAAGTCCGCGAGTAGCTTCCGTATCGAATGCATCCAAATCCATGTCGTCAGCGTAGAAACGATCAAAGCAATAGCACTACCACGTGGGAAAAACACACGTGGCACTCCAAAGTTGAAAAAGCACGAATCCAAAATGGCGAGAAATCCGTACACAACAAAGCTGTAATTGCTTAGTCCGACGTGTTCTATCGTAACTAGATATAACACGCCAAACTTAAGCAAAGAAAGTCACCACAATCAAAAAGCAGCAGCTTCACAAAATCACAACCTCGTAGCTCGGAGTCTGAGCTCCGAATGATACTGCGCTCTTTCGTACGCCTGTTCTATCCACGCCTTCATCGGCGTGTTCTCAGATGTTCCTGTGTCCATCGTGTCACACATTGTAGAATGGTACTGAACGTCGCGTCCAACACGCGTGGCAATTGCAGTCATCGACAAACCCACGTCACGCAGCTACAGGATACGGTCTCATTCCCCAGCCGTTAATTGCTGGTATATAGTTCGCTGACTTCTTCGAGGCATCTATTCTTCACTTTCTCGAAAGTTCGACTGCTGCAAATCGTCGCTGATAGCATTTACTACACGAATCGTCTGCTGGTCACGTGACACGATACGTACTAAATCTTAATCATTTGGATATAACTCTCTCTTCTACCGGTACTGTGATTTGCATATGGCTACATTTATTCCTTCGTGGTGTTGCAATTTCACTTTTGACGAGTGTAGATAGATAGATAGATAATATATGTATATATATATATATATATATATAAAGAGAGAGGGGGGGAGAGGGAGGGGAGAGAGAGAGAGTATTTATACTTATAGGCTTGGTAAGTAAAATCATTTTCGACCGTTCACAGTTGAAACACTATGGGCGAATTGTAATAGAAAGATGTACTAAAGAAAATGCATAAAGTTTCCGATATCTCAGTTCTGTTGCTGAGAGTAGCATGTAAATAATCTAAGTTTGGACACCACAATTGCCGTGGCGCGGTAGCCCATTGGTTAGCGCGCTGGAGTTGCACTCGGTAGGCCCGGGTTCGATTCCAGCCACTGCCAAAACCGCCGCCGTGTTCATGCGGAGTACGATCACGTTAAACATGTGGGTCCGAAAGTCCTTCCGAGAGGTTGGTGGTAGGGAGGAGGGTACGGTCCCTGTGGATGCCTCCCCCACTGGGTTCCGGTCTGAATTGGGTGGCACTTCCCGACCGTCCAAACAGTTACCTTACACCTTTCTGGTAGGTCGGACGGTCTGGGTTTCAACAACAGCAACAATTGCCGTAATGAAAACAGAGACATGAAATGGTTTGCCTTGCGTCATTCACTTTGTGTTCCTATATGTTTCTAATGAGAATTTGTCACAGATCAGTTCGAGAAGGAAATTATGTTACGTTTTTTTTTAAAATATATGTTTTATAATATTTGCAAAAAGGGCACAAGCCAAATGTATGGTCTCTCCGAAGAATAAATAATATCATTTTGCTATCGGTTGACTAGAAAACAAGATAGGGATCCTTGTCTTTCTACCACCATATATAAAAATCTAAATTTTATCTTAAAACTAAGATTTAATCCGTTTCATATTATTTAAAATATGTAATATAAAAATTCATAAATCCTTTGAATATGCCATACATCTACTAAGCAACTCAACTCAATAAACAGATATATTGTCAGGGTTAAGACCCCTCCCCCTTCTCTCTCCCTCAATTCGCAAGCTGCAAATATAATTTACCTTCACCTGTTAGAACAATATTGAATTTTCCTACCGCAGATTACAGAATCTGAACTGAGGGTAATAAGATTCCGACCACCCCGCCATCGATTTATCGACCCACAATTAGTTTTAAAAAAAATTTAAAAATGTGCGATCCCCCCTCTTCTTCTTTTCGAAGAAGTGTCAACACACGCGCCTTCGGCATACATTATGCGAAAAAATCCCTTCCGCTCTTGAGAAGTAATAGTGCATAAAACTTAATGATTCCTCCCCCACAACCCCTTCGAGTTCAGTTGAGGGATTGCGTCGTTGCTCCTCGCGACATTAGTACCCGAAACTCTGTAACGACGAGAAAAATGACTCACTGAAAAGGGAAAGAGAAGCCCACCCCTGCGCTACCCGACCGCTGAACCACGAACCAGCCAGATGCTGCTGCTATGACAAAAATCAAATTCTACAGTTGAACTAAATTGCCCATCCAGAATATATGTTATGTTTCCTCATATATTGGCTTGTGTCTAACGAGAGGCTTTTCATCATGAAACACCTTTAGCAAGCAAGTATGCTGCATGCAGAAGTATGCATACACAACTTTTGAAATCTTTAAGAAAATGGTAAAAATGAAACAAATATATATCTTCAATAAAGTGTTTTTCAAACGTCTGGTACCCTATGTAAATGATGCTGATCTGAGAAGATTGAGTCCGTATCGGGAGAAATTTCCCGAGAAGAAGAATTCTCGAAAAAAAAAGAGTTTTGGGAAGATAACAGCTTTTAAATTCCTCATTGAAGACCTCCTATACTGGAGATGAAGCTTCCCTCCTCCACACGCATTGAGAAAGTCTATAAAAGTTATAGCGCCCAGTCTTCCTCTCTTTTCGTTGTTGTTTTTAAGGGTTTCGATGAACTCGAACTTTGTAATTGACCTTTTGACTCTACTTCTAAAAGGAAGAGAGATAGTCCCCCCCCCCATAAAAATAGGCGTTATCCCCCGAAAGTCCCCTTGTCGCGTAGCGCCATAGGAGCTTCCTATGCAACGGCATTAAAAAATAAGGATAACTCTGTTCTCAAGAAATTACCCCTGATACGAACTTCCCTAGACACCTTGTATATATCTCTTAAACCTGTAAATAAATGTAAATAGAAAAAGTCAGTCTTTTTACTTAGATTATGGTAACTAACTTTAACCTATGCGTTCCATTCTGAGTAGTTCCCTCTGTGGAATGTTCCCGAAAATCCTGCGCAACTTAAAAAAATCATTGATCAATATCCTAACTTCATGAAATTTCCCCCCAAATCGTGAAAGTCGCCACGTTGGCGATATTTCGCCAAATTTGTCAGCAAGCTTATGAGACCCAGACCTCATTGTAACGACTATGAATTACTGGAAATATTTTTTCCTTTCTAGGAGGCTTTTAAGACGGGGAAAGAGATGTGAAGTAATTGCAACAATATCTATCACTAAGAGCAAAAGTGGCAAATAAATTTGGGACAACAGCTGCTATTGAAATCAGCCGGTATTACTGAAACGAGAAAAATAACAAATTTGCGAACGCTTTTAAGACATTGCATCATAAAATACGCCCCAGCCATTTTACCAGGCTCGCAAGATAAGTAAAAGTCACTAAAATCAATTTCCCAATGTAATCAGAATGAAAGATGCATATTACATTTGCATTCATCTTTTTGTGAAAGAGCTCACGCGAAGGAGGGAGAGCGTCATACAAGAAAAATCAGCGCTACACCTTGAAATCTATTAAGGCCCCCTTTCTTCTTGTTTCTGCCACCTCGCGCGCGATGCCGCCCTGAAAACAACTTTAAAGGAAGGGGGGGGGGAGGATAGCGACAACAAGAAGAAAGGGAGGTCGTTCATTGGCAATAATCCCCCCCTTTTGCATTGTGATAAAAATTGACTCCCCGCATCATTTGCAAGCGCTGTTACCCATTTAATGTTGTAATGGCGCGGTATTGAATGAAAATATCGCCATTAACGGACAAAAAAAAGAGCATCAACCCGATCATTTAGGCGCTTTTAAGCAGATGAGCCGTTCCCCCTAGCGTGTGTAGTGAACGACAACGAATCACGAATCAATTTAAAAATAATTCTCTCCAGATGGTTACCACATTAGACAAAAGTTTGTGCTTTCTACGATGTCTTGCTCTCTTTGTTGCCTTTTGTTTTGTGATGATTTAGCAATTATTTACGCGAATGTTTCGTTTGAAGTTTAGATTAGTACAGAATTATTTGTAATATGCAGTTGAAATATTATTAAGAACTGAATATGTCTAAGTAAATGAATGTATTTAGGGGGCATAAGACACTGATACAAAATCACATACATACTAATCTTTCAAGAATATTAAGTATTGAAACTTGAAATTATGCACTACATGAATTTTCAATTAGGAAGTATACATTCATACTATATATCTATCCCAATTATATTCTCATAGACTATCTAAGTTATGCACGACATAGGCGTGACGTCCGTTTTGTGTCAGTGTATGTAGAGCTCCTATAATAAACAGGAGTTCCTCTTATAATGCATTCAATTCTCTCACAATTCCTCCTATAATGCATATATAATATATAAAGGAGCCTTAAGTGTGTATGTGCGACGTCATCATACTGAAGAGGAGCAGCAATCCCACATTCGTTGTTCTCTGATAAGTTAGTTGTGTGACGTTTGCGAGCGAACAAAATGGATAGCGGAATTGAAACGATTTCCATGTTAGAAACAGAGGCAGCCACCATATTTTTGCAAGAGTAATGCAGCACTCAAAACGATATTCAACTAAATTAGTGAGTGCTTGCTTACAGGCGTAAAATTTTGGGTCTAAAAGAGGTGCAGGAAAAACTGGTCGAGCGGAAATTAACAGTGATCCTAAGAAGCACACAGACCAAGGACATAAATAAAGGTAGAAGTAAATAAATAAAATAAAATGATCCTTTCTCTAGGAGAGACTTTGAGAATGAGCAGTCCCTTGCATGTGTTTACTTAAAAAAATCACAAAAGATAAAATAATGCAAAAATTAAAAAATATGTTCTTGTTAAAAGGCGAATATCAGAACAACTCTTTACCAAACTATGAAATTGTGCTAATCTTTCTTATTTGAGTAATAAGTATCGGATAACCAAAAAATGCAAATTTCGGTGCATTATAAAAAATAAATAAATATGGAATATTTGTCCTACTGTTTCAGTTCAAACTTCGTTGGAAAAAACATTTTTCGACCTTTCCGATGATAACAAGATGGAAACTTGCTAATAATATTTTCGGTCGCTAAAGAAGTGATTTGTGTGAAAATCGCTCAAAAATGCGTTAAAACATTAAAATAATTAGAAAAATATTAAAATAACTAGAGTTTAAAAAAAACTATCACTAGGGCTTATCGTTTCATTTACTGAAGTACTTCTGCATCAAATTTCGTCGCTGTCCAACACTTAGATTTCCCTCTACATCGTAAAACATTTGTAAACTTTGCTCATTTCTTCAGCTACTTTGTTGATAACTTAAACAAACTATCAGAAAAGCTGCAATTACAGGCACACATGAAAATTCCAGCTTCATTTCTGAAATATTCAGCTAAGTATCGTCTATCAAAGCGTTATTTTTTGTATATATATATATATATATATATATATATATATATATGTGTGTGTGTGTGTGTTATCATAACTATCAGTGACCTTACTCCCCATTATGGACAGCTGATTCCTCTGAAATTTTCAGTAACATGCTTGCAAATGTTTTACAGTGTGCAAAATACACACAAACATCATCTTTTATTACATAAGATTTATTAATATTTACATGAAAAAGAATTTCGGCATTCTAACGCTGTCCATGTATTTATTCTGAGCAAATAATAAAGTGAAATCTGGCATTTGCCAGATTCGATATTGAATATTCGTAATATGTAACAGATCTTTTGATTAATTTTAATAATATTTCGCTTTTCTTTTCATAAACGTTAAAAATATAAAAAAGTGTAATCGGAATGCTAGAAACGTTAACAAGAAATAGAAGCAATCTGACATGATTTAAACCAATCAGATGACATTTTATCCCACTAGAACATAACTGCACTGGGAAATAAAATGTCGCGAACACCCCTTTTTTGTGGAAGAGTTACTTGCATTGTTTCTAGCTCCCTACAAATTTGAAAAATAATAATTTAAAGCTTAATAGAATATTTTAATAGAAATTTATTTCATTTTCGTTAGTAGATTTTTAATACATTTTAATTCCGGATTCAGTAGATTTTAACAGATTTGTCATTTGTTGTTAGTAGAAACATCCCAAAAAATCTAATCAAACAGTCAATTATCATCTCATTGCCTACACCGTGCTGATGAGCTGCGATGTCTGCGAAACCTTGACCCACGGATAGTCACGGATGATCTGCTGAGCACATCCTTGTTTTTATGCAACGCTTTATTATAGGACATAAATCGCTTCACTATATATTCCTCAGCGCTTAAAATTTTATTAACGATAAACTGAGCTAAAAACGCCTCCGGTTGTTGCTGGATTCAAAGCACCCTTCTACTAGAAAAATTATAAAATTCTTAATTTAAGGATTTTTGTGGTCACTAATCATCTCATTGCCTGCATTCTGCTGATGAGCGAAAATGACTACGAAACCATGATCCAGGGGTTGTGTTATATGCTGAGTAGTCCCACGGGTAGTGAAATCAGTTGATCACTTTCTTGTCTTTGTCACATTCCAAAAATGTCGTTTCTATCAAAAACTGTCTCATGCCTTCTCTAGAAGTTAAAAATAAATGTTTTTCTATTTTGCAATTCACATTTATATTAAGAGAAAAAAAAGTTTAGAAAAGTGACTGGCAAATTCATAATAATAACAATCTTACGTCGATCCTAAAAAAATTGAAACTCTGCAGACAGAATTAGTATATTTTTCTCTCATTTTGCAGAAATAAATTAAACTTGTTCGCTTTTATAGCATCTGTGATAAAATACCAAAATTGATAACTGTTTGAAAAAACATCATAGTAGCTAAAAAAATGAGATTCATCTGAAATAGAATTAATAAAATAAAGACTTGGGGGGGGGGGAGCTTTAGCTCCGTGTAGAGCTACACCTCTTCGTGCACAGACAGAAAGAAAAACATCCCGAGGAAAAGCAAGAAAGAAATGGAAGAGAATACGTCCAAAAATGATTGATTTGTAACCAATTTTCACACGTACCTTCGCGTTCGCGCCGTTATATTTTATACAAAGCTATTTTTGCTTATTTTTCTCGCTCCTCGTTTGTTAGTTGTTACATTTAGTTCAAACAGATGATGCAGAGGTTTGAGGAAGATGCGGGTAACCTCTTGTTTCGGGGATATTGGTCCTATATTTCGATAAATGCCGGTCGTTTGGCCGCTAGGCCATTAGACAGCGAGCTCTCCAGCACTTTCCAATGATTGAAATGAAAGTCACTAGCGCATGGCACTTGTCTAAAGGTTTTCCAGACATAGACGGTCCGAAGTCACGTTCTAGTAGCAGAACTTTCGATTCGATGGAGATGAGCCCTGAAACACTCATGAACAGTCAGATATTTCGAAAAAATCTGGTGTGCCCATAGCAGGATTTACGCTACAGATTAACAAATTTCGGTATTACGTAAAAACAATGAGATTCCTTTATAACGCTATATCACTAAAAATAAATAGGATTTTTGGTACTCAATTTCACCGAAGTTGCTTGATTATTTAAATACACATTCCGATATTTGTTGTAAAGTAAATTTTCGAATATTTCCAGACCGGCACTTAAAAACTCATGCCCTTTTAATATTTTAATAATATTATTTACAGAATACTTGCACTTCTAAAAAAAATCTGATGTGGGCAACACATGACTTTCCTTATATAATGCAATGAATTTACTACTTTTATAGTTTAAAAAAATGTTATTCTTATAGTAGATACTTATGTTTTTCAAAGATTGAATTTTCTTGAATTAGTCGTCATTTTCATTGATTTAGCGTCATTTTTATCCATTTGGCGAGATTATCGTTAATTTGGCAACATTTAAAAATGTCGCCAAGTTGGCGTCATTCCGCTAAATTCGTTGTCAAAATCTCGCCAAGCGTTATGGACGGAGAAATAAGATATTCTTACAGCAGATAAATGACTACTGGCATTCAAATACAAAAGTATTACTCAAAGTATCTTTTGTCGTGAATGGAACGAGTTAGATCCACGAGAATGATGTTACCCAATTTATCGCATTATATTACATATGAAAAGTGAACATGTTTCTTAACAGTTAATATTTTTTTTTAATTTATGGGACTTTTTGATAAATTTATTTGAAAAATGTGCAATATCTCGAGAACGGTTCATGCTAGTGTTCTAAAGTTTATGTCAATCGTTTTCTAAGGAAAAATCACATAATAAATGTCTATTTGCGTAACTTTATTAATGGTTTTGATTTTTTGATGATATTTTCAAAATTTCTCTCGAAAATTTAGGAAGGTTCTGAACATTCGATTGTGTTTTAACACAATAGGCTTCCAATATTCATGGATTGTGATTTTTCTACCAAATTTTATTCGAATCGCTCCATTTGTTCTTGAGATATCGTCTCCACAGACTCACTGACACACACACACAGACATCACTTCAAAAATGCTTAATTCGTGATCAGGCATGCTTGAAACGTGCTCTCCCGTCGAAAACTCGAATTCGAATTTTCGACCCCGTCACAATACTTTCCTTCCGGCCGTCCAAACAGTTACCTTACACCTTTCTTACACCTTTCTTACACCTTTCTGGTAGTATCCGGCCATCCAATCAGCTGCTCTAAGTCGACGGACGAGTCGGGTGGTCTGGGCTTTCGACACCTTTCTGGTAGGTCGGACGGTTCCTTCCTCAACAATACTTTCCTTATACATTATGTATATAAGGAAAGTAATAATGTCATACTAGCTGCGTTTCTCGCAGCTATCGGTCACTAAATATAGAAACTCGTTTTTATAAAAATAAGTTTTTTAACAAATTCTACGCCCTTTACGTAGGTGCAAATGTCTTAAACAAACAAAAGGTACACCCACCCAGCGGACATGGTCCGCCATAAATAAAATGGATAACTGCATGTTAATCGAATCAACAGTAGCTAAGATAAATCAAGTCTCAGATAAAAAATGAGAGTTATGAAGAAAATTATGGCAATTTTCATACAAATACTCTCATATTCGTATAATGGTAGATTCAAAAAATTAAATCTTTATTTTTGAAATCCACGAAATTAAAAAATTGTAAATTCTATCCCTCTCAGTATTTGGAGAGTGATAACTGAACTCTAAGCTAAACCAAAGAAGCGGAAACACCGAGTATTAGTACTCGTTTTTAATGAGTCAACATTTTTGCATTTTTTTCGTGGTATTTTATGCATCTTTATAAATGTATATACAAAAAAAAAAAATACCCTGTAACTTTACTTACATTTAACGTTCGTTAAAAGAAGCGCAAATTTGGGTTAAAAACTAACAAAAGAATATAGTGATGCGATGATGTATGGATTTACTTGATTTAAAAGTGTTTTTGCGGATACTTAAAAATACATGTATATTAAAAATACATTTAGTTTCACTTAAAATACATGCATATTAAAAATACATTTATTTTTACTTAAAATACATGTATTGAAAAATTTAATACATGTATATGAAAAATTTCAAATTTTCAGATGCTTTACGTACATTTTTGGATCATTAGTTCACTTAAAAAACCCTGCTAGGTTCTAGTGCATTTTAAATCGCTCGGACATACAAGAATACACTTTTTGGTCGGGGTGTGTGTGTGGGGGGGGGGGGGAATGAAACTTTAGGGGGGGTGCAAGTTTTCTATTTGCCCTATATAAATATATATAAATGCTGTCACAAAAATATAAGCTAAATTAATATGAAATGTCTCCGGGGGAGGGACTGCGAAGCCCCCCGGAGACATTTCATATTAGCTTATCCGTATGGGGAGGGGGAGAAGCCTCCCATACGTATGTCTGAAAGAAACACTGCATATAAGTACCTACAGAAATTAATAGAATAGATATGATGCCAAAAACATGGAAGCGTCTTGGATCTCTTCATAATTCCTTAGATGTGAAAGAAATCATTGCATTATATGAGGGAAATCATGTTCTACCCCCATCAGAGAATCAGATATTTCACTATATTGTATTGCAGAGAAAATTGAAACAAATATTTTTAAAGTTATCAAAAATCACTGACAAATGGTTTTACATGATATTGCATAATGCGTTTGTAAATGAAATATAAAAATGTTATATGCACATATGTAATGAAACATTTTTATTCGCTTTAATTATTCATTGCCCTTATTCATTGTTCTTTTTTTTTTCTTCTAGGTAGGTGAATTTCTCTTTCGCTGCTGTTTATTTAGTAAGTGTCTTATTTATTCACACTATTCGAGTCTCAAAGTTTATTTTTTTCTCTGTAAAAATTTACTATACGCGGATAATTTGTGTGAAGAAAATTTTTGAGAGTTTTGTGGAATGGTAAAATTAAAAAAAAACTTATAGGACTCTATATATTTCGGTGTTCTAAAGATATTTTTAAGCGAAGCCCATCCCTTTTCATATACCTTGCATTGTCTGAATGACAAAACGCCGTATTATTTCCTCTATAGACTTATTTCTCCATATTTTTCGTAATATATTCATTTAAGTTTTGATGTGGATAGCATATATATGCTTGGGGTTTCTGTTGAGGAAATCGGAGCTTTACGAAAAGTGTAAGCACTTTAGACCCATATACCTCTGAACCGAATAGATGAAAATGCAAATATTTTTTCTTGTTTTAACAGAAATAGGGCAAGGATTATGAATACATATATAAAAAACTTAAATAATTTAATGCACTCTGCTGCAAAAAAAA
Organism: Amaurobius ferox; assembly: GCA_951213105.1. Lineage (NCBI taxonomy): Eukaryota > Metazoa > Arthropoda > Arachnida > Araneae > Amaurobiidae > Amaurobius > Amaurobius ferox. The sequence goes on from OX578145.1 coordinate 145,426,664, forward strand.
AAAATATATACAACCATACAAATTTGAATGACAGCCGCTAAACTCGGAATTCAACTGTCGTTTTAAGAGTTATGCAAATCATCAAACTGTCAGCGAAAGTGATGTTATAGGGCTCATGTGCAACTCGCACGGGAATGACGCATTGTGCAGCACTTAAAACGACCGGTCTCACTAACGGGAAATTGGCAGGTTATGTAGGCTCAAGATGCCCCAGACAGACAACTGCTCGAGAGGATCGTGCTGTCAGAAAAAGAATATCACGTACAAAAGCATTTACCATCCTCCATGATTCTGTATCAAGGGATACTATCCGGGAACGACTGGCAGAAGGTGGGATTAGGTGTCAATGTCCATTAAAGCGCCTACCACTGACCCCTCAATATAGGCAAAACTGTCTGGATTAGTGTAGTCGATCTCGATCAACCTGGACAATGTATTGATGGATGCATGTTGTCTTTGGTGACAAATCCCGCTTCTCGCTCAGTGCTAATGACCGCCGCATACGTGTGTGAAGAAAGACTGGTCAACGCTCCTATCCCGCATTTGTTGTTGTCGCACGTGCGACACACTGCCATTACACGTAGTGTAACAGTCAGGATAACTATATCCTCTAATTGTGCAGCAAACACATCTAACGCCTCGCTTGTATGTCGAGGATATACTACAGCCGATTGTTCTGCCTATTCTATTATTCCGCTCAGGTTCCTCTTATCAAAAAGACAACGCTCAACCACATACTGCACGACTTTCTCAACAATGTCTTCGAGGATTTAATATCCTCCCATGGTCATCAAGGTCTGCAAACCTATTGCAGCCTTCTTAGAATGTCATTGAATTAGCTGACCATTTGCAACATTTGGGGCAGAATCATCAGCAGAATAACATAATCAACTTAATTGACTCTATTACGCATCGTATGTCGGCTTGTATAACTGTCAAAAAAGGATTTATCATTTAATAAAATGTCATGTTCTTTGTTGCCACCATTTCTTAATAAAACGATTTTTTGCTCTCAAATGCTAATCATTTGCATATATCCTCAAACGCACATATGCACGCAGAGTTTCGCGGCTGTAGCTTAATTTCTTATAGGTACATATATTTTTTGTAACAGAGTGTATTTTGAACTTTTTTGAAAAAAAAAACACTTTGAAAATATCTGTCCAAGCGAGTTTTTTTTTTCTTTTTCATTTGCTTACTTTCATTCGAAATATCTTTAAAACTATAAAAAGATAGATATAAATAGTATGCGACAAACATATGTATGAGGAATATTAGTTTCTTAATCTATGTTTATTTTTAAAAATAGCTCTTAGAATTTTCCAGTAATTGTTAAAAAGTATTGAAATTTTCAGTTTTCGAGTTTTTGATGCCTTATAATTCAAGTATTAAAATTTCTGGCATTGGACAATAGGCACGAATTTGCAGCTCTATGAAAGCCCTGCAAATGTATACAACTAGATTTTGCTCTTAGATTTTACTTTAGAATCTGCTCTTAGTTTTCGTAGAATAGTGGCTATAATTTCGATATTTTAGTATTTATACTGCGTTTTCCAATAGATGGGAAAGCTGTAATACTTAAAATACCACGATTGTTCAGCTGAATCTGTTTACTTATTCCTTGGTAAAACATTTGTGCATAACCACCAGATATTTTGTTTTGTTTAAAAAAATTAGGAGGTTAAATGAACTAAAATTGTTTAATTATTAATGGTTAAATGGACTAAAGATCTTTAATGCAAATATTAGGGATTCTAAAGATCTTTGATAATGGGTGAAGGATGAACAGAGTAGATAAAAATATACGTATTCAAGTACATATTTATATGTCACCAGGTAAATTTTACAGATTAACTTAAATGTAAAATCTCGTCAGATATAATGCATAAGTTTAATTTATATACCGAAAAGCAAGTTATTAATATAATTAGATAGTTTGACAAAGTCTATGGTTGGCGTATCTAGATGAAATAGGAACGAAAACTGAAAGTGCTAGCTAGCTATAAACAGTTAGCAAGTCATTTATAGTGCTTTAAAAGCCTGTAAATGAAACAAATGAGTCTGAAAAAGTCGAATAAACTTATTGAATTTTATTGGAGTTTTAGTTTGCAAAATGTTATTCCCGCAAAGCCATTTCGGCTCCATCGGACTATAGCCATCGCTGGTTTTTACCGTATAAAACGGCTCTGAAATTGCATTCCATTTGTAGTAATGTAGCCTTTTATTTGGCAACTGCGCATTTTAAAAGTGGCACCAAGTCGGAACCTTATAAGTCTCTCTTAGCAGTTCTTAAGCAAAGACTCTGGTTTTTACCTTAGAAAGAGGGCTAAAAGCACCCTCGAAGCAGTTGTTGTTGTTGAGATCCAGACCGCCCGACCTACCAGAAAGGGGTAAGGTAACTATTTGGATGGCCGGGAAGTACCCTCGAAACAGTTGTAGTCACAAACAGTTATAGTCACCTAATTATCTTATGTTTTCTTTCTTGAAGGAAGTTTTAAACAGGTTCATACCGGCACGATACCAATATTTTCTCTATACAATACCATATATTGTAGGGAGAGAGAAAATCATTCATGGAGATGACAGAGTATTAATACTAATTCATAGTATTAATACTAATTATCTAACTACCATCCTATAAAAATTTGAATTCGACAAAAAATTGTCATTTTCTCAGTACGTTTTAAATAAACTCATCTTTATCACTTCTTTAGCGATAGAAATATGAAAAAACAGAACTTAATAACTGCTTGATAAAAAAAGATAGAAATAAAAATACTCATCTAGAACAGAAAATTAATAAAATAAGAAGCAGAGAGAGTGTTAGCACACGATATAGAGTTACAACTTTTCGCCGCCAGGTAGAAAAATATACAGAGCAAAAGAGACAGAAAAAAACAAAAAAATATCAGCAGAGAAAATGTCAAATATGATGGATATTTACCCAATTTTCGTTCCGTACGTTCACTGTCGCGTCGTTATATTTTATACAAAAACTATTTTTACTTATTTTTCTGCCCGTCTGTTAGTTGTTACATTTATTTCAAACTGATGATGTAGAGATAGAATTCTTGTCCAGATATTGAGTTGAACCTTTGCTTTAAATGGGTACATTGCGAGAGATGCATATAGTTATCTGAAAGTAATTATTTGATGTAGGCTTTACATTATATTCCCTATAGCTCCTTATTCGTTTTTCTTCATATATTCTGCCATGCATTAATTTAAATTTTATCGAACAAAATGATAATTCACACAATTCTTATAACCGATGACCTCGATTTTGTATTTGCTAATTTCTGTTTATGGACAAGAATTTATATAGACTTTTCAAGATTTTTTGAACATTACAAAAATAAATATACAATGTAAAAAGCACACTAAGTACTAACTAAGCACACTGTAAGAGCACAATATACAATATATTTTAAATCATTATTTTTAACAAAATGACACGAAATAGATATTTATTTAAATTTATATCAAATTTGTTTTAAAACATTTTTTCTTTCATTTAGCACATTACAACGTTGACCAAAATAAAAAAATCACCAAAATAAAAAAAATCTGATGTGGGCAGCACATGACTTTCCCTGCAGACTTATATACACATTATCTTTATTTTAATTAAATTTAATTCAGTATTAATTCAATTTTCGTTCTCATTTGGTAACTAGACTCATTTTCAAAGGTGGCGTAGAGAAAAAACGAAAAAATAAAAATGTCTCGAGAACGGCTAATCCTAGTGTAATGGGGTTGATCTTATTCTTTTCTTCGTTAAAAATTACGTATAAAACAAGCCTTTAATTGATATATTTCATCATACGTAGTTTTTTATTTTAGATTTTGTCGATTTTAGCGGGCCATTTTGCAAAAAAAGGTAAATTATTTTTTCCTAAGCATACCAAAGTCTAATCAGCACCAGGGTGACCCACAAGCGACTTATCTACCAAACTTTCTGAAATTCGATCCATTAGATTTTCAGCTAGAGAGGATACACATTTTCGCAGGCCATTTCGCAAAAAAAGGCGGGTTCTTTTATACCAAATCGTACCCAAAACTAATCAGCACCAGATTCGCCCACAAGTGGCTTACTTACCAAATTTTATTAAATTCGGTCCATTAGTTTTTTAGTTAGAATGGATACAAAGTATGCAGAGACAAACACACAGACACACACACAGACGTCACGCTAAAAATAGTTTTTTCGTATTCTAGAGGTCTCGAAACGTGTAGATCCGTCAAAAACTCGAGTTGCGCATTTCGGCATGATTCCAATACTTCCCCTATACATTACCATGTATTGCAGGAAAAGTAAAAACTTAATCTCGAGAATAGCTTGTGTTAGAGTAATGAAATTGACCGTTGAAATTACGTATGAAACAATAATTCGAATTATTATTTGACCTTATTTAGTCTTACTTCAAATATTGTTGATTTTTGCAGGCCATTTCGAAAATATGAGAAGTTTTATTTATTTCTTTACATTGTTTGGAAATCTAATCTGCAAAGGGTGTTCCATAACTGACTTAACTATCAAATTTTATGTAATTTTGGCAATTAATTAGAGTGGATACATACATTGCACACATAGACTGTCCATACACAAACAAACATGCAGACATTCACACGCGCGAACAAATGCACGTCCGGATAAAACTAGTATATTCGTATTCTAGAGATCCCAGAATGTGTAGTCAACATCTCTAGTTCCAATTTACGAGCTTACTCCAATACTTTTCGTATACATTGCCATGCATTCTAAGGAAAGTAAAAATACTTCATTATTAACGGCATAAACAGTTAAATAAATGTACCGACTTGGCACAAGATTTTTTTTCATCATAATAATTAAAGGATAAAACAGTTATTACAACAAAGTTAGGTATTTCTCTTTGTTTTGTGATAAAATTTTAAAGTTACTTTGCAAAACACAAAAAACACTGATTTTTTTTTTTTTTTAAGCATTTTTTCAATTATGGAGATTTTTTATAAAGTTTTACAGAATTTTTCTGAGCGTCAACTTTTTCAAAGAGATGATCATAGCAATCATTTCTACCAACTAAAACCATCTTCATTGTTCCATACATGCACTCATCTAGCCTGTACTATAGACACCGTTACCAAGTTGGCGACATTCCGCCAAATTCGTCGCCAAAATCTCGCCAAGTTTTATGGACGAAGAAATAAGTTATTCTTACAACAGATAAATGACTATTGGCGTTCAAATACAAAAGTATTACTTAAAGTATCTTTTTTCATGAATGGAACGAGCTAGATCCATGAGAATGATGTCACCCAATTTATCGCATGGTATATGAAACGTGAACATGTTTCACAATAGGAAATATATATTTTTTTATTTTATATAACTTCTTGATACTTTTTTTGAAAAATGTACAATATCTCAAGAACGCTTCATGTTAGAGCTCTAAAATTTATGTCAATCGTTTTCTAATGAAAAATTACATAAGATATGTCTCTTTGCGTAACTTTATTAGCGGTTTTGATTTTTTGACGATTTTTTCAAAATTTCATTCGAAAATTTAGGGGGGTTCTGAACATTCGATTGCGAATAAAAACAATAGGCTTCAGTGTTTACGGATTGTGATTTTTGTACCAAATTTTGTTTGAATCGGTCCATTCTTTCGTCAGTTATCGTCTCCACAGACTCACTGACACACACACATACTTTTACACACACACACCCACACACCCACACATCACTTTAAAAATGTTTGATTCGTGATCAGGGATGCTTGAAACGTGCTCTCCTGTCGAAAACTCGAATTCGAATTTTCGACCCCGTCACAATACTTTCCTTATACATTATGTATATAAGGAAAGTAATAAGCAAAATGGCAATACAAATTAACTATTTAGCACCGTTGGGCTAGATATCGAACAGGACCTCCTCCTCACATAAATGGTACTGAAACATGAAAGTAATATAAATATCTAGATCAATTGAAAACAACCTGAACAGCTAACAGTCAACAGAAAAGGACAAAAATAGATGTTAAGAAAAAAGTTAATTCCATAGAAATGACGATATATTTGCAATGTATTGTCAGAAAATTGCCAATTTATTGCCTTCATTTGTCTCGTTCTCTCGTTCTTAAACAAACAAGGGAACAAGACAATCTTTAAAGATTATTTTTATATTTTTAGAACTCATTATTATGAAGGAGAAATATTAAAAAAAAATTAAATGACAGAAATTCATAATAATCAAACTACGACCCTAACAAAATTTTTGGAGCTCGTCAAACTGAATTATCTATTTCTCCCTCCGAAAAAATAAAGTAAGCTCTTTCGCTTTTTTCAGCACCAGAGGAAAAGTAACAGAATTAATAACTGCTCGAAAAGCAGATAAAAAATACAGACTCATCGTCTGAAGCAAAATTAATAAAATAAAGACCAGAGGGAGGATAAGAACGATAAAGAGCTAAATCTGCTCATTCCCAGTTATAAAAATATATAGCTAAGGTAAAAGGAAACAAAATAATGAAGAGAGAAAGTGTCAAAAATGATTGATTTCTAACCAATTTTCATCCGGTGCTTACGTTTTTGCGCTGTCTTATTTTATACAAAACTACTTTTTCTTATTTTTTTATTGCTCCTCATTTGCTGGTTGTTATATTTAGTTCAAACTGATGATACAGGGTCACATTAGAGGCAGTCTCTTTTCCTGGCGATAGAATTGAAACGTACGAACTATATTTATATCTAAAGCAGAGAAAAACATTGTTGTACGTTGGCCCATATATATTTAATCAATAAGGAATCAATGGATTTACAGCGCAGTCACTTCTGTTCTATAACAGGGAGCTGCATAAAAGCAATAAAGCTCTTAAATGATAATTCGTCACCACCCCTGGACTAAGATGGTTCCGCAGTCATTGCTAATTTTCAGACAGTGCATATGATGATTATATACGATAGTTTTTTGGTTATACGGTGTATGTGATCAGATGATTAATAAGCACAAAACGCCCTAAATCAAGGATTTCAGAATTTTCCTGGTAGAAAGTCTAACTTTGAATAACAGTAGAGTAACAATAGGGTGCGATGTTAGCCCCACTCACAGTTAATAAATTTCAAACCGCTGACGAATGCAGCTAAGCGACTATAACAGAGCACTGCATAAAATTAACAAGAAAAATCAATCATGCATAAGCATTGATTATGAAACACTTTCCAACTGAAATGCAATTTCATTTAAAAATTTCTAAAATGTGAAACCTTCAGTGGTGATATCTTTTACATTATCACAGTACTACAGTAATTTATTATACTTAAATATTTAAAACTCAATCGAAATATAAATCATCTGATTCTCTATGCAAAATCAATGAATATTTCATTCATATAACTTGTATTCCAGACTCCAGAGCTAAATAATTTTGTGTGAAAAAAATTCAGCAATTCTTATGTAATTCACCTTACAATCGCTTGAGATATTCGCATTCTGCATAAGTTAAAATTAGGCTTCGTTGAAGAAATAATAAAAGTTTAGGGATCATTTAAAATCACAACTATTGTAATTGCGTAGGCACGGAATTTAGATACACGTATAATACACAGATAATATGTGTGTATGTGTGTGTGTGTGTGTATGTATTCAAAGTATTGGAATAGTGCCGAAGATCGGAACTCGAATTTTCGAAGGATCTACAAGTTTTGGGACTTCTAGAACACGAAAAAACTATTTTTAAGAAGATGTCTGTGTGTGTAAGGGTGTATCTGGGTATGTTTCTGTGTCTCTGTGAGGATACTATATCCACTCTAATTAAAAACTAATGGACCGAATTTCATAAAATTTGGTAGGTATGTTTTTTGTGGGAAACTCTGATGTTCATTAGATTATAGTACGATTCGTAATAAAAGAATCTGCCTTCTTTGCGAAATGGTCGGCAGAAATTGCCTTTGTCCACTCTAGCTAAAAACTAATGGAACAAATTTAACAAAATTTAGCGTATAATATTTCAATAACCTACAAGTGATTTATATACCAAATGTAACAAAATTTGGTATATAAATCATTTGTAGGTTTTTCTAGTACGATTCGGGAAAAAGGAACGGGCTATTTTTGCGAAATGGCCCGCAAAAATCGTTAAATATAAAAATAAAAGACTACGTGTGCTCAATTATATCAATTAAATTCCTATTTTATACATGATTTTTGACAACAAAAAGAATAAGACTAACCCCATTACTCTAGGACTAGCCGTTCTTGAGATATTCTAGTTTTTTCGCATTTTCGCTACGCCACCTTTGACAATAAGTCCAGCTATCAAATGAGAACCAAATTTAAGTTTAACATGCAAATTCAATGTCATTTAAAATACTTATGGGTGTTATTTTGTGCAGATAAACTCAAATTATTATTGAAGAAATAAAGATAACGTGAATATGAGTCTGAAGGGAAAGACATGTGCTGCCCACATCAGAATTTTTAACAACATTACAACAATGATTTATAGAAGTGAACGGGGATTATTTGCAGGCCATTTCGAAAAAAAAAATGTAGGATCTATATTTAAAGATCCACCAAATTTTTGTAGAATAAAATGTTCAACAAATTTAAGCTGTGTACCAAATTTTAACTCTCTAGGATGTAGGAAAGTGCATTAAAAATGCCATCAAATAAGTATATCTTGAAGAGTTATTTAAAATTAAAAAAAAATTTTTTTTAAATTGTTATCTACCAAATTTATTTTAAAATGTGAAGCCTCTTTCATATACAAAATAATTAAATACTTGGAAAGATATTTATTATATAATATATCTCTTGTTTCCTTCTGGAGGATATCCTAAAAGTCAGAATTTAATTGAATTTGTTTTTCTCCCTATATTAAATAATTTTTAATTAAAAAACTATTTAACATATTTTACTGAAATTTTTTTTATATATTTTATGGGATAATGTGAATATTTTCTAAAAATTTCGGAGCAATTTGTGAATTTTAAATTTGCTTAAAAAATGTTTGAAAAATTAGGTCCCATAGGGTTTAATGTATTTCATTCATTTTTTCAACCCGGGTTCAATAAAAAACTAACTGGGTGATATTATTTATTTATATTCCCATAGGTCCCACAGACCGTCTGAAAAACATACTAAAATTTCATTTTGATAAACTTATTTTTACGGCAGTTATCGTGCTAACGGACAGACAGACAGAGAAGCAGACAGACAGACAGAATAAACAAAGCCGTAAACACTTTTCAACTATGTTGTAAAGTGTTAAAAACCGATCAAACAAGCTTCACTGTGTTCCTGAGTGCTTAGAATTTTATTAAAGTTGGGCGGGGCTAATAATATACTACTCAATATTGCTACCAAAAATATTCTAAAATTATTGCTTTAAGGAGTTTTGTACTCATTGACGTGCTAACAGCCATTTTAAATCTAGATTTATTCATTTTGGAGAACATTTACACCGAAAAATGACAGAATTAAGACATAAAATAGCTAAGATGGAAATATATCTACCTACGATATTTAGCCATTTTTTTACATGATTCTAACCATAAAGTTCATCTAAGTGTTCATTGTCCTCTTATTGATTATTTGTCTCCTCGCTTGCATCGTGCTGAAGAGTGACTGCGAAGCAATGATTCACGGATGGTGATGTATGACCAGTTAATCACTTTCTGGCATCAGTGGATTGTTTACCAATAAGAGTAATGACAAGTAAACTTTAGGCTGCGCCACTGCGAACTTCTACTGTACTAAGTCCAATAATAACCCACATTCGCTTATATCCTTTCTAACAGTGTGGACGATTTTCCATGTTCTAAAAAGTTTGTCACACCCCTCTTAATTTTTAAGTTGTCACGAGATTTCGTTCTACCTCACCCATCTCTTTGTTAATGAATTTGAGGTTGCCGTTTTTAGTTTGAAAAGCTGATGCCATTTCTGCAGAATGAAAGAATATAAATGGTACTCCCCCACCTCACATATTCTCTAACCTTTCCCGTTTTCTTACTTCTGATTGCAATAGATAAAACTATTTTATGAAATTAATTTTGTTTGGTAATTTAGAGAATATTAGATGTCATTATAAAGGAAATGAGACTCTGTAAATAAGTCTATCATCCGATAATTCGATATGTCTGTCTCCATGTCCTTCTAACTGTTTCTCCACTTTACACATGATCCAATCGTTAAAGAATCCTCCAAGCAAACGGAATCCAGTTGTTATTGAAGTCTCCAAACTAACTTGACATAATCTTTTTTTTAGCCTCTCTGCAATAAATGGAATTCAATATCCGATACCGTAACCGTAGCGTTGTTTGGACCTTTAACTTTAAAATTATGAAAATTTTATAAACAAAGACAGACGGCAAAAGCAAAGGCAGACTGTGGGCATAGACCTAAATACCCTTTTCACATGACTAAAGTCTATATCGCCTGCTCAAGGGCCATAATGAAATATCTATATTTCTGCCCCTAATAAAAAGTCCAAATACGTAGACTACAAGATATTGTTTAATTGTAAAATTGATTTCTATAATAATAAAAAATGCCTGTTTGTCTGTATCAGCTATAACAGAAATTCTAAACGTATTAAGGACGCAAAATTTTGTGCACAGGTACTTCAGGACCCGGGATAATACGCCTAAGGTGAGATATTTTTAAAATTCGAATTAGTTGTTTAGTTATTTTAATTCGAAAAATTGACGTTTACTGGCCACCATCTTTTTCATGATGCCGGTGCAGCCATCTATATTCCCGTTCATAAAATTAAATTACAATGTAGCATTAAAAATTCAGATATAAGAGCAATGAGTCACAATATTCATGATTTAAAAAAAGAAAATATTCCTGGGTCTCTAGGCAATATCACTGTATGGGGTGATACTACCCAACTTGGCGACATCACCCAGTTTGAATGCTTCAACCTTCAGTATGTGTCAGCATTTGAAAACATGGCATTATTTGAGGACAAAAGGGACATTAACAAGAAAGATCAATCATGCTTAATGCATTGATTATGAAACACTTTCCAACTTCAATGCAATTTTATTTAAACATCTCTAAAATGCAATACATTCCTCGGTAATATTTTAAAACTTATCACATTACTACATTAATTTATTATATTTGAAAACTCAAACCTTCATCGAAAAAAATGAACTTCATTCAAATGACGGCATTGAAATATAAATTGCCTAGTTTAAACATCTCTAAAATGCGATACATTCCTTGGAAATAATTTTAGAAGTATCATAATACTATGATAATTTATTATATTTGAAGACCTCATCGAAAACAATTGAAATTCATTCAAATGACATCACAGAAAAAATAATATGCCTAGCTCTATAAAAGCAGCATTTCATTCATAAACAATTTCCCATTAATTTCATTCATCACAATACTATAATAATTTATTTTATTTAAAAATTGAGACCATGGAGCTACAAGTAATTAAACTCTATGCTTAAAACTTCATCGAAAAATATCGTCCTTCTCTCTATAAAATCAATGAATATTTCATTCATTTCAGCTATGCAGACTCCATGAGCTAAATAATTTTTTGTTAAAGAAATACAGCAATTCTAATACCACTCCTTCTACATATTTTGCTGTTTGCGTTTTACATAAGTGAAAAATAGGCTTCGTTGTATAAATAATCAAATTTGGATGATCATTTAAACTCAAATATAATGTCATTGCGTTGTTTCAGTATGCAGATGCACAGAATTTAAGCAAAAATAAAGTGGTTTTAGGACGAATACAACACTCAATATGAATTAAAACGAACTTTAAAAATCACGATTTTGAGACAAGATAGACGCCATATATCATTTAGAAGTGGGTCACGTGATCTTTTCATATCATGGTCATGTGATCGCTTCATATAAGAGGTGTAATTAATATTTTAATTTTTATTTAAAAATCTACTGAATATATTTCGCTGAATTTTTTTTTATATATTTTATGGAACAATTTTAATATTATCTAAAATTTTCGAAGCAATTTGTGAATTTTAAATACGCTTAAAAAATATTTGAAAATTAGATCCCATAGGGTTCAATGTATTTCATTTTTTCAACCCGGGTTCAATCCAAAACTAATTGGGTGGTATTATTCATTTATATTCTCATAGGTCCTACAGACCGTCTGAACAACATACTAAAATTTCATTTTGATTAAGTCATTTTTACGGCAGTTATCGTGCTAACGGACGGACAGACAGACAGACAGAATGAACAAAGTCATAAACACTTTTCAACTTTGTTGTAAAGTGTTAATTATAAATGAAGATTTTTTTATATTATATATTTCGTACTAAAAATGGGTGTACAACTAATCATAAATATGTTTCATTCTATTAATTTTTCTTCTCTGTGTTCTTACTTCTCCACCTTGTATTGTAGGTCTCTCAATCAGCCCATGTGATATATATTATTAATATAAACGACTATCTCACTGAGAAGCAGCTTAGTACTGCTAAATTTTTACCAGAAAAAGTTGATGAAGTTATTTACCATCTCAGCATCTTTTGTTTCTACCAAAAAGGAATTAGAGAAAAAATTCCTAGAAGTGGTAGGGACACATACATGATAATATTTATAATCTGAGAAATAAAAATAGTCAAAGTATGAGCTCGAGAATTAGAAACTCCAGAATCAAAACTCGAGAATTAGAAATGAACTCAACTCTTTTGCTTTTTTAGCGACAAAGTAAAGAGCAAAATTAATAATTGCTTGTAAAAAATATAAAATAACAAGAAAGATCAATTATGCAGAAAGCATTGATTATGAAACACTTTCCAACTTCAATGCAATTTTATATAAACATCTCTAAAATGCGATACATTCCTTGGTAATATTTTTAAAATTATCACAATATTACATTAATTTACATTAATATTACATTAATTTACATTAATATTACATTAATTTACATTAATATTACATTTACACAATATTACATTAATATTACATATTTGAAAACTTCATCGAAGAAAATGAACTTCATTCAAATGACGGCATTGAAATATAAATTGCCAGGTTTAAACATCTCTAAAATGCGATACATTCCTCGGTAATATTTTTAAAATTATCATAATACTACAATAATTTATTATATCTGAAAACTTCATCGAAAACAAATAAACTTTATTCAAATGGCGTCATCGAAATATAAATCGCCTCTATATAAAAGCAGCATTTCATTTATAAACATTTTTCCAATCGTTTCTTTCATCACAATACTATAATAATTTATTTTATTTAAAAATTTGTAAATTGTTATATACCATATTTATTTTAAAATGTGAAGCCTCTCTTACATATAAAATTATTCAACTCTTGGAAAGATATTTATTATGTAATATATCTATTTTTTCTTTCTGGAGGATATAGCAAGAGTCAGAATTTAATTGAATTTGTATTTCTCCTTATATTAAATAATTTTTATTTAAAAAATTACTTAACATATTTTACTGAAATTTCTTTTATATATTTTATGGGATAATTTAGATATTTCCTAAAACTTTCGAAGCAATTTGTGAATTTTAAATATGCTTAAAAAATGTTTGTAAAATTAGGTCTCATACGGTTTAATGTATTTCATTTTTGCAACCCGGGTTCAATCCAAAACTAATTAGGTGATATCATTCATTTATATCCCCATAGGTCCCACAAACCGTCTGAAAAACATACTAAAATTTCATTTTGATAAAGTCTTTTTAACGTCAGTTATCGTGCTAACGGACAGACAGACAGACAGAATAAACAAAGTCATAAGCACTTTTCAACTATGTTGTAAAGTGTTAAAAACTATCTCGTCAGAAACAAAATTAATAAATTAAATACGAAAGGAAGTTCAGTAATATAGAGCTACAACTTTTTGTCTGGGTAGAAAAATATATATACCCCACGGGGGAAAATAAAGAGAAAATGTCAAAAATGATTGATTTCTTACCAATATTCACCCGTACTTGCATTTCCGCGGCATTGCATTTTATACATAAACTGTATTTCTTTATTTTTCTGACTTCTCATTCTGTAGGTGTTATATTTGGTTCAAATGGATGAAGCAGGGAAAAGGGCTTAATATATAGCAGCCTTTTTGTCCGGAGAATTGAATCGAACTCCTAGCTGCAAAAAGAGTTTTATTGCCGATGCATGTTAGTTATGTGTGATACATATGGGACATTTTGTTCTCAACTTTCAAATCGAGTAACATTTTACAAAACATATATTTGTCATCAACTAGAACAAACAAACGTAATTTGATTGATGACTAAAAAATCCACTTTTTTTTTAAATGACTTTTGAATAATTCTTATGATTTATATGCTTACCAAATAAATAACAGAATGAAAAAGAAAACAAACCTTTTTTTTTTAAGGCAAAATTTGATTTTATTCGAACTTATTTTATAACGCTACTCCTCTATTGGGTTTAAAAGGCTGTTTTTTTTTAATGTTGATAAAACTAATATGTGAAAAACTAAAAGTAGAGAAAATGCACTTTAAAGCATTTGGTCCTGAAATTAGTCCATATTGTTTGGATTTGTGTAAAAAGCAAACCACATACTGTTCCTATCTTTTAGATTAATTTTCAAGTGTTTTAAACTGCATGTAATTCCCTCTTTTAGCTTCTTTTATAAGTAAGAAAGCCTAATTATAATTTACACTTGCTGGTCTTTTTCTGAACATAACCTTTAAATGCTCTCGTATTTTCTCTGTTTTCACATCCTCATGTCCAAAAGAGATTTTTGAAACCTCCTGGGTTTTCATTAGGGTCTTTGTGGCTTCTACATTGGATTCGTAGACGACTTCTCCATCATCTGACCATGATTTTCGGACTTCTGTTTTCTAGGCATAACATGATAGAAACGTAACAACAACATTAAAGTTACAGTGCAGTGACATTTTCTTCTGAGTTAAAAACAAATTATCCGCTATAAATATATATTTTTATTTTTTTGAGCAAATAATTTATGTACCTCTTTGAAAATTTGTCAAGTTTTTTTTTTCAATTATGGCTGAAATTGCAGTGTTAATCCCCTTTAAGGATTATAAATTTTCCTGTGAATTTTATTTTTTATCAACCACAAGAAAATGCTTGACGAAAACAAAAATGGTAATAGCTATATAACAAGTAGCTATATGAATGCATTACTGCTTAAGATAATTATAATTAGAAAATACGAAATGTACAGTACGTAATTTTCTCCACATATTTATAAATTTAAATCTGATGGTGGAAATAATAATACAATTTATAGCTTCCTTATCATTGAAAACAAATGTTTTATTTTTATCTTACATAATAAAGGAAGATGTGTCTGTCTGTCTGTCTGTGTGTACAGTTTGTAGCTCGAAATCTATGCGTCGTACTACCATGAAATTTGACACTTAGTTACTTCTCGACGTATGCAGGAGCACCTCGGTGTTATTATTTTTTTACTTCGAATTTGTGTTTCAATTATTTTATATTTTAAGGCGATATTCACGCAAATCGATTACTTAGTGACCTAAAATATTATCACAGACCGTCAGAAAGACCAAAGAATTCTCTTTGAAACAAACTTTGTCCATACGATGAATCAACAAATTTTATTGAATTTAAAAAATAATTACTTTTCGTGCGTTTTAAACTTCTCTTATTTTTATATTACGATATACTAAATCTGACACGCTATCCAACATTCATATTTTTCAAGCTCCTAAATATATCACAGACTGCCCCAGAAAAAAATAATTTATAAATTGATTAATTATACATTTTTAAACCAACGATGTCTTCAGTTTTTGTAGTCTTCGTAGTGGGTCTACACCGATTAGACCTTCGACTTTTAACTACTAACGCCATCTATTGTCGTTATAGTACGTTTTCCCAAGTTTTTCTAACCTTGCGAATTTAAAAGGTATGTTCTAATATTTTTAATTTGGTATTATATTATCATCATGAGTAATGTGCTGAAATTAAACTGAAATTGAATGAAAATTCGCTAAGATAGAAATAAATTTCGGCTTTAAAGAAACTTTTTTTGCGTTTTTCATTTATTTGTGTTACGAGAATGATTCCCTCTAGTTTTTGGGCATAGAATGTAAAGTTTCAGTAAATGGCTGGTTTTGTGATTGGGGGGGGGGGGACTGCATTTCACGCCCGTAGCGCCGATTTACACTGATTTTTATTTTGCCATTTTATATAAGTACCCTGCTTTATTTCCCCGGCAACCGCGGGCGCATTTTCCAGTTTTGTGTGTGTGTGTCTGTATGTGCAGTAGCGGGAAATCTAGATGCCGTACAGTCATGAAATTGGTATACAGGTACTTCAGGACCTGAATAGGTGCACTTCGGACTTTTTTTTTAACTTTGAATTAGTTTCAGTTTGGGCGATATTCACACAAATTCGGGTTTCGGCATTGCGATTTAGGGATGGTGTTGTATCACGCCCATTGCGCCACTGTACACGGATTTTTATTTTATTATTTTATATAACAACTTAGCTTTCATTTTCCGGCAACGACTTATACGTTGTCCAGTCGATTAAATTAAGCATATGGAATATATTTTTCTATCCAGAAATAGTGCGATCTCTGTGGAAAAGTAATATTTCTAATATCTCGAGAACAGTTCCAATTCCTAAACAAGTATGTATTTTTTAATTGTAGTTCAAAATACTAACAAAACAGTTACTCGTTTTAAACCACTTAACATATTACTTTTTTAATTTTTTTCTGTATTCAAAAAGTATTAGCTTGAGAATGGCACGAAGTAACATTCTTTCTTTCATTTCCATTGAAATAAAATAATTTCATATAAAATTACTGTTGTTTACAATTTAAAAAATTTTTTAAATTTTTGAAAAACTGAAAAATTAAAGAACTTCTTCTGAATGGAACTTCCTAAACATCAATAGGTCGTTATAGAAAGTTGTTTTATAGCATATATTAATCATATCAAAGTCTAGTTTTTCTTTTTTTTTACGTAATGTATTCACCAACAAAATTTCCTGGCGATACATGCAATTGTTTTTCAGTTTTTGTATGTATAACTCTCATATACACATACAGACGGACATTTTTCGGAAAATAATTCGAAATGTTTTCAAAAAGTCTTAACTGTGCTCCCCCGTTAAAATCTTGAATTTGATAATTTATCATAAAACAATATTTTCTCTATAAAATAGCATGAAATATTAAAATTACAATATTATAATAGTCCACAGTAACTTTGCACTTATTGGTGGCAAGAATTTTGCCATGATACTGTTTTTAAAATGTTCTTCTTGAAAGATATATTTTTCAGGATCTGGTATAGATAGAGCTCAGATGGTGACTGATTCGGATTCAACATTAAATTATAAAATAGATTGGAGGCTCACTAAGGATTTCCACTTCTGTTTTTTTTTTCGGATTCAAACATTTGCATTTTTCTTGAAACGTCTGCATCTCAAAATTGGCTGGAGATAGAGCTTCGATGGTAATTTATGTAGGTTTAGCATCAAATTTTGGGGGACATAAGAGTGTTTCATTAAAAATTTTCACTTTCGGTTTCTTTTCCACCTTCGGTTCAAAAATTCTACTTAAAAAATTTATTTCTCAGTATTAGCTAAATATAGAACTTAGATATTGACTGATATGGATTCAGTATAAAATACTGAATGGAGTTTAAGTATTTCTACAGGCAGTTCTGGAGATGTCACTTACTATTCAAAAATTTATATTTTCCTTGAAACATCTATTTCTCAGAATATGCTATAGATACAGCTTAGACGATAACTGATATAGATTCATACATTCCATTTTAGAGGATTAGGGGATTTACAAAGTATTTTCACTTCCGGTTGAAGAAATGTCCTTGAAACATCTATTTGTCAGGATTGACTATAAATAGAGCTTAGGTGATGGCTGGTATGGATTCAGCATCGACTTCTAGAAGCCTAAGGGATTCACTAAGGAGTTTCATAACCGGTTTCGTAGATATCTCTCTGGTTTTTACGAAAATTTGCATGACCGTAAAAAATATGTATGCAAAAAAAGAAGTAAAATGCTTAATAATACAGTAAAATGTACACACCGTTTGCCACTCTACAAACGTTTCATCACTAATTTTTTGAATGTTTTGATTCTTGAATTATTTTCAGTTTCATCAACCATCCGTTAATCCGGCGTGATGTAAGAGTCGTACAAAAGAGGGTATATTGCACTAACATGGACATTATATACAACCCTCCCTCGAGAAAGAAATCTGCTTAATACGGAAAAATATGAGCTCCCTCCAACTAACTCACCGTATTAAGTTAATGCTTTCTAAATCTTCCGACCATCTTTGCCAATCTCTTTCCAACAGGAAACAAATGAAAAAATAGCGCCAAGCAGATTGAGCCCAAATACTCTCACGGAGAAAATAAAAATAACCAATAAAAAGGACTTCTAGATAAAATGGGAGAATTCCTGCGGCTCAAGCCCCAGAGGGCAACTTAATTCTGGAGAATTTTTACTTTCTCTTAAGAAAAACAGTCATTTCTCTTATTCGCTTCTCAGACCTTTTTTGTGTGTTTCTATTTATATCCCTTTTGGGATAATTTGATCCGCCACACCGTTCAAAATGTCCGCCGAGCGGAGGCGTTCCACATATTCCTGTCCGATATTTTCTCGTGAGAGGACTCTGGAAAATATTATTGTAACATAACTACTAAAAAAGGCAAGGTAAACTGTGTACTTTTAGCTGTTATATATTTACGACATATCCTCAGGAATTGTAATTGTGTTCTCTGGTTACAAGAATGAGTTCAAATTTCGGAATAACTAAATAACAACGCCGGCAAACATGAACAATTTACAGCTAATAACACTCTATCTTAGAAAGTTACAAAACAACTGTCTAGTGCAATAAACAATCCATTAAATGATCAACTCATTCGCAAAATAGATCAAGTTCTCGAGTCACTGACGTATTTCCAATTCCCTTTGCACATATCGTGTTCATTTCTCCATTTGGACGGTGACCTTTTATATCCTGTATGGGAAACTCTCGAAAGAACTGTGTAACTTGCGAGATTATTAATCAATTACGAAATTTGATAATCTTTCCGAATTCGCCAAAAGTTGCCAAGTGGACAATATGTCGCCAAATTTGTCGACCTTCAAATAAAAACACTGGTTACCTGTAAATGTCGCTTTTTCTTGTGGTTAGGCAATATGCTAGGTAGATATTTTAGGTACTGATTACCATATTTATTATAGTTTCCATTTGCCATATCGCGTGACGCAACCACTATACTACTGAATAGTAATATACTTGCAAAGGCAAATTGTGTGGTCATGCTTTTATCACTTATATCTATTGAAATACCCTACAAAATATCTGGCTGTTATGACGTACTATATGTAATCACCAATCGTTTAGGAACACTGAAAAATCGCCAACATGACTCTTACACTGTAAAACATATACTATACTCAGATGTTCAGTAGGAAAGAGAAATCCAGCTGTTCTGCAGAAAGTGAAGTTTTCTATTAAAATCGGTAACTTTACAAGACGCTTTTATTACGTCGCTTCCTGCCTCTCTTCGATTAAATCCAATGGATTATCTTGTGTATTATTTTTTATGCACATTACAGCCCATTTTAACTGTAAAATACAGGGGTATAAGGTAAGTTCCGAATTTCAACGACCATACATACATATAGCTCTGTCGTTTGCAGGTGGAGGTAATCCCTCCCCCATTGGTGGAAAAATTATGTTAATGCTCAATAGGGTCCATATTGATAAAACAAAATCCATCACTCACCCTCTCCTTACTCGAAAATAATTAATTACTATTAAATTGATAATATGACACTAAATGGTATTGAGCCTAGGCTGACTTAAGCTGCAATCTACTTTAAATTTGAATCCAACTACCTGGTATGACAGACACAGCTGGTCAACATGGAGATTCTAAAATGTTAAGACACATGACATGCTTTCTTGCTGTCAGTATATATTGACGCTGAGCTTTCGGTAGATATGAATATTATTCCAAACGGTCTGTGACTAGCAAGTATTTGTATTACTTTCCTTATATACATAATGTATAAGGAAAATATTGTGACGGGGTCGAAAATTCGACAAAAATTGCCTTGTCAAAAATTGCCTATAAAACAAGAATTTAATTCATATATTTTAGCATACATAGTCTTTATTTACTTTTTAGATTTTGGCGATTTTTGTTGGTCATTTAGTAAAAAAGGCAGGTTGTTCTTTTAGGAATCGTACCAAAATATAATCAGCACCAAAGTGCCTCACAAGTAACTTAGTTACCAAATTTTGTGAAATTTGGTCAATTAGTATTTTAGCTATGGTGAATACATGAAATTTTTGCTGGCCATTTCGTAAAAAAAAGGCAGGTTGTTCTTCTCCAAATCGTACCAAAATCTAATCCACACCAAAGCATCCTACAAGTAACTTATCTACCAAATTTTGTGAAATTTAGGCAATTAGTATTTTAGCTAGAGTGGATATATGAAATTTTTACGAGCCATTTCGCAAAAAAGGCGGGTTCTGTTTTTGCGAATCCTACCAAAATCTAAACAGCACCAGGGTCTCACCCAAGTGCCTTACATAACAAATTTTATGAAATTCGATCCATTAGTTTTTTAGTTAGAGTGGATACATACATTGCACAGACAGACTGACACACAGACACAAACAGACGTCACGCTAAAAATAGTTTTTTCGTATTCTAGAGGTCTCGAAACGTATAGATCCGTCGAAAACTCGAGTTGTGATTTTCGGTATGATTTCAATACTTTCCCTCTACATTACCATCTATTGCAGAAAAAGTAAAAAATCTGATGTGAACAGCACATGACTTTCGCTGCAGACTTATACTCACGATCTCTTTATTTTAATTCAATTTAATTCACTTTTAATTCAATTTTCGTTCTCATTTTGTAACTGAACTTATTTTCAAAAGTGGCGTAGCGAAAACACGAAAAAACTAAAATATCTCGAGAACGGCTAGTCCTAGTGTAATGGGGTGGGTCTTATTATTTTCTTCTTTAAAATTTACGTATAAAACAAGGATATACTTTCTAGAGGTCCCCAAACGTGTAGATCTGTCAAAAACTCGAGTTGCGATTTTCGGTATGATTCCAATACTTTCCCTATACATTACCATGTATTGCAGGGAAAGTAAAATGTGTATCTAGTTCTGGATCTTTTGGTAACAAAGCTGAATAAAATATTTTGCGAACATTCGTTAATATTTATGGTAGCTATCATGTACACAAGAAATCGACCACATATAAACAGACAGACGGATATCACTCTAAAAATAGTCATAACGTGTTTAGAAGTTCCTAAAAGAAATGTTATAATCAACGTCTCCAAATCCAAATTTTTCTAGAAAACAATACTTTTACTTTCCCTGCAATACATGGTAATGTATAGGGAAAGTATTGGAATCATGCCAAAAATCGCAACTGGAGTTTTCAACGGATCTACACGTTTGGAGAACCATTTTTAGCTTGACGTCTGTGTGTGTGTGTGTGTGTGTCTGTGTGTCTGTCTGTCTGTCTGTGCAGATTTTGTATCCACTTTAACTAAAAAACTAATGGACCGAATTTCATAAAATCTGGTAGGTAAGTCACTTGTGGGCGACTCTGATGCTGATTAGTATGGGGTACATTTCGGGGTAAAGCAAAAGAACACGCCTTTTTTTGCGATATGGTCCGCAAATATTGTTGTATCCACTCTAGCTGAAAAACTATTGGAAGAAATTTAAAAAAAATCGGTTGATACGTCGCTTGTGGGTCGTCCTGGTGTTGATTAGATTTTTGTACGATTCGGAAAAAAACAACCTACTTTTTTTGCGAAATGGCCTTCAAAAATCGTCAAAATCTAAACTAAAAACTACGTATGCTGAAATATATCCATTAAATGCTTGTTTTATACGTAATTTTTAACGAAGAAAAGAATAAGATCAACCCTATTACACTAGGACTAGCCGTTCTCCAGATATTTTAGTTTTTTCGTATTTTCCCTACGCCACCTTTGAAAATAAGTCCAGTTACCAAATGAAAACGAAAATTGAAATAAAAGTGAATTATATTTAATTAAAGTAAAGAGAACGTGGATATAAGTCTGCAGGGAAAGTCATGTGCTGGCGACATCAGATTTCTCTATACTATATTCTAAAGTCGGAGAAAAAAATCACAGTTATATGCACTAAATCCACTGACTGATTGGGTGATTAAATAACACATCAAAATTATCAATCGCTTAAAATGTAACTAGAATCGTGATTTTGGATATCTTTCGATACATCTCAACATCGAGATCAAGGGAAGAAAATCTAACATTTCAAAATTTCGAATTAAGGGTGACGGTTTGAAGAGATAATCGAAACACACTATTTTTCAAAATGATCGAGCACTTCCATTTCAGCTAGAATTTCGGTTTGGGTCTCATTCGATCTGTCTCAGTTTCCACAAATTCTAAAAATTCGAATTAGGGGTGTTGATGCAAAGGTATTTTCGTAAAACTTACACCACTGTGTTTATCAGAGGAAATAAAAATACAATTTGTTATCCTTTTGCCGCAATTGGAAAAATGTGATAAATGAATCATTTTGTTACTCACGGAAATAAGATTCAATATATTTTTCCATTTAACGCATTAACGGAATTATAACATGTATTCCCTTTTTAAGCATAAATCTACAAGGATGATTAATATTCAGAAAAATGTATCAACAAATTTTTTTAAGTATATAGGTGTCACATGTAATGGCCATTAGGCATTTCAAATGCACGACTAAAAATGGCTTATTTTATATATATTTAGAGAGCAAAATTTAACGGAACAAAACTTAACAAAGATAATCGGAATAGAAAGAAAGAGTACCCACCGGTTTCGGAGGCAAGTAAAAGTCCATTCTTCAGAATAAGAGATTTTGCTCCAACACTGCTACAATGAAACAAAAAATATCTGATGTGAGTAGCATATGGCTTTCCTCACAGAATCCAATATATTTTCTCTTTCATAATTCATTAAATTGAGTTTAATCGTACAAAATAACAGTGATAACTATTTGAAACTACGCTGAATTCGCAGTTCTATTTAAGTCTTTTTTTTCATTTGGCTATTGAACGTATTTTCAAATAGGCGACGTGGCAAGAAATGAAAGAAAATAAAATATCTCGAAAGAAAAGAAATATGAAAGGAAAATAAATAATAAAATATTGTGCTAGTGTCATGAGGTTGGACTTATCCTTTTCCTCATCAAAAATAGCGTATAAAACAAGCATTTAATTAATAAATTTGAGCATATGTGGTCTTTTATTTCAGATTTTGACGATTTCTACGGACTATTTCATTAAAAATCTGATGTGGGCAGCACATGACTTTCCCTGCAGACTTATATCTACGTTCTCTTATATAGACTTATATCCACATTTTAATTAAATTTAATTCACTTTTAAATCAATTTTCGTTCTCATTTGGTAACTGGACTTATTTTCAAATGTGGCGTAAAGACAATACGAAAAAACTAGAATATTTCGAGAAAACGGCTAGTCCTAGTGTAATTGGGTTGATTTTATTATTTTCTTCGTTACAAATTACGTATAAAACAAGCTTTAATGGATATATTAGAGCATACGTAGTTTTTTATTTTAGATTTTGACAATTTTTGCTGGCCATTTTACAAAAAAAGGTAGGCTATTTTCTTCCGAATCGTACCCAAAATCTAATCAGCACCAGGGTAACCCACAAAAGACTTATCTACTAAATTTTGTAAAATTCGATCTATTAGCTTTTCAGCTAGAGTGGATACAGGCTTTTGCGGGCCATTTCGCAAAAAAAGGCGGGTTTTTTTTTATCCCGAATCGTACCCAAAACTAATCAGCACCAGATTCGCTCAGAAGTGATTTACCAACCAAATTTTATGAAATTCTGTCAATTAGTTTTTTAGTTGGAGTGGATATAAAATCTCTACAGACAGACAAAAACACAGACACACAGACAGACACACATACACAGACGTCACGCTAAAAATACTTTTTCGTGTTCTAGAGGTCTGGAAACGTGTAGATCCGTCGAAAACTCGAGTTGCGATTTTCGGCAGGATTCCAATATTTTCCCTATGCATTATCATGTATTGCAGGAAAAGTAAAAAAGCAGTTTATTTTTTTTTCGAAATGTCTTCAAAATTTAATCAGCAGCAGGGTATCCCACAAGTGATTTATCTACCAAATTTTGTAAAATTTTGTCAATTAGTGTTCAGCTAGAGTGGATGCATATATTATACAGACAGATACACAGACGTCATGCTAAAAATAAAATTTATGTGTACTATGTTGCTCGAAATGTGTAAAACCGTCGAAAACCCGAGTTGCACTTTTCGACACGATACCAATATTTTTCCTATACATCACCACGCATTGCAGGGAAAGTAGCACAAAATTTGCTAACCTGAATATGATGGGCATCGCACACCTGAAGCAAAAAACAAAATATGAAAAGAGAAAATAAGTAAGAATGAAACGTAGTGAACGAGTATCAAGAACAATGAAAGTTATTATCACTTTCTCATACTATTGTATAGAAAAAGTACTGCTGTATTCTCTGATGAGAAATGCTTGAAAATGCATGAATGATTTTTTTTATTAAAACAGATTATACGATGTAGCAATATACTACATATTATAAAGGAAAGAAAAGGTGGGTGATATTTTAAATAAAAGTTCCTTATGAATTTTTAAAATTCTATTTCCTTAAATTCCCATTTTTAAATTAATTCTATTTCCATTACCAAATATTAATTTTTACTTTTCCTTATATACATAATGTATAAAGAAAGTATTGTGACGGGGTCGAAAATTCGAAATCCAGTTTTTGACGGGAGAGCACGTTTCAAGCATCCCTGATCACGAATCAAACATTTTTGAGGTTATGTCTGTGTGTGTGTGTCAGTGAGTCTGTGGAGACGATCTCTCACGAACAAATTAAGCGATTCGAATAAAATTTGGTACAAAAATCAGAATCCATAAATACTGGAAGACTGTTGTTTTTAAACTCAATCGGATGCTCAGAACCCCCTTAAATGTTCGAGTGAAATTTTGAAAAAATCATCAAAAAATTAAAACCTTTAATAAAGTTACGCAAATAGACATTTCTCATGTAATTTTTCCTTAGAAAACGATTGACATAAACTTTAGAACGCTAGCATAAACCGTTCTCGAGATATTGTACATTTTTCAAATAAATTTATAAAAAATCCCATAAATTAAAAAAAATATTAACTGTTAAGAAACATGTTCACTTTTCATATGTAATATCATACGATAAATTGGGTGACATCATTCTCGTGGATCTAACTCGTTCCATTCATGAGAAAATATACTTTGAGTAATACATTTGTATTTAAAGACCAATAGTCATTTATGTGCTATAAGAATAACTTATTTCTCCGTTCATAACGCTTGGCGAGATTTTGGCGACGAATT
Organism: Amaurobius ferox; assembly: GCA_951213105.1. NCBI lineage: Eukaryota > Metazoa > Arthropoda > Arachnida > Araneae > Amaurobiidae > Amaurobius > Amaurobius ferox. Next base: position 145,452,135 of record OX578145.1, read on the forward strand.
TGGCGGAATGTTGCCAACTTGGCGACTTTTTTAAATGCTGCCAAATTAACGAAAATCTCGCCAAATGAATAAAAATGACTCTAAATCGATGAAAATGACGACTAATTAACGAAAATTCAATATCTTGGAAAGAATATAAGTATCTACTAAAAGAATAAAATATTTTTTGCTGTAAAAGTAATAAATTCATTGCATTATATAAGGAAAGTCATGTGCTGCTCTCATCAGATTTTTTAAATATCACCCTTAATTATAACCATTTATTAAATATGGTAAGTAGAATCAAATTCATCTAATATATTTAACACACCAACCTCCAAAGATCCAGCAAAGCCTATTTCTGAATCTAACTTATTTAGAAATGTTGTGTCATTTTCCGTATCAAACAGAACAATTCAAGCATGTCTCTACAAGCATTATCCCGCGATATTTTGTCTATATAAATGCATAATCCGGATCAGCGCTCTGCGCAGTTATAAAGGACTTCAGAAGTACATATCTAGAAATGTATTATTGGCTACAAGTTGTCAATAAATAATACTTCCTAGAGCATACAAATAGAGCGTAACAAAATGTTTGAGCTTTAACCCGAATAGTAGTATTCCCACGATAAAATGTAGACACACGGGATAAGAAGATATATTTCTTTGTAAAACAAGACGAAAGCAGGTTGCTCGAGCGTCCGGTAGGATTTTGAATAGACACGCGCATCTAAATTGAATCGTTTAACTCGAAAGCAGCTGAGGTACATGTATTTTTAAAAAGTGCACAGCTATTATGTATGATTCTCAATATAACCACTTTTATAATGTTAGAAAAAGTAATATATGCATACTGAAGTTTGTACCTAAACGCACTCTGTTGCAAAAAAATATATATGTACCCATAAAATACTGAGCTACAGCCACAAAATTCAGCGATCTCCTTCCTCTATTTGTGCTGCAAGCCAATCTAATGGTACGCTTGTACGTCGACGGTATTCTGCAGCCGATTGTTCTGCCTAAGCTGGTTTCATTTATCAACAAAACAAAGCTCGACCACATACTGCGCAACTTCTTCAATAATGTCTTCGACGGTTTAATACCCTCTAATACCCATGCAGGTCCCTAAACCTCTCCCCGATAGAACGCGTCTAGGACATGCCCGGAGTACAATTTCAGCCTTATCAGAATACCTCTGAATTAGCTGACAAGTTGCAACATTTGTGTCAATATCGTTCTGCAGTGGGACATAAGTTTCATAAGTGACTCTATGCCGCACCGAATTTTGACTAGTATAAATGGCTAGGGAGGATTTACTAAAATGTCATTTCCTTGTTGCCGCCATTTCTTAATAAAATATTTTTTATTTCTGCTCCCAAATTCAAATTATTTGCATATCTCCTCAAACGATGCGTACGTACCCGGTTTCTCAGTTCTTTGCAGCTCAATTTCTTATGGGTGCATACCTTTTTTTGAAACAGGGTGTAAACTGAACTAGAAAACAGAGTTAGGAACATTTACATTTGGAAGCATTTGTATTTTAATCATGTAGATCAAAATAATTCTGCTTAGTTTCAGTTTCCAGCATAATTTTCTAGGAAAGTTAATATGGATAAACATTAAACATAAATTAGAACTTTCTTTTAATTCGATCTCATTGATCATCCATTAGTTTATCTTTAGCGGTTACTATACACCATCCGAATAGCTTAACCTTTTGCTGATGAATGGAACAGCGTTAATCCCTAACGAAGAAGCTCTTAAAAAGACAGGTGTTTGGCATAACCTATCCCAAATAGTTCGATCCCCCTTTGCAGACATTGGCGTCCATGGACGCCAATGCCTGCAAAGGGGGAGCATATATAATTTTATTCCTTTCTATATTTTTTAACTTTATTAGAACAAAACTATCCAATGTCTGGAAAAAGATGTATTTTAGGGTCCTACATGTGGACGTCTTACAATGGCATTTTTATTTTCAAATTAAAAACATTTCAAAAGAGAATGAGCCTCACACTTCTAAAATCAATATTCTTTGAACCGAAATATTCTTACCGAATTCCTTTTAACTTAATCTATTCGAGCGATATCGTACGCACAAACGCATAAAACGTACACAGACATTAATTAAAAGCGCCTGATTCGCATTCAGGGATGCTTAAAACGTATTAATTCTTTCAAGTGCAATACTGAGAATTTTAACTAATAAAATACTTTCCCATTACGTACACTATGTATTGAAAGGAAAGTGCAAATTGAAGTACTATTTTGACGTTATAATGCAATCAAGAACCATTTGTATCTTTGCAGACAAAGTAGCATTTTGAGCCAGACATTTAAAAATGTCTGATTCGTATTCAGGGATGTTCAAAACGTATTCATTCATCCAAATACAATAGTGAGAATTTTAACTAATTACAATACTTTCCCATTACGTATACTATGCATTGAAAAGAAAGTAAAAATTGAAGGACTATTTTGACGTTATAAGGCACTTAAAAATTGCTTGTATCTTTGCAGGCAAAGTAGTATTTTGAGCCAGACATTTATCATTCTGCAGACAACTGAAATCGTCCTTCAAAACTCATTATAACGCAATATATCTTATCTGCAAGTCCTATTTGCAAGAACTTATCTGGTATGCGCTTCGATAAAAGAAATACTTCTGAAAAATGACTTTGCACTAAGACACAACACCCAACAGAAACCAACAATATCTTTAAAATCCTTTTCTCTGAGGCTAAAGCGCGCATCCTTCGAAACGTAAATAACCAATATGAAAACACAATTACCAAAGCACACAGGCATTAACCCGCAATCTAAAGGGTGGATCAAGTGATTTTCGAACACCCAAGATCGAATTCCTTCTGTCATTCGGGTGTGTACTTGCCTATCTCAGCAATCATATCCCCATTCCTTAGGAGTCTCTCAACAAAGCCCCTAATCAAGTAGGGTAGAGAAAAAAAAGGAACGTTTTGTTTTATGCCCGAAAAAAAGAAGTCCGGCATGTGCGTGGAAGATGAATATACTTCCATTAATTTCGACACATACCCAGTCTTCATTTAACAGCCAAATATGCTTCATCAGATACCAGATCATTGAAGAGATTTGTTTCACGAGGAGACAAAAGGGCACAAATTACCGGAGTATAGAAAAAAGGCTAAAAAATTGTTTTTCTTAAGACGGCGGAGTTGAAAATCTTTCTGAATCAAGTTACCCTTGGGGCCCTTTTGAACGAGGAATTGTTTTTATCTTATCAGAGTTCATTTTTCGACTTCTGGATAAATTGGTTTAGGGAACTGTTTGGTCAAAGATGTTTTTCAAGGTGGTTTAAAGAAGAAAATGATCAGCTTTTGTTTTATGTTTCTGGAATTTTTCAAGAGTGATATAAAAAAGTTTAAACGTCCAGTTGCGTACAATATTAATCACAATGCACTAATACATTATTCTTTAGAATTATCGTGTCCACGCCTCAAACATACTCAAGTAGACGGGCATATTTCCGAAAGTGTTTGAAGTATTCAGGAGTTCTCGATACGTGTTATCCTTCACCGCAAGTGGACGATGGTCCACGGGTGGTAATGAATTATCAGCTGAGTACTTTCTTGTTTTTATGCAAAGCACTGTTATAAGACAAAAATCGTTTTACTGCATGCTTGAGATTTAAAAATTTTATTAACTATGGCGGAAAACGCTCCAATACTTTACTGAATTCAAAATTCCAATATTTCTTCCTTAAGATCAAAAAATTCCTGCTTTAATGAATCTTGTGCGCACTAATCACTTCACCAACTGCACCATGCTGACGAGCAGCATTGACCTAGAAACCATGGTCCACGAAGGGTAATGGATCAATTGAGTACTTTCATATCTCTAAATTAATATTTTTAATATGAAATATATGTGGCAATCGTAGTTTTTGCCCCGGTCAGGCATGAATCTGGAACCACGAGTATGCTAGTCCGATGCTGAAACGTTAGGCAAAAAGATATCTTCAGGCCCTAACTTATCATTCAAGTAATAATGCCTAGCACAGTCGATCGATGTTGGAAAGCTCGGAAGGGAGTGCGCTGGAAGGAACTTAGTCGAATCTGAGTACGGCGAAGAGCCCTCCCCAGAACCCACCTATTCTTTGGCGAGACTCAGTCGGGAGCAGACGAATCAGCTGGTGAAGGTCGTTCTTCAATCTCGCAGCTACAGAGAGCATTATGATGTCAGTCTTTGGTCTCTAGGTGAGAGGAGCGAATGCGCCTCTGGGTTGTGCTGCCTTTTATAACTGGGTGCGTGCTCTTTTCTCGTCCAATTCACCATTATGGCAACTGTAGTTTGGGTCCTGTTCAACCCCGAACCTGAGATCACGAGAATGATATAAAGTTAGGTCAAACTTTATCTTCAGATCCTAACTTTTAATTCTGGTAGTGTTGCCTAGCTAAATCGATCGATGTTGGAAAGAGCAAAGTGGCTGCCACATATGTTACTATGAAAACCATACAGTGTACACGCAAAAACTGAGACAGTAGCTGGTCATAACGTTCACAGCGTATTCAAGTTAACCTTGCTCAAACTACAGTTTGGGTTAAAGTGATGTGTCGATTTCTGAATATTTATACGAAGAACCGATTAAAGATATCAAAATACCACATGTATAGTATTTGAAGCAGGAGCTCAAAGAGTTTCAAGCTTTTTCAAGAAACCGGTAATATCTGTAAAGTGAAGAGCCCTGGCCAACAGCAAGTGCGTGTAAGTTACTTAAATAATAGGTACTGTCGCATGGCAAACCCATGATCCAATATTTTCGGGAGTGCGATCTAGAGTTTACATATTTATTTTGGGGGTCAGCCTTTTCGTTTGGCCAGCTGCACTCGAAATAGAAGACGGGATGTCGGGGAGTGTTCTTTTAGTTTTCTTTGGATCATATTTTTACCGAAAGATTTAACGTTTGTCCGTTTTTCGACGGATCATAGGTCTGGCGGGCTATTTGAATTAGTGCCCGAAAGCATATCAGTTTCGCAGGGGCTTGAGAAGGGTTTTTTTTTGTTTCTGGAGGTCTAAAGCCAATGGCGATGCTTTGGGGTCAAGGGGTTAAGACCCTGAATCCAATGAGATAGTGGTGTGCGCCTCAGGGGCGTGTTTTAAAATCTTGGAGAGAGAGAGTTTTCAAAAATTTAAGGAAGTAGCGAAGAGAAGGAACTGTGTTGTGATTGAGAAAAGTCGGCTCCCCATCATGGTCCTCTGCAAAGAGAGATGCTGTTCCATTGCAAGTGATGTTGGTGAGTTGCACATTTAAGGGCCTGTGCCTGATTTGTATCTTTTGTCTCTCTCTCCCTCTCCAATTAAATAACTACTAATTAACGTCAGTTAAAATATCTACTAGTTAACTCCAAATAAATTATTTACTAGTAAAAGTCAGGTGTTTTCATGATAGCTTACCATCTGTTCCAAATTAGTCTATGAGACCCCTTACCATTATTTATTTTGAATTGTTATTAGAATGGGTGACCAATCCATTCATGTTAATAGGAGCATTTTCTGTATCATGTTACTTGTACATAAATTTAAGTATTGTAAATAAATGAATGTTATTATTTAAAAACAAGGCCTTTTTCTTCTTCGCGCTCTAACAGGGCGTGTCCTAAAAGAGGTAGTTACCTTAGGACAGGTATATAAAAACTGTTTCAGCTACTAATTCAAAACACATATTATTATGTTCAATAGTTTTTAAATGTACATTTTATGTACATGTCTTCCTTATAAACATCCCCTTGTATTCCACCTTCAAAATAACCATAATTTTTTTAAGTCCAATGTCATTCTCCATTTCGCAGAAACAATTTCAGCATGTTTCTTAGAACATTATCCCCAGAAAGTCTATATTGGTGTATTATCCGATATCAACGCTCTACGGAGTTGAAAAGGACTTATATCTTTTTAGATATGCAGTCTGACGACAAGTTGCCAATAAAGAACTCCCTCACAAAAACATATAAATGGAACGTTACAAAATGTTCCAAAATGTTGGGGCTTAACTCGAATGGAGGTATTCCCACGAGAAAATGCAGACACAGTCGATGGATAGAAAAAGATGGATTTCTTTGTAAGCGAAGAAAACCTTTTGCTCCCGTGTTTGGCAAGTATTGAATTTTGAATAAAGACTCGCATTTAAATCGAATCTTCTACGTTTAAATTGAAAGCAATTGGGATAAATTTATTTTCCTAAACTGGAAAAGTACTGTTTTGAATTGTGCGTGAGATCCGTAAGAAATTGAGAGGGATTTGTGGTGAATTTGCTAAACAAATGTGCGGTATTTGAGGTTTCTGGGAATAAAAAATATTTACAGTACTGCACGTTTAAAAATACAGTAACTTTTTTAAAAGACTTGGCGAAATATCTGCTCTGTGTCTCGTCAAAAATTATTTTAGGTATTGAAGTTCAAAGGATACCTATACACGTGTTCTATTGCAGATAACAGCATTCATGGACCAGTTTCACACTTATTATGTGGCTCATTGACGTGGAATTGGTGATAGCTGCTATCGCAGCAAGAAACCTTGTTTGTTGTGTGTCATAATTTTGCAACCGATAGATCGAAAAATTTAATTCTATCATATATATTTAGCCTCACATTTATCAAAGGTTAGGCCTAAGATTGCACCAGACTTGAATGACCAAGTCCGCATTCATAAATCACGTCTAAATCTCTCAATGTTAAAATTGCATCCCTTGCAGATAAAAGCATCCGTGGTTGTTCCATCGTTTTCGTGGCTAAAAATTACATTCCCTTGTAAATAAGGAATTAGTTTTTACTCATATCCAACTATATTGCGAACACCATATTAGTGGCGTAACCAAGGACAGCGGTTATAACTCTCAATTGGTTGCATAAGCAAAATGGCTCTCCACTGGGTATATAAACGCATTCATTAAGTCTCTGGTTTAACTTTATCTACCACATTTAACACCTTCATTTGATTGTCCACACGGGTCTACACATGTGGTTTATAGGAAAAGTGTCCATTTGTAGTAATTTCAAAATTGAGTTTAAAACCTTGTTAAGTATAAATTTTCGCGCTTATTCACAAAACCAAAACCGCATGTCTTTACAATAATTGCAACTAATCTTGAAAAATTTGCATTATTTATTGAAACGGGGAAAAGCAGCTTGAAAGTGTTTCGGTTGATAACAAGAATGGCTGGTTTAATTTAAACCATTTTTTATTTAAAACGTGGTATATTGTTGTTGTTTTTTAATTGGTAATACGCAAATCATAATGATAACGTATCCCGTATTTGAGAAGCATACGGAAAGGGAACAATTTTCAATATAAAGGGTATATTCTACGCTATATCAGAAGTGAAAAATATACTGTGAAGATTAAAAAGGGCACAATTATCATTATAATGGCTATATACTACGTTATATCAGAAGTGAAAATCTGTGAAAACTAAAATGGGCACAATTATCATTATAAAGGCTATATGCCACGTTATCTCAGAAGTGAAATTACCGACAATTGGATCCAAATGTCACTTCTGCATCAGATGTATCCCCGTTTATTAACCATTCTTACCTTTCATTTTAAAGCATTTCTGATACGAAATAAAATAAAATAAAAACGCATATCACAGCAAATAAAGAAAACAGCTTTTCACTTTTGATGAACGTAACAAATTTGTCTCCAGCTCTCTCGTAGTCCTCTTACGTCACACGCATTGCTAACTTCAACTAATTGATTTCTTTTAGACCCACCTCATTTACTCTTGCACATCAGAACACCCATCCGACTCCGCAGCTATTACAGTGACACCTGCCGGGATTGCACGAAGAAAAAAAACCCTCAATTAATGGGATAATAATTAACAGCCACGCCTTACTGAGACTAGGGAAAAAATCCCAGGAAGTCATCATATTGCTGGGGGCGTGTGGATATGTCAAGCAATCTCTGAAACTCTGCTGATGTGCTAACAGCAATGAAAAAACCCAAAACTCTTTATTTATAACCCTTCAGGTTGATGCTACCCTCTACGCCGCCAGTAATTTGCCTTTTGTCTGCATTCATTTATCTACAGTGATGCTATTTATCTATATTCTTTAGAAAGATGAAATTGTGTTGGTATAAATTAAACTTATTCATCATGGGTGTTTGCCCTGCGGGATTTTGCGGAAGTCTGAGGAGGTTATTTTTCATTATCAGGGTAGTGCTATGAGCAGTTCTCTTTTCTTTCCTTTGAAAGATTCGATCAGGGTTAAAATCGAATACTCAAACGGAGCACGGTGAAAAGAAGAACTTTTTTTTCGTTTAGAAGAATATTGGAATGTTAGAGATTTCGATTATTTAGCTGTTCAGGCAATGGTTCTTAATTATTCTAGCAAGCCTGTCTAGCTACTCTGCATGAGTGCTGTAATTGCTAACGTTTATCAGATGTATTCATCATTCTTTCTTTTTTAAAATAGCAGCACCATTGTGCCTGTTTTAGACAGCAAAGGCAGAAATGAAATGAGTTGAGTTGTATCCTGGGAAAGCGTCATTAGTTAGATAATCCTGGAAAGGTTATGATCAAGATAATATTTTAACGTACAACACTTAATCAAAGCAATCCTGTTTAAAAGAAATAACTCTTATTTTTATTCTATAGCTGATTTATCCGTCGCTGTTGTGGTTTTGATGTAGCAAAGCAACTTTAATGATAAGTTGATTTGGTAATGTACAGCTGAGGGATAAAATCCTCACCTCTTGTTATTCAAGCATTGTTCATCGTAGAGCAAATTTTGAGATGCCGTTTGATTAGGAATAACGTCCTCTACAAATTATTGTGCAGAAAATTTGCATAAGGGGCCATCTTCATATTAAAACACGTACAAACTCTGAAATTCCCAATGACAACACCCATCTTTGACAGCATATTTGGAATCTAGAGCAAAACTCAACCTCTGATACCAATGGGTGATGAAGGTTTTCCGAGTCATGAATACGTAAAGTTTTAAGCTCCTAATGTTAAATTAGTCTCCCTGAATTTTAACCGTATCATCTGTAATAATTATCTTTTAACGCTTATTTTGTGTGTGTGTGTGTGTAATGCGTTGCTACTAAGCAACTCAAACGCAATTACTCCACTTTTTTCACATAATTTTTATATGAAATATGAATTATAAAATTAATATTTTAAAAAAAACGAATTTGAACCTAGACGTATTTTGATGGAAATCTATTCATAAAGACTTTTTATGCGTATTCAAAATTTCAGTTGTTTCCTCCCTGTAGTTCTATTGCTATGTTTAAATATTAACCATCCGGATGATTTTAGGGGTCATATTAGTTGAAACAATGACTAATTTGATAAAGTTATATTAATTTTAATTTAATCTTATATTATTTTAATGTCCGTAATCTTAAATTTAATCCGTTAATATTACGGACATTTCTTTTTACCCAGTTTTAATAAAACTTTGTATAAAAAGTGTAGTATAGATGCCACCTAATCAAAGTAATTCTGCAACTGTATCGAATAGTTAAGGAAGGGTTGGTTGGTTGAAACTTATATTATTATAAATGACACTCTATAAGCCATCTAATGATGTATTATTAATTAATCTACAATTGATAGTCTCGGAGTTAATGCGCATTGAAATTGACCACAGAATTAAGCGATAATTTATGATAATAAATGATTTGTAAAAAAAAAGTAATAAATATATAAAATTTTATAATAAAAATGTGATAAATAATTAAATTATATTTACTAATTACTTTAAGACTTAACTTTACTTCAAAAGACTAATTTTCATATTTGCAGTTTAATATGATAACTATTACAACAACCTAAAAACCGTTAGACATCGTAAAAAGTTTAGTATGATAGCTATTGCAACAACCTAAAAACCGTTAGACATCGTAAAAAGTTTAATATGTTAGCTTTTACAACAACCTAAAAACCGTTAGACATCGTAAAAAGTTTAATATGTTAGCTATTACAACAACCTAAAAACCGTTAGACATCGTTGAAAAGTTTAGTATGATAGCTAGTACAACAACTTAAAAACCGATAGACATCGTTAAAAAGTTTAGTATGATAGCTAGTACAACAACTTAAAAACCGTTAGACATCGTAAAAAAGTTTAGTATGATAGCTATTACAGCAACCTAAAAACCGTTAGATATCGTTAAAAAGTTTGTATGATAGCTATTACAATAACCTAAAAACCGTTAGACATCGTTAAAATATCTATTTGATGAACTAACTAATCTTGCGACTTTGACATATTCGAATGTTGTTGCGATGTGCTGATTCCATCATTTGCGTAATTCGCCCGTTAATTTAATCATTTTAAAATCCCATAAGATGATTATTGAAATTCTCGAACACAATATGCGATATTATAATAAACCAGTAACGTCTTTCAGTAAAATAGCAAATGATCCACTTTATTAGAACAATTGAGCTCAATAAACGAAATATCAGCCTTCAAATTGTGGTTTTCAATATGAATCTGGCCCCTAAAAATTGCACATTTCGTAATATTGAATATCTTCGGATATAAAGATAGGAATTGCGGAAAAATTTATATTTGGACTCATTTGGGAGTCTAAAATATGTTTATGACGTCTCAAAATCGGGCGTTGAAATTAAAAATTTCAAGGTTTATGAGCATTTAGATATGAAAACGGCCTCTTATGCAAATTCTACGCACATGAAGATATAGAGGACATTACTTCTAATCGAATGATATTTTATATTTTGTTCTACGATGAACGTTGCTCGAATCACAAGGGGTGGGGTTTCCTCAGCTGTGCATCCATTTTGCATTAAAACAAAATTGCGTGTACGTCTGGCATTTCCGAGCGATGCTTTATGTGAAATATAACTGTACAACTTAATTTTTATATAGCCTTTCTCCGCATAGCATTGCAAATAGCTAGTTCCCTCTGTCAACACCTTCTAAATAAGTAAGAAAATCAGCGTGCGAAGGTGGCTTCGGTCACATTATAAAGACATATTCTGGAATTCAAAGTATATAAGCTGCTATATAAATGTGCTTGTCTTATGTTAAAGTTTAACTAAAATATCTTCCAATTCTTCACTTTCGATATTTCAAGTTGTATAGCTATTTCAGTGTAAAATTTCGACTTCCTAAATTTTACACATTTGAAATTCTTTGCATCAACTGTTTTGTGCAATTGAAAGTAAAATTCCCTTTGCAAGTCATGGAACTGAAAATCAAAAGTAAATGCTTGAATTGTTAAGGATATTTAATTAATCATTATTTATAAATTTTCCGAAAACTTGGTTATATAAATTCACGGATTGACAGCTTGGCGGGACGTTAACATGTGTATATTGTCGCAATCCTTAAATTATTACTTTCCTTATATACATAATGTATAAGGAAAGTATTGTGACGGGGTCGAAAATTCGAATTCGAGTTTTCGACGGGAGAGCACGTTTCAAGCATCCCTGATCACGAATCAAACATGTGTGTGTGTGTGTGTGTGTGTGTGTGTGTGTGTCAGTGAGTCTGTGGAGACGATAACTGACGAACGAATAGACCGATTCGAACGAAATTTGGTACAAAAATCACAATCCGTAAACACTGGAAGTCTATTGTTTTTATACGCAATCGAATGTTCAGAACCTCCCTAAATTTTCGAGTGAAATTTTGAAAAAATCGTCAAAAAATCAAAACCGCTAATAAAGTTACGCAAATAGACATTTCTTATGTAATTGTTCATTAGAAAACGATTGACATAAATTTTAGAACGCTAACATGAACTGTTCTCGAGATATTGCGTATTTTTAAAAAAAATTATCAAAAAGTTATATAAAATAAAAAAAAAATATTTCCTATTGAGAAACATGTTCACTTTTCATATGTAATATCATTCGATACATTGGGTGACATCATTATCGTGGATTTGGCTCGTTCCATTTATGAAAAAGATACTTTGAGTAATACTTTTGTATTTGAACGCCAATAGTCATTTATCTGCTGTAAGAATAACTTATTTCTACGTCCATAACGCTTGGCGAGATTTTGGCGACGAATTTGGTGGAATGTCGCCAACTTGGCGACATTTTTATTTATTGATAAATTAACAAAAATCTCGCCAAATTAATAAAAATGACTCTATATCAATGAAAATGACGACTAATTGAAAAAAAAATTCAATATCTTGGAAAGAATATAAGTATCTACTATCAGAAAAACATTTTTTTAAGCAGTAAAATTATTAAATTCATTGTATTATATAAGGAAAGTCATGCGTTGCCCACATCAGATTTTTTGGATATTCATTTTAGCCAAAAAACGTTTTCGGAATAAAGAAAAATTAATTTTCTTTTGCGAGGTACGCAAGAGTGAAATTACTTTCTTAAATATCATTCAAAATAAATCTCATTTATTCTAATAGCAAAGCAAAGCGTTTATCTAATCTCACGCTTCTTATAAAACAGCCAAACCTCAAGCATTTCATGACCACCGCATCGAAAGAAAACTATAATTTCCTCGGGATTCTTATCACCGGATATTACAATGTCGAAGCGAATCCAATTTGGAGGTCCATTTGGAGAAGGAGGTAATGAAAGGAAAATATTGAAATTAAATGGGTATATAATTTGAATATGCACAAAAACGGAAAAAATGATTACAGTGCTAGTTAATTACTAAGAATAAATTCGAGTAAATAAGTGTGCATTAAATTATTTTCATGGAAATGCTTTTCGGACAAAACTTTAACCGGCAATATAGAGTTTACGGAAACACGGAAATTTAAATTTTACGGGTATATGCTGATCACAATGTTCTAATTTTCGAGTGAACGCGAAATTCCGGGTTTATTCACCAGCTTGCCGTCGTAGATCAGAATGGAGTCATTGCTTTAAGGAACGAGAAGTGGCGCATGTTGTGCTGAACATATTTTTGATTTAATGACCACATCCTATGTATTTTAGAAAAGGGCGCCCTAACATATATGCTCCAGGGTGCCAAAAGTCTAGTTGTGCCATTGAGTTTATTAGATTATGAACTTAAAATTTGATATAGCAGCAGATCATATAAAAGCATCCACGTGAACACTTGCTGTTTTTCAATATTTATTATTTTAGGGAATATCATATTTAAATATATTTAAATAGTCGAGTAAATAAGAAACTCCAATTCTCCAATTAAATTGAACTAAGGGCTTGACATTTGATAGTAAGGTATATAATATAATAAGATCCCCATTAATAATTGGTGTTTTCTAATATTTATTAATAGAAGCGGTGGCGTAGTATCATAAAGGTTCGAATTAGGGCGTGACCGTTTAATCTCTAAATTAATTTGAATAAATATGACTTTTCTAAGTAATTAAGATACTTAAAATGTAGTTAACAGGAGGGTCGTTTGATATATGAAACAAAACGCTTTCAAATTTAGACATTTAGAAAGGGGGGGTATGGACTAAAATATTCAATTTCTGAAATAAATGAAAATAGAATCTTTATTTTTATAGTACTCGTTATATGTATAACAACGACAAAATATCCCTTTGTAAAATAAAGAAAAAATAGGGATGGCGTAGTCTAAGGAACTTCAAATTCGAAATTTGGACGAACATATAAATATAACTTGTATTTTTCCTGGTCGTACATTTACTCGCTCGGGTAAATCGTACGTTCTGAGGTCTTCAAATATAATTTGTATAGATTTAAATTTTAGTAACACATCGCCCAACAAAATAAACAATAAAATAAGATATCTGAAATATCTTTATATAAAGGCGTACTGTGCTATGAAGTAAACTCTTTGAATTCTGCAATAAATTCGTAATTCCTTTAGCGGCTAGATACAGGCTTAAAATTATATACACGAGCAAATCGTGAGAAAGTAATGATAAAAATCGCAGTTTTTGAAAATTTTTAATTTTGGCAGTGTCCCAGTTCAAAACATTCCGAATTATCAATTATACGCGTAACGTCTATTTTCAAGTGACATGATAGGAAACGAAAAAATGCTAACGAAGTACGATACTAACGAGAAAATTGCAGCTTTCAACTATTTGCATTTTAGGTCGTGCTCAGAACAAACTTTTTGAATTCTTCAAAACACTAAATATGTACAACAAATTTTAAATTTTGGACAATATATCAGTAACAGTGGGAAAATATTGTGATTTCAAATTATTAACATTTTTTTTCTCAATTTTTTTATCGTCTCACCAAATGAAAATTTATCAGTTTAAGATAAAGTCATGTGTTGAACACATGAAATTTATTCGAATATCGATGGGAACTTTTAACGGCACTGTGGAATTTTAATAATGTTATTTTGAAATAACGTCTTTCTTTCTTTCGACCCAGACCGCCCAACTTACCCGAAGGTGTAAGGCATCTGTTTGGACGACTGGGACAGGTCCACCCAATTTGGACCGGAACTCAGTGGAGGCGACATATGTAGGGATTGTACCCTCTTTTCCCTAGCACCAACATCTCGGAAGTACTTTAGGACTTACAGGTTAAACGTTCCCATACTCCACTTCGGGAATCGAACTCCGTTTCTCCGAGTGCAATCTCTTACCTTAGCCACTAGGCTATCCCGCCCCTGTCATAACCTCTTTCTGTTTTTTCGGCCTAGACTTTCCAAGTTACTTGAAGATGTAAGATATCTGTTTGGACGGTCAGCACAGTGCTACCCAATTTAGACCAGAACCGAGTAGGTGCGATATCCACAGAAAGTGTAGTCTACTTCCCCTTCCACCAATCTCACTGAAGGACTTCCGACCCTGCAGATTTAACGTGCTCGTATTCCACAGAAATACAAGATGTACGAGCAGTTTGTGCAGAGCCAGTAATCAAACTCGCGTTATTATAACCTCTGGATTACCTAGTGCAGTTTTAGAATACAAAATGGAGATCAAAGATCAAGATAATTTCATTTAAATTAAAAGCAGCAATTTCTCCGCCTTCCAAGGTGGAGGCGACTAGCATTGTTTTATAACTGATCTTATTTTCATCGTCCGCTGATTTCTGATTTTCGCGTTTTTTTTGTCAGATATTCGCGAGTTTTCTGTATTCTTCACCCATCCCATCTGCCTGATCCATAACCTTTTTCTCAAAGTCAATTCCCAGCGCCCCTTGGAGGCATTCCTCCTTCCTGCTTACCGTTTTTCTCCCACTACTAGGTTGCTGCTTGAGCCCTATGGGAAGATTTGAAGACGAGCACAACTTCAATCGTCGCTCGATGGCCCCTAGCGATGTAAATTCTATCATATTATGTAACTTTTTTCTCGTTTTTCTTCTTTTCGCGAAGTTTAAAGGTTGGATTTTATTCTTACCTGGATACTTAACTATCCCCTGTGCTTGAGTCAAAGAACAATTAGCGTTAAAATATCTAGACACAAGTATACATTATATAAATGCCTCGCAAGGTCATAAAATAATCGCCAAATACAAAAAGAGCCGAATATATTAAAGAAACGCTCAACTAATTCACAAAGAAATCGAATTTTCAGAATATCTATATATTCACAACTTTCGCACAATCAAAAATCTGTCACATGCGTGAACTAACACAGTCATGGTCTCTCTCTAATTGCTTCTATGAGAAAACTTGTGAAGATAACAAGATAACAACAACAAAAAAAAAAACGAGCGACGGACGTTTTATCCGGTTTAGAATAACGAACTTTCTGAAAGTCTACCAGTTGACAATATGTCACCAAATGTGTTGCCCCGTTGCAAAATTGTCACCCCGTCGCCAGAGATGTCCCTAATATCATCAGATTCACCCCAATATCGTCAAATGTGCCGCCAAGATCATATGATCCGACTTTCATTATAATGATTATGAGTTTAAAATTTGTACAAGTAGCTTATCATTCTTCTACTTCAACCCCGACCTTCCGATCTTCCCGAAAGTGTAGGGGTATCTGTTTGAACGGCCTGAAAGTGCCACCCAATTTAGACCGGAACCCAGTGGCGGAGGTATCTACAGGGACCGTACACTCCTTCCACTACCTCCAACCTCTATGCCACATGTTTAACGTGATCGTATTCCGCGTGAACACGACGACAGTTTGGACTAAAGCCGGAGTCAAACTTAGGTCGTTCGAGTGCAATCCATACGTGCTAACCACTGGGCTGTCGCGTCCGCTTATCCTTCTTAACACCTTAAGAGCAGAGACGAAGAGATACCACGCAATTACAAGAATATTCATATCCGATAACATACTCCTTACTTATTTAAACATATAAAATAAAGTGCTACATTTCCCTCGCTAATCATTTAAGTAAATTGTTTACTGCTAAAAAATAAGTGTCCATTTTAGACACAATCTTGCAGGTTTGAAACTAAATCCAAACCTCAAACACTTTAATACTTTATGAACATAAAAAACGATTATTTAAGGATTATTATTATCTCAAAATATTACAATAAAACAAATTCAATTTTAAGGACCGTTTAAAGTAATGGAAAGGAAATAGTGAAATCAAATATGTATATTATTTGAATACGCGCAAAAAGAAAAACAAATATTCTACACGATTAAATGATTACGGTGATAGTTAATTATGACGGAGACATTCAAGTAAATAAAAATGTATCAAATTATTTCCATGGAAATATTTTCGGAAAAATTAGCTGTGCTAACATTGGAGATTTTGCTGCGATTATTATCTGGATCTATGGGTTTGTTTGTATAGAGTTTGATACTGTAATGCTCTTTGAAAGGTAGTTATAATTAACTGATATTTACTTAGTTAATACCGGAAATATACGATGTTTCAAAAGATAAATTCATAGTGTATATAAAAAAGTATATCTATATAAGGTATTTAATCCAACGCAGGAAAATATCACGAAATAACTCCCACTCTGTTTAGAATAAACTATTATGAATTAATTATTCACTTGATTATTCATACAGGGATAACTTTTAAATATGTAGGAATTAGTTTATCAGGATTTTGTTGGTTTGTTAAGGAATTGTTGCGTGATCATATTACATGTACTATCATGTGATTCTCACAATGCGAAGTAAGCAATTCGAACCATATAACTCATAATCCCCAGTCGTGTTATAGGGTTATACAATAGATATAACAGATAATATAATTATATAATACTACTGTATTCAATCTGTATCATAAAATGCGAAGTATATTGCTACTGAACCTGCTTTCGACAATAAAGAAGCGAAGAAAGATGGAAGTGAAAATACAGAACCCTGGAAGCTTTTGAATTTATTGATGTGGCCCACCCTTCTGAAATGAAGACTCCTTGGATTTGAATAGGTTGGCAACTTGTTAGAATCGTCCCATAAATAATATATGGCTATTGTATAAAAATAGCTGCATCTTTGACTGCTCATTTTTAGTAACGTCGCCAGATAATGTTGGAAAATTCGGAAAGGGGGGGGGGGATAGTAACTAAATATATCGTTTCCTATTTTAATATCATTTCTCCAAACATCAATGAGTTTCGATGGGTTACTAAACGGTTCTGGTCTCAAAATCTCACTCTTTTGTGATACCACCGTCTCTTTTTATATCAAATTTATCAAGCAGACGATTCTGCTCGAATGCAAACAATTTCTTTTGCAGGTGCTCTGCGAACAGTGCCGCAGAATTTTAATCTAAACACTTGAGTGAATAAAAAAATTGTAATTTTCTAACTTCGTGAATTTTAAAGATACTTTTCTAATTTTTAAAATAATATGTTATAATCTATGTCAGTTTAAAAAGAAATTTAAATTGGACCCAAACTTTTGAAACAGCGTATACAAATTTATTTTTAATTCTTTAGATAAAAGATTTTTTTTTCCTGATTTGCAGAAGTTTTTATTACGGAATTTCGAATCGAAGAATAAAGTACTTCCAGGCAATTTTTACTTTTTAAAATTTTTGTAGAAATTTTTTTTAGATTAATTTCAGTGCATATGTTAACTTTTTCTTTTCAAATTTGTAATTGCGATTAACATGTATTTAGGCACTTAAACCGAGCTTTCTGGAGCGTTTTAGATTCAACCTTCCTAAAGAAAGATTTTATTTAAAATGAAATCGAAGTGGTTTTGATGTATCACGCCCGCTGCTTGAGTGTACAGTGATTGCATAAGTGGACTGAACTGCCTATACCTTTGCTTAGCGGGGCTTATTAACACATACCGCGTAGTATCTGAAGCGTCCTATATCCGCGCAGCGTTCCGAAGGCGCTTACTTATAGAGTAAGTGTACTTTTGTTCATTTGCTTAAAAAGAAATCATTGCTGAAAACGATAGGGTACTTTTAAGCCTTTTGAAAAATTGAATGAATGAAATTAATTTAATCCCTGCTTTAAATATCGGGCAATATCGGATATATTTCACAGTGCAATATTGATTCAGTACTTTCCGTATTGTTGTGAGATATCTATCTCTCTATTCCCAATCCAATCAAATCTATTACAAAGAATCTAAAACGAAAGACATATGTACTAATTTATTTTACATTACGAAATTTTATTAAATTTATTTCCGCAGTTTTCCAAACTAACCGCACAGAAAGTTGATTTTATAAAAAGCAATCGAATTCTAACTGAAATTCTGCATACAAGCGTAACCTATTTATCTTTTACATAGAGAAAAATAAAACAGCATCACCTCTGCAAGTTACTTAACGCTCCTAATCGAACATAGTTTAGGAAACTTTTTACCATTAGAAACCGTGCCAGCAATGCCCAGATATTAGCCTAGAATGGAATACTCTCAACAATGAGCACCACAAAGATCAAGCAGTGCACCGCAGCTTTCACCGTTAGCTAACAATGCACAAAGAATAATTCCTGTCTGCATCAGAATCAAAGACTGAATGATCGCGAGGTTATGAATGATGGATGTTACTAATTTCTGGTAAACAATTTTTCGAGTTTTCTGTGCGATGATGAGTAACAAACAAGGGAACGGATGGCAAGACTGGGAAAAAAGGAGAGACCTGAAGAATTTAATCGGGAACTAGCAAAACGAATGATTTATGAATCCCTGGGAATGATTATGGATAAAGTGATTGATGAAGCTTGTGATTCGCGATTGTTTGGCACTGCTCGTTTTCCGTTACGGTTTTAGTTTCCGTCGGTTTTTGTTTGGGGAGCTGGTACTGATGTAGATGGAGTTTTGCCGATGCGAGATCACGATGCAAAGGTTAGATCACTCAAGCTGTTCATCTTTGTATTGGATTCGGATGTGGCATGATAGTAAACATCGATTTGGTTACAATGAATGGATTTCTCTTGCAAGCAAAAATGAAAATGCATAAAGTTGAATAAAAAAATGGCATTATTATAATGGATTTTCTCCAATATTTAGAGGCATCAGCTGTTTAGAAAATGTGATTATCATTAAGCAATTTACTTTCCCATACTGCGGTATAGCGAAAGTATTGCTTTTACACTTTATCTGTATTTGCACTCACTTTCTCAATCTCCTTCTCTCTTTCTCCCTTTGTATTTTTCCTTCTCTCTTTCTCCTTCTCTCTTTCTCGATCTCCATCTCCCTTTTTCGATCTCCTTCTCGCTTTCTCCTTCTCTCCTCTCTTTCTCGATCTCCTTCTCTCTTTCTCGATCGCCTTCTCTCTTTCTCGATCTCCTTTTCTCTTTCTCGATCTCCTCCTCTCTTTCTCAATCTCTTTCTCGATCTCCTTCTCTTTTTCTGGGTCTCTTTTTCTGGGTCTCTTTTTCTCTTTCTCGATCTCATTTTTTCTTTCTCGATCTCCTTTTCTCTTTCTCAATTTCCTCCTCTCTATCTTTGTATGCCCCTGTCTTTATTTTGTATATCCCTCTTTCTCTGTATACCCCTTTCTTTCTCTATATACCCCTCTCTTTCTCTGTATGCTCATTTCTTTCTCTGTATGCCCATTTCTCTCTCTGTATGCTCCTCTCTCTGTATACCCTGTCTTTCTCTGTATGCTCATTTCTTTCTCTGTATGCCCATTGCTTTCTCTGTATGCTCCTCTCTCTGTATACCCCTCTCTTTCTCTGTATGCCCATCTTTTTCTCTGTATACCCCTCTCTTTCTCTGTATGCCCCTCTCCATCTCTGTATATCCCTTTCTTTCCTTGTTTGCCCTCTCTTGGTCTGTATACCCTCTCTTTGTATGTCCTTCTATCTCTGTATGCCCATCTCATTTTCTATTTACCTCTCTCTTTGCCTGTATGCCCCTATCTTTGTCTGTATACCCCTATCTCTGTATGTCTCTCTCTTTCTCTGTATGCCCCTCTCTCTGTATGTCTCTCTCTTTCTCTGTATGCCCCTTTCTGTCTGTATACCCCTCTCTGTTTGTATACCCCTCTTTTTCTCTGTATGCCCCTCTCTTTCTCTGAACGCTCCTCTCTTTCTCTGTACTCTCCTCTCTTTTTCTGTATGCTCCTTTCTTTCTCTGTATACTCCTCTCCTTCTCTGTGTGCCCCTCTCTTTGTCTGTATACCCTTCTTTCTGTATGTAAACCCTTCTTTTTCTCTGTATGCCCCTCTCTTTCTCTGTATGCCATTCTCTTTCTCTGTATGCCACTCTATTTCTCTGTATGCCACTCTCTTTCTCTATCCTACATCTCTTTTTTCTGTCTACCCCTCTCGTCCTCTGTCTCCTCCCTTATTTTACTAAAGCATCCCCTCTCTTTCTCCACCTCCCTCTTTCTCCACCTCCCTCTTTCTCCACCTCCCTCTTTCTCCACCTCCCCCTTTCTCCACCTCCTTCTTTCTCCACCTCCCTCTTTCCCCACCTCCCTCTTTCTCCATCCCCCTCTTTCTCTCTGCCTCCCTCTCGCTTTATCTACCTCCCTCTCTCTTTATCTGCCTTCTTCGCTCTTTCACTACCTCTCTCTTTTTTCTCTGTCACCCTTTCTCTTTCACTGTCCTTTGTCCTCTCATTCCCCCTCCCCCGGGGCGGACACCCTGAGATGGTGGTTACGGATGTTGGCTCTTTGAACCTCCAACTCTGGGGGCATATAAATCGAGTTACCTGGTAGACGATGAACTGTCCATCGAACCAGCGAGTCTATCAGGCCCCGACTCTTCCGGGTGACCGTGACTACTGGACTGCGCGTATTCAAGGCTTGAGCCAAGGTCCGGACGGTGACTGGGGTCGGGCTTGGTGGGTGTTCTTGGGGACTCTGCCCGGTGAATGATACCGTCGAGAACGTGGCACTCGGCTGCGGCTTTGCCGGAAGTGGATTTTGCTTACGCTCCCTGGCGAATAATAAGCGTAAACCTTTCAGTCTCTAAGGCGAGGCGACTTCATCTGACCTCTCATTCTCTATCCTTTTCCTCTCTTTTTCTGCCTTTCCCTCGGTTTCTTCCTCTCTTTCTCTGAATGAAAGATAAAATTAATACTTCATTAAACTCATTTGTCTACATAATGTTCCGAACTTATTAATCTTCCCTGTTTACTCAAATTATGTCATACTTCCATATATGTACCTGATATTACGCTAAACACAGGTGTTGTTGTTGTTGTTGAAACCCAGACCGTCCGACCTACCAGAAAGGTGTAAGGTAACTGTTTGAACGGTCAGGAAGTGCCACCCAATTTAGACCGGAACCCAGTGGGGGAGGCATCCACAGGAACCGTACCCTCCTTCCCCTACCACCAACCTCTCGGAAGGACTTTCGGACCCACATGTTTAACGTGATCGTACTCCGCATGAACACGGCGGCAGTTTTGGCAGTGGCTGGAATCGAACCCGGGTCTACTGAGTGCAACTCCAACGCGCTAACCAATGGGCTACCGCGCCCTGCTAAATACAGGTGTTGTTGTTGAGACCCAGACCGTCCGACCTACCAGAAAGGTGTAAGGTAACTGAATGGACGGCCGGGAAGTGCCACCCAATTTAGACCGGAACCCAGTGGGGGAGGCATCCACAGGGACCGTACCCTCCTTCCCCTACCACCAACCTCTCGGAAGGACTTACGGACCCACATGTTTAACGTGATCGTACTCCGCATGAACACGGCGGCATTTTGTGGTAGCGTGCAAATCTAGCGCGCAAACCACGGGGATACCGCACCCGAGTTGGCCAACAGCACGCGGTGTTCCGAGGTGGTCACCCACGCTAAATACAGGTGTGTAATATTTGACAAAGTTATTTTTTTTAAGTTATTTCTATCCCCTAGAACGCCAGGTACGTCTAATAGTAAGTTATAAGACTAAAAATCTGATGTGAGCTGCACATGACTTTCGCTACAATTTAAAATTTACTTTCTTGTTTCTTTTTATTTCCTGATGCAATCAATAGAGTATAATTACAGAAAATAACATGGATACTTTTCCGATATTATACCCAAGTCTGCAGTTTTAATGCATGTTTGTTTCATTTGGCACCTTAATGAACTTTAAAATCCTCATCACTTCAAAATTCCTAAAAACTAAAATACGATCGTATTTCGAGAAAGGTTCAACCTACAGCCATGCGGTTAGTCCTATTTGCTGTGCTGTCAAAAATTACGTTAAGAACAAGTACTTGATTAATATATTTCTTCTTCTTCGATCCATATCGTCCGACCTACCAGAAAGTTATAAGGTATCTGTTTGGACGGCCGGGAAGTGTCACCCAATTTAGATCGGAACCCAGTGGAAGGCGTCCATAGAGACTGTACCCGCCTTCCCCTACCACCAACCTCACGGAAGGACTTACGGACCCGCATATTTAACGTGATCGTACTCCGCGGGAACAAGACGGCAGTTTTGGCAGTGGCTGGAATCGAACCCGGGCCGTGCGAGTGCAATTCCCGCGCGCAAACCTCTGGGCTGTCGCGCCCTCAATTAATGTATTTCAGCATGTTTAAACATTTATTTCACATTTTAACGATCATTGAGGGCCATTTCATAAAAAAGGTGAGTTATACTTATTATATTTCGGCATGATTCGAAACAGTATTTATTTATTTATTTATTTATTTGAAAAAGACTGCAAGCAACAAGATGTATTAGAGAAACCCTCAAGGGACAATTATCAAATTTTAAGAAATTTCATTGAATAGTTGTTTTTCACAACTGTGAAAAATGTGTTCAGTTCCCCAATTTAAAGAGCTTCAATATCTCGAAAATTCTCCATCTTAGAGTAATGGAGTTGATCTTATTCTTTTCGTCGTAAAACATTAGATATGAAACAGGTATTTAATATGTAGTATTTTATTTTAGATCTTGACAATTTTTCGCGGACCATTTCGCAAAAAAAGCGGGTCCTTTTTTTTTTTCGAATCGCGCCCAAATCTAATCAACAACAAGATAAACCGCAAACATTTATCTACCACATTTTGTTTAATTTGGTCAATTAGTTTACCAGCTAGAGAGTGGATACATACGATTTGTTGCTAGTCATTTTGCAAAAGAGGCAGGTTCTTTTTTTTTCAGAATCGTTCCAAAATCTGATCAGCATTAGAATAGCCCACATGTAACGTATCTACCAAATTTTGTGGAAGTTTGTCTATTAGTTTTATAACTAAAATGGATACAGGCATTTTTTGAGGGCCATTTCGGAGAAAAAGGCAAGTTATTTTATCGCGAATTGTACCAAAGTCTAATCAGCACCAGAGTCACCCCCAAGTCGCTTACCTATAAAATTTTATAAAATTCGATCAATTAGTTTTTGAGTTAGAGTGGATCCAAAATTTGCACAGACACACAGACGTCACGCTAAAAACAAATTTTTCGTGTTCTAGAGGTCCCAAAACGTGTAGATCCATCGAAAATTATAGTTATGATTTTCGGCATGATTCCAATACTTTTCCTATACATTGCCTTGTATTGCAGGGAAAGTAAAAATCTAAAGTTACTATCATTTTACTCATGTAATTATTTTAAATTAATAAAAAAATGTTGTATTTTATCTTTCAGGATTCAAGTACCCCACTTCATTGAAGGTGCGTGTTTCAAAATATATATTTTCTTTTTCCACGTATGTATTTCTGTAATTTCCATATCAGCTTGTTATGTCTTACTTTTAAAATGTGTGTACTCGTCTATCTATACTGACTTATTTAAGCCTATGTTACGCCTTTGACAACCAGTTTGGTCGTTTCTCTTATAAAGTTATGAACTTGTAGTAGCAGTCGTTCGCGTCCTTCCAGACACTAGCGACTACGCAACAATTTTCAGCGTGTAGTTATACAGCGCGACAATTATACAGTGCAACAGCTATACGGCACGACAATTATACGTACAGCGCAACAGTTATACAAGGCGACAATTAAACATCGCAACAGTTATACAACGCGGGTGACTGCGAGCACGTAATAGAATATGAATAAATGCCTAACAACTTTCTCTCCTGCTGCATGGACAAATTTGGACGACCGACAACCATTAATACAACAGAATATTACTCTTTATATTCGCCTTTGGCCCTCTGCATGGATGTAATGCATCCAAATAAGCTGCTTTGATACACCCTAAATAAAGGCATCGAGAGAAGGCAAATAGAGGATGATAAACTAGTTTAAAATAAACACCACCTTCTTAATAGTAAATAAAAACAATTACAGTCATAAAAATCTGATGTGGGCAGCACATGACTTTCCCTGCAGACTTATATACACATTCTCTTTATTTTAATTAAATTTAATTCACTTATAATTCAATTTTCATTCTCATTTGGTAACTGGACTCATTTTCAAAGGTGACGTAGACAAAAAACAAAAATATCTCGAGAACGGCTAGTCCTAGTGTAATGGGGTTGGTCTTATTCTCTTCTTCGTTAAAAATTACGTATAAAACAAGCATTTAATGGATGTATTTCAGCATACGTAGTTTTTTATTTTAGATTTTGTCGTTTTTGCGGGCCATTTTGCTAAAAAAGGCAGGTTATTTTTTTCCGAATCATACCAAAATCTAATCAGCACCAGGCTAACCTACAAGTGACTTATCTACCAAATTTTGTGAAATTCGGTCCTTTAAATTTTTAGCCAGAGTGGATACAA
This sequence comes from Amaurobius ferox, assembly GCA_951213105.1. Lineage (NCBI taxonomy): Eukaryota > Metazoa > Arthropoda > Arachnida > Araneae > Amaurobiidae > Amaurobius > Amaurobius ferox. The sequence continues at coordinate 145,477,035 of OX578145.1, forward strand.
GCTTTTGCGGGCCATTTCGCAAAAGAAGGCGGGTTCCTTTATCCCGAATCGTACCCAAAACTAATCAGCACCAGATTCGCCCACAAGTGACTTACCTACCAAATTTTATGAAATTCGGTCAATTAGTTTTTTAGTTAGAGTGGAAACAAAATCTGCACAGACAGACACACAGACAGACACACAGACACACACACAGACGTCACGTTAAAAATAGTTTTTTCGTATTCTAGAGGTCTCGAAATGTGTAGATCCGTCGAAAACTCGAGTTGCGATTTTCGGCATGATTCCAATACTTTCCCTATACATTACCATGTATTGCAGGGAAAGTAAAAAAAAAGAGAAAAACATTTTAGCAAGAGAAGTAAAATGAAAAATAATATATTCTATCCTCGAAGGTTTTGATTGCATTTAAAAGAATTTCGAGTGCAATACTTACAATGATAAAATACCACGTTAAAACATTCTAAAAGATATCTCTAAATTTCAGGAAGTTGGACTTTTGGATTTTAAAGCATACCATCCATATGCGAACTTCTAGATCTGGCAAGCATCTATCTAATATTGAAATTCACGACATTCGTCAGCTTAATAAATTTTGAAAAGGCGAAATTTAGGTCAAATTTCGAAATTAAAACTAATTCAATAAATTTAAAACTAATTCAAATTTATTTTTAAAATAATATCGCCCCTTTATTTTAAAATAATATCATCGAAGTACATCATTCTGGGAATTTAACTACTCCTTCACAGATTTTCTCGGCTGTAGCTTGGCTGTAGCTTTGTCTGTAGATTCAATTTTTCGCTACTCGCGACACAAACACAAGCGGACGTTTTTCTTTATTATGTAGGATTTATATCCCCTGAATTTTCATGAATACTTAACCTGGGAAATTGATTTAATAAGTAGTGGGTGGTCTGAAAAATAAAGGATCGGTGTCGCGGAGTATTTAATCTTCTTAATGGTGTCTGTGTGTATCTTTGTGCATGTGTCTACATCTTTGTGTGTGTGTGTGTGTGTTCAGTCTGTAGTAAACAATCTAATCATCATACGACAACGAAATTTGGTTCTCGGGTACTTCAAAACCCGAGAAGGTGCACTTCAGTGTTATTTTTTAATCTCGAAATAGGTTTGAGCTGGTGAATTTGAGCCAATATTCGCATAAATATTAACATAGAGTTAAACATCACAGTTCAACAGTTCTTGACACCATCAAAAAAAAAATCAAAAAATAATCTTTAAAACAAACTGTGAATGGAATCTATGCAATTATTGGACGATTTTTAGTAAATTAAATATATATATATATATATATTTATACATATATACTTTTCGTGCATTTTGAACTTCTCTCCTTTTCATATTATGGTATACAGAAATGTATGAAATTGCTGAATTTCAAAATTACTGAGATCCTCTTGCTGTGGTTTAGATTAGGCGTAAATTTATATGCGATTTAGTATCATGCACGTTACTTTTTTCTTCGCGTTATCATGACAGGTCAAAATGAGTTTCGATGTTCGTATTATATATTAGTGGGCGCTTATTTTTTGGTGACGAAAAAACTGGTCTTTAAATTGGGTGGTCATTGCTGAGTTTATGTGGTTTAGAGTGAAGTGACTTCTGACCTATAACAGGGCGTTACACAAAAGCAAGATCATCTGTCATCACCACTCAGCTGATCATCCTTCACCACACGTGGAGTCGCGGTCTTTGCCGCTCGTCAACAAGGTACAAGTAATCGCCGATCATTTAGCACAAAACTCCTTAAAGTGAGGATTTTATTTTGTTTTATGTTAGAACTATTCTAACATCGAATCCAGTTGCAATTGGAGGCGCTTTTAGAGCAAAAGATAACAAAAACCATGTTCGGGCGAAGACAAAAACTATTAGAAAACTAAAACTGGTAAAGACAACGAAATCATGGTCCACGGGAGGTGATGGGTGATCAGTTGAGCACGTTCATGATTTCACTGTAATATGTTTAAGCATAAGTAGTCAGTCACATTTGGCGTGGTTTCTATTTTATCATTTCTAACGTTCCCCTTCTTTCTCTGTATAAATCAATTCCTAACCGCGATATGGATTTTTCATCTGAAACAAATATAATTTTAACTTTTCATTTCACCATCATGACCACGCTATAGGGTCACGCACAGGTTCTCATTTACACTTAGCTGTCTGAACTGTTGCCATTTCCTTCCAGCTAAAAATAATTGTTTCGTGCTAGCATGCGAACTCCGGCGATGCTCGCATGGAAACGGCGTTGCTAAATTCATTTCTTTTCTCTTGCACATTTGAAACGGATCGAAATATTTTTACAACAGACTTTCCTAAACCTTTGAATCACGTACTGGTTTTTAGACATTAATTTTATAATTTCTGTAGGGATTGATAATTTTGCATAATGTTAATTCTGATTCTTCTTAACTCAGTAGGAAATAGTTTCTTATGGAAAAGAAAAGAATCAAAAAGTAGGTAGCAACATATTTGTTGATAAAAATAGTTATCTCCATTATTTTTCGAAAATTGTTCCTATGCACAAATTTTCATTGTGTAAGAATTATTTCTATTCTACCGAATAATTCATTAAAGAGTTTAACGCAGTCTCTATTTTAAACAGTTTATATCAAGTTAAAATAGAAGGCCTGCCTGTTCTCGCTCTGTCTGCAAAAGAACTAAGTTTCTCGGAAATGTTTTCCCAACCTGGTAATTGTTAAAGTTTTAGAGCTTAGATGTTTCTTCTAAAACTCTTTAATGGAATTCATGGAATTCTTTAATGGAATGGCTAGAGACATATTGTTCTGAAATAAAAATTGTTTCTCTCTGTAAACGCCATGTTTTCGATTGATAAAAAGAAGGTCTGTAATGATCGTCCGACGTATTAAAACTGCAGATGATATTACTGGTATACTTTGAGGATATATTAGTGCCACCTAAAGGGAAAAAATTTACTATTTCAATTTCCGGTTCATTGTATGTTTCTAAAATTTGATGTGAGCGATTTTTCGATCATCCTATAGTGTATTTTAGTTTTAGAAAATTTCTGCTGGAATAAACTACTATATTTTTTATTCTGCAGCGAACCCCTAAAACTCCTTCGCATATCACACTTTGCAAAACCCTTTTAAAGCAAAGGAAGGGTTCCTCACATCCCTCTCCCTCCCTCCCCGGATAAGTGTTCCAAGAATAACTTTTAATCTGAGATAATTAAAAGCAGTCAGAGAAGAACTGAAATGTCTCCAGAAAGAATGTTAGCCATGAGAGACACGTGACGGCGTACCATTTAAAATTCTTCTGAATTTAACTGTCAACCGCGAGGGTTGACTGATCGCATCTTGGAATGAATGGGGTGGCGCTTTGAATCGTTTTGTACGTGCCACAATTAATAATCGCATCTAACGATATTTTGGAATGCCCCGAGATCTTGGCGTCATTTCACGCTCTTCGGTCATCAAAATTAATCAAATGAAATATTTTCATATAATGTTGCATGAGTTGTTTCTTGGTATCAACTATTCGCAGCTACGATTCTCCTGCGTCGTTCTTAGAGGTAGAAACACTGAAGTTCGGAAAATATATCGCGGCAGTGAACGCAGAATTTTTGCAGCACACTGTTGCGAGGTAACTTCAGGAATCGTGAATATATTCTCAGAATACAACGATGAGTCGTAATATCTGAATAAATGACGCTTTTATTCAAAACACCTATAAGTGTAAACAGGAAAAATATACAGCTAATAACTACCCTAGTAGCAATCCAATATTGGTAGCCAATATTGGAAATATTTAACCAATATGAAAAAGTGAACATTTTACCGGAATTGGCCCGATATTGGCTTGATATGTTGGAACAATATTACACCAATATTGGCGCTTCATTGAAAATATTTCCAATGTAACACCAATATTGGCGTAATATTGTAATAAAAATATTTAGCCAATATGGGTGGCCAATACAACCCCAATATTGGGATTGCATTGGAAATATTTCCAATGTAATACCAAAATATACAATATTGGTCAATATTGGACCAATATTAAATGCTACTAGAATAGCTAATACTAGCTATTTTGTAAGACCAGGAAACAACCAACTGTCAGGGACAATAAAACAACCATTAAAATGCCTCAATCATTCACAATATAGAAGAATATATCCTCAAGATACGTATTCGCAATTCACCCTGGCTCATTTCACGTCAGCAACTTCTGACTAAATGTTGAGCTACTTATGAAATGAGGCGCTCCAGAAAAATAAGTGGAACTTGGAAGTTCATAATCTTCTGCGGTTTAATATTTTACTTTTCAGTTATTTTTGCCGTAGTTGAGCTATTCATTTAAATTAACCGTATTGATCTAATTCGTCTGGTCAGAAAATAAAATTTTAATTTATTTCTAAATATGTTGTTGCTGACACCCAGACCGTCCAACCTACCAGAAAAGTGTAAAGTAACCGTTTGGACGGCCGGGAAGTGCCACCCAATTTAGACCGGAACCCAGTGGGGGAGGCATCCACAAGGACAGAACCCTCCTTCGCCTACCACCAACCTCTCGGAAGGACTTACGGATCCACATGTTTAACGTGATCGTACTCCGCATGAACACGGCGGCAATTGTGGCAACGCGCAAATCTAGCGCGAAAACCACCGGGCAACAGCGTCCGAAATGTGCCAACAGCACGCGGTGTTCCCAGGTGGTCACCCACAAAAGTACTAACCGCGCCCGATGCTGTTTGACTTCGATGATCTAACGAGAACAGATGTTTACAGCACGGTAGGGCTCTTGGCCTTTCTAAATATGTGTCATTTTTTCCTGTAAGCGGTTAATTCAGCAACAAAATATCCGAGTCCTTTAGATTGTTGAACTCCTTTAGATTGTTGAATTGCTTTCTCATACAAACATCTTTAACCAAAACCTAGTACATTCAACTTACGAATAATCTGAAATTTCAGGACATTGCTGGAACGAAGCTCCCTTCCTGAATCACTTCAATGTCAAAATGTTTGAAGGAGCATCGCTTTAAAACAGCCTATCCGATTTTAATTTTTAATAAGTGGTCAATGTATAGAGTAATTTCTTTTAAAAAAAATTCTAAATCCAACTATTTTTACTGAATTTACTGATATTCGGCAAAATTTAAAGGTTTTATGTAGAATTTAGGCGGGCAAGGAGGACAGAGCCATTGATGGGGATGATGGGTTCGATTTCAAATCGATTCTAAAATAAGTATTCAAAATTTAACTATATTTTTTCCATATTTCAATAAAAACAATTCTAATTAATATTTAAAAGAGATTCTTATATTATGATAATCATCTAATTAAGCACATTGTTCTTATGAAAGCAAAAGAAAGTAAGTTGGCATAGCTCTCACAATCTTTAATATTATTTTTGTTCGATGTATAGAATTTTTCTACTTAAACAATGCTTCTAACAATATAACGGAAAACTATAACATTGACATACTACAACCAGGGACTTTAACCGATATGTACAGCTCACATTCTCCGAAAACTAATACCTCTCATGCGTCATATTTCACGTCATTTGCGTTTCTACCGAAAAATAAATTCAACCCTTGACAGGACCTCATCCGATCGCTTCAGTTTAATTCTTACCGGCAACGCCTCCGAACGTGACTTGCAGCGGAGAAAGAACTTCAACTTCTGCTGAATATTTCATAACTACAGGTAAACACACAGGTACAGGGCCTTAATGCCCTGTATCCGGCGATTTTCTGTAACACTTTTTCATGAAGCGAGGGTGGTGCTTCTCCCCTTACCTCCCCCTAGTCCCGAGCACCTCATTTTGAGTAACTTACGCGTTGTGCACGCGCGTGCGATCACGAAAGCGTGCGTGTGTCGCTGTGACATCTCAATTCCGAGGGTGTCGAGGAAAAAAAAAGGGCATGATCGAAGGGTGTACAGCGAAGGCATCTGGTAAGGGTACGTGACGAGAGTGCTCGGAATTGCAGCCGAAAATGAATTGCGTTCGGGATTTTACCACCCCTTTCTTGTGTTTATTGGAAGCTGGATTGCGAGTGGAGGATGGAATTTCTAGTTCCAAGTATGTTTAAGCCTTCGTTTTTGCGATTGTGGAGGGATGAATTGAATTTGAGGGGAAATCAGATGCGTTCGAGTCTTGGGCTAAAGATAGTTTTTATAAGAAATTTTCTAAAAAAATTCAATATAGTGTGCATAGGTCTGTTCTAATTCAGGTCAAGTAAAAGAGCCAACAGGAAAATGATTTCAATTTCCTACTAAAAGTATCTTTAATGGTGATTGTCATCCTTTACAATTCCTTGGTAAAGGACATGCTGAAATATAGGTCAATTGTTTAGGGACTTGTTTCATTTTAATTTTTCGCATACTAATAGAAGTGAAAAATAAGTTTCAACCTTTATATATTTTCATGTAATCTATCAAAGCTTTATCCTGTTTAAAATTCGTATAAATGCAGAATGTGATTATATAAGAAATGTTTCGTTTTAAATATTTCACCATCCGTATAAAGACCCTTTGACTGATTTTGATAGCTTTCTTAGTTGGAAACTTGCATATGTGGTGTCCTTGCGTTTCATAGGATAGTTTTACTGTAGAGAAAACATTCTCGGCCACATAAATATTCATTCATTCTCCTATAAAGTTATAACTCTTTTTATATGTTAATTTTCTTAACAATGCGTAGGGCTCAAAATAGTTGCGTCTTAACCAAAATTTGTCTTAATCAAAAACGTAATCAATTATATTTCGGTCTGCTGTTGATATTACAAGTATAAAAATGTCCTTCTTCTAAGTCCCAAGGAATTTCTGGAACGCCTGAAAAGGCTATCAGACTCTGTCCATCTTTTATCCATCCCAGAAGATAAAAATTGAAAATCCAGCCCCGGTAGGTTCTGCTCTGTTGTCGATACTATAAGTTGACAGAGATTAAATGTTCAGCCACTGAAAACTTCTAGGTAATCTGAAATGACTTTAAAAAAAAATTAGTTTCTTTGCCCTCCTCCTTTCAGCCCTGAGTGAAATCGAAAGTTCGCATTTGTTATACTCTGCACCATAGTCGAAATTATAAGTGCTCAAATATTCAGCCTTTAAAACCCTCTGGAGGGTCCCGAATGGTATTTCTGAAAAAAAGCATTTTCCTTGCCTGAGAAATTGGAAATCTGACTTCGGCCATGGTTTAAAATATGCACTCGTGCACATTTTCAGCAATTTAAATCACCGTAGGGTTTCAGGATGGTCTGAAAACACAAAAATATGTTAGAAAATTATTATATAGATTATTTGAAGAGCAGCTGTTATAGTGGTAAAAATTTCTTAATAACCATTGACGACTTTCATACTAACCACTGCTGAACAATACCTAAACTTCTCCATTTCATTCTAAAAGCATAAATGTAAGCGGTTTCCGTGATGTTGAATATTAAAATTTTATTCTCGCATTTTCCAACAAAATGGCACTTGTGTTACACTTCTATATTCTCACTTCGCTTCAATGTTTTGTAAAGAGATCGGGACCATATGATACGCGCATTGAAAATTTTATTAACTATTTGTCTTTATTAATTTAAGCAATATAGAATCCGGGGGACACATATGTTACTCTGTGGGACATGTTAGGTTCATTTAGAGTCACAACACCCCCGTCTATAAAGATTATAACCTTCAGTGTAAATTTGTAGTTGAAATAACTAGAATAACCATAAGGAAGAAATTCTAGGAACGTTCTGAAAAGGGAAATATGCATGTTCCAGGTTCTGGGGGCTTTAAAATTCGAACTTTCTGCATTTGAAATAATAAAGCGATGGTTATTTACGATTATTTTGATTACATATTTCCTTGATCCAGTGATTGTGTTAGGTCTGCAAAATCCAGTCAAAACATTTATTTTATACTGCATATATTAAGGGGACGGTGGACGTTGAAATTTATTTATTTATTTATTGACTTAGAAACATGAAAATTTGTATAAATATTCTTCTTAACATTACTATATAAAATACCATTCAATTTTTTCAATTTTGTTATAATTTTGTATTTTTTTTTAATTTAATTTTTTTACAGAAATTTGAAAATGCTCCTTGCATGCCATTTGTTCACATTTTTGATCAATTTTACATATTGATCACTCAAAAACCCATTATGAACACATTTGGGTATACATTTTTAAATCCCTTAGAAAGATAATTTTTAAAAAATAGTTTTCTGCATTAAAACTTAATTTTCATCATTTAATTGGGTTATTATTCACTTCTAATTACCTTAATAAAGTTCAATTATAAAATGCATACCCAGTTGCATTAAAAAGTATGAAAAGTGTCTTCCTACCAAATTGCAAGCATCTCAAACAAAAATTAAGACGGATGGAGCATTTTAAAAATGTAAAACCTTTGAAAATTCCGTTTCGAAAAAAATGCATTTAACCTTTTGCTTACGGGTGGGACAGCGTCCATTCCAAACGAAGAACCCTCCAAAAAGACAGGTATTTGATATACCCTATCCCAAACAGTTCGACCCCCCTTTGCAGACATTGGCGTCCATGGAAATCGCCGGCAGAAGCATTGCACCTGCAGCAGGTGCAATGCATCTACCGGCAATGTCTGCAAAGGGGGGTCGAACTGTTTGGGATAGGGTATATCAAATACCTGTATTTTTGGAGGGTTCTTCGTTTGGAATAGACGCTGTCCCACCCATAAGCAAAAGGTTAAATGTGTAAAACAATGTTATATCTTAAAAAAAAACTTTTTTTGGTCGATTTTTGCACATTTCAACGTCCCCTTAATGTTTCTGTCGATGTCTTCATTCTCAATGTAGCATTCCTTTGTTCTTCATGCACAACATTGACTTTCAACGGCTTTCACGGAGTTTTTATTTGTCAACTGATCATTATTCACATCTTAGTGTCTAAATTTTCCTAATAATTACGTTTTTGTTTCTAAAATAATTAAATTAATTTTTATTTAAAAAAAAACAATTGGTCTATCGTCTAAATATGTGTACATATTATGCAGACATCATATGAACATATAACAGAAACATCATATAAACATATTGTGTAGCCATCGTATTAACACATTACGTAGACATCTTCCGGATCGCTGACACGGAGGGACAAAAGGATGCATCGCATTGTGGCCCGGAAGGTTTAGAGACAGAGCAGCAAATTTATGAGCAAGTAAACGTTGAAAATTATGAGTTAATAAATGGATCAATTGTTAAATAGATGATACTCGTATTAGAAACTTAACGGTGTTTAACTTTTCGTTATCAAGTGTTAAACATTTCTTTCTTTTATATGTATATAGAAGCAAAGCTGAATATTGGACTCTTTTTGCTTTCTCTGCAATACCTGGTAATGAATAGGGAAAGTACTGAAATCATGCCGAAAATCATAGAGTTTTCGACGAATCTACATGTTATGGGACCTCTGAAATACGAAAAAACTATTTTTACCCTGACGTCTGTGTATTTGTCTGTCTGTCTGTGCAATGTACGTATCTACTCCAACTCAAAAACTTATTGACTGAATTTCATAAAATTTTAAAGGTAAGTTAGTTGTAGGTTTCCCCGGTGTTATTAGATTTTGGTATGATTCAGGAAAAAACTTACCGTTTTCTCAAAATGACCATTAAAAATCGTCAAAATCTAAAATAAAAGACTACGTATGCTCAGAAGTATCAATTAAATGTTTGTTTTAAACGTAATTTTTGATGTTGAAAAGAATAAGATCAACACCATTACTCTAGGACTAGCCGTTCTCGAGATATGTAATTTTTTCACAATTTTGCTACTTCGGTTTTGGAAATACGCCCAGTTATCAAATGAAAACGAAAATTGAAGTAAAAGTGTAAATTTAGTGTCATTTTAAATAATTATGTGTGTTATTTAGTACAATTAAATTCAATTTAATGAAATATTAAAGAAATAAAAAGAAAATGAATGTCTGTCTATAGGGGAAGTCATGATTAGATTTTTTAACTATCTTGAATTAATGGAACATTTTTATAGGCTACTTCGCAAAAAAAATGCCTGTTCTATTTTTGAAGATCCACCAAATTACGATAGATTAAAATGTTCCACTAGACTGAGGTATGTATCAAATTTCAGTTTTTCAGAACGTTCGTAAGTATATTAAAAATGCCATCAAAGAAGCTAAAACAGACAGACAACCACACATCGTCCATAACTGGTAAATAAAAGAATTTTTAAAAAAAAGTCAATACATTTTAAAATGGAAGGCAGTAGAGCAGGCCTGTGCATTCATTATATAGGGATCTGAAAATTTCGTCAGCAGCACTGCATATCAACTCATGTATCTGAATGTACTATAATTGGATGAATTGTCGGTGCCCTCTTTAGTGAAAACAAATTCCCCGCAACAATAAATTCCTTCCAAACAACTTAATTCCAAGGAAATACGACTTGCCTCTTGGATTTTCACGTACAATCTTTTCCCTAAATAAGGCAAAACCATTACCTTTCCTTTTTAATTTGCATTCGGAGTTTACGCTACATTAATAGTTCCAGATTACGACCCATAAAATAATTAACGAACTCTCCCGATAACCGTGCTGGTGCCGCTATCGATAAAACACGGAAAACGATATATCGATCTTTCGGTTCAGTCGGAAAATTTTTTAATTAGAAATATTATGCCCGATTTCGAAGCTTATCTTTCTCATTGCCTCTGACCTCCGCATCCACACTCGGTCAGATAGGTAATTAGATAGACTTTTAAGCGTGTCTCTGTTTTACGGCCGCCTTCCCTCCTGCGAAATGGATCCGGTTTGTCTTTACCGGTTTGTCTCAAAATTCGGATTGTCGAGGAGATAATTAAGTAAAAGCTTTGCCTTTATATAGTGCAAGTCTTTTTGAGATTAACGGAGCAATAGCGAGTAGATAATAGATTTTTAGATAGAATCAAATTGTGTACATTGTCTTTCATTTTCAATGAAATACATGGCGATGTATAAGGAAAGTATTGGAATCGTGTCAAAAATCGCAACTCGAGTTTTCGACGGAGCTGCTCATTTCGGGACCTCTGGAACATAAAAAAACTATTTTTAACATGGCATCTGTGTGTGTGTGCCTGTGTATCTGTCTTTCTGTATGTCTGTGAAAATTTTATATCCAATCAAACTGAAAAACTAATGGACCATATTTCATAAAATTTGCAAGATAAATCACTTGTTGGTTAATCTGATGCTGATTAGATTTTGTTACGATTTGGAAAAAAAAATGAACCTGCCATATTTTGCAAAACAGCCCTCAAAAATCTGTAAATCTAAAAATAAAAGACTACATATGCTCAAATATATCGATTAAATGCTTATTTTATACATAATTTTCGATAAAGAGAAGAATATGACAACCCTATTACTCTAAGACTAGCCTTTCTCGAAATATTCTAGTTTCTTCGCATATTCGCTACGCTACCTTTGAAAATAGGTTCAGTTACCAAATGAAAACCGAAACTGAATTAAAAGTGCCAATTCAATGTAATTTAAAACAATTATGGGTTTTATTTTGTGCAATTAAACTCAATGTGATGAATTTTTGAAGAAATAAAGAGAACGTGAATATGGATCTGCAATGGAAACCATATACTGCCCACATCAGATTTGTGTGTGTGTGTGTGTGTGTGTGTGTGTGTGTGTGTGTGTGTGCGTGCGCGTGCGTATGTAACGTATCCTTTAGAATCGTGGGTGTATTCTCAGGTTAGAATGATGAGTTCGAATTTCTGGGTAATTAACGTATTTATTTAAAGCACCAATGAGCATAAATAATAACAACATACAACTAATAATCGAGTTACAACTGTAATGTATAAACACGATTGCCATAAGTTCAGTAAAGTTTGGAGACATTCGCTAATAGAATTATTTTATGCACGAAACAACTTACGGTTAGTTTTAATGGCATTTTTTAGCATAGTGGCTGGGGAATTATAATTCACCATAGATTTGTTATACAGGGTCTTTAAAAAGTTCGTATAAACTTTAAAAATTCATTAAAAATCGAAAAATCATCACATTGAGGTACGGTTTGTACCATAAGTATTGCTAGGACTTTTTTTTTGTTTTGTTTTTTTACGTGAAAAATTTCTGTAGTTTAAAAAATCACCTACAGGTGGCGCTGAATGCATTGGAAAGATAATTCAAATACCTTACTGTACGTGTCAAATCGTGTGACAAGCCTAAGTAACCCTGAACAGGTGATAGGACCTTTTCCTTTCTTTAGATTTTTCCTAAATCAGAATTATCGCAAAGCATCTGATGCAGATTCGCCGCTCACGTAATACAGCTTCACTAACAAGGCTTTCTCGATCAAAGTTAACATTCTCGCAAAAACTTCTTTGCACTGTTTACTAATGAATCAAATGAAGAATCTACAGAGCACTACAGCTCTTTTATAACAGCCTCATTTGCATACTTCTGGAAGATATATTCGGGTAAGCGCCACCTATAGGTGATTTTTTAAACTATAAAAATTTTTTCACGTCAAAAAAAAAAAACCCGTCCTGGCAATACTTATGGTACAAACCGTACCCCAATGCCTTGATTTTTCGATTTTTAATGAATTTTTAAAGTTTATACGGACTTTTGAAAGACCCTGTATTTAAATCTATTTATATATATTTTCTTCTTTTCCACAAAAAACATCCAGGTACTATGCATAGATTAGTAAGTGTCCCTGGGCAGATTCTCGGGGAGAAATAAATAAAGTTCCGCCACTATGAAGGCAAATTAAGAAACGAAAAGTACCTAAAATGCTCTATTCGGGAAGTATTAAGAAATCGCTTACATAGTTTTCAACTTTCCTTACCCGTAACGTAAATGCCGCGTAGAATTTCCAAAAAATGTGTCCCTAATGGCAGCATGGTCCTATCTGGATCTTGCCAGCTATAATCGTCCTCGCTTCCTTGCGTTCTAATTACCTTATGTTTAACGTTAAAATAGCACTCAATATCGAACCCGTTAGAAATTACAAATAAAAACAGACTCAAAATATGCACCTGTCATACGAATGTATCCAATTTCGTAAACACGCTTTGGTTTTCCGTTGCATAATTCTAATTTACTCAGGCAAAATATTAGATTTTCACCCTCAAACACATCAACTGCTTGGTTATCGGATCGATATCTCTGTCCGGCCGTACTACTGCCCCCTTCACCTTGCAGCAACGTTTTGGAGAAGCTGTCACTGGAATTAAGATGTCACCGAAGCGCACGCGACGTCCCGTGATCATGCGTGCACCCACGGCATGAAAGCATGACTTCAAAGTGGCAAGTGACTTATGTCAGGTGGAAAGTGGCAGGAAAAATCGAGTAATGACCTTTGTGTGCAAGCACGATTGTAATGGATACAAAAATGTTTGTTTTTTAGATTATTTACTAATGGAACTCTTGGCCAGCAAATGGAATGTAAGTAGAAGATCTTTATTTCAGTTAAGTATAATAGATGTGGAATTAGATGGAATTATAATATAATATACTAGTATTTAAGCATGCCATAAACATGAAAACTAACAGTCTTAAAAAATTAATTTGCAACTATTTTATGTTTTATTTTGCTAAACATTGCATAGCCCTTAATGTCGAAAATAAATATCTTAAACAAAAATTAGCCCATTTAGATTCTACCGTGTGATTGATACTATCAGTGTGCAAAATTTCAACCTTGTGTGTCAGCCTTTTGGGAGATATGAAAACAATTTCCGATCCTCCCTTATTTGTTCTGCACCGAAGGGAGGGGGAAAGAAATCTAAAAATCCTATTGCGCTAAATTCTGTTTTATGGTTGATACTGCGCAAAGATTCAGTCTCCTAGGTATACTGGGGGCTTCAGTAAGATATTGGGAAACTTTCCAAAATCCCTCATCTGCTTACCGGTTCTGTTAGCCTCTATCTCGTGGTCGATATTATAAATGTGTGTTGATTCAGCCTTCTGTAGATGAACTTTTGAAATATATGGAAAAACACACTCACCTTGGACAGTTATTATACAGTCTTTGCACCTTGAAATAATTGATTTTTTTCTAATACTAAATTTAGCTATTCAATCAACATAATGTGTTATAAAGTGCTTACATCTACATTACATTCGCCAGATATATTGCATGTCTTCTTTGACAATTGCTTCATTCACTTCCTTGACGATTGCTTCATTCACTTCTTTGACAATTGCTTCATTCACTTCTTTGACAATTGCTTCATCGCAATTGTCAAAGAAGTTAGGGGGTCGTACCCCATATAAGTAAATCTGTTGACTTTGTCATTGGTCGATACTGTTTAAAGAATAATCTCCCCCATTCGATCGGTGACCCTCAATCCAAGATACAGACTACACCTATGGAGCACTGCAATAGACATGAATGACAACAAGCATGACCACACCTTTCACCTTCCTTACATCTCTGTCATTGGTATAACAGCTAGATCAAGCGTGGCATCACGTGAAAACAATTTAAAAGAATACATTTCAGACACCGTTAGAAATGTGATACCTTATTCAATATCTAGAAATAGGACAGTGGTTGGTAGCGTGTGTTTCGCAATAAACCAGTCCGCTTTAGTCCCCTAGAAACTAAGTCTCTTCAACAAATTAAACTCCGAGACAAGGTAGGAAGGGTACAAAATCCATTTCGGTTCGTCTCTTTGAGAAATACGTAACCTTACAGCATACAATTCAAGATCCATCTGACTTTTCACGGTGAAAAGGGGTCTCGCAATCCTACACGGTCCCTTTCAGAGATCACGCGATCTACCAAAAACGTCTCTCATTAGACAATCAAGAAGGTACATTACACGAATTCACAAACAGACGGGAAAATCTAGTTCACAATTAAATGGAAAAATTTAATTTGAAATTAAACACAAATGGCCTCGCCAAAATTTCTAACAGCAGAGGAAATAAACAAGAAAATGATAGTTTATCGCGTTTACTTTAGAATTAATTGATAGTTTAATTAATTCTAAATTAGCCTTTATTGTAATTTTGGAAAAACGCGCTACAATCACGCACAAATTACTTCAAGAACCGAGCCAAATTTCTCTTTTAGCACCGCTCAAATTCCTCTTCTGGACTTCGGGTTTGTTGGTTTCCTTGCACTGACGAAGGGGATACAACATATCCTCGAAACAGCTGTATGCTGCATTATCATTTTATTTGTGTTTAAACACGTTTCTCCAGTTTTTCTTACTCCAAGAACGGTTGAATCTGGATCAAGAAAGCTGAACTTAGTCCAAAACACAAATATGAATATTCAAACCCGTCACAATGCTTTCCCTATGTATTTCACTTGTAGATATAATGTATTTTATCAGTTCCTTTGTTTTGCGACCTGAAATTTCGAAATGCAATTCTATTCATATCTAAAGTATCATATCAATATTTCATATCAAAAGTCTACTTTTATAAATTAACTTTTAAATTTATATAAATAGACGTACTAAAGAATTTATTAGAAACATTTAGCTTATTTATATAAACAGACTTTTATATGCATAGACCTGGCGACCTATAGAACATATATGTGTTCATGGATGAGACACATTTCAAGACCTATAAGATATATTTTGTGGCCCAAATTTGCGTCGCACCCCGTTAGATTAAAACTAATGCATTATATACAGGGTGGCCATAATTAAAGTAGAGGTGTTTAGAGCCCGGTGGTGAGAAAACTGTTGGGCCAAACTCAACCAAATTTGCAGTCAATACTATTTAGGTCATGTTTTATTTTTAAAAGAAAAAAAAATAGTTCGGATTTCTGCCACCGCGGGCCAAAGTGGCGCTGTAAGGTCTATTTTTGGAGTAAAATAGGCATAGGAAGTACAGAAAGTTAACATTTATTTTAAAAATCAAAACCCCATGGTCTAAATAGAATTTACTGCAAATTTGGTTGAGTTTGGCAAAACAGTTTTCTCACTATCGGGCTCTAAACACCTCTATTTTAATTATGGCCACCCTGTACTATGTATGTAGAGAAAATAAATATCTGACTATACTCTAAAATAATCAACGAATTCATATAGATAATGGAAAATATATTCGCAAACAATTGCTTCATATTATGACAAAGACCTCAGAAATATCACAAATGGAAACTGATCGATAACTGCTCCGAGTAAAAAGTTTTTAATTAGAAATATTATGCCCTGATACTGCTCTTTATGATTCCTATTTTGAGGACCGCTTTATCCGCTACTCCTCCCTCCCTTTCCTTCCCGATATATAATTAGATAAAAGTTTAAACCTTTCTTCGTTTTACGGCCTTCGCAAGAGCGGCACATTTTTAACGGGGGTTTCCCCATAATTTGAATTTTGGGGAAGTAATTACGTAAAAGTTTTCAGCTGGGTAATTAGTGAGGGATCTAAGAAAGTGTCCTCTATCGGTGGACGGAAGAACTAAAGTTATGCGATGGGCACACAGTTTGAAATCTTCGATTTTAGAACCCTGGAGAAATTTTGTTCGTGAGAGAGTTGGTATTTTCGTATCATAAATTCGAAGTAATTAAAGTTGGATGTTTGACATCTAAATTAAATGTTTAATGTGTTTGCGACGGTGTCTTTCAACAGAGTAATTTCTTGGTGAAAAGTTTATAAAATCATTTAAAGAATTTCATTTCTAAAATATTCCGGGATGTGTTGAGAGTACTCCTATATAACTCAAATTATCTCAAATTACTTTTAATAAGTTTAGAAAATATTTATTTCTACTAATTTAACATGTTTCTTATTTGATAGAATTGCTTTCGTTTTTATATGTAAATTGGAAATTATTCCCTAAGCAATAGTTTGAAAATATTTTGGTCTTATAGATAAAAATTAATTCAGACTCTTTTAAACCACATGCCATAAAATTATTGACATTAAATTAATCCTTAATTTGAAATGCAGTATTTGGGAAAAATTTGTTGCCCCAAAATATCTCATCAATCATATTACCGTGTAAATGTTTATACACAAATTTTATTGAAATTGTTCGGAGAATGCACCCATTTTATTGAATTCTCTCACTAATTTCAAGTTAAATAAGAGACATTTGGAGAATTTTTGCCGAAATTTATAACTATTGCAAGGCGTGTTTTTTTTTCTCTGAATGGAGCGTGCAGCTGCATGAGAATATTTTTAATCGATGTATTGTATAAAGTTTCATACAAATCTGACGCTGACGCCGAGGCAGCTGTTTGACGAATTTCGCGTTTCTCTAGTTTCTATGTGACGTACCGCAAAATCTTTATCATATAAAATTATGAAAGTTGGTACAATTGCAGAAAAATATTACTGGAACACACTGATATAAACCGTTTTTCGATTTAAAATTTAGTTTAGGAAATATTTAATATCAACATCAAAGGAAGAGTTTTTGAGCTCCGTGTTTGTGTCCTGGCCACACTAACATTAGAAATACCTCCAATTTTTATTGGCATGGACCTACATAGTTGAAATTTTGCAAGACGGAGCCCTTTTTTTAAATTTCGGTTTAGCTAATGAGTTATTCAATTTTTTATGCACTTCTGAAGTGAAAATTTTCCTTCTCTACGGGCGAAGATTTAATTGGTCGAGACGATTGCTAGCTTCTTTCTGATTGGTTTCTGGCAGAAACGTTACAAAGGGAGCGAGGACTGAGTTATTGAATCCTTAAAAACTCTAAAAGTATAAATATTTATTTCTAAACACGACTACAACGTCGGTACTGCACGTTGGAAAATGTGAAATGTTGATAATCATATGACTTATCATTTATTCCGACGAAGAGAGCGTTTCGCAGCCATTGTTGTCATGAACATCAGAATGTCATTGTTATATTGCACAACAATTAAATGTTTTATTGTTGTAAATATCTCTATACTGAAAGCGTAACACGTATTATGAAACTGTATTACGAATAAGCAGCAAAATCTAAAATTGTGAAATTTTGCCGTTTCTTCCTAATACAGTAAGCTGTAGTTCTTAATAGCAGGCGGCAAGCAAGTATTCGCGATTCAGGTTCAGCTAGCGCAAAGAAGTAGAAGACGAAGCCTCCCAACTCACGAAGCGATATTTGGAATTGGCGAGAGCAGCGATTTGGGGACTGAGCTTGGTGACATTGTTTGCGAAGTTAAGGGAGTTGGTGAGATTCAGCTAATAATGAGACGAAGCCCCCAAGGGGACATCACGTCTGCGGCAAGATGCGATTATTGAGTGGCAATCAATAAAAGGCGGATTTCCTGGGTTTTGCGAACTTCAGCAAGCATGGGACACGTAGGCGATCGTAACGCCGTCCGAACTAAATAGTTCGCGATGCGAGCTCTAGGACTTGTGAATGTCAGTTAACAAGGGACAACAAAACCTACAGTTATGAAATTTTACCGTTTCGTCCTGATACAGTAAGCTCTCGTTCTTGATAGCAGGCGGCACGAAAGGATTCGCGATGCTGGCTCAGCGAGCGCCAGCAAGTAGAAGATGAAACCTACCAACTCACGAAGCGACATTCGGAGTTGGAGGCCATGGCACACGTAGACGATCGTGGGCTCCGTCCGAATTGAAAGAGCTAACGAAGTGAACTCTAGGGATGGTTAATGTAAGTTAGTAAGGGACGATCCCCAAAGGATGCATTATGCCTTCGTAGCAGGCAGCAGGAAAATACCCGCGAAACGATCTTAAAGAGCGTCAAGGAGTAGGAAGAGAAGCCTCCCGACTCGCGAATCCAATTAATGGGATGAATGAGTGGGAGTGAATGGAGGGCCGAGCCTCGGAGTTCTGTGAGCGTCAGTGAGCGTCAGCGATTTGGATTCGAAACCTCCCTGTTTGTGAATTGAGTTACTGGGTTAAGGAGAGGCAGCTAATGGAGGGCGGAACCCCAGGATTCTGCCAGCGTCAGCAAGCATGGGACACGTAGGTGGTTGTATGCGCCGTCCAGATTGGAAACGCTAGCGAAGCGGGTTCTAGGGCTGGTGAATGTCAATTAACAAGGACGGTACCCATTAGCGTATTGCGCCTGCGTAGCAAGCGGAACGAAAGTGCTAGCAAAGAGAGCGTCAGCGAGTAGGAGAACAAACCTCCCGACTCGCAAAGCGAGTTACGGGGTTGGCGAACGTAGCGAGCAAGGAGCGGAGCCCCTAGTATTTAAAACAAAAAGATATTTAAAGTTTTTGAATAGTCTGACTTCTTTGAAAAAATTATTATTATGAAAAGCGTTTTAAGTTGCATTGTTCTAAAGTTAAAAAATAATTTTAGCTAACACACTATTATTGTTCATATGCGACTCAAAATAAAATCGTAGGGCGCCAATGAAAGAATAGTATTTGGACATTAACGGAATTTTGAGGAACAATAGAATTGATAACATAGAAATGACATATAAAAAAATGATTACATTCTTTCATTTAAATTTTTCTTTGGCAATTTTGATTTAACAATCTGTCATTTCTATCTTATGACTTCTACTTTCCCTTAAAAATTTTAGTCTTTTGCGATTTTGTAATTATATTTTTATCAGATATCCAATCAAACTTTTTTAATGATAAATTTATAGAGGCTCTTTATATATAAAAAGATCAATTCATAACACGCCATAAGCAGTATAACGAGTTAAAACATTTCTCTTTTATTTATATATGGAATCGATGCTGCATAGTGGACAAATTTTTAACTATCATACATCAATTGGAATATATATATATACAGATGCGAAGCTTAATATTGGAATCTTTTATAACTATCTAGATGCCAATAAGACTGGCGAAGCGAATTACTGGAGTTAGCGAGTGTACCGAGCAGGGAACGGAGACCCCTATTGTCAGAAAATTAACTGGCGTGTTTTTCTAAATTATATTACTTCTAGACAAATTTCATAAAATTCAGTTCGTAAAATAAGCCGTATTAATGCCTGTTTACGAATTTTATTTGTGCATATATCCTTTACAATTTTCAGTTTAATCTTTTTTTTACTTTTACTTTATTTTTCATTGATGTTTTCTTCGCTTCTGTTTAAAAAACATAAATTTTATGCAAAATTTTCCCTTTCGTCTTTTCAAAGCCCTTTCAAGTATTATCCAGCTTGCCGCAACACTTCTTTAAAGTTCTTAACTAATTGGCGGTTGTGGAAACTAATATAATTACCGCCTCTTCAATCATTAAAATTTCGAAAAATATGGGCAGCAGAAAAAATACAATTTTGTGGAAAAATATGATATGGACATAATACATAACTTTCCTCACAGTCATTAATTTCACCGTTCTCTTTCATGCAGAGATTTAAGTTTGATCTGCAGGGAAACATAAAATGGACAGGAGGGGTAGATAGAAGCTTTATCAAAGATTTTCCTCATATTTTTTATTTTAATGTGAATTATAAAATATTTTCTACATGCTAAATGGTAAAATTGCAAAATATTTTTTCTCGTCCATCCACTTAGAGCACTCTTTCTGCGCACAACATAAACACATGCGAGCTTTACATCTCCCTCCTTCAATATCACTATTTTTATACGATTCTCAATTGAAATCATAAATACTAACACTTCACTCAATAAGTCTCCGGTCTGACACATATATGACAACACTGTTGACAGACCCATATGATTTCTGGATAGTACCCACATTCTCAGTTTGCTGCAAAAGCGCACCAAATCATTACTGTGCCCCCACCGTATTGACGTTTGGTAAAACTTCTTTGGTTTTACGCAAATTATACCAAAAATAGCGAAAACCATCTGACCCATCAAGATTGAACTTTTTTTTGTCCGAAAAAATTACATCAATTCATTTTGGACAGAGAAAAATGTATTTCTTCTTAAATTCCTGTCTTTTTTCCTTATGTTTCTTTTTAAGAAGCGGACGTGACATTAACTTTCCATACCAAATATTCGGTGGTTTATTCAAAACATTTTGAATTATTCGTGGGGAATATGGTAGTTCAAATTTCTTCTAACTTCATTTGCTGTTTCTTTTTTCTCGCAAGCTCTTTTTACAGCCATTCTTTTCTGTCGATGTGTTATAATTTCTGGTCTTCCAGTTCGTTTTTTCATTCCATACATTCCAGGTTCTTTTAGAAAATTATAAACTACAGTTTTAAATCTTTTATTTGTTTTTTTTCGAAATTTCATGCCCACTCAATCCACATACTTTATAAGCAAAAATTTCCCCTTTTTCAAGGTCAGACAGATGAGTTTCTTTTGGCATCGTACAAAATTTGTGAAGAAATGAGGCAAGTGTGAATTTTGTTTAGAAACCCAGTCTTTGTATTTGAAATGGTCATTTTCTGTTTTCAAATATGCAAATTTTACTATAATTTTAGATGAAAAAACAGTTGTCCTTACACTTTTTTACAAGATCATATGGATTTAAAATTTATAAAGTAAATTTATACATATTTATTTTTGGAAAATTTAACTAATTTACATGAAAAAAACTAATTTTATGAATAATTTTACTTAAGAAATTTGCATACATTTTCGCCTAAAAGATTTCTAGTTTGGGCGAGTTTTCGCTTGTCCTTATACATTTTTCGTGCACTGAAGTATATTTTTTCTTATCACTTTTAAAATAGTATTTCCTCATTATGAGTAAAATTAATAAGTATTTATTCCTAATTGTGACAGAATATAGGGAGACAAAAATAAATTGTAACATAAAATAAATTTGAATACATTGAAATATTCTTTATTGTTTGCGTTCTAATTTGGTTTGCACTGATCATTTTTTTCCACAAAATCAACAGTTTAAATAAATATTATTTACAGAAATTCTATTACAAAAAAAAAAATTCCATGTGAATGCATACTATGTGAATGTATACAATGGGGCTTATCATAGCCCAGCGCCACCTGAATAATTGTCTCAAAAGGTTTCGGCATTTTCTTAACATGCAGTTTCAATTCATCTGCTTTACCACCATGCTGTAGACAGATTTTTCGAAGTTCGCATTCGTGTTCTGGACACTATCACATTCTATTTACACCTGTATTCATTAATTATTTCAAGTAAATGTGCACGCACCCTCTCCATTCTCTCACTTCATTAAAACTCTCCTCCTTTCTGTTGAGAAAACATCATCTTTTATACACCAAACATTTTTCTGGAAACTTACACTTTTGCCCTTTCAAGCCACTCCGCTCGAGAGTTATCTTGGCCCTTCTCTTTCGGCGTAGTTTCTTAAAATTCCTACCTAATTGGCGCTTGTGTGAAACTTTAACGTAATTACTACCTCTCCAGATCTTGTTTTGAAAAGTACGGGAAGCGAGAAAAATAAAAACCCAGTTTTGAAAAGCAAAATCAAAATGGACCTTTCTGTTTTTAATCAAACAAAACTTTCGTGTAAATATTTATTATACGTGATTTTTACCTTACAAGGTATTATACATAAAAGTAATGTGACAGGGGCGAAAATTCTAATTCGTTTGTTTCGCGAAGGATTTACGTGTTTTGAGTATCATATAACCCAAATTGATTGTTTTCAGGTTGTGTGTGTGTGTCTGTGTCCGCGCGCTCTCGCAGTCACATAAAATGAATTGAGTGATTCGATTCGAATGACATTTGGTACCATCATAATTTATGAATACGTTCGAATATTACAAACGAAGCCACGTTTTCGAGGTTTTTAATCTTAATAAAGCAAGACAGTCCCTTGTTTTAAATAAACAGTGATTTTAAACGTTATCTATCATTTAAACAAGCTTGTTTCTCATTTTAGAACGTTAGAATGAACCATTTTTGAGATATTTCACATCTTTGGAATGAATTCATTTAATATGTAAAAATAGGTACATGTGAACTATCATTAACTATTTTCTATGTGCAGCATTAGTCAAAATATCTGTTAATAATGTTCTCGTGGATCTAACATAATTCATTTGCAAGAAAAGATATGTTTTAGAATGCTTATAACAACATTATTTGTCACATTTTATTCATTTCACGATAATGAGCAAAAATGATGATGGCATTTTGCATGTGAGTGCCAATTGCTTTGGCCGATCAAGTTCCCCAAAGCGCTGAATATCAATTTTCATATCAAATCAATACGAAAAATCTGATGTTGGCAGGACATGACTTTCCCTGCAGACTTATGTAATGCATATGTGCATTGTAATACATTCAGGTCATCTTTATTCCTTCAATAATTCATTAAATTGAATTTAATTGCACAAAATAACACCCATAATTATTTTAAATTGCAGCTAGTCCTAGAGTAATGGGATTGGTCTTATTATTTTCACCGTCAAGAATTACGTAGGAAACAAGCATTTAATTGATACATTTGAGCATACGTAGTCTTTTGTTTTAGATTTTATCGATTTTATGTTGGTTATTCTGCATAAAAAGGCAGATTATTCTTTTTTTCGAATCGTACCAAAATCTTATCAGCACCGGGGTAACCCACAAATGACTTGACTACCAATTTTTTGTTAAATTTAATCCATTAGTTTTTCTACTGGAGTGGAAGCAGACATATTTTAAAGGGAATTTCTTGGGGGGGGGGGATGGAAATGCAGTTTCTTTTATCCCGAATTATACCAAAATCTAATCAACACCAGGGTAATCCACAAGTTACTTATCTATAGAATTATATGAAATTGGGTCAATTAGTTTTTGAGCTAGAGTGGATTCAAGCTCTGCACAAACACACACCCACAGAGAGAGAGAAAGAGAGACGGACGTCACGCTAAAAATAGTTTTTTTAGCGTGACTAGAAGTCCCGAAACGGGTATATCCGTCGAAATCTCCAGTTGCGATTTTTGTCTTTGCTAGTGTGGTTGCTGTCATTTTATCCTGAAGAAGGGGTCTATATTTGACGTGAATAATATGGTCTATGGTCGAGGTACTGGCTGAAATCGTAGATTTACTATAAAGTGAACACTTTGGACGCTTATATCTCCGAATCCTAATAGATAAAATTATATATAATTTATACTTTTTTTGTCCGAAATATACTAATTATAAATAAAGAAAAATAATTTTAATACTTTTATATTGAATATTAATATTTTAAACTATTTTTATTGAAAAAATAAAAAATGTTTTGAACTAAAGGAGATTAAAAATATTCCTTTTTTAAAGTTATACTTCCGTTTCGTTTCTAAAGTTTTTGCCTCGAAATCTATACGTACTCTAAAGCTATGTGACAGCAATTCGTAGCCCCTTGAAAGCCCTACAAAGTTATATAATTGAACTTTGAATCGAGTTCTTAGTCTTCTACATATAGTGTTTATAATTTAGATATTTCATTTCTTTTAACTATTTTGAAAACGTAGCTCTAATTCTGTTATTATAATATTTTAAATTATTTTGTAAAGACCCTAAGAGGACAAACAACCCGCAAAGATTGTTAGCCGGATGGATAAATGGAAAGGAGAGTAGTGAACTTCATTAGAGGTTTATTTTACAACATGTTATTCGCACAAAACCATTTCTGCGCCATCGGACTGGCGTTACCATCCATCGATCTTTACCTTCTAAACAGGTTGATGTTGATACTAATTTGCTATATGCTGTGTTTTTAACAAATATTTCGTTTAATAACATTAAAACCGGCCGACTAATCAGTTACCTTACATCTTCTGGTAGGTCGGACGGTCTGGATCGAAGAATTACATTAATAGCTTTATTTGATGTAAGCAAACTCCTTCAATGTCATTGTAAGTGTACACCGCGCCTCTTTGGCTAAAATGACAAAGCCCCTCATTGATTTCGAATTAATTTCTATTTTTATTTTTCAAGAGTAGGATCTGCGAATTTCCTGTTGTTGCGCCTTCTAATCAAATTAAAGAAGAGAATAAAAGGGGGATGTAGCGAATTCGATATTTTTTTTATGCACTGAAATGTCTTCTTGGTCATCCCAATCACGTTCGTGCCACTACCACCTACGCCTTCTCCAGCTACGTGTTGCAGATCGCCAATGTGTGCGTGACTGTATTTGTATGTGGAGATTTCTATGGGATAACGGATTAGTAAAGCTGTAATTAAATTTGGGCATTTTTTGATTCCCTACACAGTATACAGTAAGGTTTCTCGAATTATAAGTCTTCATGCCTCTACTGGCACATCCATCATTGTGAAGCATTGTACCTTCATTCACATTGCTGAGTTTATTCATGAAAAATGTTTCACTATATACGTTCGTCCTTGCGTCGTAAATGGATTTTTTTCTCTGAATTCAGTCCATATTGCGTATGTTTTTCAAACTACAAATGAATTTAGCTTAATAAATGCATTCGTTATTAAGCTCATCATGTGAAGTTTGCATAAAGTATGTAAAGTATTTCCTCATTTCCCACCTGCAGTATTTGTGTGCCTAAAATCTCCATACCCATGTAGACCATGCAGTGCTCCAGATCACTGTAAAGTATTAATGTTGATCGGGATAAAATTATAAATTATTATACGACCTCCAATAAAAACGTAATTACTGTACGATCCCCCAACAAACATAATGAACATACGGCCCCTAATGAAACACGGTAACTTTGCGAACCCCTAACAAAACGCAGTTATTTTACTACCTCTAAAGCCCTTCCTAAAAATCGCAAATTTTTATGCAACCGTTAGAAAGCATACCTGTCCCACGAACAGTTCAACTCGCTATATTTTGATTTAAATAAATAAGTTGCCTCAAGGGTGACTACAGAATGGATTTGAGGTAATAACATTTGTGTTCTTGAGTGGTCTCCTCAGTCTCCGGATCTAAATCCTATTAAACACGCCTGGTGCTATTTTAAAAAAAGTGTTTTTGATGATTCTGAAGTTCCAAACTCTGCGAATGAACTTTAGCTGCGCTTCGAAAAAGAATGGGGCAATATTACACAAAACGATTTCCAAAATCTAGAATTGACTTTATGCCAAATCTCATTTAAGCTGTTTTGAAAGCAAATGGGGGTATCTGCAAGAACGTATTAAAGATGTCATTTTATTTATCTTTTAAGTCAGACATTAACATTTTAGTTTCGCATTGAATTCGTTTCCTTGTTTTGCTTACCTATTAGTTGTATTTTAAGAAATAAATGTGTAACTATTTTTTCTCAAACTGGGTGTTTTGAATTTATTAGTTGTTGTTGTTGCTCATAACCTCCTGTTTCGGTCGAACCACAAACAGGACCAGTGATGCCAGAAGAAGGACAAAGAATGACACAAGACGAGATCACAAAGTTTTTATTAACACAAACAAGCATCGCTGACGAAGGTCTGGGGGGATACAGCTTCACATTTGGCGAGTACCCAGAAGGCGGAAGACTGACTTCATCCTCAAGAAAACGCCCATGCCTTACTCGGGATTCGAACCCAAGCCCACTAGACAGCAGTCGGAGACGCTATCCACTTCACCGCCTGGGCGGCTGAATTTATTAGTTGTTGTATGTAATGCATTTGCTATTATAGATATTCTAAACTGTTGCCTTACCGAGTTGCATTCCAATATTTCAATGTTTAAGTGCATTGGGTGGATTTGGGGGGTCACTTTATTAAAACATGACTACAACTAGAACTCCTATAACACAGACTAAACTATGGCCGCCATATTGTATCACAGTGGAAAACCCTTGGCGACAAGAAGTGAAAAGCAGCGCCACACTTCTTGATAACCTCAACGAAACGCATCTGTTTTGATGCACTTATCGCCGAGTGTGGCGAAAAAAGATATATTTGCATTCATATGTTCTACAATTTATCCATTTTTAAGAGAGGATTATTTTTTTTAAGAGGACTCACTGTAGATTGCTGACCACTGTATTGTTCACATTATTTTTATGACCCTGTGGGGGATATGAACCTCTTATACCCCTGGGCAAGTACTTACTGCCCTTTCCTTAATCTATATACAGTATTGATGATTTAGTGAATGCTCGGGTTCAGTAAGGAAATGAGCTGAACCTAAACTAATCGTTATAACCGGGTCCTACTGCAAAACCATACAAAACCAAGTTGTCCGCCACAGCAAATACTATTAGAAATAAATTCAGCTGTACTAAAAATCGACACCTGCTACAAAAAGTTCTGTTTTACTCAAGTGTCCCTCGATGGGTTCTGGAAAATCAATACACAGGTCTACGAAAGAACAATCCTCACGTATCCCAGGATGCCTCCACAATACGCACACTAGCAACCTTTGACTTATTTTTTACACGTCGACCTACGAATTGAGATGTCACCGGAGCTCACGCACAATTCCGTGACCGAACGAAAGGTACTCCAGAACGAAGGGGGTGGGAGGCCCTACACCAGGCAGCCCCTCGCGTTTCATTAAAACGTGTTGCAGAAAATCGCCGGATACCAAACATTAAGATACTGTACAAGCTTGTGTTTACGTGTAGATCGTAAAAATATTCAAGAAAAATATTTTTCTTCTTCTCCGACGTGGGTCACGTCCGGTGTTGCCTTTGGGAATAAAATAAGTCAGGATTTGTAGTCTGGTTAGAGATTTCGAAATTCGGGCGAATGCTTAAAAGAAGCCTTCAGATTCGTAGAAAACTCTTCTTATTGGCTTAGAACTTCAGCAGTTCTCAGTTGGTCCTTATAGGTATCCAACGGTGTGTATTTAAAATGAAACAAGAAACTTACGAAGAAGTCTTGTTACGAAGAAGGGTTGCAAGAAACTTAGAAGAAAACCCTTCTTCGAAGAAACTTACGAAGAAGGGTTGCAAGTATATTTTGTTTTCAGCAAAATTTTTAAAAATATTTATACTGAACACGCTTATTTCTTCATGCGAATTTTCGAAAAAACAGGAAACGACATCTCCAAAACATGAAGTAAAAATCCTTAGCGAACCCCCAAACCTATATGTTGAATAATTCAATGCTGAATCCATATCAGCCATCATTTAAATTATATTTATAGCCAATCCAGAGAAATAGATGCAGGAAGGAAAATGTACATTTTTTAATTGGAACTGATATCTCTAAAAAGGGCAGTGGAATTCTTTAGTGGAAATCCCTAGTACTATTTCCGCT
The DNA here is from genome assembly GCA_951213105.1 of Amaurobius ferox. Lineage (NCBI taxonomy): Eukaryota > Metazoa > Arthropoda > Arachnida > Araneae > Amaurobiidae > Amaurobius > Amaurobius ferox. The sequence continues at coordinate 145,504,961 of OX578145.1, forward strand.
AGAATTTAATGCTGAATATATATCAGTCATCATTTAAGTTCTATCTATAGCCGGTTCTAAAAAATTGATTTATAATAAGAAATACATAAATTTATAGCCGATTTTGAGAAAGAAATATCTCAAAGAAAATGAACATTTATAAACATGAATTGGGAAAACGCCATTTGTGGGAATCCTTAGTAAATCCCCCAACTATCCATATTACTCATCATCTAATTTGTAGTTAATCCTGAGAAATAGATGTATGAAAATAAATTTTGAACCAGAAGTGGAAATCCTTAGTGAACCCTCCCCTTCAATTCCCTCAGAAATTTGATGCTGAATTCGCATTAATTGTCATTTAAATTCTTTCACTAGCCTAAGTTTAAAAATGGATGTTGCAAGGGAAAAGTAAATTTGTGAATTGACAGTAACATCTTCAGAAGAAGTGGAAATCATTAGTGAGGCATTCCTTACCCTCCAGGATTTAATGCTGAATATGGTATATCAGTCATTCTTTAAGCTTAATCAGTCATTCTTTAAGCTTAATATGGCTTAATATTCAAGTGCTACAGCTTATCTTGAGAGATAGATGTTTCAAGGAAGAATTTCATACTGAATCCATATCAGACCTTTTCTAAACTCTGCAGCTTAATATTTAAGTGCTATAGCCAATCCTGTAAGATAGGGTTAGAAGGAAATTTTGAAGCAAAAGTGGAAAAGAGACCGAAAATGATTTTTTTTATGGATATTCTTCGTGATCCATACTATCTGCTTTAAAATTTTATGCTGAATCCACATCAGTTATCGTTTAAGCTCTATTAATAGCCAATTTTGAAAAATTGATGGTTCAAGATGAATGAAAATTTTTGAACTGGAAGTGGAAGTCCTGAAAATCTCTCCAAACCTTCTTTAAAGTTAAAGGCTTAATCCATATCAGTCATTATCCAAGTTTTATTTATAGTAGATACTGAAAAATATATGAGAAATTTGGTAAAAACGTAGATAGCAAATTTCATTTCCACCAAAAAATAGCTTCACATTCTTCGAAATTGCATGTACATTGTAGAAATAGAGGAAGAAGACATCCATAACACATTGCAACATCATCTCTCTTTCCATATCATTTGCTAAGCTTAGCATTACACGACATTTAAGCAGTCCATTATTGTTATCCTAACAATGCCTCCTCAGATTCTTACCAAACTCCCCTTTTATGTCAGAAATTCGAAAAAGAAGAAGCAGTACACCTCTAAGGTCTTATTCCTTTCCCAAAGCGAGTGATCCTTCCTATCGTTTTCATTTTAGTATGATCTTCAGCGTACTCTAGAACCGCTCCGGTCCTAAGAAATCGATTACAGTTACGATTAAACATGCGTGCAACCATTAAAAATGACAAAATATTCCCTCTGAAGCGTCATCAGTCAGGAGTGCCTCCAGGCGTCGCTCCAATTTACAATCATTCCAAAACGATGGAACAACACATTTTCTCATACTCTCCATTCCAGAACATTCCGGTGTTCCTTTCTTTCGTTCCTTAATTATCGCGAATTGAAAGTTGTTTCTGGGAAAACACAGAACATTCCGTTTTCCGTGCCCCCTGCACTTCTCTCAATTATTCGAGAATATTCCGATTCGTTTGCGAATTAATCATGGTAAAAGGAATAATAGTTACTAATCGTAAAAATTATCACGCGATCACTGTTACCGCTGCATGCTCGAAGAAGAATTCGAATAATTACTTCTTTCTAGGTGAGGAGCTTGTATTAATGAGTGAGTTCAGGAGGTGTTTGAATTCGTGACGGTAAGGTGGGGTGTTTCTACGAAAATATGTTTTGAATAGTCTCGAAATTCGGATTTCAAACAATTGAGTATTTTAATTTAAAGATAATAAAATAATTCGTGTTAGAGAAATAAAAAAAATCTGATGTGGGCAACACATGACTTTCCTTATACAATGCAAAGAATTTACTACTTTTAGAAAATGTTATTCTTATAGTAGATACTCATATTCGTTCCAAGATATTGAATGTTCTTCAATTAGTCGTCATTTCATTGATTTAGCGTCATTTTAATCCATTTGGCAAGATTTTCGTTAACTTAGTAACATTTAAAAATGTCGCCAAGTTGGTGACATTCCGCTAAATTTGTCGCCAAAGTTTCGCCAAGCGTTGTGGATAGAGAAATAAGTTATTCTTGCAGCAGCTAAATAGTTATTGGCGTTCAAATACAAAAGTATTACTCAAAGTAACTTTTCTCGTGAATGGAACGAGTTAGATCCACGAGAAATGATGTTACCAAATTTATCGCATGACATTACATATGAAAAGTGAACATGTTTAAGAGTTAATATTTTTCTTTAATTTATGGGATTTTTTTATAAAATTTATTTAAAAAATGTGCAATATCTCGAGAACGGTTCATGCTAGCGTTTTAAAGTTTGTCAATCGTTTCCTAAAGTAAAACTACATAAGAAATGTCTGCGTAACTTTATTAAAGGTTTTGAATTTCTGATGATTTTTTCAAAATTTCATTCGAAAATTTAGGGGGATTCTGAACATTCGATTGTGTTTTAAAATAATAGGCATCCAGTATTCACGGATTGTGATTTTTGTACCACATTTCATTTGAATCGCTCCATTTGTTCGTGAGATATCGTCTCCACAGACTCACTGACACACACACACACATACTTTCACACGGACACACACATACTTTCACGCACACACACAGACATCACTTCAAAAACTTCGTCAAAAATTCGTGATCAGGGATGCTTGAAACGTGCTCTCCCGTCGAAAACTCGAATTCGAATTTTCGACCCCATCACAATACATTCCTTATACATTATGTATATAAGGAAAGTAATATATCGCATTCCCTATTCTCTGTACATCAACCTATTCACAATGTAATGATAAATTAAAATTATCGTAAATTTCCAAACAATGTCACTGCAATCTAATATAGTACTTTCTTTGGAAAATCCTAGAAATATCTGGAAATATTTGACTTTCTGCTTCAATTCTCGAACTTTCTGAAACTCGCCACTTTGGTGATATTTCGTCAAATTTGTCGCCAATTTGGCCACCAAGCTCATGAGACTGGGAAATTTCATCAATAACCTTTGTCTCATAACTGTAAAGGTCGTTTTTAATTTTGGAAATTTTTAGGACAAGAAAAAAACATTACAAGTAATTACTACAGTATTTTAAACAATGGCTTATACTGAAATTGAGACTTTCAGTTATTGCTTCCAGACTAATATTTTCAAAAACAACCCGCTTGGGGCTGTGTTAGGTCTTACCCGAATAATGTTAGACACAACTTCAGTAGCAAACCATTACTCGAAGGGAATAGTACCTGACACGAAATATATTAGTGACATATCGTTTTCCGATATTATCAATATGACCCATATTGATCGAATACGTGTAATATCGTATATAATTATATAGACTGGCCTTTTGGCTGAACTCGTGGGTTCTCGTATTGGCTAGTTTCACAGGGCATCAAAAATCCCCACTTCCACCTTATGGACGTGAATCTCAGCTGGATAATTACAAAACCTGATTTGAAACCGCGCAACCCACGAATTTTAAATGCAAAGTTTATATTTATTTTCTAAATTAAACTAATATCAAGAAATATAACTAAAACTATAACTACGAAAAAATATAACAACGTCGACAATGAAGGAAGACAAAATTGTTTCATCCTGGTCTTTCAAATACTGAGGAATTGTTGCATGTAATTTACTCATGGTCACCAGTCATTACCTAAGGGCTTCTGGAAACTAGGACCAGGGACCCGAAGTTTACGGATGTCCGAATTTTAATTATACTTATGTTTATTAGGAAGCGTATATAATTTCTGAATTGGAGGATCTGGTATTTTCTTATATAGGATTTGTAGAACAATCCTTAAGCATACAATTACTTTGTAACGAAAGGTGTATGATTGTACATGTTAAGTCTATTTATAGTGAAGTGACCATACCCGATTAAATAAAAGAGATTTCAACGTACATAGTAGCGAATTTATAAAATTGGGATAAAGAACTCAGCAACAAAACGAGATAACCAGAAAAGCCAATTACAAAACTATAGAGCATTGTCTAATAAGTAGGAATCGAAACTAAAACCTCTAAAACAAGCATGTATTTAACCTTTTGCTTACGCGTGGGACAGCCTCAATCCCAAATACCTGTCTTTTTGAGAGGTTCTCAGTTTAGGATTGAAACTGTCCCACCTGTAAGCTGAAGGTTAATAAAATACAATTGCTGGGAAATAGCTCTTCTATTCTAAAGCGATACAATAAACAACAATTATATGAATACCCTCTATCAGAGATAATTCACATTTGAATTCCAGAATGAAATTTACATCGTACTTTGATAGGCACTGAATATGTCAGCGTGTTAGAGGTCCTGTTGATACATATTTTTGGCAGGCATTAATTGCCTTCCATATACGCTTTTTTTTCGTTCCTGCTGTTGATTCCTACTTATTAAAAAATGCTTTACAACTATGTAATTAGATTTTACGTTCATCTCTTTGCCTGATTCGTTATCCTAACTTTTTTAATTCTCCACTAGGAACGCTGTAATCGCTTTTGTTCGATTGGAAGTGGTCCCTTTACTATAGGTAGACCTACACACAGTAATACCACTATACCTAAGAGATTAGAAAACTTGCATTTGAAACTTCTTTACTAACTTTATTCAAAATTTTGCTCTATACGATTTTTTTAACCTTGTCTACTACTGCAAACTATTGATCTTAGATCAAAGGTTTTGTTCAGACAAATTCAATGAAAATACTTTTTAAATGTTTCGAAATCTTCCCACCTATCCGGCACAGGAACGAAAACTCGGCCTCAAAATTATCTCGCTCAACTAATTTTTAACATACTCAAAAAGAAAAACTCCAAAAATTTACAGCCGCACTCTTTTCTTTGGCTCGAATAATTATTAGGTCTGCGTTACCGAAGCCTTTTCCGCAGTTCTTTAACTAATCGGTGCAGTTGAAACTTTAACTTAATTACCTCTTCAAAATATAAAAATTTAGCCACTATAAAAAGGTACCGCCTTTGTGAGACAAGGAGTGAGGTAGGTAGAGGTTAAGGAAGGGGCGAAAAAAGGCCTAAGCGTTTCATCCCAAATTATCTTTGTGACTAAATATTGATAAGATGATTCTAAGAAATTAGAATGATAAGGCTCATGACAACGGTAATACTTCTAATTAAAAAAAAGCTGTTCCTTGAAACGAAAATCGATGTATTGTAGAACGATATTTTGTGCAAGACTTTATTGATGCTTTCTTCAAACTTTATTCGTAATTTTGAATTGGATATTTTATGTGTATGACTTTGGGTGAAGAATATCTCATGGTCTGAACTTCAAGACAACCATTTTTTCTTTCTGTATCTTTACAGTTTCGGGAATGTACAGTTTCAGATTTAATTACTGTATTGGACAATGTTTTATCTTAAATATGTTTTTATCCATTCTTCTTGTATCATTTGTCGGTAGATGAATTATTTTAGTATATTTGTGGCCATTATTTAACATACCCTGCAGCCTCATATAGCAATTAAGATATAGTTATTGCACTGAGTTATGTTAATTTGAAACCAACGTTATTCCATTTGAAATACCCAATAGATTGGATAATTCGAAATTTATAGATATTTCGAATGTTTTTTTTTCATTAGTACTTGATTTCAAATTATTTAAATTTTACTGTGTTGTTATGAAAATAATAATATATAGGGTGATTGATTTGTTCGTATCAAAATATTTGCCATAATGTTTTAACAATTTTTCCCATTTTGTCACATTATTGTTAAAAACATTAATGTGACAAAAATTTTGCATATTATTGTTATTAACAATTTTTTCGTGAAACATATATTCCTCAGGATTTTCTGTAGAGGATAGATCTTTCGATGACAGCTGTATGAATATGGCATTAAATTTTGAAGGGGGTAGAGTGATTGTCTAAGGATTTCCACTTTAGGTTCAGAAATTTCCACAACAATATATGTTTCTCAGGATTGGTTATATGTATGACTTGATGATGACTGATATGAATTCAGCATAGAATTCCACAGGGCGAAGATGGTTTACTAATAATTTCCACTTACGAGTTACTTCTCCGGTTCAGAAAATTTCCTTGAGGCATCTATTTCTCAGGATTTACTTTAAATAAAGCTTACATGATGATTAATATGGATTCATTATAGAATTCCAAAGGAAGGATATTCACTAAAGATATCAATTTCCGGTTTAAAAGTCTACACATCAAAAATGAAGTGTATATGCATTTGCCACCCTACGAAGACTCCTTCATAAATTTATCGTACATTATTTGCGTTGTGCGGCCAAAAAAATGGTTTCATTCATATTTTTGAAGTAGTTACTTCGCTAATCTCAAGGATTTATGCTGCAAAGAGTAGTTGGAGCTTCCTCTCAAACTGCCTTTACAGGCTGTGTATGTGCGTGTATGTCAAATTTTCATAATTTTCTACTGAAATGAAGAAAATATATCGTATCGTTCAGTGAGGTTTACCTTGACTAGCACGACTGCATTTAAATGGGGAGACCGGGGACGGATGTAACACGGACAATTGTAACAGTCGTCCTTATCGGCACACACAAACTTCGAAAATTTTCCAGTAAATGTCGTTAACATCGCCTGAAGAACGGCTTTTCAGGATGAAAATATTGAATTTCTCTTTTGATTTGTGGACGTAAGACGTTTAAACGTTATTTTGATGTATTTTGATGTACATTTTTCTTAAGGCTTTATTTCTATTGCGTGTTTCCACATTTTAAGTTGTAATCACCCATTATGCATAATAATCTATTTTTAGTTATAGTTCATATGTTTACCGCGACATTTGTTGAATACATAAAAATATTTACAAAACATGCTCTTAACTTTTAAACGTCAAACAGCGACGAAAATGGCACAATGCACGGGGACCATTGTAACATGTTAATTGTCCTAAAAAAAATTCGTTTATTTTTATCATACTAAACTGTAAATTTTTAAAAAAATATTTAGAGAATGCGAGTCTCCATTCGAGTTTATCAATCATACGTACTTCATAGTGTTTAGTTCTACTTATATCATAAACGCCATCAGCATGTAAAAACACTTTTTCAGATGTAATACAATTGAATTGCAATGTTATTATATTTTGATTAAAACCGTGGTTTACATTATTAAGATTTGTCATTTGAAGAAAGAAAATGCAATACAATAACTACATTTGCCTCGTTATTATTTAAAGCTCCATCTGTTACAATTACTTCATGTCGTATTATTGGCTCCGCTTGTAAAATCTATCTCTTATCAAATCTATTTTAAACAGAGATATTTTACTTCAAATATTTTGGATATATACCGTTTAAAGTTTCCTTTATCAACTGTGAAATTTTTATATTTCTTATTGAAAAAATAAATTAATAAAAAATCATATTTCTCAAATTGTTACAATTGTCCTAGGTCTACCCTATATGTAACACAGAAATGTTAAGCTTCTCTAGTAACGTACTCTTTTCTTTCCTAATTCTTATTCCACATTCTTATCTCATGTGTCGCGCTTATTGTAACCACATTAAATTCTATCCATCACCAGAGAATACACGTACCCCGTCTCTTCATCTACAGTCGCACATTTTGTCACTTCCTCACAATAACGTAAACTTTCTCATTTGAATTCCTCTTCTCTCTCATCCATGAATAGCTTTTAATCATAATTATACGACTAAAAGATATTTCTAAGCTAATATTTTCTATTCGTTACTGCATCCGCTAACTGCATACTTCCCATACCGTCAGCGATATCCTTTTCTCTAAAATAAGTCTAACGGACATGTAAAGGCAGACTGCTTTGACATTCCTTACTGACGGCCGATGTATAAAATGTATTCAGATAGTACCATATAATAAATCGATTTTTAGATATCTTATTTGTTGGTAATAACCATTACATATATATATATTTCATTTTTTACTATCAATGCTCTGATTAATGCCATTAACTAATCGTTCATGAATTATTAAATCGCAATTTATAAAAATATAATAAAAATATCAGTTATTACTATTACATACATCTAATTAACTATTTAATGATTATTAATAATTATATAATTTAATAAAATACCCCCCCCCTTTGTGAAGATTTATTTAGATACTCCTTCGGTTGCGTTCTAATCTTTTTTTTTTTTTTGCAGAAAAATGGCACTTATTCAAACATGCTTGGAATTTCATTCTCTATTTTTTTTGTGACAAAAACAATACATTTCCTGCAATTTCTGGTCTGCACAAAAGAAACACGGTTACTTGGTTTCAAATTTATTGCCATAATCTAAAACAGAGGAGGAACCCCAAACCCTCCTCTTTTTATAGCATTATCATCCTTATTTTTTTTCCTCCGTCATAGAAGGGTAAGATACATACTGAATACTTGACAAATGGCAGGCCCTGCGTTCTAGATAAACTGCATCTATTTGCGTGTATTGTCGTATTGGATTAACTTCCAGGTCGCTGAGCTTTCCGTGTGCACCAGAATAACAGACCTATGCGTCAAGTCCGGAGAGATTTGACTTTTGAAAAAAAAATTCCACGGACATATTTTCTTTTAGACATTTTTTTTCCCCGATGACTTTTCACCACATCGCGTGTTATAAAGTAGTTTGTAAAATGATGTTCAGAAGATACTGACGGCTTTGACACAATCGTTATAATAATAAAAAAACAATCTGATATAAACAACACATGACTTTCCTTACCGACTCAAACTCATATTTTCTTTATTTTCTCTGCGGTGCATTAAATCGAGATTTCTTTTAACAATGGCCAAACGCTTGATACACCATCATTCGCCTATATATCGGCCAGCATCATGAACCATTTAGCCATCATATGATGCTGACCTGGCTTACCAGTTGAGGCGAAACACACTACGTCCAACAACACAACATCCATGCCCGCAGGTGAGATTTGAACCGACAACCCAGCAGCTGAGCGAGCAGCCTTGACAGCTCAACCATCGCGTCGGAACATTAAATTGAGCTTAACTGCACAAAATGAAACATGGGGCGGGCTACATATTTGAAATTATACCGAAAGTAAAGGTTTAATTAAATTTCCGTTCCCATTTGAAGACGAACCATGCCATTTGGAAATCTGGCGTATTTGAAGTTCAGGCCGTCGAAAATATTTAAAAAAAAAATAACCTTGAACAGTTTTTCCTAGAGTAACATGGTTAATTTCATTGCTTTTTGTTATAAAAAATTACGTATAAAGGACATTTAAGTATATTTATTTTTTTATTTCTAATTTTAACGATTTTTGTGCACATTTTGCAAACAAGGACTAATTTTATTTTCTAAACCGCACCAAAACACAAACAGCACCAGGGTGAAGCATTATTAAATATCACGAAATTTCATCGTATAGTGTTTGTAATAAAGTAGATACTTGCTGCACAAACAGTTATATATAGGGGAGACCGGGGCTGGTTCTAACACTTTTTATATCTCAATTTTTTTATGCCATGCAAATTGGGAATTGAGAAAAACAAATACTCCACTAAATAGAGTATTTCATTACCTCTTTACCAGTAATAATACAAACATGATTTACATAATATTATGGCTTCAAAAAAAATGTTATAACCAACTTCTTTATTGGGACAGGTTGTAATTGTAACACATTGCGGGGTTGGTTATAACAGTGAATAACTTCACAAAGGGCATAGTTTGAGCCACGGCTATGTTTTCTGAAGTCTTAGGGACTAGCCAACTAATGGTTACTTTACTTGTCAGCTGAGTCACCAGAGTTACAGTTATGACAAATGTAGAAAACATATTCATCTGTGCATTTTTCGTGGTTCCATTTCTTACATTCAGTACACTGAATCCATTTATCGCCACTACGACTGCTGTTATAGTCTTTCAAACACACCAACCAGTAAAACAATTCTTCTGAATCTAAACAACTATTGAAAATTGAGTTTGGGATATATTTATCAGACTTCTGAAACTTGATTCTTTTTTTACATGGCTCCTTCACCACTTTTTGTTTTGGCTTCAGTGGTGCCTAGCCTTTCCTAGCGTCTGCTTTCCTAGGCTAATCTTTCCTAGCGTCTGCTTTCCTAGACTAATCTTTCCTAGCGTCTTCTTTCCTAAACTAGTCTTTCCTAGCGTCTGCCGTTTAGTTTGCTTCCATCAGTGTTTTTTTTTTGTTGTTGTTACTGACGTATCTGTTAGTATTTCTGCATATCTTTTCTTTCCACCTTTTGTCACAACTTTTCTAGCACCAGCCTTAGGAAAAGGTTGGACAACCTTCGGTGAAAAGACCAATGCTGTTGCTAATGTTAATTGCGGATCATTTTGACCGGATGTTAATGGTTCTGGATTAATGCCATGTGATGTTGATGATTCTGGATCAATTCCATGTGATGTTGATGATTCTGGATCAATTCCAAGTTATGTTGATGATTCTGGATTAATTCCATGTGATGTTGATGATTCTGGATCAATGCTATGTGATGTTGATGGTTCTAGATCAATGCCATGTAATGTTGACTGTGAAAAAGACCGAGAAAGTGGTACCCAGCATTTTTTATATAACTTATGATATTATTCAACTTTTGATAAAATAGAAATATTATCTCATAGACAGAAAGATAAAGAATAAATTTTCTTCCCCAAATTTTGATAGGATTTTCAGAAAAAATATAAAAATAAAATAATTTTAAAATTCACATTTTTCGAATTTTAACTCTACAACTATTACCATTAAAATTTACAATTTAGGCTACAATTCATATCCGAAAATTCTAGGAAATCAAATTAAAGAAAAGTATATTAGTGGCATATACTGAAAATGCTAATGTCTTTGTCAGATAGTTTTGAAGGTATTTCAATTTAAGAAACGTTATCTTCAAAAAACTAAAGTCGAATAAATGCATTCAAAGTTTTCGACTACTCCTATTTAAGCCTCATAGGATTTTGCTATCTTGGGGATCTAGGAGATATAGAAGAAAAATAAAAACGTCATTTAGTTCAGAACAGCCTGAAATATTTTTTCATTTTATAAAAAAAGATAATAATATAAATAAAATAAAAAAAAACTAATAAACTACGATTTACTGACCCAAAAACAGTACCAGATCCACTAATCTTTCATTATTGCAATATGGACGGAGCAGGTTGTAACATAGTTACAACCTACCCCAGTCGCTCTGTTACAACCTGGATTGGAATGTACCATCGAAGTTAGCGTGGCCGGCATCCGTGATAATAGGCTTGTTTGCAGGATTTTAATGTATATTATAACCTGGTTACAGTACAGAAACAATCCTTAACAATACACTTACAACTTTTAAACAATCATGATTTTTTACATATCTCGCTTTTAAAACTCTTTGCTAAAATTACACGTGTTGCGTTTGACAGAACCGTATCAATTGATTCATATTCATGTACACTTAAAATGGATTTATTTCAGGAAGTTAACCTTATCAGCCCGAAAGTATACAGGAAAAGATTATTTGTTGCCGTCAAAATGTGTATAAACAAATCTTTCAAAATCTGGAGTCAAAATTTTGGCCTTTTCTTTACTTAGCTTATTTTAAAGGGAATTATTTCTGTATTATAGAGAAACTAAAAATATTCAATTGGGCTCTATTTCCTACCAAGAATGGTGGTGATACAAATCAGCTTGACATTTCATCGTTGATTCATCTCGGCAAAAACAATGTGATTTTCCTTCTCCCTTTGGCCCGCACCGAAGAAATGTAGTTTCTTGGTTTCAAATTTATTGCCATAATCTTACACAGCGGAGGCAGGCCTTTCCAAACAGTCCTCTTATTTTTATAGCATTATCATCGTCCTTATTTCTTCCCGTCCTAAAAAGGTATATATTTATATACACTAGGAGCCTGACAAATGGCACACACCCCGAACTAAATAAAATGCACCCTTTTACGTGCATTGTCATATTGGATTAACTTCCAAGGAAATGAGTTGCTAGAGTAGCACACCAAGAAATTTAAGTTCACGGAGGTTTAAAATTTTTTTTCATTTATGATTTTTTTTTCTTTTTGTATTAACATTAACTTGGAAATTATTACATTGACAATTCTGTTGTTTTGATAAAGCTATCTCTCCCGGCTATTTGGATAGCTTGATAGAATATAATAGAACGAATGTGAAATAAAGGCTAGGTTTCCGTCCCATTTTATTTTTGGTGTGAATAAAATGGAACAAAAATCCCGGATAGGCCGAATTAGCTAAATTCCACGTCTATGGTTTATACATGCAACTGAAATCGAAGCGTTACGACAAATGTAAAACGAGGTTTATATCACCGAATCTAATTGATAAAAATGTAAATTATTTGCACATGTTTTGTTAAAAATAAGCTACCATTTATGAATGTATAAAAATAATTTCAATATTATAATACTAGAAGGCATGCCCGTTATATGAAGGAATTAAAAATTTGCAAAGCATTGCCTCGGACGCCGCAGGCGGACTGCCAAACTTGCACACCAATTTGGTGTTTTTTTATCAATTTGATGACATTTCCGTCAATTTGGCAATATTTAAAATGTCTCCAAGTTTGCGACAATCCGCCAAAATTTTCGCCAAGCATTACGGATGACCGGAGAAATGGGTTGTTTATATAGCCATTTGTTATGTTCTTTCCAAGATATTGAATTTTCATTAATTAGTCGTCATTTTCATTGATTTAGCGTCAATTTTATCAATTTGGCTACATTTTCATCAATAAGTCGCCAAATGTGGGGTATTTTGTTAATTTTTGCCGCCAAGTAAACTTTTAAATGAGGTTTTTCTGTTTAAATCCACTTCACATGGAAGGTGATTTACACTGCAAGGAAAACAAGCTGTGAGGAAATATAATAATACACATTTATTTAATATTGCTCAATATCTTGCATGCTATATTACTTTTGACGGGAAATCACATTTGTAATAAAACTCGACGTCTTCGTTTCATAAAACGCAATCCAATTTTGTATTATCTTGAGTTTTAGCTTAGGAAAAGGGGGGGGGAGGAATATTTGAGTTCCTCAGGCACATATTTTTCGGGACCGTCAGATGTTATTAAAAGATATGACAATTGACAGAAACGTTTTTCAGCTTATTAAAAACAAATGTGTCTCGACTAAAAGCTGTCTCGACAATGTCAACAGAAATATTTTACCTGGAATGCAGTTTCTGACATATTTTGAAATTATACTTAACATGAAGTTATTAAGTATTGGACACTGTTAGCTCGGGGAGTGAATGAATTGTTTTATTAAGTGATCCGAAGAATTTGGTAATTCTCGCAAACATATAAAACAATCATAATATACTTCCTGACACTTCAGATAACATGAAATTTCGAAAGTAAATAATTTAATCTTTTATATCATATAATCTTTTATATCATATATATATATATATTGGAACTTTAGTCATTAAAATTCGGAGATGCTATTTCAAAGAATGTTTGGTCTGTCATTATTAACATTTTTCATTTCCCATAGTGTCGGATTTTAATATATTTTGCACAAATTTTTAATTTAATATCATCCAATTAAAATTGTTATAGTCTGCTGCACTGAGAATACGATACTAAATTTTGGAATACTTTCTTTCGGTGAGTATATAAATACAGTTAAACCTGTCTAAGTTGGACACTCACGGTTCCCCCTAAAAGCGTCCAACTTAGACAGGTGTCCAACATAGACAGTGTGATAAAATTTCATTTTCATCCTTCAATAAAGCACATCAAAAGACTTCATTTTTAACATATAGAAAATACTAATAAGCCAATGGTTTTAATTAAATATTGTAATTACTGTTACAAAATACTTATGATACAGATTTTTTTCTTGTTCCAGAGCAGTTCAGTTCCCATGCATGTATCATATCAGATCTCTTATTGTTTATATTGGAAACAGTAGATTTTGATATGCCGAACTCCTCTGCCAACTTCTGCAGCTGTCACTTTTGTCTAGGCAATAAAGAATTATTTTTTTCTTTTCAATAGTTAGCTCAACTACTTTACGTTTACTCATTATTAAAAACTAATGTGCATGTCACTAAAATCACAGTCACCTTTCCAGAATGCACTAAGAAACAAATGTGACTTTTGAGGGTAGATAAACCCCTTTTTATTCAGAAGATGCAGAAATCTAATTGGACAATGCAAAGATGGAGTAGGGAAGCTACAAATGTTCATTCTTCAAGTGTGTTGTTGTTGTGTGTGTAAACAAAGTGATAACAAAAAGGTTCTGATACATAATTGAGGGTTGTGGAATGGTGGGGAGGGACGACCCCTTAGCAACAATAAGAAAGAAATGTGGACAGATAAGAGCTTCCTGGAAGTGATAACAACAAAAATGGAAAACTTCTAGGGATCAACAACAAAAGATAATCCCTGGGGATAGATAAGAAAGATCAAAAGTGGTAGGTTACTTCCTTTATGCAAACGCCAATTTTTAGGAACTTGTCCAACTTAGTAATGTAAACAGCGTCCAACTTCCAAGATAGACAGGTGTCCAAGTTAGACAGTATTATATACATGTTAAAACATAGGAATTCGTTCCGTTCCACCGAATTGTGTCCAAGATAGACAGGTGTCCAACATATAGAGGTGTCCAACTTTACAGGTTTTACTAGTTAATTTGAGTGCAGTTAATATGAGCTTTATGTCTAAATTCGATGCCATTGCATGTTAAGCTGATTTTATAAGCCGCTACTAAAACAGAAAATTCAAAACCACCGTTCTTAATATTGCAGGTATAGTTGCATAAAACTTAAAAATTAGAACGAAATTAGATATTTTTGTTATCGATCAAATTAGATATTTTTGTTATGCATCAAATGCAAAATTTTAAAAATCGGATTTGACGCGTCACCTTCTCCCCCCCTCCCCCCGAGTCTCCGATTGATAAATTTCGTAGCTCTCCGACGCGCAGTCGCTGAACCTATAGTGTATAACACACACACACATACATAGACATTGCCTTTTATTATTTAAGATATTGTAACCTATCTACGACTAGGAAAATATATTTATTACTTCTAATCGTAATTAGGGGATTTAAATGTAAAACTAATCAAAAATATCTATACTAAACACTACCCTTTGCTGTTGCTTCCTTTACTAACACTACCGACACCTAGATATAATTCTGAAAGAATTGTGGTATTTTCAAGTTTTTCATTCATCTAAGTTTTACCTTCTTTTCTTTAAATCTATGGCTCAAAGGTTAGAACTCGTGCAAAAGAGTCAAACAGTTGAGCTGACAAGTCATAAAAGAAAGCGAAGTATTTTTGCAAATTATTTCTTTATGGCGAAAATATAATTCTTACCACAGTGACAATAGGAAAATACTAGCTGAATACCCGTTGATTTTCAACGGTATCGCAATAAGCAACCCCTGAATATTACATTTTTTTAATAATTCACGTTTCACATTTATTCGGCAACTTGAATATTTTAATGTGTGGAACCCCCTCAAGAAGAAAGTATTGGAGATTTTAAATTGCGCACATCTTCTTTTCGAACTATCTACCAGTACACCAAATTAAAGTCTCTATCTCATCCCGAAGCATACTATTTTATCATCTCCCCTTTCGAACGTTTTCCTGTGGGGCACACCCATAAATGAACATTTTTGAAAAACTCTGTTCGCCATGGGTTTCTAATCAGATGATTGGCCCATATGCCAAATATCAAACCTCTATCACATTTAAAAGGAAGCGTGTCACATTTATTCCGAAAATCGAACATATTGGTGTTCGGCACCCCCTAAAGTAGAAAATATTGGAAATCTGAGATTGCACACTCTCTTCCTTTCAAACTATCTACCAGTACACCAAATTTGATGTCTCTACCCTATTGTGAAGCATGGTGTTTTATCACTTCATATTTCGAACGTTTTTCTGTGTTCCAACCCATTAAATGATCATTTATGAAAAACCGTAATAATCTTAGGATTTTTTATCAGATGATTACCCCATATACTAAATTTCAAGCCTCTATGACATTGTAAAGGACCCTTTTTTCGTTTGTTCGTCAAATCGAATATTTTAGTGATGTGCGGCAGCCCCTACAATAGCAAATGTTGGAAAACTGAAATTGCACACTTTCTTCCTTTCTAACTATCATCTACACGTATACCAAATTTGAAGTCTCTATCTCATCGCGAAGCATGCTTTTTCTATCATTTTACCTTTCGAATGTTTTTTTGTGAAGTACCCACTCCCATTGAATATACATTTTTGAAAAACTCCATTCTTCTTGGGTTTTCTATTAAATGATTCGCTCATATACCAAATAACAAGCCTCTATCACGTTCTAAAAGGAATGTTTCTACTTCATTCCGAAAATCGAACATTTTTGTGTGCGACAGCTCCTAAAGTAGAAAATATTGGAAAACTGAAATTGTACACTTTCTCCCCTCCAAACTATCTACCTGTACACTAAATTTCAAATCTCTATTTCATCCCGAACTATGTTTTCTTATCAATTCACCTTTTGAAAGTTTTCCTCTGGAGTACCCCCTAAAACGAAAATTTTTGAAAAACTATATTCGTCTTGGGTGTTTTCATCAAATGATTAGTCAATATACCTAATTTCAAGCCTCTGTCAAATTTTAAAGGAGCCATTTCTCATTTATTAGGTAAATCGAACATTTTGGTGTGCGGCACCCCCTTAAGTAGAAAATATTGGAAATCTGAAATTGCACACTTTCTTCCTTTCGAACGATTTACCTATACACCAAATTTGAAGTCTCTATCTTATGGCAAAGTATGCTTTCCTGTCATTTCACTTTTCGAACCTTTTGGTGTGGAACACCCCCCTCTAGAGAACGTTTTCGAAAAATTCGATTTTTCTATGAGGGGTTTTCGAAGGATCGAACCGTGCACCAAATTGCAAGTCTCTATCTATTCTGGAAGTGTCTAATAAAAGCGTGACAAACAGACAGGCGGACACTTGGCAATTAGTATATATAGATGCTACTGTATAATGGTAATTTAAACTTTATTCTTCAAGAAAATTATATTAGTTTTTATCAAAACAAAAGTGCTTTGATACACTGAATTATTAGTCCTTACTAACCCGTTGCCAACTCCAAAATTGTAATTCTTTAAAAATATTTCAAGAATCAATTGATGCAAGCGAAAATTCATATGAATATGCAATTTTCGACATTAAAATAAAGCGAACATTCAATTGTTTCCTCTTCATTTATCCATATTAAATATTTCTGCGATTGCACAATACGAGATATTTAAAAATAAAAGACTTATTTGATCAGAAATGGCGTTCGTGTTTATCCCTAGCAAAGTTTTGCATCTCTACGCTGAATTAACAGACTACGCACATTTTGCCTTATTTCGACATATTGAAATTCAAATGAGTTTATCGAACGTTTGATTAGTCGTTACAGCTAGAAGCGCCAGAAGAAACACGGAATTTTATTGAATGATTGAAAAACCTCAGAATAAATTCTCAAGAAAAAGCAATTTGAGTTGGGGATAATTTTAGTGACAAAATATATTGAAATTTTCTCGCTTAGAAATTTTTTTAATCTATTTCTTGCGAATTCTGCGCTTTTCCCCGAATTTATCATAAAATATTTATGAAGTCATTATTGTCTGCTACATCGTGTGGATTGCGTGTTTTTAGGAACGAAAAGTTTTAGAGCTCCCGGGAGTGTGCGCCCGTACGGTGTATACGAAATTAATTCAAAATATTAATGCTTATGGGAATAATTTTGTGCGGACTTTCCGGTGTGTTCTTACTTTGTTTCCAACTAGTGTCTACTTAAATTGATTTTCTTCAAAGCTGTTGATGCTGTTGTTGTTGAGACCCAGGCCGTCCGACCTACCAGAAAGGTGTAAGGTAACTGTTTGGACGGCCGGGAACAGCCACCCAATTTTGACCGGAACTCATTGGGGGAGGCATCCACAGGTACCGCACCCTCCTTCCCCTACCACCAACCTCTCGGAAGAACTTACGGACCCACATGTTTAACGTGATCGTACTCCGCGTGAACACGGCGGTAATTTTGGCAGAGGAGGGAATCAAATCCGGGCCTACTGAGTGCAACTCCCGAGCACTAACCATTGGGCTATCGCGCCCCCAAGCTGTTGATGTGAAACATATCTCTTTGCGTACATCCTGCTAAAAATTAAATCGTAATAAACTCGCTTAATCGCGTATATACGAGACAAAGTTCTAGGAAGATTAGGTAACTTGCACTTGCATCCATTATATACATTATATGTTACGTCACGTCTGACATAGTCACTATACTAACGAATAAGAATATTTACCTAGAAATTGTAGTATCATTATTTCTGTTGGGTGTTCCAACACTATCGTTACGAAGAACTAAAATACATCTTTACGGAGCATTGCCTGCCTCCGAGGGAAAACGACATTACAGGCTACCATTTTTATCATTAAAAGGTCTGGATCACGAGACGTTGACGGCGAATTTGCCAAAATATCGCCAACTTGGCACTTTTGGCGAGTTACTGAAAACTTCTCAAATTCTGTAGTTTGAAGAATCGATCGAGTCACGAAAATTTTTCTGAAAGTTCTAATAAATACGGAAACTCGCCAACAGCCACCAAATTGGCGAAATTTCACCAAATGTGGTGTCCAGTTCAAAAAAGTGTCGCCAAGTTTAGGCAACCTTACTTTCATATAATAAGAATGATTACCTGTAAATGTGTCTTTTCCTTGGAGGAATCAAATAGCGATCATGCAAAAAATGCAATTTTTAGTGGTCAATGTCGCTAACCATCATACGAAGCATTAGTGGCTTATTAACACTTTACAACAAAGTTGAAAAGTGTTTATGACTTTGTTCATTCTGTCTGTCTGTCTGTCTGTCTGTCTGTCTGTCTGTCTGTCCGTTAGCACGATAACTGCCGTAAAAATGAGTTTATCAAAATGAAATTTTAGTATGTTGTTCAGACGGTCTGTAGGACCTATGGGAATATAAATAAATAATATCACCCAATTAGTTTTTTATTGAACCCGGGTTGAAAAAATGAAATACATTGAACCCTATGGGACCTAATTTTTCAAACATTTTTTAAGTAAATTTAAAATTCACGAATTGCTTCGAAATTTTTAGGAAATATTCACATTATCCCATAGAATATATAAAAAAAAATTCAGTAAAATATGTTAAGTAGTTTTTTAATTAAAAAAATTATTTAATATAGGGAAAAAAACAAATTCAATTAAATTCTGACTTTGGGATATCTTCCAGAAAGAAAAGAGAGAGATATTATATAATAAATATCTCTCCATTTGTTTAAACGTTTTGCATATGGGAGTGGCTTCATATTTGAAAATAAATTTGGTAGATAACAATTTTTCATTTTTTTTAAATTTTATATAACTCTTCATGATAAATTTAATTGATGGCATTTTAAATGCACTTTCCTACGTCCTAGAGAGTTAAAATTTGGTACACAGCTTAAATTTGTTGAACATTTTATTCGACAAAAATTTGATGGATCTTTAAATATAGATCATACATTTTTTTCGAAATGGCCTGAAAATAATCCCCGTTCACTTCTATAAATCATTGGTGTAATATTGTTAAAAATTCTGATGTGGACAGCACATGTCTTTCCCTGCAGACTCATATTCGTTCTCTTTATTTATTCAATGATAATTTGAGTTTATCTGCACAACATAAGTATTTTAAATGACATTGAATTTACACGTTAAACTTAAATTTGGTTCTCATTTGATAGCTGGACTTATTGTCAAAGGTGGCGTAGCGAAAACGCGAAAAAACTAGAATATCTCAAGAACGGCTAGTCCTAGAGTAATGGGGTTAGTCTTATTCTTTTTGTTGTCAAAAATCACATATAAAATAGGAATTTAATTGATATAATTGAGCACACGTAGTCTTTTATTTTTATATATAACGATTTTTGCTGGCCATTTCGCAAAAATAGCCCGTTCCTTTTTCCCGAATCGTAGTAGAATAACCTACAAATGATTTATATACAAAATTTTGTTAAATTTGGTATATAAATCACTTGTAGGTTATTGAAATATTATACTCCAAATTTTGTTAAATTTGGTTCATTAGTTTTTAGTGGATAAAGGCAATTTCTGCGGCCATTTCGCAAAGAAGGCAGATTCTTTTATTACGAATCGTACTATAATCTAATGAACATCAGGATTTCCCACAAAAAACATACCTACCAAATTGTATGAAATTCGGTCCATTAGTTTTTCAATTAGAGTGGATGTAATATCCACGCAGACACACAGAAACATACACAGATACACCCTTACACACACAGACGTCTTCCTAAAAGTAGTTTTTTCGTGTTCTAGAAGTCCCAAAACGTGTAGATCCTTTGAAAATTCGAGTTCTGATCTTCGGCACGATTCCAATACTTTGAGTACATACACATACACATATATATTATCTGTGTATCTAAATTCCGTGCCTATGCAATTACAATAGTTGTGATTTTAAATGATCCCTAAACTTTTATTATTTCTTCAAGGAAGCCTAATTTTAACATATGCAGAATGCAAATATCTCAAGCGATTGTAAGATGAATTACATAAGAATTGCTGAATTTTTTTCACACAAAATTATTTAGCTCTGGAGTCTGGAATACAAGTTATATGAATGAAATATTCATTGATTTTGCATAAAGAATCAGATGATTTATATTTCGATAGAGTTTTAAATATTTAAGTATAATAAATTACTGTAGTACTGTGATAATGTAAAAGATATTACCACTGAATGAATCACATTTTAGAAATTTTTAAATGAAATTACATTTCAGTTGGAAAGTGTTTCATAATCAATGCTTATGCATGATTGATCTTTCTTGTTTTGAAATTCAATTTGGTGGTGACGGGGGGAGGTTCAGTTTTAAATATCCATCTCAAAGAGTCCAAATTAGAGGTCTGCACGAGCTCGGGTCTGGCTCGTGGATTTGGGCCGACCTAACCCAAGGGCCTGACTCAGGCCACGTTTTATTAAATTCGAGTCTAGTTGTGCCGGGTCTCAATAAATAAAAAAGCCAATAGGTACAGTTTACTTAAAATTTGACACTAATATTTTGCAATTTTTTCTGTGATTTCAATTATAAGATTCCGAATGTTTCTAAATTATCAAAGTTAAATAAATTCTATTCTTTAAGTAAAAAACTTCCGTCGATTTTTTTTTTCCGATAACACATATTGAACGAAAATGCATTTGAGAAAACTGTTATAATTTAAATTAATATATGGATAAGAGACATTTTTGTCCTTGAATTTACTTATATCTGTATATACTAATTTCCAAGTGACCGTCTGTCTGTCCGTCTGTCACGCTTTTTTTAGGCACTTCCCGAATAGATAAAGACTTGCAATTTGGTACACGACTCGGTCGTTCGATAAAACCTCCTGAAAAAATCGAATTTTTCGAAAACGTTCTCTAGAGGAGGTGCTCCACACCAAAATGTTCGAAAAGTGAAATGGTAGGAAAGCATACTTTGCGATGAGATAATGACTTCAAATTTAGTGTATGGGTAAGCCGTCTGAACTGAAGAAAGTCAATTTCAGATTTTCAATATTTGCTATTCTAGGGGGTGCCTCGAACTGAAATGTTCGATTTGTCATGAATGTCAAACAAATAAAAAACGCTGTTTTAAAATTTGATAGAGGCTTGAAATTTAGTATATAGGTTAATCATTTAATGAAAACATTCAAGACAAAAGAGGTTTTTTAAAATGTTCATTTAAGGGGGTGCTCCAGAGAAAAATGTTCGAAAGGTTAAATGACGAGAAACTATGCTTCGAGATGCGTTAGAGACTTCAAATTTGGTATACTGGTAGATAGTTCGAAAGGAAGAGCATGTGAAATTTTAGTTTTCCGATATTTTCTACTTTAGGGGGTGCCGCAAAAACCAAATGTTCGATTTTTCGAATAAATGAGAAACCCCTCCGTTAAACATGTAATAGAAGCTTGATATTTGGTATATGGAAAAATCATCCGATAAAAAACAAAATAATAGAGTTTTTCAAAATTGTTCATTTTAGAGGATGACTACTCCACACAAAAACGTTCGAACAGTAAAATGGTAGTAAAAATATACTTCGCAATGGAATAGAAACTTCAAATTTGGCATATATGTAGATAATTCAAAAGAAAGAAAGTGCGCAGTAGAAAATTTCCGATATTTGTAATTTTGAGGGTTTCCGCACACTAAAACGTTCCACTTTGGTGTATGGCGATATCGTTCGAAAGGAAGAAAGTGTGCAATTTCAGATTTCCAATATTTGCTACTTTAGGGGGTGTCACCAAAATGTTCGATTTGCTTAATAAATAAGAAACGCCTAATTTAAAATTTGATAGGGGCTTTAAATTTGGTATATAGAGTAATCATTTGATAAAAAACCCAAGACAAATAGAGTTTTTCATGAATGTTCATTTAAGAGTGTGATCTACATGAATACATTCGAAAGATGAAATTATTAAATTGCATGCTTTAGTATGAGATAGAAACTTCAAATTTGGTGTGCGGCTAGTTAGTTCGAAAGGAAGAAAGTGAGCAATTTCAGTTTTAAATATTTTCTTCTTTGTGGGGTACCGCACACAAAGTTTTCGATTTCAAGAAAAAATGTGAAACGTGAATTGTTCAAAAATTTATGCTATCCAGGGGTTGCTTATTGTGAGACCGTTGATTTTCAACGGGTATTCGGCTAGTTTGTATTCTAAATGTATATCACCTTTAATTTAAAATTATTGAATTTTTAAAGTATTCATAACTATGAAATAAAGAAAATAATACCTATGTATAGTCACAAAATAAGTTTAATCGCATTGAAATATTTTTAAAAATACTAACTATTGTAGCACATGACATATTTGTTTTGCAACCACTACAGTCAAATATATCTGATGGTGGTGAGCGCTAAGAAAAGGGCATTTCATTGATCACTAATAGCTCAAATGGGTGAAAAAAGTTCGAAAGCTATGTTACGAAATTAACAACTGTCAGGTACAAAAAATAGTCATTAAAAGCTCAACTCAATCACAATACCGAAGATAATATTCTCAAGACACTCATACTATTCACAATTCACTTTTACTCGTATTACGTAACATCACTCACTGAACAGTGAGCATCCTTGTCAAATTCATTATTATTTACTACGCCATGCAATAATATCAGATTCGACATTTTGGACGTGTCGATTGGGTGATGGTCCTGTTGTATTTTGCAACAAAATATTTTATGACTGTTAATAATTGTGTTCGTTGTATTACTTACCTTATATACATAATGTATAAGGAAAATATTGTGACGGGGTCGAAAATTCGAATTCGAGTTTTCGACGGGAGAGCACGTTTCAAGCATCCCTGATCCCGAATCGAACATTTTTAAAGTGATGTCTGTGTGTGTGTGTGTCAGTGAGCCTGTAGAGACGATATCTCACGAACGAATGGAACGATTCGAATGAAATTTGGTACAAAAATCACAATCCATAAATACTGGAAGCCTACTGCTTTTAAACGTAATCGAATGTTCAGAAACCACCTAAATTTTCGAGTGAAATTTTGAAAAAATCATCAAAAAGTCAAAACCTTTAATAAAGTTACGGGAATAGACATTTCTTATGTAATTTTTCCTTAAAAAACGATTGACATAAATTTTAGAACGCTAGCATGAACCATTCTCGAGATATTGTACATTTTTCAAACAAATTTATCAAAAAGTACCATAAATTAAAAAAAAATATTAACTTTTGAGAAACATGTTCACTTCTCATATGTAATATCATGCGATGAATTTGGTGACATCATTCTTGTGGATCTAGCTCGTTCCATTCACGAGAAAAGATACTTTGAGTAATACTTTTGTATTTGAACGCCAATAGTCATTTATCTGCTATAAGAATAACTTATTTCTCCATCCATAACTCTTGGCGAGACTTTGGCGACGAATTTGGTGGAATGTCGCCAACTTGGCGACTTTTTTAAATGTTGCCAAATTAACGCAAATCTCGCCAAATGGATAAAAATGACGCTAAATCAATGAAAATGACGACTAATGGTCCAAAATTCAATATCTTGGAAAGATTATAAGTATCTACTATAAGAAAAACCTATTTTTTTACTGTAAAAGTAGTAAATTCTTACATTATATAAGGAAAGTCATGCATTGCCCACATCAGGTTTTTTTAAATTGCACCTGCAGTTAAACTCCGCAGTATTAATGAATTTTGTGTCGTTGTGATACTAAGAAACAAAATTGTATCTTAATATAATCCTTCAATTCATCTATAATAGTTATGTAAAAAATGTTAACACAGCAGTTTGTATTCGAAATATCATTAACGCAACGGTGCATTGCTGTGTGAGACGCTGGCTCAAGACGGAATTTGGTCGAAATACACTGACCACAGAGGACGGATCTTTTTGCATATCCTAAGCCTAACTTTTGGAAAAACATCGAATAAAAAAAATTTTAAATTCAATTGTTTCTTTTTTTGTATAACCTTAGCTGACTATTGAAGTAATCATGTACATAAATGTCATAGTTTTAGGATTATATTTTCTTTTGAAAATTACATGAAGATCATACAAATATTACTTACATTGATTAAATATTTAAGAAAAAAATAGAAATTTTAATTAGCACAATAATTAAGGAAAACAAAGATTATTAAAAAATATTCAGTAAATACTATTTACAATAAAATGTAACAGTGTTTGAAAGTTTGATTTCGTATCATAATCTTTAAAACAGGGATACACGCAAAGACTACATTGCCAAGAAAATGCGACGCACAAAACTATCATTTTACGACTATTTGATAAAGAAAATATTCGTAACTATCATCTGAATAATTCAAAAGTTAATTGACAATACTAACGATTTCTTCTTCGAATTTAAAATACCGCTTTTAGCCTTTGCAAATCACTAATTTCTTCTTTAAACGCTCCAGAAATTATTTCTTCATACGCCGAGTATAGACACGTATTTAGTCGAATATATTCTCTATGCGAATGAATATCAAAACTACAGAAATACCCCCATCTCTAAAATATAAAAGTATTCGGGAGGGCCAGAAACACGAGAATGCCTATACCACGTGCAACATTTACAAAGCGAGCTTAGTTTGTTTACATTACTCACAGTTCTGGCTTCCACATCGAATATAAATATCAAAAATGCAAAACACTTGAACAAATCAAAAATCAACATTCCAGACGCATGATAAATCCAACTGTAGTGGACATAGGGCTCCATCAATTACCATTAAAAATACTAAATTAATGATTATTACTTCAAACTCATATATGAGGCACCTGTCCTCAGAACCAATTCAAGCGGATGCTCACATGGGAGCTATCCGGTTGTGAGTGACATTCACTACTAGTGAACCTGTGAGACACCCGTCTCAAAAGGATTAAGTTTAAGTTATACAACAACTTATTGAAAACTAAACGATAATTAATTGCAACTGTAACTTCCAGTTACTTTATTTCGCCACAAGTAACTGTAACTTCCAGTTACTTTATTTTGTCATAAGTAACTGTAACTTCCAGTTACTTTATTTTGTCACAAGTAACTATAACTTCCAGTTACTTTATTTTGTCATAAGTAACTGTAACTTCCAGTTACTTTATTTTGTCACAAGTAACTGTAACTTCCAGTTACTTTACTTTGTCACAAGTAACTGTGTCTTTCAGTTACTTTATAACAAAGTAACGCTGACGGTACTTAACAAATTAACGGCAGTTTAATCGTGGCATTTTCAAAGTAATTTTACTCAATCCTGCTTGAAAGCACGGTAAAATCTTCTCATAGGCGTAATCATGATCTGTGAAAGAGGAGGTATGACCTAATAGGGGATTACAGCAGGGTCACCCAGTGGGGAACGGAGACCACTCGAATGGGAGAACGAGCTCCAAGCAGTGCCGGATCTCCAATATTTTTAACTAGCCGCCTTTGACGACCAGCCTGTTCGCTACCCTTGAAAATTCTGACCGTGGCAAACTCGTTGGCGCGACCTACCAGAAAGGTGTAAGGTAACTGCTTGGAAGGCCAGGAAGTGCCACACAATTTAGACCGGAACCCAATGGGGGAGGCATCCAAAGAGACCGTACCCTCCTTCCCCTACCACAAACCTCTCGGAAGGACTTGCAGTCCCACACGTTTAACGTGATCGTACTCCGCGTGAACACGGCTGCAGTTTTGGCAATGGCGGGAATCGAACCCGGGTCTACCGAGTGAAATTCCCGCGCGCTAACCACTGGGCTACCGTGCCATCCGCGACAATCTCCATAACTTTATTTTTATTCGGCAATTTTGGGAATCGAACCCGGGCCTACCAAGTGCAAATCCCGCGCACTAACCACTGGGGTACTTCACCCTCCGCGATATTTTTCATAACTTATTTTTTATTCACCCAATTTAGACCGGAACCAAGTGGGAGAAGCATCCACAGGGACCGTACCCTTCTTCCCCTACCACCAACCTCTCGGAAGGACTTACAGACCCACATGTTTAACGTGATCGTACTCCGCGTAAACACGGCGGCAATTTTGGGAATCGAACCCGGGCCTACCGAGTGCAATTTCCGCGCGCTAACCATTGGGCTACTTTGCCCGGGCCTGGTAACTGGTTGGACGGCCAGGATGTGCCACGCAATTTAGACCGGAACCCAGTGGGGGAGGCATCCACAGGGAACGTACCCTCCTTCCCCTACCACCAACCTCTCGGAAAAACATACGGACCCATATGTTTAACGTGATCGTACTCCATGTCAGTGGCGGAAATCGAACCCGGGCCTACCGCGTGCAATTCCCGCGCGCTAACCACTGGGCTACTTCGCCCTCCGCGACAATCTCCATAACTTTCTTTTTATTCACCCAATTTAGACCGTACCCTCCTTCCCCTACCACCAACCTCTCGGAAGGACTCACGAACCCACATGTTTAACGTGATCGTACTCTGCGTGAACGTGGCGTAAGTTTTGGCAGTGGCGGGAATCGAACCCGGGCCTACTGAGTGCAATTCCCGCGCGCTAACCACTGGGCTGCCGCGCCCTCCGCGACAATCTCCATAACTTTCTACATATTCACCCAATTTAGACGGGAACCCAGTGGGGGAGGCATCCACAGGGGCCGTATCCTCCTTCCCCTACCACCAACCTCTCGGAAGGACTTACGGACCCACATATTTAACGTGATCGTATTCCACGTAAACACGGCGGCAGTTTTGGCAGTGGCGGGAATCGAACCCGGGCCTACCGCTAACTTCCCGCGCGCTAATTTGCAATTTAAAATGACCATATGCTTAATTCCATCATCCTCATTCCATTGTTTCATTGTTCTATCATTTAAAATATCCATAAAATTAAAATATCCATTTAAAATATCCAAAAGTTAAAATATACATTTAAAAAATCCAGATCGTCCCATCATTTAAAATATAAATATAATAATTTATATAGAGCAAAGGCGCTCTATTCAGAACCGTGACGTCACCTCCACCTTGACGTCCCCACCCACCACCTTCCCTGCTTCAGCGGGGGAGAAACGAACGGAACGCCGAGAAATTTAAAATCATGGCGTCTTTAAAATTGCCATCCTGAAGGCAATTTTCATTATTTCTGGACCACATTAGACTTGTAAGAATGCCAGATATTTCAGCTTTCTAAAAATGTAAATTATTAGTCGAAATTATGAGTACTTTTCACGATGCGAGAATTTAAAAACCAAAAATTGATTTTTTGAGCCAAAAGTGAGTTTTGTTTTAAAATCTTTAAAAAATATTAGAAATCAAAATTCAGATTTGAAATTGATATATTTTTACTCGAAATTCTCTGCTCTTTCCGATGGTGTAATTTGTTTTTTTCTACGATGTCTGGATCGTGGAGAAAAAAGGGCAAAAAGGGCAAAAAACGGTCGAAATCGCATAAAACATTAAATAAATAAAAAAATAATTAAAATTTTAAAAATCGGTTTTCACGTGTCCCCTTCCCTCCCCCCCGGGTCTCCGATTGCCAAATTTCGTAGCTCTCCGACGCGCGGTCGCGAAACGTATAGTGTATAAGACAGACACACAGACATTGCCTTTTATTATATAGACAATGAAGTAGACATTGAAAATTCTCAAATAGGGAACATTATAGTGGCCCGTCATAAATGTTGTAAGGGGACACAATTTGTTAAGGTGACCTCATACAAAAGTGTTGGATATTGTTCTCCAATATGGAGATCCTATGGAGATCTAATGTGAATTTTCTACCGATGGAGGGATTATGATCACTACCACCCTCCCTGCCTACTCCTATGCATCTGCTCCTTGCCTCTTAAAAAATAATCTCTATCTTTCTTTTAAGTATTAAACTTTATGTGGTCAAAAATGGCTTCATGTTTGTCCCTGAAAAGTTTTCGCAAAAGTGTGTCTTCTCATACTTAAAAAACACATTCCTGTGCCGACTCACATTTTTGCCCTACTTCACCAAATCGAAATTCAAATGAGCTTATCGAATGTTTGACTAGCCGTTACAAGTAGGATTAGCTCCTCAAGGAGCGGGGAATTTTATCGAATAATTGAAAAAGGACCGGAATAAATTTCTAAGAAAAGCAATTTAGGCTGGATGAGCCTTAGCGGCAAAATATCTCGAAATTTTCTCTGCCAGAAAATTTTTAATCTTTTTCTTGCGAACTCGGCGTTTTTCAACTTATTTATTATGAAATATTTATGAAGTCATTATCGTCTGCTACAGATGGTATGGATTGCATGTTTTGGGAGCGAATGAACTCCCAAGGGAGAGTGTATGCGTGGTGTTATACAAAGTTAACGTAGTTTGGAATAATTTTGAGCATATGTTACCTTTTTTTTTCTTTCTTGATTTCTTTAAAACGTGTATTATGATGGTGATAGTGTGAATGTTTGCACATATCGTTTGTTATCTCGAAATAAAATTTACTTATTAAAGTCCCTTAAAAATATTATAACCTAGAGATCATGTCAAAACCGGAAGAATTATTTTTATCTAATTAGCGGAAGGGAAATAAATAAAGTTGAATACATTTTTAATAACTAGATTATAACGTAAAATTCTGCTCACATAAATAGTATAAACCTGACAGTCGTTTCCGAATTACTTGGCATTGTTTTTTCAGAAAGAACAAGACTGGAGAGAAAAGTCAAATAAGAACTGGATCATCCGTTTAGAAATTAGTACCACCTATTAAAACCAACTAACACTGCAGAAGTCCACGCTCAGCAAAGATGCCAACAATACTTTGAAAGAGTTTGGTCTTACGCTGATCGAACGTTTTCAAATTCGATGACGTTTCGTTTCGATATCATTTTCGAACGAATTGAGAACTGGAAAATGAACATACTTACCGAAAGAAATGCCTCTATATAGAGTCATGTACATACATTTAAAATTTCTTGAACTATCTTATTTCCACTTTAGCAATTTTGAAATTAATGTAGCCGACAATATTTCGCCAAAACCCGTGAAATCATTTGACAGGGCCATAAATGCTTGCCTCTGCATGTAGCATTCAAACCTTTAAAAGTTACAGTGAAACTAATTCTGCCCTATATCAGGATGCATAAAACTGTGTTAACGATGAGCAGGGCTGAAATAATGCCCTGCATTGTTGCTAAATTCAGAGTAAATACTTTTACCAGAAAAATCCTAAAATGATTGCTTCGAGGAGTTTTAGCCTCACTGATCAATTTGTCGCCTGCCAAGCAGCAATGATGCGAAACCACGATCCATATGAGGTGTTGAATGATCGGTTGAGTACTTTCTCTCTCTCTCTTGCTATCACGCAGAAGATGTTTCATGGCAGTGAAAACATTCTGCATAGTCTTTCTAACATGGGGCACAAATACTGAGCCCTGCTTCTTATAAAATCCGTCCTCCCAAGACCACTCCGACGCCATAGCCGCTGTTGACTGTTTCCTAAAATTACTCCTGCCTATATCACTCTTTTAGAATCAAATTTAAGAGTGAAAATAAGTCTGTTTAGAAAATGTTTACTTTCTTTCTCTAATACACAGAAACTTTTTCTCCAAATAATCATTGAATTATTAGATTTTGACGAAAAACTTAAGACATGAAATTATTTCTAACACTTTTGTGAAAAAGAAAATACTCTACGAGTTGTGAACGGACACGATAATCTCTAGAATGAAAACACATAGCCACAATAATTTAAGTTTAAAGAAATTTAATCAAATATGCCTTTTTTAAATACACATGATTAAATCAAGAATCATTCTGACATTGATAGAATAATTTTTCTAGTATTCGGAGTAGCAGACATAATTCCTAAAATAATGAGCTATCTTGATAAGCAAATGATTTCCAAGGTCCGTAGAATATAGTGAAGCCTAAGCTTTTATTATACATGAATGCTCATGTACGTCCAGTAGCGTCGCCTAGAGTGTGTGTGTGGGGGTGGGTGGGGGTGGGGGGTGATACCCCTTCCTAAGAATCCATCAAAATACATTGAAGTTCGAAGAAATTACATTTGGAGAAATAAGAAACAAAATATTTTGTCCAAAACAGTGATAATATTATAATAAAATCAGCGGCTTTGATTAAATGTTGCCAACTTTTTATTCAAACCTTTTTTTTTATTTTAGAGAATTAAAAAAAAAATATGTTTCAGAAAAATACAAATAGAAGTTCATAAGAGTTATAAATATTTTTTATTCTCATTCTGATTGAATCACAATGTAGACTTAAGCAAAGCCTAAAAAAAGGCATTATCTCTATCTACCAGGGCTGACGACATATCTGCCGCAATATCACCAACTTAGCGGCTTTTAGAAAATGTCGCAAAGTTAGCGATCATTCAAAATCTCTTAAAATTAAATATGATTTTTTACTAATCCCTGTTGTTTTGTGGGAATTAATAATTTAAAATTCTTAATTCTAAGTATAGCGCTTCTCGACGTTCGTGGGACAGGTGCAATTAGTTATAGGCGTCTGCGTTTTGTTAGGGGTCGTATAGTAATTATGTTTAGATAGGGGACGTTTAGATACGTTTAGATATTAACACTATCCTGTAGAATTCTGCCGAATCGCTCTCTCGGAAAAACGGAAAAGACCTCCCGCCTACTACTACTGTCTCATTTTGGTGATACCCCTCCCCCCCCCCCTTCACAAAAATATTAGAAACATTCTGAAAAAAAATCATTGTTAAACTAACAAAATTTTTTTATTTTCATTGATTATTTCTTTTAGTAGAAAATTCCTTGAAGCCGCCCTTCCCCTACATCTCCCACTATTATTCATTGCATTTAAAGGACCGAGCTCTCCTTAAATTTTCTGCAATTTTCCTTTGTATTTTAGAGGGAATACTGACGGAATTCTGCGATAAGTATTTTATAGAACTTAAAGTGGGTGATTTCGTGGTCTGTATATGTTCGGAGACATTAGGAGCAGAAAGAGCTGCAGGCGGACTTATATGAAAGAATCTTATACATAATAGTATGCATACTGTCATGTAATTGAATTAACATTTGTGTTTCAAAAAAATATGAACCAAAGCTCAAAACGTTGGACCTCATCAATATGGAATACTGATTTATGAGAGAGTCGAATGGTGCCTAAAACTCCAAATATTTATTGTAAAAATTCATATTAATTTTTTCTAAGCATGTGCAATTTTTACGCTGTTCATTAAAATCAAATTTATTTCCAGCCGCACATTTTCCTTTGTATTCGTATTTTTGAAGTTTGCTGTTTTTTGCCTACCAGCTGCTAAGGCTATTATTTTCACGTCAAATGTATCAAATTAGCAATGCAAAGAGCTCGTGTTCCAGCTTCCCCGACACATTTCCCGAAATGGAAGGATCACACAGCTGATTCGGTTGCGGTTACATTTGCATTCTATTCCTTAATGTATACACAACCGCTTGGATTCCTGTATTTCCAGGAACTGTTTCGAACCCAAAACCAATAACTTTCTACGGTGTTTTTTTCTTCACTGCGGGAAATCTCGAAATATTCTTCATTTTTACTTTCTTATATGATAAAAAAATCTGATATGATCAGCGTATGACTTTCCCTACATAATGCAATGAATTTACTTCTTTCATAGGGAAATAATCATGTACAAATTAAACACCACCAAGTTTGGGCACTGGGTTAACACTACGTTGACATGGAGTCAAATGTGGAGCGTCAAAATGAGTGAAATGAGGAGCGTTGGAATGAGCGAAATGAGGAGCTTTTGGCAACTTATAAGTCAAACCATAACTCATACTCGCATGCAAAATTCTCATCAAAAAGAAACTGGCATTTCATTAAGATTCTGTTGTTGTTGTTGAGACCCAGACCGTCCGACCTACCAGAAAGGTGTAAGGTAACTGTTTGGACGGCCGGGAAGTGCCACCCAATTTAGACCGGAACCCAGTGGGGGGCATCCACAGGGACCGTACCCTCCTTCTCCTACCACCAATCTCTTGGAAGGACTTACGGACCCACATGCTTAACATGATCGTACTCCGCATGAACACAGCGGCAGTTATGGCAGCGTGCAAATCCAGGGCGCAAACCACCGGGCTACCGCGCCCGAAATATACCAACAGCACGCAGTGTTCCCAGATGGTCACCCACCCAAGTACTAACCGCGCCCGATGCTACTTGACTTCGGTGATCTTTCGAGAACCGGTGTTTTCAGCACGGTAGGGCCGTTGGTTTCATTAAGGTCCTGTGAAATAATTGACTATTGACAAATTCTTGAACGTCAAGATAGAAAACTTATACAAAAGGATCTTCTTTTAAATGGAACAAACTAATAATAAAAATGGATACACATCAATTCCAATAAACTATTAAATTAAAGACAACCAATCATAAGTTTAAAAATTATTTAATAAACCACCTTTCTTGACGTACAAAAGATTACAAAGCCAAGCACTTTCGGGCATCCCCTTGCCCTTCATCAGTGGCGGAATGAAAAATCAGTGCCAACAAATGTCTACATATATGCCAAATCAGCATGCAAAATTTACATATTATTAATTTACGTTTTTACAATAATTACATTGTATTATTTTATAAACAAGGAATTTAAGATTTAAATAATTATTAAACTCAAATATAAAATAGAAAAAGGTTCCTGACCAAAAGCATGCCGTTGAAGCACAAATTACAATTGCAATTTGTGCTTCAACTATATACTTTTTGTACGTACTTTTTGTAAACGACATCTTTTGTGCATCAAGAAAGGTGGTTTTATTAAATGACTTTTTAAACTTATGATTGGTTGTCTTTAATTTAATACGAACAAACTGAAACTACGGGAATGGTGTTAACAGTCTTGTTGCATAATATATGTATTACATATGGAAAATGAAGCTATTGAATGATGCTTTTTAATTCTATGTCAGTTTCTTTACGCATTTATTTGAAAAACGTGAAATAAAAAGTTAATAAATGTTGTCTATTTATAGTAAAGTGACTATCCCATATCGAATACAAAGGATTGCAGCAACCTTAAAGTATAATTGAAGAAATTGGAAATACTAACACCCCAACAGAGGGAGATAGAATACAAATGTTAAAAATCTGATGTGGGCAACACATGACTTTCCTTATATAATGTAATGAATTTACTACTTTTACAATAAAAGATAGGTTTTTCTTATAGTAGATACTTATATTCTTTTCAAGATATTAAATTTTTGACAATTAGTCGTCATTTTCATTGATTTAGCGTCATTTTTATCCAGTTGGTGAGATTTTCTTTAATTTGGTAACATTTAAAAAACTTGCCAAGTTGGCGACATTCCGCTAAATCCGTCGCCAAAATCTCGCCAAGCGTTATGCACTAAGAAATAAGTTATTCTTACAGCCGATAAATGACTATTGACTTTCAAATACAAAAGTATTACTCAAAGTATCATTTTTCATGAATGGAACGAGCTAGATCCACGAGAATGATGTCATCCAATTTATCTCATGGTATTACATATGAAAAGTGAACATGTTTCTCAATAGGAAATTTTTTTTTATATGACTTTTTGATAATTTTTTTTTTAAAATGTGTAATATCTCGAGAACGGTTCACGTTAGCGTTCTAAAATTCATGTCAATCGTTTTCTAATGAAAAATTACATAAGAAATGTCTATTTGCGTAACTTTATTAGCGATTTTGATTTTTTGACGATTTTTTCAAAATTTCACTCGAAAATTTAGAGGAGTTCTGAACATTCGATTGCGTATAAAAACAATAGGCTTCCAGTGTTTACGGATTGTGATTTTTGTACCAAATTTCGTTCGAATTGGTGTTCGTGACGAACGAATGTTCGTCAGTTATCGTCTCCAAAGTCTCACTGACACACACACACACACACACACACACACACACACACACATCACTTCAAAAATGTTTGATTCGTGATCAGGGATGCTTGAAACGTGCTCTCCCGTCGAAAACTCGAATTCGAATTTTCGACCCCGTCACAATACTTTCCTTATACATAATGTATATAATTAAACTAAAAATGTTGTGGTTAAATCTGATACATTTTGAATAACAACACATGTACATTTAACATGTTTTCTGCCAGAAAGACAGTGGGAATGGAGAATGCTTCCATCAGTTGTTAATGACATAAGGTTTTATTAGCTTTATTACTTTCCTTATATACAATAATGTATAACGAAAGTATTGTGATGGGGTCGAAAATTCGAATTCGAGTTTTCGACGGGAGAGCACGTTTCAAGCATCCCTGATCACGAATCGAACATTTTTGAGGTGATGTATGTCTCTGTGTGTGTGAAAGTATGTGTATGTGTGTGTCAGTGAATCTGTGGAGACGATAACTGACGAACGAATGGACCGATTCGAACGAAATTTGGTACAAAAATTACAATCCGTGAATACTGGAATCTTATAGTTTTTATATGCAATCGAATGTTCAGAATCCCCTAAATTTTCAAGTGAAAATTGGAAAAAATCATCAAAAAATCAAAACCTCTGATAAAGTTACACAAATAGACATTTCTTATGTAATTTTCATTAGAAAACGATTGACATTAATTTTAGAATGCTAACATGAACCGTTCTCGAGATATTGTACATTTTTAAAGAAAATTATCAAAAAATCATATAAAATAAAAAAAAAATATTTCCTATTGAGAAACATGTTCACTTTTCATATGTAATATCAAGCGATAAATTTTTGTGGCATCATTCTCGTGGATCTAGCTCGTTCCATTCATGAAAAAAGTTACTTTGAGTAATACTTATAACGAAAGTATTGTGATGGGGTCGAAAATTCGAATTCGAGTTTTCGACGGGAGAGCACGTTTCAAGCATCCCTGATCACGAATCGAACATTTTTGAGGTGATGTATGTCTCTGTGTGTGTGAAAGTATGTGTATGTGTGTGTCAGTGAATCTGTGGAGACGATAACTGACGAACGAATGGACCGATTCGAACGAAATTTGGTACAAAAATTACAATCCGTGAATACTGGAATCTTATATTCCATTCATGAAAAAAGTTACTTTGAGTAATACTTTCGTATTTGATGCCAATAGCCATTTAGCTGCTGCAAGAATAACTTATTTCTCCTTCCATAACGCTTGACGAAATTTTGGCGACAAATTTGGTGGAATGTCGCCAACTTAGCGACTTTTTTAAATGTTGTTAAATTAACGAAAAACTCCCCAAATGGATAAAAATGACGCTAAATCAACGAAAATGACGACTAATTAACGAAAATTCAAT
Source organism: Amaurobius ferox (assembly GCA_951213105.1). Taxonomy (NCBI): domain Eukaryota; kingdom Metazoa; phylum Arthropoda; class Arachnida; order Araneae; family Amaurobiidae; genus Amaurobius; species Amaurobius ferox. The sequence continues at coordinate 145,540,774 of OX578145.1, forward strand.
ATCTTGGAAAGAATATAAATATCTACTATAAGAATAATCTATTTTTTTTTACTGTAGAAGTAGTAAATTCATTGAATTATATAAGGAAAGTCGTGTGCTGTCCACATCAGATGTTTTATTGTTTGACCAGAAGGTTTGCCCGTCATATGATGGAATTCAAAATTTGCAAATCATTCCCTCCCATTTGGTGTCATTTTTATTTATTTGGCGATGTATTTGAGAGTACTGTTGAGTTTTCTGCTCAATTTGCAGCTTATATGCCTCAGCCTTTTTTTTTTTTTTTTTTCTTCTTGACTTTGACTTGCTCGTCATCTTCTCACTCTTTCTGTGTTTAACCGACGTTTCTTTTCTTTTCTATCCTCTATCTTTTTCCGTTTTCCAGCAAATTTGTGGAATAAAATTTGTTTTGAATGTCACTGAATTCAAGCAGCAGTGAACGTGGAAAGTAAATGGGTGATCGGAAAAATGTAGTGTTCACGTAGAGGATTATAAAAATGCTGATGGCCTGGGTAAGTATATAGATTGAAATATTTATCCGTGATTAAAACACGTTTGGCAACATTTTGTAGCAGAGTTACCCAGAGATAGATAGATAAACAGATAAATAAATCAAGCTGTTTATATTATTAATTATGCGCAAACTTGAATGAGAAAAAATTTTTGCAACTGCCATAGTTAAAACATTGTTTCGGATATTTAGATTTTAATGGCATCATTTTCTCGATTTTATTTTCTAATTTTAGGAAATTATAATAAAAATGGCTTAAAAATAAAAACAATTGCATAAAATGCGTTTCATTTATCAGTTTTGTTGACCTGAAAAATAAATTTTATTTTATAAATGTTATTAAATGTCTGTAATGTGAGGCCCCTGTGATATTTTCATACATTCAATTGCATCATAATCACTATAAGAATAAAAATTATATTATATCTTTCGACGAAGTTCCGTTTGAAAATTCTTCCTGTAAAATGTTTGTATTGCTTTTTCCATGTTAGAAACCCTACCCCCTTATCAAAGGTTATCATTCAAGGGCATGTTTCTTTTCCTCTGACTGGCCATCCTACCTGTAGGTGTAAGATAACTAGAGACAAGAAACAATATTTCTTTTTCCAACTCAGACCGTCCCTCTCACCCAAGGGTTTGGATAATCAAAATGGACATCCGGGAGCATGAGAAAATGGTTCAGAAATTCACAAAACTATATAAAAAAAAATGTAAACCAGTTTCAAAATTAGTTGCAAAATTGGCGCAAATCAACAGGTCACGCTCTCCAATTTTATATGTAATATTTTTGCTTCGAAGGTTAGTTAAGATCTCTGCGAAAATACACGGTAAAAAACGAAGATATAATATGCAGATTATTGTTACGATGAGTTATTGTTACTTTTCGAATAGAAGGTGTATATTCAAGATACAAGAATACATCTGTGGATAATTAACGCTTTATTAAAAACACCAATAAACGCAAATACGGACAATATCCAGCTAAAAACACTCTGACTATCTTACAAGGTCACAAAAAAGCCGGAAGCACAATAAAACAAACATTCAGTGCTCAACCCATTGACAAAACTCAAAATTGTATTCTCAAAACACTTACATATTCACTTTTACTTGTGTGACACCGACAACTCCCAAAGGCTTACATACCCTTTATGGAAATATCTCGAAAAATGAATGTAGCTTTGCAAATTCTGAATCAAACTGTAAAATTCGCGAAGTTTCCAGAACTTCGCAACAGTCACCATCTTGGCGATATATTTCACCAAATGTGTCGCTAAGATCATTAATTTGAGGTCAAACTACTCGGACCTTCAAATAGTAATGATGGTTGCCTGAAGATGTCGTTTATCGTCGGGGATAGATAATACGTCGTTAAGATATTTCAGGTATTCGTAAGATTATTATATGGTAATTATATTATGCTGATAACATTACTATATGCTTAATTCTATGCAAAGCTAACTTGAATACTCTGTGGGAGCTAAGCGTGCCATTTTACCCGTTTTGTCCTCATATGCCGATTATGCGTACATTGTCTATACGGTTATTATGCTGATAGATTTACTTTTGTAGCGATTGGGAATCGTCGGGCCCCGAACCAGGGACCTTGTGCTTACAAGACAGACATTATAATCATAGAGCAAAAGCTAGCTTCTGGTCCTTATAATTCGGGTCCAGGTTCCAAGCATCTTTGATCAGATGTCTTTGCTGGTGTGCGAGGGCAAAGACATTTGAGCAAAAGATGCTTGGAACCTGTACCCGAATTATAAGAACGGAGCCGAAGCTAGCTTTTGCTCTATGATTATAATGTCGGTCTTGTAAGCATTAGGTTCCGAGTACGGTCCTGGCTCGGGGCCAGGCGACGCTCAATCGCCACAATGGATTGTGGCGATTGGGAGTCGAAGGGCCCCGAACCAGGGATCTTGTACTTACAAGACCGACATTATAATCATAGAGAAAAAGCTAGCTTCTGGTCCCGTTCTTATAATTCGGGTACATGTTCCAAGCACCTTTGATCAGATGTCTTTGCTGCCGCACTTTCATCCATTGTATCAGATTGTATTTTATCATCGATCAAGAATACTTGTTATCAAAATATTATGAACTGAATTTTGAATTTTAATTTTGGGAAGCAATTGATTTAAATCCAGATTATTGTTTATATTCAGATTTTTTTTTTCTAAATATTAATATTGTTTTATAGTTGGACTACAGACTACATAGTTTTATTTAAAAAACAATTGAAACATAGAACCAACAACTTCACTCTTTTCAGCATTATTCGTAGCACGGAATCCCAAAAACTATTCACCATTTTTGTGAAAAATGTTCTAGACCAGACATTCCGAGACGCCGAAAAGAGAGCGAGAGAGAGAAAAAAAACCCAACTCAATTAAGTACCTCCACCATCGATTAAGCAATTAGCGTGACATGGGTCCTCGAATAAACTATTTTAATTCACTAAAAATACTAATTAGCGAATTTTTATCATTTTTGTATATAAAGAACGAAAGATCATGAGTATTTTTTTTTAACCGACGCTATGAAATGTCAAACGCGAGACTGATTCGACATTCGTGACCAGGAAAAAAATCTGAGCAGATAAACTTTATCGTGTTTACTTATTCAATTATTTCGTCATTAATATCTTTGAAGTCTTTGCTGGAATTAATTATTTTCTCCTAACATAAACAGTTTTCATCTACGTCACAAAAGGCACTGGCAACACGGGCTCGACGCATATATTACTTTCTCTGCAATACATGGTAATGTATAGGGAAAGTATTGGAATCATGTCAAAAATCGCAACTCGAGTTTTCAACGGATCTACACGTTTTGACACCTCTAGAATACGAAAAAACCCATTTTTAACGTGACGTCTGTATGTGTGTCTGTCTGTCTGTGTAATGTATATATCCACACCAACTGGAAAACTAATGGACCGAATTTCATAAAATTTGGTAAGTTGCTTGTAAGTGACCCTGGTGCTAATTAGATTTTGGTACGGTTCGGTATAAAATAACCTGTTTTTTTTTTTTTTTTTTTTTTTTTGAAAGATTGCCCGCATTTTATGTATCCACTCTAGCTAACTAAAAAATTAATTGGCCAAATTTCATGAAATTTGGTAGTAAATAAGTCACTTGTAGGTTACACTGGTGATGATTAGATTTTGACACGCAAAATATCGTTAAATCTAAAAATAAAAGACTACGTATGCTCAAATAAACCAATTAAATACTTATCTTACAAGTAATTTTTCAGGAAGAAAAGAATAAGACCAACTCCATTACTCTAGGACTAGCCATTCCTGAGATATTTTAGTTTATTCGCATTTTCTCTACATCATTTTTGAAAATAAGTTCCGTTACCCAATTAGAACGAAAATTGAATTTAAAGTGCAAATTTAGTGTCACTTAAAATAATTATGGATGTTATATTATGCAATTAAACTTTATTTAATGAATTGCTAAAGAAATAAAGAGAACGTGGATAAGTCTGCAGAGAAAGTCATGTGCTACCCACATCAGATTTTTTAACACTTTACAACAAAGTTGAAAAGTGTTTATGACTTTGTTCATTCTGTCTGTCTGTCTGTCTGTCTGTCTGTCTGTCCGTTAGCACGATAACTGCCGTAAAAATGACTTGATCAAAATGAAATTTTAGTATGTTGTTCAGACGGTCTATAGGACCTATGGGAATATAAATGAATAATATCACCCAATTAGTTTTGGATTGAACCCGGGTTGAAAAAATGGAATACATTGAGCCCTATGGGACCTAATTTTTCAAGCATTTTTTAAGCGGATTTAAAATTCACAAATTGCTTCGAAAATTTTAGGCCATATTCAAATTGTTCCATAAAATATATAAAAAAAATTTAGGGAAATATATTCTGTTGTTTTTTAAATAAAAATTAAAATAATAATAACACCTCTTATATGAAGCGATCACGTGTCCATGATATGAAACGATCACATGACCCACTTCAAAATGATATATGGCATCCATCTTGTGTCAAAATCGTGATTTTTAAAGTTCTTTTTAATTCATATTGAGTGTTGTATCCGTCCTAAAACTACTTTATTTTTGCCTAAATTCTGTGCATCTACATACTGAAACAACGCAATGACAATATATTTCAGTTTAAATGCTTTTCCAAATTTGATTATTTCTACAATTAAGCCTATTTTTCACCTATGTAAAATGTAAACAGCAAAATATGTAGAATGAGTTGTATTAGAATCGCTGTAATTCTTTAACACAAAATCATTTAGTCCATGGAGTCTGCTTAGCTGATGTGAATGAAATATTCATTGATTTTAGAAAGAGACGGACGATATTTTTCGATGAAGTTTTACGCATAGTTTACTTACTTGTAGCTCAATGGTCTTAATTTTTAAATAAAATAAATTATTATAGTATTGTAATGAATGACATGAATGGGGGAATTATTTATGAATGAAATGTTGCTTTTATAGAGAGAGCCAGACGTGTTATTTTTTTATGACGTCATTTGAATGAATTTCAGTCGTTTTCGATGAAGTTTTCAAATATAATAAATTATCGTAGTATTATGATAATTCTAAAATTATTACCGAGGAATGTATCACATTTTAGAGATGTTTAAACCAGGCAATTTAACTTTAATGTCGTCATTTGAATGAAGTTAATTTTTTTCGATGAAGATTTAAGGTTTCAAATATAATAAATTAATGTAGTATTGTGATAAGTTTTAAAATATTACCGAGGAATGTATTGCATTTTAGACATGTTTAAATAAAATTGCATTGAAGTTGGAAAGTGTTTCATAATCAATGCTTTAAGCATGATTGATCTTTCTTGTTTTGTTTATGCGATCAGCTCGTGACAAGGTAGGAAAAGTTCAAAACATTTTCGTTTTGAACTAATGTATGTATATATATATATATATATATATATATATATATATATTAAGCCTCCCAATATATATATATATATATATTAGGAGACTCTCTGCTCCCTGATCGCTCAGCTCGCGCAACCCCCTTCGGGAGGCTTCGCCTCCTACTCGCTGCGCTCGTAGAGATCACTTCATATCTATCTTTCCTAAAAATTCTACTTTCAAAAATCTATTTTTTATCCTTGCCTATTTTTCGCAGGAGGGAAAAACAGAGATTTTTCTTACCCCAGGGAATCCAAAAACTGAATTCCTTGATCATGAACTCGTTTCGAGAGCTATTTCATACCAACTGAAGTTTAAATCGATAAACAGTTTATTTCATTGTGTCACCCTAGTATTTCTCTATAAATGTACCAAATTTCATATTTTTTATGCTATAGTTTTTACGGTACGAGACAGAGAAATCGCTAGACGTGCCGATGCGGAAAAAAAAATTCACTCCAGAAGTACATAAAAAGTAAAATATCTCAAAAACTACATCGAAATTAAATAAAGAAGCTCCGTCCTGTAAAAATTCACCCATGTAGGTACCTGCCTGCAAAATTTCGTGGTCTTGCTATTGTTAAAATTGTTGAATATTGTGGAAATTGACTCTGAAACAGTTAGAAAAGGCATTTATTTGACACAATAGGGTTATCGGGGGATGCTACAACAAACAGTACGTAGATGCATTGGAATCCAATGTACAACCTGTTCAAGATGGTCTATGTCAACAAGAATGAACATTTAAAATCGATAAAGACCACGTACTTTGAAAAGCATTGCAGGTGGCACCGTTCTCCAGTTTTGACCATTAATGAAATGGATAAATTTTGATCAGAGAAATTGAGCCGATCAAGTTGATCACTTTTGTTTGTTCAATTCTTATATCTTTAAAATTCTTCTTTCGATTAGTTTGCTATTAATATGTCGAGTCCCTAGTGATACGACTTTCTGACGGGTATGTATTTCCTTCCATATACTCGTTTCCTGCGTTCCTTGTACCGATTCCTAATCTTTAAAAAATCCTTCAAAAATTCGTAATTGACATTTTTTTTCTAACTCGCTTTATTTCCCAGCTTGTTTTTGAAATTATCCACCTAGAGACGCTGCAATTACTTTCATTCAATCCGGTGTGATATCTTTATTATATGTAGACATAATATGTGCACTCACAGACCTTTCCTTATAAAGTTTCTAGGGTACTTGTGAACTTTCCTGGAAACCATATGTATGTATCTGGCATACCTCAAATTGCTACTTCTGTAACCTTTTTAGCATCAATATTTTATAACTTTTTTTCTGTTTTCTAAACGAAGTGTTACATAAATGTATGGTCTCCAGTCAAATTTCTTCGAAGTTTAAATATCGATTTTTTTTAATCGATATGATGTTTATTGATTAAAAAATCGAACCCTATTTCATTCGTTTAACCCAATTTATTTGAGATATTTTCTACTCCAGACTTACAGAGGGACGGATATCATTAAAAAATGCATTCAAGGATGCCGGTACCAAATAAATTCATCAAAATCCTAATAAGAGTTTTAACCCCATTACAATACTTACGCTATGTGTATAGTATGACCTTATACAGAAACTATGTAGAGAAATGGAAAATGCGCTCAAAAGCAATGGTATCTCTCTTTATCATTTTTTATTGTATGAAATGGCAAACTATCCACCTATTTTTGGAAAAATTTTCTTATCCACACATTCCGACATTCGGGAGGAAAAAAAACAAAATTAAGTACCTTCACCATTGATTAAGCAATTATTGTCTGACAGGGGTCCTCGTATAAACTATTTTAATTCCCTGAAAATACTAATTAGAGAATTTTTATGGTTATTTTTGTGTGCAAAGCTACAAAAACGAAAAATCGTGGATCTTTTTTTAACGAAGGTATGAAATGAGAAACTCGCGATTGATTCACTGTTCTCCATTTTTGACCATTAATGAATTGAATCCATTTTGAAAAGAGAAATTGAGCCGATTAAGTTGAAAGCTTTTGTTCGTTGCATTTTTATATCGTCAAAATTCTTAGTTCAATTATTTTGCTATTAATCTCCCGAGCATATCATGATTTTTATTGCTATGCAAAGGTTAGTATTTTTCAATGCAATACTATAAAGATAGATTAAAGATTTGCTTAACGTTGTCACTGATTTAAGAACTTTCTACTTAATATTTTCCACTTATTTTTAGAGCATTTTTACTTTCCTTATATACAATAATGTATAAGGAAAGTATTGTGACGAAGTCGAAAATTCGAATTCGAGTTTTCGACGGAAGAGCACGTTTTAAGCATCCCTGATCATGAATCGAATATTTTTGAGGTGATGTCTGTGTGTGCGTGTTTGTGCGTGTGTGTGTGTGTGTTTCAGTGAGTCTATGGAGACGATAACTGACAAAGGAATGGACCGATTCGAATGAAATTGGGTACAAAAATTACAATCCGTGAATACTAGAAGCCTATTGTTTTTATACGCAATCGAATGGTCAGAACCCCCCTAAATTTTCGAATGAAATTTTGAAAAATCATCAAAAATGAAAACCTCTACTAAAGTTACACAAATAGACATTTCTTATGTATTTTTTCATTAGAAAACAATTAACATATATTTTAGAATGCTAACATTACCCGTTTTCGAGATATTGCACATTTTTCAAAAAATTATATAAAGTAAAAAAAAATATTTCCTATTGAGAAACATGTTCACTTTTCATATGTAATATCATGCGACAAATTTGGAGACATCATTCTCGTGGATCTATCTCGTTCCATTCATGAAAAAAGATACTTTGAGTAATACTTTTGTATTTGAACGCCAATAGTCATTTATCTACTATAAGAATAAATTATTTCTCCATCCATAACGCTTGGCGAGATTTTGGCGACGAATTTGACGGAATGTTGCCAACTTGGCAAGTTTTTTAAATGTTACCAAATTAAAGAAAATCTCACCAAATGGATAAAAATGACGCTAAATCAATGAAAATAACGACTAATCGACGAAAATTCAATATCATGGAAAGAATATTAGTATCTACTATAAGAATAATCTAATTTATTTTTACTGTAAAAGTAGTAAATACATTGCATTATATAAGTAAAGTCATGTGCTGCCCACATCAGATTTTTTGAAATGTGAATTACTTCATTTTACAAAATATAGATAACAGCACTAGTTTTGAAAAAGAAATCTCATTTCATGGTTTATTTCTGTCTTCTGTCTATAAAGAGTTACATATTTAATTGTATTCTATATGATATATCTTTAATTGTATTTTAAAATAGATGAAAGATTTTCCACGTGTAGAAAATTTTCATTCTCTTTGACATATAATTTAAAGTTCAACTATATCAAAAAATTTTGCAAATCTTATTAAAACAGTTTAAATTTTTATACGATACCAACTTATTTCTTTACCTCCTCTTTAATTATAATCCGCTTTCCTAAACAAAATATTTTTTCATCTCTTAAAAAATTGTCAGACTTTTTCGATGATTCACCGTCCGGCATTTCTACCCGGAGGGTACAGTACCATCCATTAAAAATGGATCTGGGGGTATTTATGATTTATGTTTACTGGCGAGTGAACTGCCGGAATGGGTCCACTGGGCCTCGTAATGCAGCGCGACCGGAACGATTTGTGCGCGCATACGCACTCCCCGACATTTTTCCCGGCCTCCCCGATAAATAGAGGAACCCTGATATTGTTGGAGAACGATATGATTTCTCACCCTCAGGGTGTGATGGGGTGCGCACGATTAGTGGTCGGGGCGCGTTTTCAGACACGTTCGATTTGAGTTTTTTGTGGGACGTTTTTTGAGTTATATGCTTAGTGTAGCCGTTAATCCTGGATCAATTCGATTCATTTCATTTTAGAAATTTCTAGTTATTTACGATTGTATTATCTAAATGTTGGAATCCCGTCTTGGGTGTGCGAGAGCTTCGGTATTATCATCCATTTTTACTCTTGCCTACACTAGTCCTGGTAATAGGAATAGGTAGTTTTACTTGGGAAAAAAATTAAGGAGTATTGGAAATGTGTATTATAGCGCAGTTTTACATACTACATTTGCGACCTTAGTGAGCTGATCAATCAACAAACCTAGGCAATCAAAACGGGTATTAAAAAAAAAACTAGATTTAAAATAAGTACGTGAAGTTTAGGCAGTGGCGGGAATTGAACCCGGGCCTACCGAGTGCAATAATTTCCGCGCGCTAACCACTGGGCTACCGCGCCCTACAGCTTGTGAGTGTGATCATCTTCGTGGAAGAACGGCTGCACCGAATTTCATTACATTTAGTGAGTAGCTGTGAAATAGTCCGTCTTAAAAATGGAATCTATATCTCCAGTTGATAAGACCAAGGATTGTTGAGATATTAATAAAAATCAAATGTGGGCCGTACATGACTTTTCCTATATAATGTAATGAATTTACATCTTTAACAATGAAAAATGATATATAAGACCTACGTCCCACTGTTTTTAATGGTAAACCGTACATTGGAGGCCTTTCTCGAATCAGAACAAGTAAAACAATTTCGAAGTGTCCGACTAACTTACATGTTCCCAGGTTTCTAATTCTCTAGCCGGTTTGTGTATATGGGGTTACTGGAAATTACCAGTGTAACTTTCGAATTGAAAATTCAATCACTTCATCAGAATCATCACTTTTCTGCATTTACTGCCTACGTCTGTATTGTAAGAGATAAACTGTTTGAGGCAATGTAAGAACTTTGTTATTTCCTGAAAAGTATTCAATCTAACAAAAGCTAAGAATCTTACGAAAAGTCAGATGCAGAGTAAAAATACAAAACGAACTATCTCCTCCCTTTGTTTCTCTTTCCATGTGCGTGCGTTTGCTTCCCTGGAAGTTGCAACCAAGAATATTTTTTATTTCCAATGCAGAAAGCATATGGACGAATGTCCTTGACCAAGATATCCAACAAGAACACGGCAAAATACAGGATAAAAATCGATAAGCAATATAGAACAAAAGATTAAGAGAACTGCATAAAGGACTTTACATCTCTAGTCTCTCAAAACCGAATGCAGATAGTCCTTCCAAACAAGGCTGAACAGACGAGACAGTGATCGGCATTCATCACTTCACCACTAGGGCAGAGGGGACACCTGCCACTGTTTGCAACTTCAATTTTGCAAAGATGAACAACAAGGCAATTATGGTCGACTGACAATCTAAAAGCCGCAACAGCCCTTTTTTATAATGACGAACAGGCAATCGAAAGGCACTCACTCTCCTTGGCTTTTTTTAATTCCGTAAGTTTTGGTCGTCTTTAATTTTTTTTATTGATAATAAAGACAACCAATGTATAAGCAGTCTCTCTTCAAAAGTATTGGATATCATTTGTGCTTCTTTTTGTCAGAGCGTCGACGGCCTCGTTTTCTGGAATACCACAAAGGCATGGAAGAATTATTCGCCTTTGACAATCATTTAAACTTTTTAAAGAAGGAGGAACATTCCACGGCAGCCCTGAAAGTGGCGGATCTATTATAGTTTACAGTAGCCTGGGTGGATGTTCTGGAATCAGAAAGAATCAGAATGTGCATATAAGCCGCAGGTTTACATTTCAAATTGTTTCAACTAAAGGGTGTATTGATAGACCCTCCTTCTTATGGTACACCACGGGCAATGCTTTGAGGTTAAGTAGTCTATCATAATATAGCATTCGGGATGTACAGCACTTGCAACCAAAGATATAAAACTCGCCATTAATAAAAGCAAAACAAAATATATGAAAATTACGAACACTACTACATTCCCCAACTCTTTACTTGTAAACACACTTTTGAAGGAGTTGTCCAGTTTAAATACCTGGGTACACTTATCACTAGTAGCAATGACCTTAAAATAGAAATTTGAACAGATTAACGAGAGCCAACAGATGCTACCTCGGAATAAAAAAGCCACTCATATCGCATTAAATCGGTGTTAAAACCAAGATAAAAATTTATAAACTCTTCTGGTCACTAATATTTTATATGGCAGTGAATCTTGGCCACTTAACACATTTGAAAAAAGGAAACATAAGCTATTTGGATGAAAAATTATCCGAAATATATTTGGTCCAGTGTGTGAGAATGGAGTATGACACATACGTTTCAATCATGGACTATACAAACTCTATAAAGAGAAACACATCAGTAGGGTTATTAAAGCTTGTAGGATTAGATAGCTTGGGCACTTATGGAGATTTCGAAATAGATACCATAGCAAATAAAATTTCCTTTCTCAATCCGAAGAGATGTGGGAAGAAAGGAAGACTCTCTCCTCCCGATAAGATGTTTGAACATCCTCTTAAAGGACCTTTAGATGTTTGGAGCTGGCAGAATGAGCCAGCCACTCAAGATAGGGAACGATGGAGAATCATTACTGGGGTGGCCGGGGCCTGCAACAGGCTATAATACCCAAGATGTATACGTGTATATTTGTGCATGGGTGAATAATTGCGTATGTGTGCTTACATACACGTGTGTGTATTCATACGTACGAGCTTCTATATGTTCGGTCAGCAAGCCTCTAAATGACTCATCATCTATTACTTTTTATCGCCACATTGATGATATCATTCTAATTGAGACAGCTCCCTCACATAATATCAATGATTTTAATTTTTATCCTTCTAATTTATATTTTATATCCAATGAATGCAGTATCTCGTCTAGTATTAACTTCTAAGATTTAACTCTAACGTTTGATAATGAATTCTCCTTTTCATCTAATATATTTGACTAAAGAACAAGCTTTCCATTTAAAATAGGCAAAATTATTATTATATACTTTTAAGTAAACAAGTGTATAAAAACAACTTAATAAATCAGTAACATAGAATATTTAGGTTATGTGGCAAAACACATCTAGCCGATTTAAAACAAAATTGTATATCTGAATCCTATCCTGCTAAATTTGTGCAATACTATATTAGAAATTTCAATTTTGTTAAATATTTTGCATTATTGTAAATAACCAATTAAAACACAGTTTTTGTATAAATAATAATCAAATTCAATTATTGCTTATAGAACTTTGAGATATTGATTGGATTAATATAATTTACTTATCTATGTTTTTTCAATCCAAATTCCTCGGTATTGTAATTAATTCCTAATGTCTTAAAATTTTCATAATCATTTCACTGGTCTTCTAAATTCAATCTTTAAATTGTTCATCTCTTAAATACTAATTATTATTTTTAAAAAAATGTATCGTTATATATTAATGGCATAATTTATTATCATTTACTTGTTAATGAGATTAAATCTTGGTATAGTTGTTTAGGTATCAATAATTATTTACCGCCTACCAGCTGCATTCAAATTCATCATTCCCAATATCTTGTTTTATTCATGGGATACATGACATATGATGCTAACTCCTCTTATCAATAGTATATCTTATTGTAAGGATTCAAAATTAGTCTTTATATGTTATCAGTATGGAGTAGGTATATATGTCATAATTGTTCATTGATTTTCAATCATCAATAAACTTTATATTAATTATTTGTACATTTAAGGCTTATTAGTATTTTATTCCTGTCTCTTCAATCTTATCTCTTTCTACTACATCTTTTTTACATTGTATGGGATCCTTGTATAATGTTTCAACCTGAAGTTGCTTTATACAACGAAACGCATTTAAAACATCCATTGGTGTGCAGATCCTTGAAGAATTGCATTAAACGTTACTCTATTCTATTTCATCACATTTAGTTACTTGTTTTCTTCTTTTTTATATTGAGGACATCTTGAATTTTCTTGTTCTCTCCGACGAACGTGCTTAGTTTAGTTTAGCATACTTAATTATCAATACTTTTGTTTGTGTCATATCTTTAATGTAGATTTTGTTGAGTTTCTTATATTCTTATTCCCTATTTAAATATTATTTGACTTTCTATTTATGCACTTATTCTTTATTAATGTTATATTTCTCTAATTTTAGAACAAGAATTTATGCTTCTCAGTTATCTTTGTTATCCATTTTTTAGTTTTAATAATATTTTAATCATCAATATCGAAAATCTTATGTAATTTATAAGTGGTAATGAACATGGGATAAAAGTTATTCCTGTAGAAATCAATAAATAATATTTAAAAAATATAGAAGCTTAACTATATATATATATATATATGTATATATATATATATATATATATATATATATATATATATATATATATATATATATATATATATATATATATATATATATATATAATAAAAGTAATTTAAAAATCCAATGATAGAATATAGAGAAGTTGTAACTCAAAAAACCTAACTTTAAAATATGCCAACATGATAAAAATAAGTATTAAATAGAGAATCATCAATCATATGGAAAACAAAATGCAAATTTCTAGTCATCAAGCTGAAGATAATCAACAAATATAAATGGAGTGGATTCGATAATAGAAAATCAAATAAAATCCAAGCATTAAAGTTATGCACGTGGATAAGCAGTAGGCCTAAATAAATTGTTCATTTCGAAAACACTCCTTGTCAAGTCCAAGTATTTAATCAAAATGAACACAAAATATTTATGTTTCTGAAGAAAGAGCTAGATAATATCTATAAACTCTTTCTACTTGTACTACATGCATAAAGATTGAAAAATTATATAGGAAACAAGAATACCTGAAAAAAACTGCATATGTCCTATCCATTAGAGCCTTGAACGAAAAAGCCAATGTTGCCAATCGCAAAAAATAAAAGTAGAGAACTACTGTTGCCAACCGTGAAAAATAAATAACAGTAATGCAAAAAGGCAATAAAAGGTGATATTCTACAGTAAGAGCTACGAAATAATAGTGCGCATAATATAATAGGAGACATAGAGGCTAAAGTATAAGGGGATGTATATATATATATATATATATATATATATATATATAAGGAATATGTCTAAATCTAAACGTCAAAATCTAAACGTCGGAAAATCTAAACATCATACGGACATGAAATTTGGTACCCATGTATGTCAAAATTCGGAACGATCCATCGAGATTTTTTTTAATTCAAATTAGTTTTTCCGTTATTTTAAGTCAAAAACTTCCTATTCATGGCTAATTTCTGCCATATTTTTTCTGCCAAAGAAGCTTAAGGCACCATCTATTACCGCCATCTTAAACGTAAATTGTCGTTCATTAACTTTTACATTAGAATATTAGTGCATCTCAAAAATATAAATTGTAGTGAAAAATCGACTTCCTTCATAAATATTTTAATCTCTGAGTAAGGAAGTTTTTGTTTTCGGAAACAATTTCACTTCGTTCGATGAAAAGGAGAATTTTTTCCGGCATTTGATAATCAAAATTTTCAACAATGCACTAAAATTATTAGAGACTGGAACTATAATCATACACTTTCCATATTTACAGAAAGTATCTTAAAACTATTTTTTTTAACAAAATTTGAATGTAATTCCATTTTGATTCCATTAAATAAATTATATATATATATATATATATATATATACTTTTCATGTCTCAATACGTTGTAAAATTGGTGGAGACCAAAAATATTATTATACACTTTCCATCCTAACACTATCGAAAAATTCACTTTCAAACAAATTTTGAAAGGGATCCATATGATTAATAGACGAATTTTTATCAATTTTTAAATTTTATCATATAATTACTTTTCGTATGCTATTATAGATCAGCATTGGTAACGGTCGGATCGCATAATCGTAAGTTGTAAATTAGGTGACTTTTGACGAAAATTTGGTGAAATGTCGCCAACTTGGCGAGTTTGGGAATGTTTGAGACTAGAAACCTGTATTGACTTTAATTGAGAGTTTTGTAGAATTTTCCAATTAGAAATAAAGCTATAAATAAGCAATTTTGTCTAACTATATTTTAAAAAGCTATATTAGAAGGTTTTTGAAAGCTGTCGTGATAATGCTGAGTTTTGTGATTGAATTCTGACCTATGAGAGTTCATTGTATTGTGAATACGTTAGTATTCTGAAAATACATATCTCTGCTTAAATGTTTGAATAGGACTGCATCAATTATAAACCTGCACTTTGCAGGGCCATTCATCATAGGAGGAAAACAATTTAAATAGAGGTGGACTGACAACCTTTTCTTTCTGAAGGAGGGAGGCAGCCGCACCGTATTATTGTTTAGAGGACTTTTTTTGTGTGGGACTCCAAAAGTATATTATGTTTTTCCGCAAAGTCACAACTAGGAGATCGAGAATGGCAGAATCATTCACTGGGAAGTTCCGAAGATGATCTCGACCCCAGTCGCCAATGGCTTTAGGTTCAGGCCATAAATAGCCACAGTTCGGCCTCACGTCATCTGGAATAGTCTGGTTTGCAGACCTTTAAGAAGGGGCTCAGAGCAACTACTCGAGTCACCCCAACCGTCTCCCGACGACTACTCCCCAGATTTATGTACCTCTTTATAGGAGGTGGGTCAGAGGCAAGCAACACTCGTCCACCTAGAAATAGACGGCCTCTCCCATAGGGGGGAAACATGGAAGATTACAAGGAGGGGGAAATTAAATATGGACGGGGACATAATAAATACTTGCTGCGGGGTCCACAATTTTGTATGGGCCGCCCTGCACTCTGTTCCACATATTTTTATTTTAGAGATAAAATTACATCAAGTCAATATGTCCTTCTTCACTAAAAACTAAGAAACTACATTTCCTTTACAAATGCATATTTTGCCATTATCGAATATAAATTGTTTAAAAATATAGAGCTTTTCACTCTGTATTTTAGATTATCTAAGCGCTGTTGTACTGTCCTACTTTGCTTCAATCTGTGTGCTTCATGTGTACACCATATAGGTTCTAATGACATTTTCGACACGTGACGTTCTTTTCCTCAAGATTAATATCCAACACACACTGTCTCCTCGCTAATGAACGCGACATGTTTCGCATCACATTAAGGACCCTGCTTCATAACTGAAACCGAAACCACTCCAGTTAGGGAAAAGGTGTGGGGGGGGGGGGGGGGGGAAATCCCCGAAAGTCTTCGACGAAGGGAAAAAACTAAAGCCGATCGTTCGACCTGCCAACGACTCTTTAATGACAATATTTAGCCCGCAATTTAATTACACAGCACCACCCTGCGATGAGAACACTAATTGTGGACGGGCAATTACGGACTTTGTGGCACGTCGGCAGATGGCGCCGCGGTTTCTGGAAAGTGTGATACTTATAGAAACAGAAAGAAGGTAAAAGTGCTTGTTCGGCTTACAGAGATGTAAAATTGGTAAAAGTGGCCGAAGTTATGTTTGCTTTTAAAATGTTCCCTGCATTACTTAAACGTGTATTCGGTATTAAAATGTATTCCAAAATGTTACTAAATATTTGAACGAATTTGCTCGTCGTGAGAATGCGAGAGAAGAAACAGTTTGTTTTCTTTTTGTGCAGAACAGTTTTACGCGCAACACATTCTCTTTTTGTCAAAAAAATCTTTACGGAATGTATATATGTTCAAAAAAAGATGTTTGTCTTCATGATTTCAGTATTAGAACAGATAGCATGTGCGCAGTGAAGGTACACTTCCTGTCCAAAAAAAAAAGTCACGCTATGAGTTGAAACATACAAATATTGGGAAGGGACGAAGTGATGATGCATTTCGAAAATTTACATAATTATGCTGCAATACAACCTTTAAATGTAACGGAATCAGTGTGCAGCTGATCAGTTCGCAGCGATCATGGCTAAATACGTTATACACGGTCGCGGAAATGGCCAAATTCTTCGAACAGACCGGGAAACAACTCCCAGTTTTTCCAAACTCTTTTTTCGAAAATCAAAAATGTCGTAAAAAGATAATTTTGCAGAAGTTTTTATAGACGTGGTTATTTCTGTACTATTTAAAAGCGAATCGCATAATTTAAAGGACGCTGATTTGTGTCGTTCTTGACATAGGCGTAAACGGTGAAGGTCATACCATTCGCTGCTTCTCCACATTAGCGGAAATTTTACATGAGTTTTCTATGTTGAAAAACGAAATTCAGTACTGTAAACATTGTGTCATAATCCCTTGCCCTTTTCCAAAATCCTTCTAATCACCTATGGTTCTTAAGATATTGCATGTTTCGGATCTAAAATAAAATGCTTGAAAACAAGAAATATATATTTACTATTATCTAATGAGCGAATGCTCTGTAAATGCTTTTAATAAGAAGAAAATTTGAACTATTTCTGACGTATGGTCTCTAAAATATCTCTAAAATATTTTAATATTTTCAGCAACGAATAGTATTGTAAGCTTTCTTTATTTAATACACCATCTTGACGTACATGGAACGAACACTGATGATGGGCATTATGTTATCCAAAAGCGCTATGGTATTTTGAAAACTTTTTCTGTATGTCAAGATGGTGTATTAAATAAAAAAAATTTACAATAATTGTAGAGTTAGCTAAAAATATTAAAATTAAAACTATTTTAGGAGTGGCCACTATCCGTTCTTGAAATAATACGAAATTTACTCTCTTAACAGGGAGCGTGGAGAAAAAATTGAGCGATTTCAACGAAATTTTATATGTTTTATTTATTCAACAAGAAAGATAAGTCTATTGATTTTCAGCGATATGGAATCATAATATAACTCCGATTTTTGTTACTCTTACATTTTAAAATATGTTCATTTGTAAGAAAAAATACTTTGAAATATGAAATCCCTAATTTCTGCTGCCATAATTGTTGTTAACCAGTTGCTAATTATTTTTGTGTCATGATAAATGCATGGTTTGGAATAAAAAAAAATTTTTGAGAAAAAGCAAATTTTAGTGAATTTTTGTTTTCCTAAGATTTTAAAATTTGTTTTAAAGGAACAAGAAAGATCAATCATGCTTAAAGTATTGATTATGAAACACTTTCCAACTTCAATGCAATTTTATTTAAACATGTCTAAAATGCAATACATTCCTCGGTAATATTTTAAAACTTATCACAATACTACATTAATTTATTATATTTGACACCTTAAACCTTCATAGAAAAAAATTAACTTCATTCAAATGACGGCATTAAAGTATAAATTGCCTGGTTTAAACATCTCTAAAATGTGATACATTCCTCGGTAATAATTTTAGAATTATCATAATACTACGATAATTTATTATATTTGAAAACATCATCGAAAACAACTGAAATTCATTCAAATGACGTCATAAAAAAATAACACGCATGGCTCTCTCTATAAAAGCAACATTTCATTCATAAATAATTCCCCCATTCATGTCATTCATCACAATACTATAATACTTTATTTTATTAAAAAATTAAGACCATTGAGCTACAAGAAAGTAAACTCAATGCGTAAAACTTCATCGAAAAATATCGTCCTTCTCTTTCTAAAATCAATGAATATTTCAGTCATATCAGCTAAGCAGACTCCATGGACTAAATGATTTTGTGTTAAAGAATTACATCGATTCTAATACAACTCATTCTACATATTTTGCTGTTTACATTTTACATAGGTGAAAAATAGGCTTAATATTAGAAATAATGAAATTTGGAAGAGCATTTAAACTGAAATATATTGTCATTGCGTTGTTTCAGTATGTAGATGCACAGAATTTAGGCAAAAATAAAATAGTTTTAGGACGGATACAACACTCAATATGAATTAAAAAGAACTTTAAAAATCACGATTTTGACACAAGATGGATGCCATGTATCATTTTGAAGTGGGTCATGTGATCGTTTCATATCATGGACACGTGATCGCTTCATATAAGAGGTGCTATTATTATTTTAATTTTTATTTAAAAAACAACTGAATATATTTCGCTGAATTTTTTTTTATATATTTTATGGAACAATTTGAATATTGCCTAAAATTTTCGAAGTAATTTGGGAATTTTAAATCCGCTTAAAAAATGCTTGAAAAATTAGGTCCCATAGGGCTCAATGTATTCCATTTTTTCAACCCGGGTTCAATCCAAAACTAATTGGGTGATATTATTCATTTATATTCCCATAGGTCCTATAGACCGTCTGAACATCATACTAAAATTTCATTTTGATTAAGTCATTTTTACGGCAGTTATCGTGCTAACGGACAGACAGACAGACAGACAGACAGACAGACAGACAGAATGAACAAAGTCATAAACACTTTTCAACTTTGTTGTAAAGTGTTAAAAACACGCTTTGAAATAACAAAGCTGCAATTTCTGTTGTCACAATTACTGTTAATAATTATTTTGTTAATCAAGTGTTAATAATTATTTTGTTAATCAGTTGTTAATTAATTTTGTTTCGTAATATAAGTTTTTTTTTTTTTTAAATGGGAATTTTGGAAAAACATTATGTATAAAAGGTTCAAGTTTGGGAAAACTTTTTAAACCTTAACTTAGAGACCTTTTTCAATGTTATTCCATTCAAAATTTGATCTTTCAAATAAGTTCAGGATTCAGTCAATAATTTATCAGTTCTGTGTTTTAATTTGCATTAAATTAATATAGCCTTTATTGCATAACTAACCTCTTTCCTTCTCATTCTAGGTAAGAACCCCATTTTCAATTTTTATGCACTATAGAGATTCACACGTAAGTTGTTGTTTTGAAATTTTATTCTTGGTGGTATGTGAGAAAAATCCCCCCAAATTTGGGAAATTTTCTCGATTTTGTTTATAATTTGAATTTTGCAAGTATCAGATTAAAATTATTTTTTGGAAACTATTTAGAAAAGTTATAATTTTAAATTTTATTCAAAGTTCGTCATGTTCGAACAAGTTTCTGCTGTTATTTCTCAATATTAGCTCCAGTGAATTTTGGAACTTGCTAAATGAACCTGGATCTTGCTAAATTATCAATTAATTGAAGTAGTTTTTCTAAATCAAAATCTACTGTTTTTCATTCTCTCCAAATGTATACGCTGCAAAATAAAACAACTAAATTTAAAAATTTGTTATGAGAAATGCGGGATATAATTATTTTTTTAAAATCAATAGTTCAGTGATGCTGGTAAAAACCAATGAGAAAAGTGATAAAGGAGACAATGAAAGTAGCAAAGCAAATGAAATTTGAGACATAAAAGGTAATTTTAAAAAGAGGATGAGGGAATATACAAATCAAAACAAATAAACGTATTAAAAATACTGCGTAAATATTATATCAGTTTAGTACATAATAAACTGAAATGGAAAAATTTGTTATTTGAAAATGTTAATAACATTGAATCCGGTAGTTTAACATATCTTTAAAAAAAAATTCGAATTATCTACTTTGCAATACATAACTTATGTTATAGAGAAAGCAATTTTCTTTTCTATATGTTTGCTTTGTCTGCAAAGCATGCATATGTAAAGAAATGAAAATTTACTGAATATATCTTGATTATAAATATTTCTCACAAATAATTGTGACACATTATTCAAATATTCTCTTCCACTTGGGTGGCAATCATGGGAAAACTTAGATTAAAATGTTATGAACACTATTCGAAATGTTATAATATTTACTTGCCGCAATTAATGTAAGACATTATGAACAATATTATGTACTTTAAAACAGATAGCTCTGTATTTTTATGTATTTATGTTGTGGTTTTAAGTTGCTTCTGTGACCGCTGTAAATCGAGAAGTTTTCTGGGATTCATTTTTTAACATTTACTAAGTGCAAAAAGCATCACATTGCTTTACATGTTATTTCAGAAAATGTAAAGCATGTGGAAATGAAAGAAGGTATTTTTTAATACTTTCGAGTATCTTATTTACAAATTACGAACATTTTATAATTTAAAATGTATGTTTAGTTTATGGTAGTACTAAAAAATGTACTCGCCGTTGCCCAGGAGTTAAAGTAGGGTATTTATATGAAACAGCAAAATAAATAAATTTCATTCGTATAAATAATAATTAAAATTGCATGTCACAATTTAAATCTTAATTTCAACAAATTCTGCGCAATTAAATCAATTTATATATTGTCCACCGCAAAAGAGGTGCCCGCTACATAAATAATACAAATACTGATAGTGATAACACCATACTCCAAATCCTGAAATAAGCTCTCCACAAAACAAAAAAAAAGTAAGACTCAAAACCTCAAAGAATTTCATATGAGATATCTCCAGAAGGAAGAAGGTTAACATCCTGCTCTCCCCTCAATATAATTAGTATGGCTTCTTCCTCCGTGCGTAGGAGCAGTAGAACCGTCGACCCTACATCTCACCTCAATAGGGTGAGGGATCTGCAAAATGCTAAATTCATCAAAGACACAACTGGGTTAAAAAAATTTATAATTACTCAACGTATATTTATGATTTTTTTTCTGGAGTAGTCTGTAATATATTTAGGAACTGCTGTTAAAATATGAACGTTGGATGGCACGCCAATTTTTGTATATCGTTACATAAAAATCGGAAATTTTTAAAACCCACAAAAAGTTTGTATTTCTTTTAAAAATCATGAAAGTTTGCCCATTGATTGTATAGACTCAGTTTAAAGTATGTTTGAAAGAAAATTTTTCTATCTTTCCAATGGTGTCAAGATTAGGTCGCTAATGAATCGATTTGTGTAAATATTAGCCTAAATCTGGGTGAAACATAAAATAACTATAACATTAAGTCGAAATTTAAAAGAATAATGCCAAGGTACACTTATTCGAGTCCTAAAGTGCCTATCTACTAAATTTCATAGTCGTAGGGCGCTTAGATTTCCCGCTACTGGCTGCACACACAGACACACTGGTGGGTATTTTGTGGAAAACGAGAACTATATGTATAAACCGTCAACCGAGGACCCTATGAAAAATCAATAATATTCAGAATTTTTTTGCATGATATATCTTTGTTCGTCTTCTAAACGTTATTTCTGCTTTCAAATTTTCAAAATTTAATTATTTTAAAATATGTGTTTTTGCAACGTAAGTGAGGACCCGTGTTACGTACTGTCCCTACATACACACAGTGAACCGAGGACTTATACAGGGTATCCCAGAAGCATTGACCTCGGCTTTTATTCGTTAAATATTGATCTTAGACATATATAATAAATTACAAAGTTGCGTAAAAAAAGGTACAGAATTTTATGAAATCGATAAAAATTTTCATGGGATTAAATTTGAAGAAATACAAAATTTAAATTTTTATACGGCCCCCGTACAAAAACATTTCCAATGAGTAAAATGTGCCTCATACACTAGTAAGGTGATGTACAAAATTTCAACATTTTATCATAAAAAGTCCCAAAGATATGTTTAAACAAATTTGGTGAGGGATTAATCACAAATTAAAATGTAAATGTTTTACAGCAGGAGTGCAAATGACACAGTGCAGAAATGCATCATAGGCAAATAATATCTGCCTCTTTCTTTAATGGATCTTTGGCATGGATGGAAAACATTTTGAACAAGCTTTGTAATATTTGTATAAAGTTACTTTTTCTACATAGTGTAGATACTTTTGTACCAATAAATAGCAAAATTATTATTTATTTATGTAATCATTGTTTTCTTTCGTAATTTGTGTATGACCCCTAAAACGCGATCTGCCGACCTGATTTTTCCCCTCTGAGAATCCATGTCCGTGCATCGAAAAGTGATTTAAGTCAGCATTTTTGTCTCTTCATATTTCTGGGACATTTTATGATAAAATGCTGAAATTTTCTACACAACCTTATTAATGTGTGGAGCACATTTTATTCATTGGAAATGTTTTTGTGCAGAGACAGTATAAAAATTTAATCTTTATATTTCTTAAAATATAATTCCCTTGAAAATTTTAATGTATTTTATAAAATTTTGTACCTTTTTACGCAACTTTGTAATTTATTATATATGTCTAAGATCAATATTTAAGGAATAAAAGTCGAGGTCAATGTTTTGGGGACACCCTGTATATATGCACACAATGAACCGAGGATTTGTATAGACACAGTGAACCGAGAACTTGTAGACACACACAGTGAACCGAGGGCGGCTTATATATACACACAGTGAACCGAGGATTTGCATAGACACGGTGAACTGAGAATTTGTAGACAGACACAGTGAACCGGGGACTTCCGTCAGAATTAAACTGGACATGGTTTTCGGAACGCGATTTAATTGTAGTGGCTCTAGTTAGGTAATGAAGGAGCGAGGGGGGGGGGGGGGGGGTCAACGTAAAAAAAAGTAACCGCGAAAGCCCTTTATTTTCTAGGGAAAGTTATAAATGAATATATCTCAGTCTATAATGATAAAATGCGATATCTGTATGTGCGTTCGTTACGCCTCTAGAGCACTAATTAAGTCTCGCTGTGATATGAAATTTGACACACACACACACATTGAGAGAGAGAGACGTTTTCCTTTATTATGTTGAATATAAAGATATGTTTTAGAAAACTGAGTCTTGTGACAGGATTAATTTTCACATTCAATATCATTTGATAAATTTCATTTAAATGTCAGTTGGAACGCGAATGACTCATTCCATGTAAAAAGTAAAAATTGTTATTGTATTTCATTTCGAAACAGTTTTTTTCTCTCGCTCTTTTCTACTTTGCTATTGAATTCTGCTGTCTGCATATAAATTTGGTATGGAATTTTTTATTTGCATTTTGCTTCCTCCGTTCCGTTTTATTTATTTTTAACATCGAAATAATTATTATGCTCAGTGCCTATAACGATAAAACGGACTTTGAAGTCCTCAATTTCCCATGTCAGTTTTCGTTTCGATGGGCATATGAACAAATAATAAACATCATTGAATCTTAAGACATGTTCTTTTGATAAGGAACAAAACTTACTATATAGTTACACTGGTACAAGTCTTCATTTTAAGCTATGTATATCTGTTTATATGTGCTTATTGCGAGTTATAGCGAAATTGCGTTTTCTCTGCAATGATATTATACTTTTAAATAGTATTGTGCAAAGTCCCGAATTTTTTCGAATTAGAGATTTTGCCGAGAAAAAACCTCCAGAATACATATTAAATATTTTCAGCTATATATCCGTTTGTCTGTGGGGGGTGGGGAGCATATGGTAACTCGACTCTGTACAAGTGTAGCTATAAAATTTCACATGAAGATACGTTACGTAAAAACTAGTAGTAGTAGTTCTTGTAATTATTATAAGTAAAACGCGGGATTCTACAAAATTTAAGATTTTCAGAACGTCATTTCAGAAGATAAACAAAGATAAATCTCTGATTAATGATTATAGTATGATCAACATAGAAATAAAAGTTTCAAATTCGCTATGCGTGTACATAGCTTTTATAATTATTACTATATAACATAAGCTCTTCTCTCCGTCTGTCTGCAATGCTTGGTGACAAATTTTGCGTTAATTGGACGACATTGGCGACAAATTTTAACGAATTATCGCCAACTTGGAAATTATTAGAAAATATCGTCTAATTGGCCAAAATATGGTGCATTTACAAAAATGAAGCCAAATTGAAAAAAATCCAATATCTTGGAAAATTAAGTTAAATTTCTAAGAGAATTTATACTCTTGTTCATATAGAGTTAGTGTCACTGCTTGTGAGACAGGTGCATTTTGTTGGGGGGGAATCTAGCAAAATTCCATCGCATTCTGCAAGGAATAGTATAGTCAGTTAGCGTCGTTGGAGTCTATACAAAATAAAAATATTAATTGGGAGTGTGGATTGGGAAGACGGCTGTTGGCAGACGACTAGGGAAGCAGTTTTACAACTTCATGTATATTATCATTTGACGGACTTATTTTCTTGTAGTATATATGCATTAACACAAATTAGCTGCATATGCATACATCCCATACATTATTTTGTTCGACATGCAGCCAATTTACATAAATTTTAAAAATGTATGAAATATTTTAAAAGAATAACGTACAAATAAGCTCATAAAAACCTGCATATTTTTACCCATGCTAATTATGGTACGAATGGTAACTATGGGGTATATTTTGTCGTTTTTCGCAAAATCTTAACTTATTAAAAAGTCATGTTTTGAAAAAAACCGCATACACCATACTTTGAAAGTATTTAAATGTAAGTAGTCGCCAAGGAAGGTTGTTTTCGGGGTCCTAACCTTCCCCAGAGACCTATTCTGTTCCATAAAAGAATTGCACGTAGTAAATACATGTTTTCAATGTTCATTTATATTTATAAACGTTTTTAGTTAAACCTCCTTAATGGACACTTTTAAATGACAGGCAGTTTCAATTAATATACATTATTTTTAATTCAGTTTAAAAAATGTATCTGGTTCTGTGTATATATTTACAAATAGCAGGTCCTTCAAAAGTGAACAATGGTTGCAGTGGTTAAAAACGCACTCTACTCTTAAAACCATGATTTATTTTTGTTGTTGTGCAGTCTAGTCATTTCTGAATGTTAATTATTTACAAAAGGTATAAAAAATATACCAAGCACAAATGTCGCGTTTTTCTCGAAACTCAGATTTTTGAACTTGCGTGCATAATATTTCAAAAACCATTTTATGAGTTCTTATAAATAAAAATGTTTGCTTAGTAATAGCATCATTGTCCAATAATTGTACTAGATTTGTATGTGTAACTTACAAAATTAAATTTTAGAAACAAGAAAGTTGTTAAAAAATTAAAAAGTTAATTAAAATGTAATAACTTGCCCCATCTAAAATTAAAATAATTAAGAAGTACTACTGTGAAAGTATATTATAAACGACACCATTAATAAAATCCTAAACTAGTTTGATTATATCGATAAAAATTTTTGATATGATGCACTCAACGACGCATTATGATTTTATAGACAAAAAAAAGAAAGAAAACAAGAAAGATCAATCATGCATAAAGCATTGATTATGAAACACTTTCCAACTTCAATGCAATTTTGTTTACACATCTCTAAAATGCGATACATCCCTCGACAATATTTTTAAAATAATCACAATATAACATTAATTTATTAGATTTGAAAACTTAAAATTTATCATCGAAAAAACTGAACTTCATTTCAATGACGGCATTGAAATATAAATTGCCTGGATTAAACATCTCTAAAATGCGATACATTCCTTGGTAATATTTTAAAATTATCATAATACTACAATAATTAATTATATTTGAAAACTTCATCGAAAACAAATGAAATTTATTCACAAGACGCTATCGAAATATAAATCGCCACTATAAAGCAGCATTTGATTCATAAACATTTTTCCAATTGTTTCATTTATTACAATACTATAATAATTTATTTTATTTAAAAATTTGAAAAATTGTTAACTACCATATTTATTTTAAAATGTGAAACCTCTCTTATATATAAAATTATTTAACTCTTAGAGACATATTATACATTAAATATCTTTCTATTTTCTTTCTGGAGGATATAGCAACAGTCAGAATTTAATTGAATTTGTTTTTCTCCCTATATTAAATAATTTTTATTTAAAAAACTACCTAACATATTTTACTGAAATTTTTTTATATATTTTATGGGATAATTTGAATATTTCCTAAAATTATCGAAGCAATTTGTTAATTTCAAATTCACTTAAAAAATGTTTGAAAAATTGGGTCCCATAGGGTTCAATGAATTTCATTTTTTCAACCCGGGTTCAATCCAAAACTAATTGTGTGATATTATTCATTTATATTCCCATAGGTCCCACAGACCGTCTGAAAAACATACTAAAATTTCATTTTGATGAAGTCATTGTTACGGCAGTTATTGTGCTAACGGACAGACAGTCAGAATGAACAAAGTCATAAACACTTTTCAACTAAGTTGTAAAGTGTTAAGAAACATAAATTATAATTGTTTTTTATATAATATTTCTCAATTTTCCATTATTTTTTATTTTTAAGGAAGAAATTTATTTTTCTATTTTTCTCTACCCTAAAATTTCAATAACAATAACTCTAATAGATTGTATTTTTAAAAATATTTTAAATGTCTGTTGATTTTACTGACATTTTCGCATTTTAAGAATAACGAGTTCATTTAAAACGCATTTACAAAGATGTGTACATTAATCATGAATTCAAAAAATATTCTTGAGTCACAATTTTTTGGCTATTGAAACAAAAAGAAAAATATAAATAATAAATATTCATGTAGTAATCATTTTGTGAATGGGTAAAGTATTTTTCTTTTCTTATATACATAATGTATAAGGAAAGTATTGTGACGGGGTCGAAAATTCAAATTCGAGTTTTCGACGGGAGAGCACGTTTCAAGCCTCCCTGATTACGAATCAAACATTTTTAAAGTGATGCATATGTGTGTGTGTGTGTGTGTGTGTGTGTGCGCGTGTGTGTGTGTGTGTTTGTGTGTGTGTGTGTATGTGTGTGTGTGTGTGTGTGTGTGTGTGTGTGTGTGTGTGTGTGTGTGTGTGTGTGTGTGTGTGTGTGTGTGTGTGTGTGTGTGTGTGTGTGTCAGTGAGCCTGTGGAGACGATAACTGACGAAAGAATGGACCAATTCGAACGAAATTTGGTACAAAAATCACAATCCATAAACACTGGAAGCCTATTGTTTTTATACGCAATCGAATGCTCAGACCCCCCCCCCCCCCCCTAAATCTCCGAGTGAAATTTTGAAAAAATCGTCAAGAAATCAAAACTGCTAATAAAGTTACGCAAAATGGCATTTCTTATGTAATTTTTCATTTGAAAATGATTGACATAAAAGAACGCTAACATGAACCATTCTTGAGATATTGCACATTTTTCAAAAACATTATCAAAAAGTCATAAAAAATAAAAAAAATATTTCCTATTGAGAAACATGTTCACTTTTCATATGTAATACCATGCGATAAGTTGGGTGACATTATTTTCGTGGATCTAGCTCGTTCCATTCATGAAAAGAGATACTTTGAGTAATACTTTTGTATTTGAACACCAATAGTCATTTATCTGCTGTAAGAATAACTTATTTCTTCGTCCATAACGCTTGGCGAGAGTTTGACGACGATTTTGGTGGAATGTCGCCAACTTGGCGACTTTTTAAAATGTTGCTAAATTAACGAAAAACTCGCCAAATGGATAAAAATGACGCGAAATCAATGACGATTCATTGATGATGTCGACATGAAAAATGACGACTCATTGACGAAAATTCAATATCTTGGAAGGAATATAAATAACTACTGTAAAATAATCTATTTCTTTTTACTATAAAAGTAGTAAATTCATTGCATTATATAAAGAAAGTCATGCGCTGCCCACATCAGATTTTTAATTACCCTAAGATTATCGACGTATGCTAATAAATAAAGGCTTTAAATGTGTCGGAAAGTTGCCATGAAGTTTTACAATAGTACCTGTCTAATAAATTATGAAGCATGCGTATAACATGTATAAAAATCCAAAAAATAATCTTGGGCTTAATAACGAAAAGTTTAAAAATTTAGTACTTAAAATAATATTACTTTCCTTATATACATAATGTATAAGGAAAGTATTGTGACGGGGTCGAAAATTCGAATTCGAGTTTTCGACGGGAGAGCACGTTTCAAGCATCCCTGATCACGAATCAAACATTTTTGAAGTGATGTCTCTGTGTGTGTGTTTTTGTCAGTGAGTCTTTGGAGACGATAACTGACGAACGAATGAACCGATTCGAACCAAATTTGGTACAAAAATCACAATCCATAAACACTGGAAGCCTATTGGCCTATTGTTTTTATACGCAATCGAATGTTCAGAACCCCCTAAATTTTCGAATGAAATTTTGAAAAAATCGTCAAAAAATCAAAACCACTAATAAAGTTACGTAAATAGACATTTCTTATGGAATTTTTCATTAGAAAACGATTGACATAAATTTTAGAATGCTAACATGAACCGTTCTCGAGATATTGTACATTTTTCAAAAACATTATCAAAAAGTCATAAAATAAAAAAAAAATATTTCCCATTGAGAAACATGTTGACTTTTCATATGTAATACCATGCGATAAATTGCGTGAGATTATTCTCGTGGATCTAGCTCGTTCCATTCATGAAAAAAGATACTTTGAGTAATACTTTTGTATTTGAACGCCAATAGTCATTTATATGCTGTAAGAATAACTTATTTCTTAGTGCATAACGCTTGGCGAGATTTTGGCGACGAATTTGACGGAATGTCGCCAACTTGGTGACTTTTCGAAATGTTGCCAAATTAACGAAAATCTCGCCAAATGGATGAAAATAACGCTAATTCAATAAAAATGACGACTAATTGTCGAAAATTCAATATATTGGAAAGAATATTGGTATCTACTATAAGAAAAACCTATTCTGTTACTGTAAAAGTAGTAAATTCATTACATTATATAAGGAAAGTCATGTGTTGCCCACATCAGATTTTTTTACTTTGTATACAAAAAATTCAAGAGTTTAAAAGTTAATTATAAGTAAAATAGAATTCATCAAAATGATATTTGGAAAGTTGATAAATAAATTTTTCTGCTGCAACCTCCCCCCCCCCCCCCCCACACACACACACTTCCCTATTTTTTTTTCTAAAGACGCCACTGAATTTAAGTGCATAAGGTGAAGCGCTTAATTGGGCACGAAACGCTGTTAAAACGAGCAAGCACAGGATTTTTCGTACAGGGTAGCAGAATTGCCACTTATATTATAGGACTCGTTAAAGAACCGTCTTAAAGCAGCTCAACACTGGACCTCGCATTGTAATGGTTGATCTTAAGTTTAAGGAGGTGGATATGTTCTTGCCATTACCAACATTACCATATGATGCTAAATATTTCCTAAAAAATAAAATTTGTAAATTAAGTTATAATCCCTATTAAACAAAATGAGTTAAATTTAAATCAATCGCTAATTGTAAAATGTGACCAAGTCAGGTTTTCTAACTTTTACATACGAAAAACACATTTCAGGATCGAATGAATGCACTCATAATGACAAAAACTGTCGCAATCATTACCAAAGCATCTTAGTCAAAACAGTCTTCTATAACTAGTCTTCTCTTTCAGCATCTGTGACATAAAGAGAGAAAAAAATGTTGTCCCCAAATTTTTCTTTTGCAAATCCTCCATTTTCATTCGAGTAATTGGCAATTTATCTTTATAAACTTTTATGTGATTCTTAAACTGGACACGTGTGCAAACGGGAATCGAACCACGTTGAACTAATGGGATGGAATTGCAAGTTCTTATTATCGAAGTGAACTCTGCAACCTGGTGAGATTTTCCTTTTTAATTTCAAATTTATTAAATACTAGCAGCATACCCGTCCTTCGTACGGAGTATATAAAATAAAAAATCTTATAATTCGCAATCATGTGCAAATTCTGATAAAATATTAAATTTATTGCTCATAAAGAGAAGTTTAAGAATATCTGTTCTCACTTTGCAAAATTATCTTCACGGGCAAATCTGAGGAATAAAATATCCTGGCCCCTTTTGTAAACAAATTCACACACAAAAAAAAGAATTGAATCAATATATGCAACCACGTACTACTTATATTGTCGCAAATTAGAAAATATGCCAGTGTGTTAGTAGAAGCTTAAACATATTGTAATATGAGTCTTAAAAATATTTACCAAAATAAAAAAGATGACGTAATAAATTGAAAGTATCAAAAATCCCCGTAATCTTAATACCAGAAGGTCGTAATTGATTCCAATATATGCCAATATATATAAAAATTTTGCCAATATACCTGTACTACTTATATTGTCGTAGATTAGAAGATATACCCGTGCATTTGCAGAAGATTACTTGTACAACGTACTATATATGAGTTTCAACAATTTTCGTCATAATGAAACAATGGCATAATAATTTGAAAATATCAATAATTCCTGAATCAACTGTCCCCGAAATATCAATAATAATGATGTTTAAACCTGAAGACCGTAATTGATATTATCCAGTCAAAAATGCAATGTCAATGAAATTTATTTTATATACATATTTTTATTAGATTTAATAAAAATCGTATGACACATAACACATTGGATCCGTTGCTAAGCGACATGATATCATCTGCTTCAAATAAATTGATGGAAATCATGTCGTCTGAATAATGTGATCTCCATGGAAGGTTTGGCGACATTTTCGTCTCCATGATATTTTTATGGATTTACAAATATTTTTATCAATTTAGTGATAGTAACGCATTTAACTAATTTTTTTAATAAGTAGGATGGATGGACTGACCGACAAATGCTACAGAAACATCATTTCAGTACTCTATTCTAAAAAAACAAATTTAATTTCATTGATTTGGGTCATTTTTATTAATTTGGAGATATTTCCTCTAATTTAGTAAAGTTTAAGAAAAGTTACCAAGTTATTTAGAGATATTCCGCTAAATTCGTAGCTCTAAATTTGCAGATCTGAAGAATAAAATATCCATATCCCGTCTGTATATATACTAAATGAAAACACTAAAATTGTATTAGAAGATAAATACATCCGTTCTACTCTTTTTATGCTTCAACAATCGGCTAAATGAATTTATTGGGTAAACACAATATATGAGTTTATTAGCTAAACACAATATATGAGCTTTGAAACCTCTTTGCTAAAATAAATAAAAGTGTGATGTACGCAGTTCGCAATATATATAATTAAAAGAACAATCAAACCGTTCATTTATTATGAGTTTATTAGCTAAACACAATATATGAGCTTGAAACCTCTTTGCTAAAATAAATAAAAGTAATGTACGCAGTCCGCAATATATATAATTAAAAGAACAATTAAACCGTTTATTTATAAAATATATTTTTACATCCATTTATTTATTATACAAATAGAAAAAATAATAATAATCATTAACAAACACATTTAATTCCATTCCTTTGCCGAGCAACATGATATAAGATAGAATCTTCCTCATAAAATGCGAAATTAAATAACCATTTTAATTTCTTTATACTTCTAATCGTTGAGTAAAAGCTTGTGAAATACATGGAGGTTAATACATGTAAAAACATGGAGGTAGATTTTTCCATTTAAATTCATGTTTCAAACAATTCATGCTTTCAGATAGTGACTATTTAATGCAAAAATCATGCATCAAACTCAAAAATAAAGTTTTAATTCCCTTTGACGCTTTAAACAAACGATTTCTATCCTTTCCGTTTGGATAAACCACGGAGTTGGAGAGTAGAACTCCTATAAAAAAAGTTCCGTTTTTCATTAATATCTCGACAACCCCTAGTCTTAGAAACTTGAAACTTGGGCAAAATTTATGGGGGGCTATTTCAAGGCAACCCACAAAATTTCATTAAATTCGGTTCAGCCGTTCTCTCGTGATGATGAGACAAACGAAAGTTTCGTTTTTTACTAATATCTCGAGAACCACTGGTCGTAGAAATTCCAACCATAGACTAAATTTTAAGTGGGGCTATTTCTAGGCTACTCACAAAATTTCATCAAATTCGGTTCAGCCGTTCTCCCGTGATGATGGGACAAACAGACAGACAGACAGACAGACAGACAGACAGACAGACAGATTTTCAATTTTATTTATATAGATGAAAACTGAAAAGTAAATATATATTTTTAGGAGCATTTTCTCCATAATTGTCTGTACTAATAACCTTCTTTTCATATACCGATCTTTGAAGTCTGTGATTTCCTTAGCTTTGAACATTTGGATCTCGAATCAATTTAATTTTGAAAGGTTTTTGTAGAATCATGTTGGAGTATCCATCTATACTGTGTCTACTCATTACAGTCGCAAATTAATAATAATTTTAAGAAAACTACTAGACTTAAAGTGGTTATCATTGAAGAGTTTTGTATTTGAAACATGATTGATATTTGATTGTTCTTTCCACATTTATATAATCTTATAAAAGGCAAAAGAAAAATAAATCGAAATCTCAATACTGCTTCTGACTGAAAATTGTAAAAAGCAAACTTTTCGATAGAATTCTGAAAAGTGTACAGAGTAAAACTAAAATCTCCGGGTGTCTGGGGGTACTCTTTTTGATCCAGATTCAGGCGCCGACTGTGATAATTGTTTTATTTAGTGCTGTCTGGAAAATTTTATGATGTGCCGGTGATCTTGGATGGTAAAACATTAGCGATCCATAATTTAGAATTTTACTTAAGCGGGATTAAAACAGTGCTCCTAGATATTTTCTGATCGGCAGTAAATATTCTAGAACATTCCTCTGAAAAATTTAAAAATCTTATAATTAGTATAACTGCAGCTTGTATGAATACAAATATCTTGTGCTTCTTTGATAAAAGCAGACATATGAACATTGAGAGACAATTTACAATTATACAAGGACGCGATCATCCCCTTTCATTAAGTCAGAAAATGTATGACCTACGCCTTTGACCTGATAAACAGGAAACAATTGTAAACCGTCACCTTATT
Source organism: Amaurobius ferox (assembly GCA_951213105.1). Taxonomy (NCBI): domain Eukaryota; kingdom Metazoa; phylum Arthropoda; class Arachnida; order Araneae; family Amaurobiidae; genus Amaurobius; species Amaurobius ferox. The sequence goes on from OX578145.1 coordinate 145,574,485, forward strand.
TTCACATGTCTGAATTTATCACCGAACTGCAAGGAATTTGTATAAACATCTTTGCTCTCTAGTCATTGCGTGCTCCTTGCTGACGAGCGCCAAAACTCTATCCATGTTCCAAAAATGGTAAAGAGATAACCAGTTCAAGTTCAGAACGTCTAAGATTGCAGCGCCATCTATCCAAATTATTATTACTTCCGACTTTCGGTAAAATGTTGCATAGTCCCTCACATAGAGACACATCACTTTTCGTTACTACTGCAAATGAGCATCTATTAAAATATTCTTATATATTTACGATTTTCTAAAAAAATATATTACCTTGCCTAGACCCCTGCCTAACCCCCACCCCCTCCACACACACACACCTCTCTGCCATCGCCGTGTCCAGAATGAAAACGATGCACTACATAAAACTTTGTATGTAAAGCAAATGTTTTTCTTTACTTTTTTTGCAGTCCACTAAAGTGACGAAGAAAGAAATTAATATTGAAAAAACTAAAGGGAAAACCATTTTAATAGCATTTTCGCGATCTGTCTCAATTTAATTTCCAAAGTGCCCCCACAGATGGCGCGCGCAGGCGTAACAACTGCTTTACTTTAATGGCCGGCTATAAAGAACACGGGAAATGAAGCTGAGAGGCTTCATGTTGAATTTAGAAATATTGCCGTAAGAGAGGGGGAGGGGAGTTCCGAAGACTTCTATTTGGGCGCAAAATTTTCACTCCCCATTGGCATTTACTGCTTCCTTAAAGCTGTATTTTCCGATGGGAAAAGTACGGTTTACCATATGACGAAATATTTTACCGGAGTTTGTTTATCGCGAAGTGATTGGAAATGAAGGGGGGTCGTCCTTCCATGGAAAATTGTTATTTTAATTTTTAAGTGGAATTGGAGGGGGGGATAATAAGCTTCGCAGCATTTGCATTACCGAGATAAGATCTTTTATTTATAAATGAACTACATAAAGGCGATTTTTAAAAAATCATTGAAGGAGTTAATTGGCTACGTTTTTTTAACGTTCTCAGCCGAGTTCAGAAAATAAATGAAATTGCTCTTTATGATTGTACTAGTTCGTGATAGACGTTTATATATATATATATATATATATATATAACACCTATCACGTGCTAGCGCAATAATAAAGAGCAGCACTCTTATGGTTTTTATATAATTATTTTTTACATGCTGCCATGTCAAAATAATGTAGTTATCTCAACACATTAGTACATGGTACCCTGCTTTTTATTGGAAATTAGGAGATAGACAACCTGGAGACAGTCTTATCTTTTTAACAAAAATATCGTCCAAAAATCTATTATTAGAGCTATTATTATTGCTAATTGCTCTTCGATGGTACCGTCCGGCAATTATTTTCTTATCACTTGCACTGTCATCCAAAAAACGCGTTCTTCCGATTACGCAATGGCTAATGCTTTAAAACCTGCCCTAATACAAATGTAAATCAAATTGCCAATGACCCTAAATATTCAACCTATAGTAAAGTATTTAATTCCATATATAATAGCTATATTGCACGAACTGACAGCCCATTACATGTTCGTGTAAATGTTCTTCAAAATAACATTTTGTTCTAATTCTTGCAATCAATCTCAGCAAATACCTCTTTCATATCATTACTCAGGATTTAATTTTGAATATGTATATTTTTCTAATTTTGCTAACCATTGGAATTGACAATATTTCTTTTTCAATCTTAGACATCGTCACAAATCCGTTAGGCAGATACTTTTTCCTGAAAACTTAATAAAGCAAAAGCATGCTATTTTCTTAATGCATTAAATAACATATGTAACATGAATGTAGTAAAAATACTCTTTCTAGGCATTCAAAATCATGTATTTCTATATTTAACCAGTTAAAAGTTAACAAATTCTCATTAAATTATCAAAATTATTATCAAACAGATCTCAGGGAGTTAACTATTCAAACAAAATTTAAAAACCTTGTATTTCACGAACAAGTGCACTTCCACTAAAAATTTCACTAACTAAAATTGTAATTATGGACATGTCAAATAGCTTCAAAACATCTTTTAACGTTAAAAAAATCCATGATTCTGTTGAGTTAATCAAAAAACAGCAATTAAATGGAGTTCAATATATTTTTATTAAACCATTCAGTCATAATAAACATTATTCACATTTATTTTTTAGCTACTTATCACTAGAACTCATTTTCTTAGTATACACTTATTTCGTCATGTCCAACAATGGTAGCTCTTGTCATAAGCATAATAATGAAACCATTTATTGTATCATTAACCGGAAAAATTCGTACTACAGCCATTTTAATTATCTTTCTCACAGACACTGACATTGCAAAATATCAACATTATCAAAATTTTTAATTGATACGCCTTAGGTGGAAAACCCAAATGCCCGACTCACCCGAGAGAATAGAGCAGCACTTTGAGCAGCCGGAATACTAATTAAGTAGGAAAATCTGTAATTATGATGAAAAATCTAAAATACTTAAGGATCAACACAAAACTATAGCTTCCACGTGTCCGCAATAATTACAGTACACATATTATTACAGTACAGTACACATCTTATTACAGTACAGTACACATATTATTACAGGTGATCTTAATATTGTTCAAAATTCAACACCATCTTGTGCCTTTTGACACAGAATTTTTAACACCCAATTGCCTCAATCGAATGAAAGTGATTAAACAATTAGCGCTAGATTTATACAAATTTATTTATGAAGTAGCCTACAGTAATCCAGTTGAAGCCTATGTGGAAAGTAAATATTTTAAATGGTATTAAATAATTTATCTAAGTCATTAATTAAACCGTCATATAATTTATCAAATTTACACTCTGCTATTTTAGACGTACTTTCTCAACACTTTATGACATTACCTTACACTCACACTTTATTTTAAACATACTTTATCATCACTTATTTTAGACATACTTTATTATCACTTCATCATACTTTATCATCACTTTATCATACTCTATCATAACTTTATCATCGCATATGTAGACAAAGTAAGTAACACTTGTGCTATAATTTGTAAAAAAAAATATTACATTAAGTTACTAAATTATTTCCTTAGTCAAATTAATATCTTTAAATGCGTCAATTCTTATTTAACTGTCTCAAAACAAATTATTGCATTTCATAAACTTTAAAAATATCCTGTAACAATTTAAAATTCCAATATGTACTTATGATCACTAAATTTCACAAAACTCCAATTTCTTTCAAGTTTCACTACTAGACACAACACTTCTGCAGCTGATGCTGATAAAACTCAATTGACAATTCTAAATAAAGAAACATCTACATTAATTGAATCGCATTTCCTGCCATATCATTAAGAATTGCAATAATCTTCTTAAATTTAACAGAACAAACATTTTCGAATTTCAAATATTTGTTTTTGAAGACCTATCAAGAGCATTGACTGGCATACAAGATCTCTATAGAGTTATAGAGAAGTGAATAAAATCGTGCTGGGCTATTCCAAAATTAACTATGGATTATACCTGCATAAATATTTTTAAGTGGTTTACTTATTTATTTATTTATTTATTTATTTTTTTAAATATTTTTTAATGCAAGGCAATAATATACAATTTCCAAAAAAAGTTCTTAAGCTATCCAATAATATGTAAAGGACCTTGTTGCCCCAACTGGGAATCGAAGCACGGATCTTCGTACTGGCCAGACGACTGAGACGGAATTGCAAACTCTTATCGACGAAGAGCATTCTCCATCTTCTAATGTCCTATTGGTGTGCAACTGACTATCTGACTGACCACCTCCTGCTAATTTTGCACCAGGTTAGCATCCTGCTGCTATTTTTTATGCAAGTTAGTTTTCTGCGTGGTCATTATCCTCCCAATTTGAAACCGACGCTCCATATCTCAAAGTGCATTGGATTCGTGCTAGTCATACTAGGATCACTTTCACACCTCTGACATCTTTGCACTAACCTACAAGATTGATTTGTTTGGGCACCATTGTAAAGAACCTTGATGTCCCAACCGGGAATCGAGCCACGGATCTTCGTACTGGTCAACCGACTCTCTACCGTTGAACTACTAGGACGGATTTGCAGGCAAGCTCTTATCGTCAAAGTGAACTCAGCAAAACTTTTTAAAGGAAGATTCCTGAGTCTACACGTTAGATCTCTAGATAATAAAATGATCATAATATGCATTGTCTCTGACGGAGGTCATTAAGCTCTACACTAGATTTCTGTTCATGTACATATTGTGTATTACATCATTCTTGAATGCATATAATCATATTATGCCTAATAAATGCTTTCTGTAACAGTTTTATTGTCAATGTCTACTCATTAAGCAATGTTCTACGACTTTGTAATTGGCATTCTTCATCCATCTCGTTTTGTTGCCAGATTCGTTATTACTTTTTCAATGCTCTTCTATGGGCTCTGGCATCCTTTTTAACCTATCAGGCATGATCATTTTTACTATAGATAGACCTAACGTATACACTCGTGAACCTTTACTTGCAATATTATTGAGGCGCTTAAAGACTGTTCTTACGAAGCCTATATATCTTCGAAGAAAATGGGTTACAATTCGTTAAATTTTTATTTTTATCCCTCGACATCCTCATTACTTCGCTATAAAAACAAGAATACTTCCCATATCTACTTTTCAGATTTAACACTAACATTTAACAATGATTTTTATTATTCCTCTAATTTATACAATAAACGATCTATTCATTTAAAACTTATTAAATTATAAATTTCAACTGTCGTAGGGTATTTAGAAACTTAGTTATTAATCAAAATACACGGGATAAATAATATATGCCGTAAAATCCATATTCATAGTCATATTGTTGATCTTAAACAGACTTGCTTAACTGAATTTAATCCTTTCTAACTTTATACATTTTCATATTATTAATTTTAAATTCATTTAATCATTTCCCCTCGGTAATTGTCAATTTTATTAATTAATTACATATTTAAAATTTTCTGTTTAAAATGAATAACAGATAATTAATGATAATTTTTTATATATAAATTTATCTTTTAAATATTATATCTTAACGTAATCTAGTACTAGCAACATCAATTATATATTTCAAACTAATTTTTATAACAAATATAAATATTAAATAATTTCTCGCGGTTATAAATTATTTTCAATATGTTTGTTCTCTCAATGCTAAAGTAAAATATTTTTAAAAGGAACTTTTAACAACTTTTATAATATCCCCTCACCCCTCTTATTGCCAGAAATATTACTCCATAGGAACTATATTGGAAAAAGAAAATCCAACACTGTAGTCACCTTCCTTCTTCACCGAGATCTTCGTTTCGTCTATGACATTAAAATAGGGAATATTTAAGAACTGCGCTGCGACCAAAATTAATCGACCGGTTTCGCGTTTTTGAATGCTCTTCAGCATAAATTACCCAATAAATACTAGCATCGATTAATTTTGCTATTTTCCTGAATTTTGACAACCTATGCTGTCCTATAAAAGTAAGGTATATTACGTCCGTATTCAAATTAAAAGATTTGCATCAAACATCACTACGCTGCAATAGTCAAATTCATAGCCACCAGATCCATTTATATAATTAGCAGATCAATATAACTTATCACTGATAGGAATATATGCTATAATTTGTGCTATGATAATTTTATAATATATGTTTATGCTTTAATAATGTTATAATATATTTTTATGCAATATTATATATTTTTATGCTATACTAATGCTATAATATATTTTATGCTATAATAAAGCTATAATATATTTCTATGCTATATAATAATGCTATATACCTTTGTTCTATAATAACTCGATAATATATTTTTATGCTACAATAATACTATAATATACTTTTATGCTATAATAATACTATAATATATTTTTATGCTATAATAATGCTATAATTTATCAATACTAGGAATCGCTGTCGCAGTTCACAATCCAACGACTAACATCCGCGGACTAATTATAAGCTATTTACCGCTCTACGATTCAAAATAGTTTATATAGACGGATTTTGAGTAGTAACTCTTTCTTTGCAAATGGCGTAGTCATGGTGTTTATATTATGCTAATGTTTTTTCTCTGTTGGATTACCGCGTGGTAATGGTCACTTTATATGGAATGGACAATTTATATGGATATTTATTAATTATTCTATAAGGGAACGGGAGAATAAAAGTGTAATCCTATAAGAAAACTAGTTACTGAAAAATAAAATTCGAGAACTGTTTCACAAACAATATCTCAACAGTTACCTTACACCTTTCTGGTAGGTCGGACGGTCTGGGTCTCAACAACAACATACAATATCTCAAGGAATATAGTGTAGAAAAGTATCCAGGTGGGAAAAAATCCGACCTTTCAACATCTAGTGAAGAGTAAAAAGAGATAAAAGGAAGTTTCATAATTTTGTAGAAGTTTACACCGATTGGGAGCTCGGATGGGGTGGGGGTCAACGACCGAAGTCGTACTCTTCTCGAGTCTTCAGAAATAAGAATATCTAGAGTCCACACAGGCATTTAGTTAGGTAAGAAAAAAGGTAAGTAAGGGGGAGGGGCACCCCGAAGAGCGCAGGATTTTGAACTTGAGGAACGGTGTTGGACATAGACTTTATATATCTACGGTGTTGGATGGGTGGGGGTTGTTGTTGAGACCCAGACCGTCCGACCTACCAGAAAGGATGGGTGGGGGTGAATGGAATCCATGAGTTTCATTGCGAATGGAAGCTGAACAATAACATCATAGCAGCAACACCATTCGAGGCTCAACATCCTGAAAGACATGAAATTGTGAATTTCCAAGTGGCAAAGTAATATTTGGATATAGAAGTCTAACGAATAAAATAAAAGCAGATACAAAACAATGCTAAACGCCTGCGTCAAGCATGACAATGAAAGGTGCGTATCCTTTAAGATACGCGCAGCAACGAGTGACCGAGATTATTTACTCTACTGAAACCTTTGAACAAATTCCGAGGTAATTTTCGAACATAGTAAAAAAAAAAAAAAAAGATATGGGTTGTTGAGATCTCTGTGCAAAATTTCAAGCGTGAATACAATATTTCGACACAAATGTATTTTTGTATTCAATAGCTTCGATATGGTTATCGCACAATATATAAAATGGGGCGCGAATGTCCCCTCTTTGTCTTATTCCCGTGAAACTTAAACCACAATCAACAATTCCAAAACGAAGTTTGCAAATTATCTTATTTCCCTCACCAAATAGTTGTCAAATTGCCAGGAAGGCATACACGCATTTCGCGTGATTCATGTCCATAAAGAATGGGAACATCCAATGATGTGTACACTATCTGATCTTCCTCGCCTTCTAAGTGATTTTTGCTACAGCCGGAAGGTCCTTTAAATTATAGTTGCGGTCTTCTTTTTATCTTTCCTGCAATACATTAGTATGTGTATTAGGGAAGATTTTAAGGCTGGTTCAAAATATAATTTTCGACTGATTTACACATTTTGACCGTACTTGCACCTTTTAAGGTAGTCTGCATTACGACATCTAATATAGGGATCCCGAAAGCGGGTATTACGTTAGAAATTTATATTTGAATACTGGTAATCGTTATAGAAACGTAACTATACCATCGCTTACAAAACACAATTAATTTACAAAACCCCAACCACTTCTCTAACGAAAGTGTGAGTCTCATACATAGTAAAACTCATTTGTCAAATTGATAATATTAAATCTCCCAAAGCAACTGGGATTCTCAAGAAATTGAACTTCATTTTCCAAGATATTTAATTTTAATCTTGGCGTCATTTTTGTCCATTCCGCGTCATTTCTATCAACTTGGCGATATTTTCATCAATTGGTGGCATATTCCAAAATTCGTCAAGTTGGCGATATTTTGCCAAATCTGCTGTTCAGACCGCCAAACTGCCGTTGAATATGTCGCCAGCGTTACAGATGTAAGGGCAGATTGATAGAGCTTTTCTTATATAGTGATACTCGACTTTGCACGATGTATTTCTCATTGGTTTTGTTGTTTTTAATGAGTAATGTGTTTTATTACGGATTTAGATGGGTAATATTATGTTTGGATTTTCTTATTTAAGATTTTTTTTTTAATCTCATTGTTGCTCTTTGCATGTTCATGTTTAATTATTTTCGTAAAAACATTTTTTCTTTCAAATTAAATTAGTATAATCTTTGTTTTATTTTGATTACATAATTAAAAAATAGGCTTCGTTGTAGAAATAATCAAATTTGGATGATCATTTAAACTCAAATATATTCTAATTGCGTTGTTTCAGTATGTAGATGCACAGAATTTAAGTAAAAATAAAACGGTTTTAGGACGAATACAACACTCAATATGAATTAAAAAGAACTTTAAAAATCACGATTTTGAGACAAGATGGATGCCATATTTCATTTTGAAGTGGGTCACATCTTTTCATATCATGGTCACGTGATCGCTTCATATAAGAGGTGTAATTATTATTTTTATTTTTATTTTAAAAACTACTGAATATATTTTGCTGAATTTTTTTTTATCTATTTTATGGAATAATTTGAATTTTACTTAAAATTTCCAAAGCAATTTGTGAATTTTAAATCCGCTTAAAAAATGTTTGAAAAATTAGGTCCCATAGGGTTCAATGTATTTCATTTTTTCAACCCCGGTTCAATCCAAAACTAATTGGGTGATATTATTCATTTATATTCCCATAGGTCCTACAGACCGTCTGAACAACATACTAAAATTTCATTTTGATTAAGTCATTTTTACGGCAGTTATAGTGCTAACGGACAGACAGACAGACAAAATGAACAAAGTCATAAACACTTTTCAACTTTGTTGTAAAGTGTTAAAAATGAAGTCAGTCATGCCCAGCATGAAGACCTCCCCTCTCCCCCCCCCCCCCCCGGGTTTACTCTAGACTCTGAGGGCATACAATTTGTCCAATATATATTTTAAAATAAAAATGATGGTAGTTATACTCTTACATATTAAAGAACGACTTATGTTAAAATAAGGAATCTCTGAAAAATACTATAATGTTTCTTTTCTAATAAAGAACTAATTTCCTGAGTCGTGTCCGTGTTATGTCCGCATATCTCAGCATCTCAAGATCACCTCTGACGAAGCCTAACTTTTTTTTATTGAGGACGCTGCCTCCTTTTCCCACAAAATGAAATCAATGCCCTCATTTCTAAGTCGTTTGTCCTTCATTCGTACTTATTTTGTAACTTTATTATAGGTGTAGCCGAAAACTTGGTAAACGGAGGGGGGGGGGTGCTGATTGAGAGAGTTACAGTGTTGGATTTCTTATTCTAATATGGTCCTCATTGCAAATTAATGTAATTTTCCGCTAATGAGACTATGAACCTTCCTCATCGGCGAAAAAATTGAATTGAATCAACTCCCATTAGTGGGCGTCGACTGGGGGTTACAGCGCTGGATTTCTCTAATATAAACCCTATTGAGAACTAATGTAATTTTTTCGCCAATGAGGGAAAGTATGACCCCGATCCCTTTGCGAACTTATCAACCCTATACCCACATCACATTTTTTTTATACTGACGTATTTAAACCGAGCTTTACATATACAATAATACTTAAAATACTGAAACTCAAATTCCAACCTGCTAATAAAATCCTAATGTTGCAACTTTCTCAAATATCTCAGCATCTGACAAAGTACCGGGAGAGCATGACTTTTGCGTGCTTAGTGACCATAAAGAATGAGGACGTCCCTTGACTGTGCACACAATCTGATCCCGGAACTCTTAAGTGATTTCTGCGACGAAAAACATTTTAATCCATAGTTCCAGTCTAATTTTACTTTACTTACAGTACACAGTGTATGTAAAGGAAATGTATTCTGATTGATTCAAAAATCCAATTCTCGAACTGAAGCACTGTGCACGCCTGAAGCATTGGAACATATGAATCTACCATTATTGTTTTAATGTTGCGTCTGCCTCATATATTGTGCCTGTGCACAATATCTGCATAGAATTGGATGCCTGGAATGGAATTGGATACTGTTATTTAAACGATATCTGTTGATTTACTGCAAGTTCTGACCGTAGGAAGACTCATGATGAGACGCTAACGAAGACTCATGATGAGATTTCCATTTTTCAAAAACGCGTGTGTGTACTGGACTTGCGCTAACTATGTTGTATGCTGAATACCCTTATAAAATTTAATTTTTCAACAAGTATTCTCCATATGCATACAACATTTAAAATACCTAGTCTCCTAGGTCCTACGTTGTCTCCATTTTCCACCACAGGATCCTTCATATCCATACGACATTTTAAATGCATAGTCTCCAGGTCCTACGTTATCTCCATTTTCCACCACATGAGCCTTCATATCCATGCAACGTTTTAAATGCCTAGTCTCCTGGTCCTACGTAGTCTCCATTTTCCACCACAGGATCCTTCATAGATGTTCCTGTATTAAAAGCAAGAACGCGTAAAATACGTGAGTACAGACTACAGATACCTTCAGGCAGCATTCTTTTAAAGTGCAGTAGCGAACAATTTGAGCAGTACCACAGGAATTTTCGCAGTAAGACACTGGTGTCTGTGCAGTGTCTGTGTTCGAATTGAAAAACTTTTCTTGTCAATAAAGCCCTTTCATTTGATGAAAAGGGCGCAATGAGTTTTGTATGCATGAATTTTTGATTCATTTCGAGAAAAAAAAACATTTTTTATTTTGCGTTTTATACAACGCTATTCAACTTTTATGAAATACTGAGTAAAATATTCGATCAAAATATTTTTGCTTGTTTCCATAATATTTATGCGTCGCATTTCATTACGCATTCCGTTAGATCAATATTTGTTCAGTTTTAAAAGAAATGTTAGTAATTTAGTTAATTTTTAATTTGTTAACTAAATATTATCCTTATTCGCTGTCCGCTTGTTGGACAATTTTGCATTAGATCTTAAATTTCAGGGTCAAGTTATGAGTAAAAGTGGTATCGTCCCCCCCCCCCCCCCCCACACACACACTGACCTCCAGATACAAAATTTACGACATTGTATAAAATTACTTAAATAGCCATATTTCGAACTTAGAATATTACAAGCATTTTTCTGCTGATAAACACTTGGACCCCTTGCCCCTTGCCACTGCAGTACGAAATTTATCCTAGATTAAAAACCTGCCTCTACGCAGCGGCAGCATGGAATTGAATATTTTAATAAAGAAATCATCAGACGATTTTTAATATACATACGCAAGTCCCCATTCATTTCCGTAACGATTATTCGTTTTATTCCTGCTGTGATGAAATGTTGGCGAATTGAAATTTAGTATTTAATGGCTTAAAAGTGTTTCATATACAAATAAATGTTCAACATTTCTTGCTCACACTGGTAGGACACACCTTCTCTTTGATTCTATGCTCAAGACAAAAGCTGGCGAAGACCTAAAAATGAGCGTGGATTCTCTTTTTCTAATGAATCCATACCTCCTACAAATGCTCAATTTGAGAATTGCGTTCGTCGAAGTATGGCGTCCGCTTCGTAGCAAAGTGTTGAAAAGTGTGAAAAAAATGACTCATGTAATTAACCATTGTGTTTAGTGAATCCTTTTCAAGAATGCCAGTCAAGTTAAATATACTGCAGAAGAGAGCTGCTTCGTGACAGAAATTTTAATGGAACATTTGTGGGTTAGGAGTGCTAGAATGTGGGTGAGGGCAGTAGTAAAAGCCTATAATCATCATCACATGACCTATCACCCCCTACAATGGAAAGTAATTTCAACCGTTTAGAGCCAATTTTATGTTACCCCCGTCAGAGCCGAACAAAAAAGATTTCTTTCCTGAATAAGAAATGGTTTTAGTTCTAATGTTTGTAGAGAATATTCAGAGTTGTGGTTTAAGGAACTAATGAGCTAATAAGTTGACGAAAACGAAAATTTTATGAAGGAGCACTTAATATGATGGCAAGCGATGTGCCCACTATATTTTCGACACGACTTTTAAGCATTTTACTATTTTGCCACACTTTGCAAAGAGAAGACTTTTCAGAACAACCAAAAGGAACATCACCAAATCGAGAAATGTAAATTCTTAGTGAAACTCTACTCCCGGAATTCGATAAGGAATCCATATCAGTCAAACTCAAAATCTTACAATATTACCGATATATATATATATAATATATATATATATATATATATATATATATATATAAAAATAAATTATTAAATCCAAAGTTAGATTGTATGTAGTAACTCATAATACACTATTCCAAAATTTTCTACAAATACAAAGAAATTAAGACAAAAAGAGGAAATAATAAAGCATAATGCAAGTCATAAGGACAAAGACAATCAACAAATATATATATATATATATATATATATATATATATATATATATATATATATATATATATATATATATATATCGGCTACTAATTTATATTGAAAAACACTAATTATTATTATTAATTATGTGATTATATACAAATGAAAAATAATAAAATAAACAATGAAAAATAAAAATAGAAAATACGGTTTATTTAATAATTTGAAAATTATTTTCGCTAAAAATATGTAACTTTAGCCAGTTCGTAACAATGATTTGAGCCCCTTTTTAATGGTGTTAATGGCATACTCGTTTATTCATTTTTCCTGTGCCTCCTTTTTATAATGGTTTATATTGAACCACGTTTTTCAAAGTTCATCCAGTAGCCCACCAGTTGATAACAAGGAATCTGTAAGGGAGGAATGTGAGATGTTTTGATCAGTGAAAACTAAGTGTAATTGTGGGTGTTTCATAAGAGAGGAATTTATAGCTGGAAGTATTATGTTCTCTATTTATATAACGGATAGGTACCATTTTTATATAAATTTCGGCAACGGATAATATCTCTTGTTATCTGAACACTGAACTGGAAAACATTGAAATGCATAATTTCCAAAATATGTATGCTCGTCTAAGAATAATTAGCACTGAGGCATCATTGTACACAAAATGATAACACATGAAGTAGGTTAATCGTCACTGTGGGCCGGTATCGTTCTGCATTACCAAAGTAAGCGACGGATTAAAAAGTTGAGACCCAGCGATCTAGAAAGACAACCTTCTCATCACCAAATCCATTTCTGGCTCTTTCCAACTATAGATCTTCGACAGATTTCTTATATTTACTTTTGACCTGAACAACGAAAAATTCGATAGAGAAATTACTGGTGTAACATCATTTGATAGAGCATCCATCAGAATCAAAAGAATAACTTTTACCGAAGACAAGTAGCCACCAAGTTAAACGAATCAAAAACTTCAATCCTCTTCCACCCTCCCCGCCTCCCGCTACTCCCCCAAAATGGTTCCAAATCAAATCACACCCGCCATTTCGTTGATTGCAGTTTGACCGATCGGAGGGCAAGGTCCAAAGACAGTTAATAGGGCGGAATAGGTCCCTTTGGGGAGGCGCCAGCATTGACGAGTGTGCTAGATCCTCCCGAGCTATACTTTTGATCAAGATGGATGGAGCATTGGACGTATGTTACGTTGCCAAATTAAAATCTAGTTGAGGTCCCCTAATGAGGGGCCCTTGGAACCCTTCACCCAGTAGATCACCCATCCCCCTTTGTTTCTACGGAGCGTCATGGGTTAACGGTGCTGTCAAAGACGAAGTTAATGGTCTGTTTTCTGTGTAGCTCTTTTGGCCTATGTATCTGTGCTGTTTAGATTATTGTATGAGCTATGATGGGCTGATTAGCAAAAATAGACTATAATAAATCATCTTATCAGGTTCTGATGAAATATATTCAACGTAAAATATTATTTTGGAGGTGTTCTTCACTAAAGTATGGTATTTTGACAAGATCTAATTTAAGGTATCCCTAATCACGGTCTTACGTTTTATGTCATTGCCATTGGTCTGTAGTAATACTTGCAGCTGAAATAATTGAGAAAACATGGTGTTGTCATCCGTATTTTAAAAAGTGAAGCAATTCTTAACTTTTAAAAATTAGTTCTACGAACGAAAGTTCATGTTATGTAAGAAAAATTGGTGATTGAACTATGCAACTATCTTTTTGAAAGACTATCGATATGCAACGACTCCCAAAATCCTCCCAATGTTTTTCATTTTCAATAAAATCACCGTGTGATACTCGTTTACTAAGAAGTAAAAGTGTTATAACGTCATATGCAAATCAGTTTATTTTAATGTTGATGTTTGGATTAAATTCGACATGAATGCAATTAATCAACGTCAGAGAAAGTTAAGTAAAATGGGAAGATTGGGAGAAATTTGGCGCTAACAATCAAAGATTCTAACACAGAAAATTTTCACTTGCATAATTATAAGGAAGCTGTTTAAAAAGGCAGCTGCAATGAAACGGCACCATTTGCGATTTTTAAAGTTACGTTCGGCATCATGCATCTGATTGACAATGAAAAACTGAATGGTATTAACCCTTCTTAAACGAAGTTTAAGCGTTGGAGAAGTTGCTTAAAAATTTAAAGTTGGAAAATCAAAAGTATCTAGAATACAAATTTGATTGATATCTTCCAAATCAAAGAATCGCGTAATAAAAGGTATTTTATGACAAGCGAAATGGCAACTGTAGGTTGTAGAACCCAAGATTTGAAGTTGGTATGGAACACTTTGGAGATACTTAACCGAAAGCGGTATGCTAGAAAAAATGATGAAAACAAAAACATTTACTCTCTAAACGTCATTTGCGTTTACTACTGAATTTCGCAAAAATATAGTAGTATTAGGCTATTGTTGATTTTAAGCGTGTGTTGTTTTCAGATGAGCAAAAATCAACCGTCTTAGATGTGATGGACGTATTTGGGTTTGGAGTAATGTGTCTGATTCTTAACAGGATGACTGGCGCTGCATACACAAAAAGATTGGTCAATTATTTTCCCCCAAGATTAGACTGGTATAAAATATGGGTATAAAATACGGGACTTTTTGTTTATCAACATAACGATCCAAAGAATAACTCAATGTTGGTTATTGACTGGATTCAAGATAACAACATATTTGTTCTTAAGTGGCCTTCTCGATCTCCGGAATTAAAACCAATTGAACACACATTATATCTTCTTAAAAAAACTTCACACTCCTACATTCTCCGGCCGTCCAAATAGTTACTCAAGTCCTTTGGATCAGTCGGACGGCCTGAGTTTTCCACACTCCTACATTCCAAACTCGATTGAGGAATCTTCGCTGCGCGTCTAAAGAGAATGGGACAATATTACACAAAACGATTCTTAGAATCAAATAGACTATACCAAATTGCAATGAAGCTGTTTTGAAAGTCAAATAAGGCTACAATAAGTATATAGCAGGTAATTTTGTTTATAAGTCAAGGATTGACATTTCGGTTTCGCATCAAATTCCTCCCAATGTTTTGATTATCCATGTAGTTATATTTTAAGAAATAAACATGTAATTTTTTTTCTCAAACTGAGTGTTTCGAATTCGTTAGCTACTGAAATATGACTCATTTGAAATTATAGATTTTTTTAATTGTGATACTTCCGAGTTGCATTCCAATATTTCAATGTTTAATAAACAGCGTGTGGATTTTGAGGGTCACTGTATTAAACCATGATTACAACTAGAGCTCCTGTAACACAGACTGAATTATGGCCGCTATGTTGTAACACACTGGGATACGCATTGGCAATAAGAAGTGAGAACCAACGCCACACTCATTGATGACGACCTTGAGTGAAACGCATCTGCTTTGATGCACTTATCGCCGACTCTGGCGAAAAAATGATATTTTCGTATCTACAATTTACCTATTATTCTCTTCTTTCTTATTCATTCAGGAATCTAACATTCATATCCCTTTCCGGGAATTATCAAAACAATTTACAGCCACGCATTTTGTTGCGAATTTATACCATGATGCACGATATTGAGTCGCTGAAATATGATAAAATATGGCGGATGTGCCAGGCCAGCTCTCTATATAGGAGCCTTCATTACAACTCGTCAAACAAATATTTCACACAATCTGCATTGAGCAAAGATCGATTATTTTAAGTTAAACTATAAAAAAATAGTAAAGACAGAAATGCATCTGCAGTTTACCTACCTAAATGATTGATTGCTTGATTTAAAACAAAGTAGGCTGCAATAGTACTTTAAGAACAAATTACTGCTGCCTTTAACGTCTCTTTCAAAGAATGGATCTTAACGGTTTTGTCTGTTTTAAGATCTATACGCAACTAATGCGATTTATATGCTATCGTAAATTAATATCTTAAAAACAAATTATTAGATCGTAATTTGGATATATATGGTAAAAGTCGAATTATAATCTTAGAACATTCCAGATTCCGGTACAATCACCGGGTTGGTTACAGGACTGGTTGAAAGGTGATTATTTTCATTTCCCTATAGTACATAGTATTTCTCTACAATGCACAGTATAAATATAGGAAAAGTATTACATGTGATGTCAAAAATTGGAATTCGAATTTTCGGTAGATTTGCATAGTTTGGGCATTTTAACACATGAATCGACTGTTTTTATGATCATGGCGTTCGTGTATGTGCAAAAATATGTGCCCACTGTAGTTCAAAAACTATTTGAAAGCGTAACTAAATGATTTTAAATTTCAATTGCCACCCCAGTTCGTCCTTTGTTTCGGACATCTGAATTTCCTTTATAGAATCCTCTTTTGATGCCCATAGAAAAGGCTCATAACCACAGTATTAACCAATATAAAAAAAATACTTTAGTAATTGCAGATGCCTTCATCAGCAAGTCATCTGAAAACAAAGTGTCACATGTTTTAACCGTTTTAATGATTATCTCTAATTAACTCGTAATAGACCTTTTAAGGAACAAATAGTTTCCCAAGAAAACTCGAAAAACACTCGGATACCTTATCGAGTACCTATAGTACCTTACCTGGAACACATAGGAAACTATCTGGCGCCCAACCCCTCGTTCTACTGCCTCATTTGCTATTTTATTTTATTATCCTGAAGAATGGTTTTGCCTTCGAAACCGAATACCGTTCATCCATTAAGTACTGTAAAGCGAAAGTTTTATTTATTTATTCTTTTGCAGTACATTCGAGCCTAATTTTTATATTTACATTTAGCAACTAATGCAAAATACTTTATAAGAAGCTAAACTTTCGTCCTACCGATAATTAAGTAATATTTTTTCTTGCGTGTCTTGGAGACTAACTTTTTATCCACCTGAGTTGACCTGCACACGTCCGAGGGAGCTGGGGAAATGACAGGTACTAAACCGCGCATAGTTTAACTTTCGGTTCATTAAAAGTTTTCTGTGTACAAAGAATTCTTCGAGGGATTAAGAAAAAATCGTTCTAAAAGGAAAAACCCTGTCGCCCGTCCATAAAAAAGATCCTTCCCAAAGTTGCTGGGGGCTCATCACAAGCGGAGAAGAAGTAAAAAAAATATAAATTCCCCAAATAAAAAACCTGCGGGAAAGAAAACACTTCTCCTGCAAAAAGTTCCTTCCTCAAAGCTTTAAGATAAACACCTCGGCCTGTCGGAGATCTTAAAAAACAGGATTTGACATGCCATGTTTGTAGGAAGCCAAAAAATAGGTGGGGACGGATACTTGGATGTTCTGGAGGGTCAAAGTTGATGGCTTCAAGGTTGGGATAATTACGGATTAGTTTCCGAAAATTGATTCCATCCTCCCCCAGCTCAGCGTTGGTTGTCTTCCGAAAGTGAAATGCAAAAGCTGCTAAGCTGTGGCTTCCCTAATCCTCTTCTTGCCAGGATTATGAGCAAAACTAATAGGACCAGGTCAAGGACCCGGTATAGGGCTCCCACCATGGAGCTTTGGTAAGTGTTTTATGTGTAACTGTATGTAAATACCTCATGCTTTTGTTCAGGGTCTAAGTAGGATGCGGCAGTCTTGTTATGAGGTTTCTGTTGTTTCATTTATGAGCAATATTAAGGTGGACGCGAGATGGGCGGTGAGTTCATTGCTATACAAAATTAATGATGGCTGTATTCATTGTGCAGATGCATTTTTTTTCTCTTTCCGTCAGCAGATTTAACTTCGCATGTTTGGTGAAGCATAAAATATTCGTGATGAAGACATTTCGTCTTCTTATTTTCTCTTTTCTAAACATAACCACAAGCACAGAGCTGGATTACCCAATAGATGACATTCATCTGCCGCAAGTCCTGATGTAGCCACTTTACTAATGAATAAAAATATATCTTTAAACACAAGTTGTCTGAACATATTTTCTGTTATTAAATATTTTTTTGATGATGCTGCAATGCATCGGGTGATTGTGATTGAACATATTTTCTGTTATTAAATATTTTTGGGATGATGCTGCAATGCATCGGGTGATTGTGATTGAACATATTTTCTGTTATTAAATATTTTTGGGATGATGCTGCAATGCATCGGGTGATTGTGCTGCCTGTGGATGATATGAAAATCCTCATCCATAAACAACCGAAGCACATATTTTGGGCATCATCAAAGCAAGAGCAGCAGAATTGCGAAGTAGCCGGAAAACCTCTACTCAAGCAGGAACCAAAATTTACACATGAAAACCTAGAAGTTAAATAGGACTTTCAAAGCATAACCAAATTAGGACAAAACTCAATAATGTTCAAATTAATTACGACATAAGTTGTATAATTATTAATACGACATGAGTTATATAATTATTAATACGACGTAAGTTGTGTAATTATTAAAACGACATAAGTTGATCCTTCAATCTCAAACATAATTACGCGTTTTACTTTCCTTATATACATAATGTACGAGTATAAGGAAAGTATTGTGACGGGGTCGAAAATTCGAATTCGAGTTTTCGACGGGAGAGCACGTTTCAAGCATCTCTGATTACAAATCAAACATTTTTGAAGTGATGTCTGTGTGTGTGCGTGTGTGTGTGTGTGTGTGTGTGTGTGTGTGTGTTGGCGTATGGTGGGAAGTGGGGACATTCATATGTTTACACACCTTCCAAGTGGGGACGCACCGGCAAGTGGGGACGTCCTCGCTTTGGATTTTTGCAGAAATGTGCTATTTAATGACAGATAATATTCTGAAAAAAGTTTGGTTGACTTTTGGCATAGGTCCCCAGTTAGGTAGTATATGTATATAGTCTGTGTATAACTGTGTATAGCTCGCGAATATCTGTGTGTGTCTTGCAAAAAGACACGTCCGCGGTTTATCAGAATTGCAACATATTGTGTGTATGCGGAACTGGTTTTCAGAGGGAAGGCGTTAACTGCCCTCTAGCTAAATCTGCGAAACACCCGTGTTGGTCTTTGAGGGAAACCGAGGACAACTCATAGAACTATCAAATTGAGGTATTAGCTTCTTGGGAGCCCCTAGAATCACTAGAGCCCCCCCCCCCTTAAAGGATCCCCCCCCCCCCCAAAGAGATATGCATACATTTTTTTATTGATTGAATTTTGATTTTGAAATATATTTCTAACTCGCCAAAAGAGAAAAATATTACACTTCTGAAACTAATGTATTTTTTTTTTCTTTTGAGGTCCCATTTATAGTTTGGGAGTCAATGTTATAAGAAACAGATTCTAGCCAGACTGTCTTTTATTATTTTCCATATGTCAAGAAATATTCCCGTCCAAGAAGCTAAAAGTATTTAGAAATTAAGTATACACAACCGTCTTCACAGCATATTTTTGCATAGCATTTATAGAAATACAGTGTGATTCAGTTTTTGAAGAGTTGTGTGTAGTTGTAAAGTACAGTATTTCTCTCTGTATGTATATTCTGTATCTGTGTAAGCATTTGCCTGGTAATAAATGGAGCCCAGGTTCGGAATTCAAAACACGGATAAACTCAAACCGCGAAGGCAATTTTATTTTTTTTAAATTCAATTAAAACTTACATTTCAAATACTTTCTTTTATTCTCTTTTAATCCTTAGACTCTTGACTCTGCATTTTCTCTTCAGTGAGTTAGAAAAACATCTCTTCTGAGATGGTTCAACAGTTTATTTGTTGCTGTTAATGCGAGTTTTAAAAAGACTTCATAAAATCGGGAAAATAGATGTACTTTATTTTAAATGTAAGCAGTCTGAGAGCAAAAATTTTGATCTGACTTTAATATATACAATTTTAAACTTGCTTATACACTTTTAAAACACGGACCATGCATATACACCTTTAAAACGCGGACCATGCGAATACACCTTTGAAACGTGGACGGTGCATATATACCATTAAAACGCGGGCCATGCGTATACACCTTTAAAACGCGGACAATGCATATACACCGTTAAAACGCGGGCTATGCGTATACACCTTTAAAACGCGGACGATGCATATACACCGTTAAAACGCGGACGATGCATATACACCGTTAAAACGCGGACGATGCATATACACCGTTAAAACGCGGACCATGCGTACACACCTTTAAAACGCGGACAATGCATATATACTTTTAAAACGCGGACCATACGTTTGTATCTTTTAAATGTGAATTATTTTTCAAAAAAAGATTAAAAAAAAATATCTTGAGTGGGGCGCATATTATCATCTTGTGTTTTTATATTATTTATTTGATTTTCTAAAATAAATATTCAGAACTAGATTGCTTTCTACTTGGTTCGTTTCCTCCAAAAATTAATAAGTCTCTGAGTGATGTTCATCGATTGAAAAATGCTCACCAATTTTTATTCGATTTATTCAAATTGTTCGAAAGATATGGCACTACATTAAAAAAAATATAGATGAATAAATGTTTTAATATCTCGAGAGCAGATCGGGATAATTTCTAAATAATGATATCCATTCATTTCGGATTTAAGCTGTTTGTTTATAAAGCATTCATCCATTTGATAATAGGGAATTTATATATTTTTTTTCGAATTGCTCCATTTTTGACCAAAACCATAAACTATCTCAAGAACAGTGCATATAAACCTCATGTAAATGATGACATTCGTGTTAAAAAGCTGACATTATAAATACATAAATATTTCTCTAACATTTTCATATGTTTAAGTTTACTTGTTTTTCCGAATTTGAAAAATATGAAAAAGAAATAAGATCTATTATTTGATCCGTTTACTCCAACAGGTAATAGGCTAGGCTTCTAACATTTACCGATTGAAATAATCGTACTAATTTTTTTTCTGTATTATCAACTTGTTCGATACTATTGTACCCACAAATAAATAGACAGATGGTTAACATTGGTTAATTCGTATTCAGGGATGCTCCAAAACGCGTATAACCTATAACCTCCAAAATAAATACAAGAATTTGATTTTTGACTCATCAAAATTGTTTTTACATATAGTCATATACTATGTGCTGAAAGGAAAAAAAAATAGTCATATGGGATTAATTGATTTTAATGAAGGAAAGGGTAGATATGGACATACTAATAAGGGAAAAATTACTTAATAAGAGAATATGCACCACCACGTTCATGCTCCATACTAATAAAACCACAGAAACCCAATGGGCACAGTCTTTTAATGATATCTGAGTTGAGCCCCTTCCCACAATTTTGCATATCCGTTTAATTAGAAAAGTATGTATGTTTTAACAATGGAAGCCAATATATAGAACACTAAACGCAAAACACATCTATTTTAATATGCGGAAAAAGTACAAATATTGCTAAATTCCCCTGTATAGATATTTAAAGACACCATATGTACAAATTTGTTATGGCAATTCTGTCCACAATAGAACAGAATATAGAAATACGTATATAGAGCAAATAGCTGGGGTTTGAGAAGTTAGTCGGTATGAGTAGAACTGCCTATTGCACGATAATTTATATGAGTATTCTACCAACTAAACAAAAATCTACTTTCTGACAAGCGAATATGATAAAACTGCATACATTTGACACAAGCACATTCTCCTGATAGTTTAGAGTGCTTGTCTCGAGATTAACAGGCTAGGGTTCTAAATCTTTATAGTCGGTACAAGACTTCATACAGACTCATGCTCGGTATTGTCGACTCTGGTATATTAAATGAATATAAGTGCAAGTATGTGATAATTTTTAAAAAATTTATTCATTTGTTAAGTCCAAGAAGTATTTTCATCTAATTAGTAAGAATATATGCTGAAGTGTTCGCTATGCGGTCAGTATAGCTCAGGCAGAGGCATATATGAAAAATATTTTTAAAAAACTGAGTCACTTTACGTGACCACAATTTTTGCATAATATATCCAAATAAAACATGCTTTTCTGGAAAAGTTTGTTTCCTACTGTAAACACATAGCATATATATATGATCATTGTATTGGAGTGGAGAAAATTTTAGTCTCAAGTTCCAAACAAATATATCGATTGATTGGAGTAGCACAATGTACCCCAGTTTATTTCCAGTTAAAATTGAGACGGAAATGCTCTGATCTCAATTCATTTTTGGTTCGAAGTACTTAAAAAGCATCGACTTATTTTATAATACCGAAAGTATTTTAAAAACATCCATTTATTTTGTAATACTGATCATTTAATTATATGATCTTCTCATTTTAGAACAAAAAACGTGCAAAATCTTTTAAGAACGGAACATCTTTACATCCTAAATGATATCCACTTATAAATGAATAATTTTATATAAAATGACTAATTTCAAAAAGCTTTCAATACAAATATTTTTATAATGTTATTTTAATTATCGAAAACAAAACACGTTGGAAAGATTGAGTATATCCCTTGTCTAATCTCTCTGAATGTCAACAGTCTAAATGTATCCATACCTGTTATAGATTATAGTCAATTATAGATTAAATGTTTATTCAATTTATGAAAATCAGAGTTAAATAGAAATATTTGATCTTGTTTACCTGAGACTGGAGCAAAAGATTTTACGAAAATTTTATGAAACTAGAGTAAAATAACTTTTTCTTCTTATTTTTTTATATAAAAAGAAAAAGAAAAGTGCAAAATCATAAAGGATGCAAATTATTATGTAAAATTGGTTGATCAGTAAAATAAAAAGGCCACTAAGTTTACTGATTAAAATAACAGTACGAAACTTCGTTTGGAGCACCTAATTTGTTCGAGAAATATCGTGTCTACAGGGAGGCATCGTTTAAAAATGATTGATTTGTATTCAGGAAAGCTCAAAATGTTTAAATTCATCCAAATCGAAGAGTCGAATTATTTACCAGTACGTTATGTATAGTAGTATAATTGAAAGCAAAGAAAATCTTGATAGATTCTGTGGAGAATCACTACCTTGAATTTTCATACATAAGCGAGAATTACTTCTCTATACAAGAAATGTTGTGTAGCCTCGATTGTACAAGTAAAACTATTTGTTTCATAAAAATGCTAAATATCATTTTCATTTAAGTGTCCAAATTTAGTTTACTTATTTGACTCTAAAAATGCGCTCAATATTAATGATCAGAATTTTTTGAAAGAAGCTTTAATAGTTAGAAATGTAAAAATTTTTTGAGTTTGTTTCTTGCTAAGCCAGGGAGGTGTTTTAACTACAAAGGGAGATATAGTGTTCAAATTTTTGTATTGTGAACAATGAACTTGGTTTGAGGGTGATGGCCCTTTCTTCTATCCTGATTCATATGGTGCTTTAAATATGTGAAAGTTTAATTATTTTTTTCGAGCAATGTTAATTTTTATTTCTATCCTTCATTGAGCCTTAAATTGAAAGGGAAACGGTATTATTTAAATAAATCTGTTTCCTGAAATCTGGTATTAATTCTCAGTGCTTTAATTTAGGTATCGTCTTGAATCGAGGAAAAAGGCAATTTACAAAAGTTATAATTTCCTGAAGGATTACCTTTTTTATAATTATTTAATTACCTAATTCAAGTTGTGAATCCCAGTTGTTAGAGGAAAGGCTATTAAAATTATGTTTATATTTTCTTATTACTGAAGCACTGCATTTCTGTTGACGTTCCGGTTTTAGAACTAGAGAAAGTACAGTGCTTTGTTTAAAAACAATTTTTAGTTTTTTAAACTAATAATAAAAATTTCAATTTCGGCGTCCCTGTGAGACGGCGCCCGAGGACGGCGCCTCGCCGTCTTATCCCTTGTCACGGCCCTGACTATTAACGCAGAAGTAGACTGAAACATCTAACTTTAAAATCAGTATAAAGCTATAAATTTCCATATTTGTTTTTTATCTGGGTGTGTGAGTGGGGGAGAGTTACATACAATATCATTTTACAGAAAGGTTCAGGAGTTCTGAGGAAAGTTTGTTGCCGTAGATTTCATGTATAAGAATTTTTTCATGTAATCTAAAATATTCCATGTGTGGGAAACTTTGAGTATTACAAAAGCAAAATTTGGAAATAAGAGTATTATTTTATTATTTATTCATGGATCTACGAGAAAAATTCTAACATACAAAATAATTAATTAATAATTTTATTTTGTTTCATTTCCACTGATTAGAAATACCCATGGTTCATATATTTTTATCTCACGTAGTAAAATAAATTGTCTTGTCTCATGTGCGTGTCGTCTGTAACCGAAAATCGAAGTTTCGGACAACGGCGAAACTTTGTGCAGTACTAAAGTTCTCTGAATAATACGGTTCGACGAGATTTTTTTAATTCAAATTAGCTTAACATTAGGGGGCTGGACAACCCAGTGGTTAAAACATCACTTAGAGGATTCACATTCGATTCCTGACTCTGACCAAACTGTTCCCGTGTTCAGAGTACATATTTGCATAAGTGCTTTGTGCAGTCGCGCATAAGTATCATTCAAAAATGCTCTAAATACCGCCGTTTTAAATGTCAGCAATAATCAACGGATATCCATACAAATCCTTCTTTCAGATCCTTGTGAAAGCATTCTATGGTATGTTTAAAAGAGTGTTAATCATTTTTTAAAATATTCACAGAAGAAAATGGAATATATTTCAAAAATGGCGTCACCGCATCAAAATAAAAAAAATGGCCTGATCGCATAAAAAAAAATAAAAAATTTAATACAAAAAAAAAACTGCATTATTCTATGTAACACGTGAATATTAACTTTATGCTTATTTTTATGTAAAAAAATAATGTATTAGACGATTTTTGGAATTCTAGAATTATCTGTTTTTAAGAAAATCTATATTTATAGACATTTAGGAAAATAGTTAATGTGATGGGATCTTTCGAAAGCCCTCCGTACCGTCGATATATTTGTCGGAAAGATGGAGAACTCCACCGGCATGTCCTTCTCTCGGATTTGGGGGAACAAATTATATTGTATGTATTAGAGAGTGTTGTCCTTTTTTAAAGATGTTTCCAGAAGAATGAGATTAGCTATGCCATCAAAATGGTATCTGTTTGAGCCGGCCCATAGCAAAATAAAAACAAAAAAATTAGCTTAGTATTATATGTAATCCGTGAATATTCACTCTATGCATATTTTTACACAAAACAAAATAAATAGTCGATTTTTGAATGCTAGAACTATCTGTTTTCAATTATAGACATTTAGAAATATAGTTAATGTGAAGGGACCTTTCAAAAGCCTTCCGTACTGTAGTAATATATGACCGAATGATATAGGGGCTCCTCACGTCCTGTCCTTCTCTCAAATTATTTTCATCTATTACACTATTCATGCACTTACAACCTGTATGTTAATGCAAGGAAAAAGGGGTATTGTACCTTTAGTGCCTGTATTGCATATATGATGTATAATACTTAATTTTTGGGTGTTGTTACAGGCCTATTTTTACTAGACATTCACACCATGAAATCCCGGCCGTCCAAATAGCTGCTCTTAGTCCTCAGGACGAGTCGGACGGCCTGGGTCTTCAACACCATGAAATCCAATTTTCAATTGCTTACATTATATGTGGAACAGGGAAATAGGGGTATTTAATACATATTTAGTACCTGATTTATATATAAAGGAATATTTCTCCAGCCTAAAGGGATTTTTCTCCAGCCCAACATTAAGTCTATTTTATTTTCACAAATGCTATTCAGACCATTTTCAATCAATTGTAAGTCACTGGTATTTAAAATATAAGTAATTAAATTTCTTTAAAAAAAGGATATATATATATATATATATATATATATATATATATATATATATATTATAGTTCATTCTAGGATTTCAAAAGGGCTGGGAGCTACCTTCTGAAAAAGGGCACATTACGTATGATAAGGCCAAATAATTTTAGAAGGGCCTAATTAAACTTTTTAGCTAAAGGATACACTGTATAATGTATGCTACACGTAGAATATAAAACAGATACTGGCAATTTATCTATTTCATATATTTATATAAAAGTTAATTGTGAGGCACTCCTATGTCTATTAGTAAGAAAAACTCACCTTAGTCGATCTACTTTTATAAAATCTATTATTTGGCTGTTGAGGCAGAGGGGAAGATTTTTGAAAATTAGAGAAAATTTAAGAGTTTGGCAAAATACAAAATTTATTTTTTCTGATAAAACAGATAAATTATCAGAAATATGTTTATTTTTTAATGAGCAATATTGCCAACATGCCTTTATTATTGCTATATTATCATTTTTGAAATTAAATAATTTTTCAAAATTTTAGGTGTTTTTCCTAAATCTAAGTCATTGTCAGTTTCCCCTTCCTTTCCATTTCTTATAAGTTTTCAAAATTTATATTTTTCATTTATCCAGTTTCTGAATATTTTAAACATTTATTATTACTCATTTTTTAATCTTATTCTAAGTCATATCAATGTTATTGTTATAGGCCTTTATAAGTGCTATACAATTGTTTTCAAGGTCATCATAGAAAAATTAATTTACCATGAATAATTCAAATACTTTTTGTGACAATTTTAAAAGCACCCCTCCCCTCCCATATAACACTTTAATTTTTCAAGGAAAGAATATTTCAGCTTTAATTGTATGCCTAAAATTACAGATTATTTCCGAATATGGCAGTTTCTTGGGTTTTCTCATCTTGATTTTTTTTTTACCTTTCCAAGCTAAAGCATTTACTATTATATATTCCTTTTTTATTTTTAAGAAAGCCGGCCACTAATTTTTCTTTAATTTATGGGATTTTATCAATGAGTATTGGCGATTTTTAATTAATTTCTATTCTTGTTTCTACCTTTTGATCACTTACTCTATAACTTTTAAAACATCGCGATCCCGATATTTCGGTCATTTTCTCCGTCATATTATCGGACGTTATGAATTGAGCAACCCTTTTTATTGTAAAAATTCCCCAATATGTTTATTTCATAACAATTAAATTCTTTATTCTTTTGAAGGAATTTGATTTTTCTTAATATTTCAACGTTTATGAATTTAAAGAATATCACTCTGTTTCACTAAACACATATGACATTTTACTAATTTTACCGATCAAAAGAATGGAAGAGGGGAGGAGGGCATAAACCAACTTTGTCTGCGTCTGCAAGTAAGTTGAAAATCGATGAAATTTAACTTTGAATTGCTGAAATTGCTCTGAGAGAGAAACTGTCGCGCACCGAAACGTTAAAAAAATGCAAAATTCTTACGATCTATAGCTTTAAAATGAGTATAAAGTATGGCTGGGCGGAATAGTAGCCTTTAAACGCACTATTTTTGCCACTCTCATTCATATTTACCGTATAGTAGTTTATGGACAGTATATATGTATGTTAAAGTAGAACAACAATACGTCGTCGTAATATCAGCAATATGGCTCGGTTGATGCCCTTTATTTGCTTTCGGCTCCTAAACATGCAGCGTATACCCGAAACTAAGCAGCATTATTCGAATATAAGAGTCTTACCAGAAACCATTGTATATAGATTATTTTTTTTTTTAATTTATCATGATGCAAAATATGTTATAATGAATATTTAACCAATAGAGGTTCGAGCAACATTTTAATTTTAATGTACAACTTTAATTCCGGTTATACATCCGCTGTCGGAAATCCTTTAAAATTTGAGGCAGTTGTAAAAATGATGAAAACCCTTAGTGCAGCATGTAAAGTTCGGCAGGGCGCTGGTAGGGTCAAAGGATAGAATCACCACCTCCGCGCCAGGTCATGTATCAAGATACATCCTATATATCTAAGGAATTAGACGACTATAAAATATAAAACGGATATATTAGACGAAATATCTAAGTATATGATATATACGGGGTTTGGCCGGTCATTTCGTTAATCGCTAGGTTTTCAAATTGTATCGCCGACGTGGGAATTTTAATACCTGGGCTGGGAAGAATGAATGTTCACCCCAGGCACGGGGAACAATGAAAACCCTTTACGGCAACGGAGAGGGCCCTTCCGCCTATCTTGAGTGGTCAAGCTCAGAAGGATGTGATTTCACCCTGCGGGAAGGTGGAAGCCGACAAAGGGCGAAGGATAACTCTAATGGTGTCCCGCTATATTAGTACCACTCACAGGTTGTAAATATTGTTGTAACTTTGAGTGGCTTTAAGCGATCGATATGTATCCATACAATTCTTTCTTCCAGATACTTGCGAATGCATTCTATTGTAAGTCTTAAAAGTGTTGATCATTTTTTAAGATATTCACAGAAAAGAAATTGACTAAACTACAAATGTGGCGTCCACTTTAGCCGGTTCACATCAAAATTAAAAAAAAGATTATTCTTATATTTAGCTCGTGAAAATGTACTTTATGCATAATTTTATGCAAGAAAATAAATGTGCCGATTTTTAGAATGCTAGAGCTGGCTGTTTTGTAGGAATTTTACACTTATAGACATTTAGAAAAATAGCTAATGTGATGGGATCCTTCAAAAGCAAAATTCGGCAACTATTAATTTATTTCTGCAGTGCAGTGCGTATCCTTTAAAAAAATGTGATAGTTTGAACTAAATGTCTTGTTAAAAGTCCATTTAAAAATATATTTACAAACACGTTTTAAAAACAATCACAGTCAAAATATTTTATAAAAATATTGATTTATAAAAGTAATATATTGATTAAGATTATGACTAAAACTCGAATTATATGAAATTCCATATCTGTATATGCAATTGCATATTTGAACACTTAATTACAGAGCATGTAAATGCATATAAGGCCTTTAGATGCATATTTCAAGTACTTTATTTTCTTTTAGCTTGCATTTATTATATTTTAACTATTTTTTTACCTTTTTAAAATATCTAGATAAGTTAACATTGTACAAAGCTAAACATATTTCACATTCAACCCCAAATTACATGGAGGTACTAAGGTCATGAAAATATCATGAGAAATGGTGAAATCTTTCCAGGGTAAAATAACAAGTGGCAGGTTTGGTAAAAGAAATGGAAAGCAACTTATACGAGTACCTGACGTTTTACATACGTTTTTTCCAAGAGCTGTTGTGTAAAATTTTCTGTATAAGCATTATAAGTAAAAATGCCTAAAATTAAATCTAGTAAATCAAACCGAATAAAACCAGGCATTTATAATCATAGAAAAAGCTGTCTGCAGGTGGTGTTATTATATTGTGTAAATGCGAGAAAACATTATTCAGAAGAAAAAATATCAGATCAGCTTGTAAAATCTGCTATTCACATTTCAGAGAAGCAGAGAGAGAGAAAAAAAAAAAAAAAGGAGAGTGAACACGCAGTTATAACTAAATCGTTTTCATCATAAAATATTGAAGAACTAAATATCACTTTTAGTTCTAAAGATTACGAGTACTGTCCAATAATATCAGTTAATATTAAAAGAACATTTTTGGCATTAAAATGTTTTTAGATGATAAACAACAAAGTCTACGTGTCAAGAACTTAGAAAAGCACATTAATTGGTTACAGCAATAACATTTACTCACTATATGAAAATTTTAACTGCATTTGAATAATGATATAAAAATTTTTGATTTGCAATAATAGTTTGCTTGAGTTTGGGTGAAATTCCTTGTTTTTAAATGCTTTCAGATGCATAAATGATATT
The DNA here is from genome assembly GCA_951213105.1 of Amaurobius ferox. Lineage (NCBI taxonomy): Eukaryota > Metazoa > Arthropoda > Arachnida > Araneae > Amaurobiidae > Amaurobius > Amaurobius ferox. Next base: position 145,604,318 of record OX578145.1, read on the forward strand.
CGAACAAAATATATAAATGCGTGTATTTTATTTTATAAGTGATTATTTCTTGAATTTTTGATGCATAGTTGCATGCATATTTTGACAAATTTTAGTGCATGTTTTGACATTATTGTAGTATCGAAGGAGACATATCGTGAAACTGCAGTTATGTAGGAGGCCTCACAACCATCCATTGATGATGATTACGTTAGTTCTTCACATATAATTGCATTATGTCCTATATAGAGTCTATATTGGAGTATTAAATCCAACACTGTAAACAACCACATTTTATCTTCGACCTCCCTCCCCTGTTCGAGATCGACGGCACCTATATACCTATCTTGACACTTTTTTAAAAAATTTAAAATTTTTGATTTTCATAAATTTCATTGAACTGTCAGGAAAAAACATATCAATATTTTCCCTCAAAAGGCTATCTTTGGTTTGTCCCAACGATGCTTTATTAGCAAGCACTATTGAGAGGGAAATTATACACTCTTATAAATCAAATCCTCTGGATGAGTCGGACGGCCTGGGTTTTCAACACTCTTATAAAACATCGAGTTTTGCAATAAATTAATTTTTAGCATTTGGCAACAGAAGTTTGGATCCTTTAATCTCTGTTGTTAAATTATTACAAGATATGTTTACCTATATTTAAAAACTGTAAACATAGAGAATAGTCATGATTTCGGAAAGGTAAGGGTGACAATCAAAACTCTCATAATGCCGGATTTGGTTTTCTATTTGGACCCCATAGTACAGAGAATTAAATAGTTTAGAAATCGTTTTCGAAATTTTTTATGTTTATGGTTTTAAGCTTCAAATTGAAGAATTCTTTTAACATAACTAGGGATAAATGTGTCATTTTGTATGGATTGTAAATTCTTTTTTTAACAGACATATCCTTAAAATAACACTTAAAAACTACCCATAAGATAATTATTGTGTCCTATGAATATCACTCACTTAAACAAAAATCATTTCTATCGTATCGAAACTAGTCCACCATAGATTACATATGATGAGGCACTTTCATTTGTCGAGTCGAGATTCTGAATACCTTGACAGAAACATTTAATTTATTAACAACCCAGATTTTACATAATTAATGATTATTATTGCAATAGTTTGATAAAATATGTGCTTTTAAATTTAAATTGTAAATAAATTGTTGGTTATCTTTAGAAAATTTCCAAAGTTTCTTGATTTTTTCTCAAATCCGTATTTTTTCTAAAATATGTAATGACTTTTTGTATGTGATATTATTATCGTTAAATCTACTTCCTGTCATCCAGCATTTTAGAGGTGGTAAAATAAAATTGCATTTCAGTTAGAAAGTGTTTCATAATCAATGCTTTATGCATGATTAATTTTTCTTGTTTAATAATAATACAAGAACCAGAACAGCTAGAAAACCCAAATTTAGCCTGTCGTTGACTTTTGTGATATACATTAATTCTTTGTATTTTAAACCTTATTGGATTGTATTATATTTTAACCTTTGTATTTATATTTTTTGGGTACCAAAAATATTGGATTGTGCCCCGCCTCAGGATATGATGAATTGACACATCTGAACATGTCAAATGTAAGAGATGTGTTTACAGATGAATAACACAAGATAACTCGAGCGGGCTAAACCGACATGCATTTAGTTTCCGTGCATTCATTAAGAATCATATTGTTTCATGTGCTAAAATTTCTTAAACTAAGAAATTTACTTTCTCAGAAATACATAGCTAATCATATTTTAATGATTTTCTTATCATGCAGCTGAATGATCCCCAAAGCTACAAAACTAGCTGTCATGTTGGTAGTATACAGCTACATGGGAACATCCTTCAAAATGTTGTGTCTCTCAAAGGTATAAAAAAGTCGTAACACTTAATCAAAATGACCCTATATTTTAAATCCAATCATAAGCAGCTGGTGTTAAAAGACCCAGTATGTTTAGTTGTCGTATACAAGCCTGTCTCATAGGTATTGCCAGAATCTCAGAAGGGAGCGGGGGTCGGGGGTTCAAGGATCAAATGGGGCTACAATGCTGGATACTGTATAGTCGATATGGACACCAATAAGCAAAATATTCTTTGTGCAAATGATAAGGAAAACTTGAACAACGTATTCAATCGATAATAAAAGGAAAAAGCAGCGTGAAACTGTTTCGAGGATATGCTGGGTCCCCTTTGTTAGTGCTATAGAACCAACAAGTCAAAAAGACGAAATGGACACAAACAGAGGTGTGCATATATATCCAAGTCATGGATTGAATAATGCTTAAAATTAATGATAAAAATTACATCAATGCAAAGCTGAAATATTTTATTTTTGTATTTATATTTTTTTTATAAAGCTTACAACCATATTACTGAAAATTCTTACTTCAAAATTGTCTCTATCTCATGTAAACTTATTATAATGGGCGAATAGTAAGGATCTTAGAGTGTTGTTGTTGAGACCCAGACCGTCTGACCTACCAGAAAAGAGTAAGGCAACTGTTTGGGCAGCCGGGAAGAGCCACCCAATTTAGACCGGAACCCAGTGGGGGAGGCATCAACAGGGACCCTACCCTCCTTCCTCTACCACTAACCTCTCGGAAGGACTTACGGACCCACATTTTTAATGGATCTTAAAGTGTGTGCGTGTGTGTTGGGGGGTTGACAATTAAATGGAGGATACAATGCTGAAAATAATCTTTCGGTTACATTCTAATAAATTAACCTAAAAGAGCATCCATTTATATCTATCATCTAACTGCAGTAATATAAATGTCATAAACAGAGAATCAGTATTATGTAAACCGGTGGTGTCAACTTTTTATGCTTGTGACCTACAACGTTGAAGCACAACTATACTGACCTAATGCGTTTATGAATCGCATTTCATGACCAATAAAATATAGCTTACGACCCTACAAGAACATATTATACTTTTATAATTCAAGGATAGACCAAATTCAGAAGTGTAACTCATATTTGATCGTCTACACCCCCCCCCCCCCCACTATTTTTGGGATTCCAACTATGCCTATGAAAGGAGGTCTGCATATGAAAAAAACACATTGCAGTAAGAATTCAGGAATCTGGTCGTAAGTTTCATAAAAGACAACAGGTTCCTTTTAAATACAAAATAAAACTTTGTCATCTTTGCCCTGATGCACGTTTAAGCATTAATATTTGGCGTTATTCAATCCACGACTTGGGCATTTATACCACTCTGTTTCTTCTCTTTGTGTCATATTTTGTTCTTTTGATTTCAGGTTTGTTGGTTCTTTAGCACTGACGAAGGAGATTTCGCGTATTCTCGAAACAGTTGTTAGACACAATTTTATTTATTTTTGGCTTGAATATCTTAGCCTTGTTTTCCCAATCATTTGCGCAATGTGTTTTCGTTTTCGTATTTGTATAAGGAAGAACTGAGAATAAAAATTCAAAAAGTTAAAATTTATAAAAGAAAAGCAATTTTTTTTTAAGTTAAAAATAAAATATTAAAAATATTTCCCAATTTGCTATTAAAACTATTTCATTACCAAACGTTTATATTTGAAAGGCAGAATTCCCTATACTCCTTTGTACGGAACTCACACATTATTGAAAAATTAACTTGTACTGAACGCGCTCGTTGTAAAATTTTACTTCATATGTACATAAATCGCAAGAAATGGAAAAAATTTCAGTTGCACGAAAGTCGCACGTACGGAAGTAAAATTTACCCTTTAGTTCATTGCTTTTTCAAAGAGAAGATCTCTTTAAAAAATCAGTGTAGATTACGAGGGGAGCAACGGTAATCTCAAGGGAAGAGTCTCTCAAAGAGACAGGTGTATAGCATAATACTATCCCAAACATCTTGAACCCAATTCCTTCGAGAGTAGCTCTTTGCCCATTTCAGATTCTATTACTTTACGGACTTTGGTTGAAGTTCACCCTCTAGGTATACCCTTTGAGGAGTAATACAGCACAATAGATCAAAAGTAGCGCCCTTTTTTCCGCTGGCTGTCGGTCAAAGAAAAAAGAGGGGACTCCTTGGTACAGGAAAGAAAATACCTCCAGAAAAAGGATTTTTATATTTTAAACTCGTCATATATGATAATCTTGATTCATCTAATATACTTTAGAATGCGTTTTAAATCAGGCGTTTCTTCTTTCAAATAAATAAAAAAATAAATAAAACAAAAGAATAAAAAATGATGTGTTTAGCATATGACTTTCTCTACAGATTAACAAATCTCGATTTTGTTGGAAAAATAACACAATCTAATTCCTGTTTACTATTAGAGCTCCCTAAAATTAATAGACTTATTGCAGTTACCAGTTAAAAAATATGCATAAGGGATCTCGTGTAAATTGCTTTAATATTTCGTTAGATATAGTGCTCTCGGTGGAAAAGCAAAATATCTAATATCTCGAGAACGGCTCAGGATAACTACTGAAAAATAATGTCCAATACTTATTGGTTAACTGTATTTAAAAATCATTTTGTCATAAGATAATAGTTAAAATATTAATTGTTTTAGATTTTTAATCCATTTTGGATCAAAAACGTGTAATTTCCGAAGAACAGCTCAAATTTTCGGTCTAGAAGTTGTGTTATGGGCTTTTAAATACAGAATTATATGTAAAATGGTAATTTTTCCTAAAATATAAAAATATAATTATTTTTAAATATCTGTTGAAACTTGTAAATCCGTTAATTTCTTTGATCCTATAAATTTTTGATGTTGTATTTTTCAATTTTTTTCATTACCTTAAATATAATGGTCCTATTTTTAGGGGGGGGGGGGGGTATGTTGAATTTATTTCTTGTTTTCAGCCAGTAAATTGCCTTTGACAGGTTCTAACGTTATTATTATTATATTATTACATTAGGTATTTCATTTTATTGATTCTCTAGTATGTTCATGTTTAATTACATAAGTATAAAGACCATTTCTTTAAAGCTATTTTACGAAGAAGACCTTATAATTTTAATTAAACTTTTAACAATTTTTTATGTGAGTTATATATTATGTGTTTTAATATTTTGAAATCTGAAAATACCGGAATCCCAGTTTTGAAAATTACAAATGTCGAGATACAGGATTTTAATTTTGTTCCGGAATTAATTGTCCAACACATTTATTATTAGTATACGTTTCATTTATGGGCACATGGACATGTTATTTATTAATAATAAAGCCAACTAGTAATTTTAATTCTTCCAAAGATGTAACAAAGGGAATTTTATGCTAATTTATTCCTTCGTAACATCAAGATAAATTTCCTGCTTATTTAGAAAGCAGTAACTTGTTGTGAGAATTGCGAGTAGTGTCATCGTGAAAATATAAATAAATAAAAAGTCCACCTCTAATCGTAAGGTAATGTTTCTTCAGTCTCTATTTTACATTAGCATTCAAATATCCGACAACCTTAATATTTGTTTTTGATTTATTATTTTATAAAAACATTCATTGCATTTTGTACACAAGTACTTCAGGAGCCAAAAGTTGCATGAGAATTAATATCAATAAGTTGTACATATGAATTCATTGAAAATATCAATTTTAAAATAAATTATATTTTAGAGCAGATTAGAGATTTATTGATGGCAAAATATGCCATTATGTATTAAAATTATCATGTCAAGCGAAAACAAAAGTGCAATGTTGATTTAGGGCAATATAACTTTTTTGAATATTATGGAATTATATATACAGGGAAGCTAGGATTTTCCCAGACTCCCTGAGGGTGTTAGTATCATCCCAGATTTCTTTGGACACCCCGAATTACAATTTTCATCTATGCATTTTTTACTAAACCCTTCAAAAGTGGGTATATCAAAGTACTATAAGTCTCCTAGAAATGCGATAAAAATCAAATTAAAAAATATTACAATTTTTTTATGTAGAATCACATTCATTCATTTCTTGTACAAAAGTGAAAATAGTCCGATTTTAGAAGTGGTCATTTAAATAGGGCTAGTTTAGGGAACTTCTGTTCGGTACAAGGTATTTGAATTTTAAAGGAGTGCCTTATCTGGGTTTTAAATTGCGGACTTTAATCCCATGTCTAATAAAAGGAAAAAATCGAAAGAAAGGAATGCTACGAAAAGAAAGTTTGAAAAGCATAAAGTTTGCTCGGAAGTTTTAAAAACTTCCGAGTCTTAAGATAGAGTTTTAAAAATTTGATAAATTTAAAATTTAAAAATATAATGTGCTTCTGTGCTTAGTTCCCATCCTATCTCTGCTGAAATATACAAGGCCGATACCGGAATATTTCACTCTCAAGTCCGAACAACCTCAAAAATCACTGTAAGCAAATACAATAAATTTGTCAACCCCTACCTTTGTGTAGATTATCTTTGAATACTACCGATCATACGCTGGTTTGTAAAAAAATTGTATAACTAATTGTTGGTACATATAGCTGAAACTGCTGCTATAGCTCAAACAACTATTTATTGCATAAAATAACACATAAAATGAAATTTATCTAAATATATAAATTCAATTTGAAGTTAAAAATTATTATAATTGTTTTGCAATTTGGTAGCTTAGCGCATTTTAAAATGACACCAAGTTGCAAAAAATATATCGGAGTCCGTTTATTGTATATAAGTTTGATTTTATTCATTTAGTCATGAACAGTAATATATAAAACAAACATTTAATTATTATATTTAATGATATTATTTAGTCTTTAATTTTAGATTTTATGGATATTTGCGGAGCACTTAAAAGAAATGGCCGGCTCTATTTCTAGTGCACGACCGTTTAGTGTAAACACATCCAAGAGATTGTGGAAGGATCATAAGATGTTGATAAGCCGATGGAGGAAGCAGAGCTAAATACGTAAATTTATGCTTAGGAATGTTTGAGAAAGTAATGGGGATGATACTCCCCCCCCCCTCCCATAAAAATAAAAAACTGGTCTCTATGAAAAATTTTATTAATCATAAAAAATATCTTGATCAATTGGCCATTCAATAGATCAAATTTGCATTAGGCGATATTTTCTTGTGTTGCATCGTTTCAGATTCTATTCGTGTCACTTAATATGTATTTGCTTCTAGTAATACTTTGCCTGTACTGAGAATACTGGTGTTTAAGTTGGATAATCAAATGCTTTGTTTGTTGCGAACTCCGCTTTCGCTGATATTGGTGATTCTAAAATCTCACATTCTTCCAAAGTAGTGTAATTTTTGAAGACTTTGATCGAAAGTGAAGTAATTTATTAAAATAAAAATTGTTTCAAATCGCCGCTGAAAAGAAACTGATGTTATATATCACCGTTAATATTAGCATTGAACAAATTAAAGATGTCAACCTATTCCGATGGCAAAAAACAGCCTTCATTCCTCAAATCAAAGACTGAGAAGTCATATCAGCAAAATAATTGCAAAATGAAAATTAGAAAAAATGAAAAGAAACTAAGAGTAATGTAAATAAACAGAAGAAGGATTAACTTGCTCATGACCAAGACTACAAATTTAAATACACCATGATGGAATAAATATATAATAATCTGTTTCGAAAAATACATCATGAGTACCATCATCAACTAATTTTAAAACTATATAGACACAAACCATTGTAAAAATACCTATGAATAATTGACTAGAAAATTGGATAGTATGGAATAAAAAGAATATGAAAGAAACAAACGACTTCAAAATGCTGAAGTATTTTATATGCCGGTGTCAAAAAATAGATAAAGAAAGAAAGAAATTCAAATTTAAAAATGTACCCCTGCTTGAAACTTGTCATTTGAAATTCAAACTAAGTGATCAATGGGGCAACCCACATATTTGCAAAACAATACTATAGACTATACCATTCCGCTGAAAGTGATAGAAGATAGTACAAGACAAGACTCTTTTCTTTTACTCAAAATAAATAATGTGGTATACATTGTATAATTTATCAAAACATTTGAAAATAATTGTAATCTGGGTATCTGTTTCCATTGCTCAAGCAAAAAAAAAATAATAAAATAAAGTAAAATACATGACTTTATGAAGGGTTGAAACTAAGGCATCTAGGGTCTCCTCTTCAAACATACAGCTCATATATATATATATGAAATAGTATACTTTATTTCATATATTGTTCATTTTATAAGCATATTTGCACAAATAATATTTTTAGCACTTGCTTTTATCAATCAAATGAAAATAAGACATAGATTTTTGAAAGTAAATGCAGTTGAGGTACTCGACATTTTGAGCCCCTCCTTCAACTCACAGATTGTACAAAATACAATATAATACACTTTATATAAATTTTATTAGAATATTTACAAAAATCTTGCAAATAGTTCTAACAACAGTCTGAAGGACTTTTTAGTAGCTTAGAATCCGAGACAGAAGTTAAATTGACTCCGATTTTGATTGAATACGGAAATGGATTTTATTTTCAGAAAAATGGAAATAGAAGAGTGAACGATTTTACATATTTTCGACTTTTTGTCGTAATTCATTATATTGAGGTACAAGTCTTCGATTTTTACTCTGCTTCTGTCGAGTTTATTCTATCTACTATTCAATTTTATTTCTTCTACCTCAATGAATTCATCTTATGAGAAAATAGTGATATAGAAACAAGAAAGATTAATCTTGCATAAAGCATTGATTATGAAACACTTTCCAACGGAAATGCAATGTTATGTAAACATCTCTAAAATGCAATACATTCAGTGGTGATATTTTTTAAATTTTCATAGTACAATAATTTGTTTACTTGGAAACTTAAAACTTCATCAAAAAAGACAATGCTATAAAATCGCTTGCTTCTCTATCTAAGTAAAATCAATGAATATTCCATTCATATCACTTAAATTCTAGACTTCAAAGCTAAATAATTTTGCTTTGAAAAATTCAGCAATTCTTATACAACTCATCTTACAATCGAGTTTGCACTTTGCATACATTAAAATTAGGCTTTGTTGTAGAAATAATCAATGTTTCATGATCATTTAAAATCAAAAATATTGTAATTGTAAAGACACAGAATTTAGAAACACAGATAATATGCAAAAATAAAGCGGTTTTAGGACGGATGCAACACTAAATATAAATACAAGAAAGATCAATCATGCATAAAGCATTGACTATGTGTAATGATTTCCAACTGTAATTTTATTTAAACATCTCTAAAATACATTACATTCAGAGACGACATTTATAACACTTCACAACATAGCTGAAAAATGTTTATGACTTTGTTCATTCTGACTATCAGTCTGCCAGTTCGCAAGATAACTTTCGTAAATATGACTTTGTCAAAATGAAATTTTAGTATGTTGTTCAGGTGGTCTGTAGGACCTATGGGAATGTAAATGAATAATATCACCCGATTAGTTTTGGATTGAACTCGGATTAATAAAATGAAATACATTGAACTCTATGGAACCTAATTTTCAAATATTTAAGTGAATTTAAAATTCAGAAATTGCTTCGAAAGTTTTAGGAAATAATTAAATTATCCCATAAATATATAAAAAAAATAAGCAAAATATATTAGGTAGTTTTTAAAATAAAAATTAAAATAATAATTACACCCATATTATAGGCCTGACCGCCCACTTTTGATGCTCTATGTCTTCGGATGAGTCGGACGGCCTGGGTTTTCGACCCATATTATAAGAAAAGACCACGGGACATACTTCAAAATAAAATATGGCATCCATCTTGTGTCAAAATCGTGACTTTTAAAAGTATTTTTAATGTATATTTAGTGTTGCATTCGTCCTAAAACTGCTGTTTTTTGCGTTTTTCTGTGCATCTATATTCTGCACCAACGCAATTATAATATTTTTCTAGCTTAAATGATCATCAAATTTTGATTATTTCTACACCGCAGCCTAATTTTAACGTATGCAGAATATAAACGCATCAAACTGTAAGATGAGTTGTATACGAATTGCTGAATCTTTTTAACGCTGGCTTTTTAGCTCTGGAGACTGGAATAAAGATGATGAAAAATGAATAAAACTGAATAAATCTGATGAATGAAATAATCATTGATTTTACATAAAGAAGCAGTCGATTTTTTATCATTGCTTTTTTTTTTATAAATTTCGAGCATATGTTTTAAGCATAGTAGAGTTAGAAAGTACTTTTGCCTCCATGGTTTTATTTTTTAAGTCAAAAATATATTATAGTAGTGTGATGAATAAAAGGAATGGAATAAAAGAATTTGAATGAAATATTTACTACATTTACATAGAGAACCAAGGCGATTTATATTTCGAAGACGTTATTTGAATAAAGTTATTTTTTTATGAAGTTTTAAGTTTTTAAATATTATAAATTATTGTAGTATTGTGATAATTTAAAAAATATTACCGCTGAATTATAGCATTTTATAGATGTTTAAATAAAATTGCATTGTAGTTGGAATGTGTTTCATAATCAATGCTTTATGTATGATTGATCTTACTTGTTTTAATCATCACAGAACTACAATCATTTATATCACTTGAAAAATTAAACCATGGAGGTAAAAGTATTTTCTAACTCCATGCTTAAAACTTCTTTCAAACTTTATTAAATCATTGAAATATAAGTCGTATGACATCATCGAAACATAAGTCGTCTGACCTTCTATGTAAAAGCAGCGAATATTTCACTCAAACACTTTTATTCCAGACTCAAGAGTTAAATAATTTTGCTTGAAAAAAATCAGCAATTCTTATACAAATCATCTTACTTGTTTACATTTTACATTTATTAAAGTTAGGCCTTGTTGTAAAAATAATCAAAGTTTGATGATCATTTAAGCTAATAAATGTTGTAATTGCGTTGGCGCATAATACAGATGCACAGAAAAAACGCAAAAAAAAAAAAAAAAAAGCGGTTTTAGGACTGATACAACACTAAATATAAATTAAGAACTTTAAAAATCACGATTTTGACACAAGATGGATGCCATATTTTATTTTGAAGTGGGTCACGTTATCTCTTCATATAATATGGGTGTAATTAATATTTTAATTTTTATTTAAAAAACTACCAAACATATTCTGTTGGAAATTTTTTTTTATATATCTTATGGAATAATTTGAATATTTTCTAAAATTTTCGAAGCAATTTGTGAATTTTAACTTCGCTTAAAAAATGTTTGAAAAATTAGGTCCCACAGGGTTCAATGTATTTCATTTCTTCAATCCGGGTTCAATCCAAAACTAATTAGGTGATATTATTCATTTACATTCCCATGTGTTCCACAGACTGTCTCAACAACATACTAAAATTTCATTTTGATAAAGTCCTTTTTACGACAGTTATTGTGTAAACGGACAGACAGAATGAACAAAGTCATAAGCACTGTTCAACTATTTTGTAAAGTATTAATAAAAATAATTTCGTATTTGAATGTTGGATACTATTTTATATCTACTTATAGTGTGATTGTAAAACAAACTTGCGCAATAGAATTTTGCACTATACACGTAGACCAACATTAGTAGATGGTAGTTTCATTTTATGAAGGATGCATGGCATAAAACTTTCTGGTGTCCACAGAGCGAGCAAACAGGTTTCGGATTCCTTTGAAGCCTAGTATTATCAGCAGTATTGTTCACGCCGACATCTTCTACTAAGGGGACTGTGGCCTGAAGGCATGCTCTACCTTGTGGCAGAGTTACAGAAGTAATGGGTTAGTTAGCACCTGTGGGTCTTAGCGCCTTCTCCCTTGAAACCGGAAATGTTTGTTACAGACGTCACGACATTGCATGATGAGAATTGGCATTCCTAGGATTTAATGGAAAGTTTACAATTTCAAACTAAAAATAAACTCATGTAGAACATAGAAAATGAAAATCAAACATTTGTAACTAGAGCTCCAATTGAAATTTATTGTTATGGCAATGTCACTTGCGTTTTCTTGACACGAAACGATATTTTTAATTGTTTCTTTTGAAACATTTTTAAATTTTTTTTCAATCTGGTTGTTACAATTAAAAAATATCTAGAAAGTGGATATATATTGATGTACGTAAAGAAGAAAATATATTTCAAATTTTGTATTCAAGTTATTCTTCTAAAATATAACGTAGAAATACAACATTAAAAGTAATTTTTTGTTTAATTAGCTACAGCTTAATCACGCTGATAAATGTACGTTTATCTGTGTTATACAACTTATACATTTAGTATAAATTCGGGAATAAAAATTATATTGAAAACAAAATATTGCTATAAAATCTGAAAGTCCTAAAAAGTTGAGTTCTTATTAGGAAAATTAAAAAAGCATGCTATCAGATTCCACATATAATTTATTAGTAGCAGCATTCCTTATTATCGTGTTCTTATCTCACACATTCAATAGTATTCGAGGTGGGCTCAAAAAGTTTTGAAACCTGCTTATTTGTTAATATCTCGAATTCGAATAATTTCGAGGGTAGAAATTCCTTTTATACAATTAGTACGAGAAAGTAAGAATATGTCATTTAAAAGGAAAATTATTTTAAATAGAAGATTCGTTCCGTTTTTTAAATATAAAGGATCTGGAGTTTAAGTATCCACTGGACTTTTTCATATATTCGTTATACCTCATTGGTTAAGTCTACTTCTGTCACAATCGTCATCAGAATATAAAAAATATATATTTTATTTTCACATACTATTGTATAGAATAGGTATTGTTTTCTTGAGAAATTTCGAATTCAAAATTTTGATGGAAGATATCCTGACGGAAGACAGTTATTGAATTTCATAATTTGATTAGATAATTTTTGAGAATAAATAATATATTAATACTAATCAAATTGTTTCTGGACAAAATATAATTTTGAAAAATATATAAAAGAAAAGAGGACAAAATAAAATATTCTTTATATAAAAATCTAGAAAAATTGAATGCTTTAATGACATATATTAAAATAGATTTTATTAATTTTATGCTATTCTGTAAAAGAAACCGAAAATATACAATTGCTTAAAAAATACGATAACCCATGTGGATGAAGCAGAGGCTATGGTATTTAAATGACAGGTGTTATAATGACGTGGAATAAAAATAGAATACAGTGTCTGATTACATACGCAAGTATATAATTTTATCTGTTGCTATATTAGCTTCAAATATTCAGTGGGACGGTCTGTTTGGACGTCAGGGAAAATGCCACCCAATTAAAACCATAACCCAGTGGGAGCGACATCCACAGGGACAGTGTCCTCCTTCCTCTAACGTCAACTTCTCGGAAGAACTTTCAAACCCACATATTAAACGTGCCCGTATTCAGCGTGAACAGAGGGTCGTCAGTTTAGGCAGAGCTAGAAATCGAATTCGGGTCCTCCGAGTCCAATCCCCGTGCCTTAACCACTGGACTATCCCACCCCAAAGTTTATCCATCTGTCCTTCAGACCGTATGCAATAGAGCAAAATCCACCGGGTTCATGAATAATAATTTAGTATATACAGCATTTGGCGAAAATGTTATCGTGCCCAAATAACATCTTTAAATAAGTTATTTTTTTAAAAACATTTTATATAAAAGACACTTCTCATTGCAGATACTATCTTCCATGGACAGGTTTCGCTCTTATTCTGCGCTTGTCAGCAGGGAATAGCAGAAATCTGTAATGATAGTAAGAAACATGTTACAATTTTTTGCGAGCTTCTATGGAAACTGACAATTTCAGTCCTTCCACGCGGTTGGTATAGCATTTGCTTGCAATTTAACTCAGGCCACACGGAGCTGCAAAGGCATATTTCATAAAACACAAATCCGCTTATAAGGGACGTCTCCCAAAAATATGAAAGATATCCCAGCCACAATTTTTAATCAATTTTATGCCGGTCATATAGAAGGATTTAAATTGCCATTTTCCATAAAAGCTTGTAAAAATTGCGGATTTTAGCAAGTTTTGTACTACCTTTGCAGCTGACGAGCTGTATCTTCCATGCTAACGAGCGCATAATAAACACGAAACCGGTCCATGGATGTTGATATCTGCAATGGGAGAGCCATTCTTATTTTGGGGGGCGTCCTTTATAAGTGGGTTTTGTGTATAATGCACTTTTATATGTTTAATAATTTTTTCTCAATTTTGCATTCATCGGTTATGTGTTAGGGCATGTGTTACAGAATGTATAATTTCTTATGTTTCTTCTCTTCCAACTACGAACGCATCTTTTATTTATGTAATTTTAGTTCACTTTTCAACTAGTTTCGAATGAAAGAAGTTGCAGCACATGTAGCGTATATATATAAATATTACACAGTTATCAGTTTTAAATAGTGTCCTCAGTAAAAATGTGTATTCACGATCCTTAGTTAATAGATATACGTACCCTTGTTTTTAGATATTAGATATACGTACGTTTACTCTCGGTAAGAACTTATATATCTAATGCCAGGCATTGCCCTCATTCTAACGGTGTATACACATGGGCCTCATTCTAACGGTGTATATGCATCGTCCGCATTCTAACGGTGTATATGCATCATTCGCATTCTAACGGTGTATATGCATTGTCCGCATTCTGACGGTGTATATGCATTGTCCGCATTCTGACTGTGTATATGCATGGTCCGCATTCTAACGGTGTATAAACATGGTCCTCGTTTACCTTGCAAAAATACATACTTGAAATAAAACTATTTTTAAAATGTTCTTGCCACATATGTCATTAACTTCCTTCCAGGATGCCTAAAATGTGAAAATTATATCAGAAAAATCATTGCTTCTAGAGGTCCTCAGTTTGGTGGGTTCCCCGCAGCGTCCTCGTTTTCCACCAAAAACCAACCTGTGTGTGTGAAAGTATGTGTGTGTGTGTGTGTGTGTCAGTGAGTCTGTGGAGACGATAATTGACGAACGAATGGACAGATTCGAACGAAATTTGGTACAAAAGTCACAATCCGTAAACACTGGAAGCCTATTGTTTTTATACGCGATCGAATGTTCAGAACCCCCCCTAAATTTTCGAGTTAAATTTTGAAAAAATCGTCAAAAAATCAAAACCGCTAATAAAGTTACGCAAATAGACATTTCTTATGTAATTTTTCATTAGAAAACGATTGAAATAAATTTTAGAACGCTAACATGAACCGTTCTCGAGATATTGCACATTTTTCAAAAAAAATTATCAAGAAATTATATAAAATAAAAAAAATATTTCCTATTGAAAGACATGTTCACTTTTCATATGTAATACCATGCGATAAATTGGGTGACATCATTCTCATGGATCTAGCTCATTCCATTCATGAAAAAAGATACATTGAGTAATACTTTTGTATTTGAACGCCAATAGTCATTTATCTGCTGTAAGAAAAACTTATTTCTCCGTCCATAACGCTTGGCGAGATTTTGGCGACAAATTTGGCGGAATATCGACAACTTGGCGACATGTTTAATTGTTGCCAAATTAACAAAAATCTCGCCAAATTGATAAAAATGACGCTAAATCAATGAAAATGATGACTCATTGAAGAAACTTCAATATCTTGGAAAGAATATAAGAATAACATTTTTTTAAACTGTAAAAGTAGTAAATTCATTGCATTATATAAGGAAAGTCATGTGTTGCCCACATCAGATTTTTTTATAGACATTTCCTACGCTCCCTTGATTCCCAAATTATACAGAAACTGTAATATTAAAAACATAAAGAGAACAGAGGTTCATGGTTACACACATTCAAAAATAAATGACAACAACAAAAGATATGATTTCCAACAGCTGGTTACGACAGACATTAAATTATTTCGAAATTATACAGACTATATGAATTAATTTATTATATAAACTGTCCCACAGTTATATAGAAACAAACAAAAAAAATCTGATGTGGGCAACACATGACTTTCCTTATATAATGTAATGAATTTACTGCTTTTACAGTAAAAAAATAGGTTTTTCTTATAGTAGATACTAATATTCTTTCCAAGATATTGAATTTTCGACAATTAGTGGTCATTTTCATTGATTTAGCGTCATTTTTATCCATTTGGCAAGATTTTCGTTAATTTGGCAACATTTCAAAAAGTTGCCAAGTTGGCGACATTCCGCCAAATTCGTCGCCAAAATCTCGCCAAGCGTTATGCAATATGAAATAAGTTATTCTTACAGCCGATAAATGACTATTGGCGTCCAAATACAAAAGTGTTACTCAGAGTATCTTTTTTCATGAATGGAACGAGCTAGATCCACGAGAATGATGTCTCCCAATTTATCGCATGGTATTACATATGAAAAGTGAACATGTTTATCAATAGAAATTTTTTTTTTATTTTATATGACTTTTTGATATTTTTTTTGAAAAATGTACAATATCTCAAAAACGGCTCGTGTTAGCGTTCTAAAATTTATGTCAATCGTTTCCTAATGAAATATTACGTAAGAAATGTCTATTTGCGTAACTTTATTAGTGGTTTTGATTTTTTGACGATTTTATCAAAATTTCATTCGAAAATTTAGGGGGTTCTGAACATTCGATTGCGTATAAAAACAATAGGCTTCCAGTGTTTACGGATTGTGATTTTTGTACCAAATTTGGTTCAAATCGGTCCATTCGTTCGTCAGTTATCGTCTCCACAGACCCACTGACACACACACACACACACACATACTTTCACACACACACACACACACACACACACACACACAGAGACATCACTTCAAAAATGTTTGATTCGTGATCAGGGACGCTTGAAACGTGCTCTCCCGTCGAAAACTCGAATTCGAATTTTCGACCCCGTCACAATACTTTCCTTATACATTATGTATATAAGGAAAGTAAAAAGTAGTAAAGACAGTTGGAAAATAATTTCAGTTTCATTTAATTTGCCTTTGCTTCTACTAGTTCAAAAACGCGATTAGGTTCCATGAATCAAATATACTGAATTCTGTAGAATCATAGGATTAATACTGTACCGGCTCTCTAGGTTTTGAAATTTTAACTGTGTAACACTGGGAAATTGCTTCTGATTGACATATACATTGCGAATAAGTTTTCCGAGATTTAGATAGCAAAGTCTGGTGCAGAGGAAGTGCTACTTTTGTTAACTCACTAAGCATTTCTTACTACGATCATTTATTTCATTCAGTTTTCTAAGTAGTTGCTTTGCCCTGGTTGGTAGCACCATCAATCATCCATCTTTTGATGATATCAGCCACAGTTGATTTTGGAAGTCCCAGAAATATCCGTAAGTTCAGTGTTGCGTGTTATATTAGTAACTTCTAATGAAGTAACTATAACACGCAACATAGCACATCTGCAATCATGCTTCCAGTCATGTAAAATATATATCTAAAATTTGTATTAAATTTATTGAAAAATGTATTTGTAATGCTACGGGAAATCTTGGACATTACACTTTTGATTGTCCACATTCTAAAAAATCTGATTTGTGCAGCAAATGAAATTCCCTACAAATTCAAATTTACTTTATTATTTTTTTTAATTCATAATGCATTAAATGGAATTTAATTGCAGAAAATAACATGCCTACTTTTCTGATATTATATCTAATTTATAGTTTTAATGCATGTTCGTTTCATTTGAAAACTTAATGCACTTTAAAGTCTTTATCTCTTTGAAATATCTCCAGACCGTTTTTTTTCTAGAGTCTTATTCATTGTGCTGTAAAAATTTGCATGAAAAATAAGTACTTCATTAATATATTTCAGCAATTTTAGTAATTCACTTCAGATTTCCACGATCTTTGAAGATCACTTCGATATAAAATGGTGGGTTATATTTTTTCGAATCGTGAAAAATCTAATCAATATAAGAATAACCCTCGAGGGACGTAACTACTCAATTTTAAGAAATGTCAGGAAATAGTTTTTCACTATAGTAAAAGTTACTTCAGTTCCTCCAAATTTAAGAGCTTAAATATCTCGAGAATGGACAATCTTAGAGCAATGGGGTTGATCATATTATTTTAGTTGTCAAAAATTAAATAGAAAACATGCATTCAATTGATACATGTTGAAGGCCCAGACCACATAACCAACCCAAATGCTTATGGTAGTTTAGTGTGTGGCCGGGTAATTGATACATGTGTAGTATTTTATTTTAGATATTGACGAATTTTGCTGGACATTTCGCAAAAAAAGGCAGATTATTTTTTTTTCGAATCGTACCAAAATCTAACCAGCAACATGGTAACCCACGAACAACTTATCTACCAATTTTTATGAAATTTGGTCTATTAGTTTTTTAGCTAGAGTAGATACATACAATTCAATTTCTGTGGGCCATTTCGCAAAAGAAGGCAGTTTCTTTTATCCCGAATCGTACTTAAATCTAATCAGAACCGGGTAACCCATAAATGACTTATCTATCAAATTTTGTAAAATTTGGTCTATTAGACTTTTAGCTAGAGTATATACATGCAATTATTGCAGGTCATTTCGGAAAAAAAAGGAAAGTCGAAACGTACCCAAATCTAATCAGCACCAGAGTAACCCACAAGTGACTTAAATATAAACTTTTATGAAATTTAATCAATTAGTATTTAAGTTAAATTGGCTCAGTTAAATTGGCACAGTTGTTGGCACAGTTAAGTTAAATTGGCACATTTAAGTTAAATTGGCACAGTTAAGTTGCACACACACACACACACACATACTGACGTCATGCTTAAAATAGTTTTTCCGTATTCTAGGGTACTCGAAACGTGAAAGACTCGAAGAAAACTCGAGTTATGATTTTCGCCACGATTCCAATAATTTCCTTATACATTACCATGTATTGAGTCGAAAGTGAAATTTTCACATTACCAGGTCAACCGCTGTAAATCAATCTATTTGGTTTTCTAATGTCTGTAAAATTAAATTATATTGAGCGTTTGAAAGAATGCATGAAAATTTACAAAAAAATGCCAGAGTAATTCAAGTAGTTTTCTGCGCATGAGTGGCACTTCTAATCAATTTTTCTAATTTTTGTAATCAGTACTGTTGACTTTCTATACTGCTTCAACTGTTTATTGTGTTTTGTCTTTTATTTCTATATTGTTCTTTTCGTTTGTTATATTTAATGATTCTTCAGAAATTTAATATTTTATTTGGCTTTTACTTTGTTCTAAATTGCTAATTATTTCCTTATTTAAGTTGAAGGTGTCTGTTCATTCACAACACTATTTTCACTTTTTCTCAATTTTATTATGACGTATCAATGATATTTTATGTATATTGTCTATGTTTATGTATGACTTTGTATTGTTATTTCTCTATTTTTCCCAGATGTCGGTTTTAACTGCTGTACAAACTTTGGCTCGGCCTGGGTAGAATAGCTAATGCACACTGTGCATGGGGATTTGATCATGCAACTTTGTTTTATTTGTATGTAAGGTGATTTACGAATACTTTGGAAATATAGTGTACATTTTAACAATTTTTTCGTTTGATATTTACCATTTTGAAGGAACGTATATTAAGATTCAGTAAAACTTCTGATATGTTACTTTGTTTTCAGTTCGTAATAGAGTTGCTACAAAGCAGAACACTTAAAATTGGATAGGTTGATTTGTGCAGTTGGGAAATTATATTTTCTAAAGCAAACTTAACAGTTTTTTATGTGTGCTGCTTTAAATTTCACAAAAGTTTATGAATAAATTTATGACTGTTTGCGGTTATTCCCACGCTAATTTCTGTTTTGTTTCAAATTACTTGCCATCGTCATTCTTGGTTTGGCGAAATTACTTTGAAAATTATTAAATGTGAAGTAGTACTGAAATTCAAAAGGCCCTTTGTAAAAGTTGTGATGAAAAATTGTCTCGAATGCAGAATTAAAAATGCAAAATGCCTATTTCCGATAAGAAAGGGTTAAATCTCTCATGATAGTTCAAGTTAAATGTACGTTTTCATTATTCGGTAGATTGGACATCGGGCGCCTCTTTACATTTTTATGCAGATAAACTTTGAGCGACTGTTGTGAAAAGAAAGTTGCTTATAGTTTTCACCACTTCTATTCATGGATGGGTATGCCTTTTATATGACATTGCCATCTAAGGAAAGTGTGATGCACCCCTGGGATTCCTGTTTTGTAATTTTCAGTTTCGATTTTTGAGGGGATTGCACAAAAACATCAGAAATCATAACTACCGAATTGTTAAGAAAAGGGTAAAGCCGCACGTGGCATCTGTCATTCGTTACTTCTATTCATTAAAATGATTTGCACAAAATGAAACATGTAATAAACGTGTATATGAAGTTACATCAAATGTGCAGTTTTTTTCCCTTCTTCATTTAGCAATTTAATGTTTTTGCAATTTAGCGTTTTTGCAATTTAACGTTTGGCGTCATTTAAAAAGCTTTCCTCTCCCCAATGGCAAAGCACGGTGGCCTGATAAACACAATAGCAAAAAAATAAAATTCAAATAACAATATCGAAACAAGGAGAAAGTCATTGACTCGAGTTCAAATTTTCCTTCTTCATTTAGAAAATTAACGTTTTTGTACTTTAACGTTTGACGTTATTTAAAAAGCTTTCTCCTACCCAATGGCAAGGCGCGGTGGCCTGATAAATACAAGAGCAAAATAAAATACAATAACAATATTAAATTACAGTCATTGACACGAATTCAAATTTTCCTTCTTCATTTAGAAAATTAACGTTTTTGTACTTTAACGTTTGACGTTATTTAAAAAGCTTTCTTCAACCCAATGGCAAGGCACGTGGCCTGATAAATGCAATAGCAAAATAAAATACAAATAATAACATCAAAATGAAGAGAAAGTCATTGACTCGAGTTCAAATTTTCCTTCTTCATTTAGAAAATTAACGTTTATGCACTTTAACGTTTGACGTTATTTAAAAGCTTTCTTCTACCCATGGTGACCTGATAAATACAATAGCAAAATAAAATACAACATTCAATCGTTCATATAAGCAGAATTACAAGCAAAATTTCTTCTTTTTTAAAATTTTTTGTATTTTCGGGCTTGCCGTATTGTTGCATTTGTATTTTGCTTGTAACTGGCCTGCTTTAAATAATCGGTGCATGTTCGTTTATTTGGATTTTAGAGATTTATTATTAATTAATAGCCTTGTACATTACCATTTTTTTTCTGCAAATTTTGCAGTGTTTCTGGTCGCTATATATGAACGATTGTGTTTACATCTTATAGTAGTTATAAAAGGCCGGTCCCAGTCCAAAGAGGGGAGGTGGCTCAGGAGGAGAGGCCCTCTTTGGGAGGAGGGTCCCTCTTTGAGAGGATCCTCTCTTGAGCCACCTCCCCTCTTTGGAGTGGACCCTCCTTGGAGGGTCTTGAGACCCCCAGGAGGGAGGATGCCTCTCTTGAGAGGATCCTCTTTGGGAGGATGCCCCCCTCCCCTCTTTTGGAAGTTTGGTGAGGTGGTGCAGCACCGGATGCCTCTTTCCTAGTATTGCGAAGTCTTTCACGGAGGCATGATGACTCATACGGAGTGAGTTTCACTCCGAGTCTTGAGAGGGAATGTCACAATCGCTGACTGCCCCTTGACCTGAGGAAGTGGTTTCAAGGGATGTCGCAATCACATAATCTGGAAATGACGTGTCGCGCCTTGGAGCTCCTTAGCACACGTCCTCCCTCTCTGCTGGTCAGCGACAGAGTGAAAGATCTTATCAGCGTGACGTAGTTAAAGCGCCCTCTGGCGAATTTTGATGAAGTGCTGCCATCTATCGGCATTTTTTTTTTCCAAAAGAAATTAATGTTTCACTGGTCAGGAGCTGGATTCGATCTTGGGTCCAGCCGATTAGAAGCCGCGCGTCTTACCGCTGTGCCAAAGCACCCGTGCTTTATAGGCAGTTAACTTCGAAGTGTACCTTATCAGTGGAAGTTAGATTATTTTTCAAAGTTCATTCGAATCGCTCGGTGAATAGCGATGCACTTTATAATGGGTGCGTTTTAAAACAGAATGCTATGGAGTGAATATAAATCTGTGTATTATAACATTATGATTTTTTTTTTTAAAAACAAATGTATACACAAACTTTAAAAACACGAATGTAATAATTAGCTAAAATTGTGTTCAGTGGACACGAAACTTGTATTCAGTGAATAGGATTCGACCATTCTGAGTGTTGTGTATCTAAAAACAAATGTATACACAAACTTTAAAAACACGAATGTAATAATTAGCTAAAATTGTGTTCAGTGGACATGAAACTTGTATTCAGTGAATAGGATTCGACCATTCTGAGTGTTGTGTATCTAAAAACAAATGTATACACAAACTTTAAAAACACGAATGTAATAATTAGCTAAAATTGTATTCAGTGGATTTTTTTTTTTTTTTTTAAATAAATCAATACGATTTTTATAATAATAATAACGAAATGATTTCGAATGTTTAAAAACAAATTGATTACGGATTTTCAATGAACACACAAATTGTGTTCCGTGGACACAAAAATGGTGTTAAGTGAATACCATCCAACCCTTTTAACACTTAAAAACATGAATGTAATACATAGCTGAAATTATGTTTTGTGAACAGGATTCGACCCTTTCAAGTGTTGTGTATCTATAATCAAATGTATACACAAACTTTAAAATAGCGCATTTAGTTAAAATGAAGTGAACAAGATTTCACCATTCTAAGTGTGTGTGTATAGCAATGTGGATGTTTTTAAAAAAATAAATCTATCTATCAATACGATTTTTATAATAACAACGAAATGATTTCGAATGTTTAAAAA
Organism: Amaurobius ferox; assembly: GCA_951213105.1. Lineage (NCBI taxonomy): Eukaryota > Metazoa > Arthropoda > Arachnida > Araneae > Amaurobiidae > Amaurobius > Amaurobius ferox. Next base: position 145,626,919 of record OX578145.1, read on the forward strand.
CAAATTGATTACGGATTTCCAATGAACACACAAATTGTGTTCAATGAATACGATTCGACCATTTTAAGTGTTGTGTATCTAAAAACAAATGTATACACAAACTTTAAAAACATGAATGTAATACATAGCTGAAATTATGTTTTGTGAACAGGATTCGACCATTCTAAGTGTGTGTGTGTGATTTTTAAAAAATAAATCTAACAGTATATAAAAATAATAATGAAAATTAGAACTCACGGAACGACGTCTTCACTACCCGCTGGTCAAACTTCAAATGAGTGATACACTCTCATTACGCTATTAAAAATTAGATATTATCTATAATGACGTCAGCAGTATGAGGTGTTGCCACCTATTTTTTCTAATAATATATTTTAATAGTTGGATACTTCAAGGGTCTGATTTGGTACACGTAATCTGAAATACATCATTTTAATGATATTACGCATTGAATATGATTCGGCCATTTTTAAAATGGTGGATGTAATTGAAATATCGAAGTTTAGAATTTAACAAACTAACGAATTTTCACCCCCAAAAATTTTAGCATTCAGTTTAAATAAAACCCAATGAATATGATATCACCATTTTAACATCGTAATTTTACTACCATTATAGAACTTAGAAGTGAGTGTACATTATTTTTTTCAGGACACCAACACATTTTAAAATCTATTGAATAGGAATAGACCATTTTGCACATACATGTACCTAGATTTCAACACCCGGTATTAAAACCTGCTAAACATGAAACGAGTAAGTATTGTGTGAGATTTTATCACACTAACTTTCAAACTTTTTAAATTTTTAAAAATGTCCGAAATAGTTGTATTTCATCGGTAGACATAAATTGTATGGAACACATTTTTATGAAAAAAATATCTGTTTCGACAGCTTTTAAAAATAGATTTCTACAGTTGTACACTACGGTTCTAGAATTTTCTAAATACGAATCGACTGTTTGAACTACCAATGGTGGTTTTACCGATGCAAATATTTACAGGACAAATATTTCAATGAAACCGAACTTAGTTGAAGCTTCTAAGTTTGAATATTTAGAATCATTTCATATAATTTTTATATTCACATTGAAAATAGTTAACAAAATTGGAACTCACGGAGCGACAACTTACTGTCCACACTCCAAATGAGTGATACACTCTTATTACATTATTAAAAATTAGATCTTATCTATAATGATGTCATTATGTTGCCGTATTGCCACCACACAATTATTCTTTCCAAATTATGCATTTTTTCTTTTTTCTTTTTAATAACTTGCTACTGTCTTATGCTATCCATTTTTTTTTTTTTTTTCATATAAGCAGATATTCCATATACCTTCTAAATGTTAAGTTATAATTTAAAAAAAAAAAAAGCATTAGAGGTGTATTTTACGTCTGAATTCGTCCAAGTGAAAATCCGACAATTGCAAATGCATGATTGCATCCTCACATTTCAATAGACACCACTAAAATGTGTGGATCTTATTTTGAAAAAGCTGCTCTCAGAAAGAATATGTATATGAATACATATTTTCCATAAATATACCCCCTCCCCCCACAATACACACAACATGCAGGCCAAAGACTCACCCAAAATACATTCCAAATCGGCTCTATAGCTTATCGCGCTTATCAGTGTAACAGATAGTGACCCAAAGTTCATGTTCGCAAAGCGAGTTAATTGCAATGTTATTGTTTTAAGCAGTTCCCATATTTAAATGAAAAATTTATCAAATTATACAATACATACAAGAGCTGGAAGATCATAGCATTTCAATATTATAGAATACTCACGAATGTTTTTTTTTTCCCCATTTAAAATTATCAAATTTTAATGCAATTTGACAAAAATTGCACAATACTTAGTGTATGACTATCAAATAAGAGCTAGGTTTTATTGTTACAACAACGTTTAAGATCATTAAACGAGTATATATATATATATATATATTTTTTTTTAAAGAAGAATAGTATATAACTTACTGTTTTTAAGGATAGGTGATTGTTAACATTGAATTTAAATGAATGAGTGACCCTCTGAGACAAGTACAGTACATTGCAATAACATTAAAAAATATGAAAGATATGCAATTAACACCTTAAAAGAAACATGTAATGAGTTTTGATATCTTAATACGAGACATTATTGACATGCACATAGAAATGTCACAATTTTGTGGCTGTAGGTGCTCCATAAGACCCCTCTGCTCTTAATAAATGATCCCATTTGAATGTACATATTTAACAACACACAGAAAATGACAGGACCACAACAAAATTTTACACCTATTACAGAATAACTCCCAACTTCGTAGATTTTTAAGAAACTACAGTCGAATTTTCACCGATTCTTAGAGATTGAAACACAGCATTGTTTATGAATCTTCATACTTTAGAGAATGGAACATAAATTAGCATTTATTTTGAATGAATTCAGAATTTTGACATTGATTATAAATTTATGATTTAAACTCTGTAAAGTGTAAATATATTTTGTCATGAAACTCACACTGTAGACATTTGATATGATTCGAATAAATCTATTTTTAATTTTTTATATTTTATTTTAAAAAGTGAGATTAGTAAACCTGTTACACTTGAATGCATAGATACATAACTCACAACAATATAACATTTCTTAAATGGAACATGCTAAAAAAAAAAAAAAATTAGCTAATGAGTATAAATAAGGAATTCAATTTGAAAGATAAAAACCATTTAATGAATCTATTATTAAGGAAATACACATTAACCATTATCATTTGTACATTTAAACAAATAAGTTAAAATAATTTCCTTATCGCACTTTCATAGTCCTCTGATTTGAATGACTCGAAAAAATTTCTATCATAGCAGTAAAAGACTTCTTCACCACGCAACAAAACTCTCTTAGCAATGTTATTAATGTCAAGATTTAGAAGTACTTGTTCAGACACTCTGTCAAACATTTGTAATGGAGTGCTGTAAAGACATTCATGGTAACTTAAATCTTCAACTTGACCAACACAGCCAACACATTTGAAAAGTTTTCTTACATGACACATGATGTTGTCATGAATACAAGAGATTAATTGTTCGAATGCAAAATTTTTGTCACAAATAAGTGATGGTAGAAAGGTTATAGTGTTCTTTATTTTTAATATTTGAGCAGGAAGCCACTCTATAAATATACTTTCTCGAAGATGTATACTAATGTTGTTAACACTATTCTGTAAACATGCTATTTGATTTTTATCTAAGGTAATATGACACTGTGTTAGACAAAATTTTGAATCATATAATTGAATTATTTTCTGCAGATGCAATTTTCCGTTGTCATTGAAACAGAACAACTCATTGCGACTGACGAAAGAGGTATCTACATATAGAATATTGAACGACCACAATTTTTGAGAAAATTCACTCCATGTAGCCGGTGACAGTGTAACACCTTCACGCGTAGGCTGTAATTCATTTCGATCGTTAGAGAGATATTTCCATATATACACTTTTAACTTCCCATGACGAAGTTTCAAATACACATACACATTAGAACCTAAATGCCAACGACGGAGTGCATCTTGCATAAAATCTGAAGAAGTAGATTCAGTCGAAACTGATTCTGCATTGGAAGATAACAGTCCACTATGTGTTAGAGCACAAGAAAGCAGATCATGAGTTGAGTTTTGAACCTCGGTGAGAACTTGTGAATTGACAACGGTAGATGTTTCTGCTGGGGTTTTGGAAGACATAAGATAGGTTTCTAACCAATCCACAGCAAATTTTTGTGAGGGTGAATTAATCACATCTGAGACAATGTCCACAGATTTTGTTTCTTCTAGGGCAGGAACAGTCAACTCCGCACTATTTACACTAGAAATTATTTGCTCGAGTGATGGCATACTTTGAATTTTAGACATTCTTTTTAGATAGTAACATCCAACTACGACATTCACAGTATAAGATTTATTTTTAAAACACTAACATCTTAAAACATTATAATTTTGTCACAGCTATGAGCGAAGCAAACCTATCCACACAACCTCCAAAGTTGAAATGACTTATCAAACAACTTCATAAGTATAATCACGTAACCTAAATCGAGTGTCGTGTGCAAACAGATCACATAAGATATGAAGTGATTAGAACTTATAATTTTTAATGAATCGTACAACATTAGATTGTGGTAAATACAATTGTTATCTACATGAGAAAATTTCTATATTATTTCATTCAGCTTCGAAATCATAGAGTGAAAATATGTACCAAACTTACTTAAAGTTCCGAATTTTAAATCACATTAACATTATATACTTAGAAAAATTTTATATATATTTTTATAACTTTAGGTGATATGTATCACGCGGAATATACAAGAATAACTACCAAAAACACGAAAATAACTAACAGTATGAGGCCTTCACAAGTCGGCATCCAAACTAGAAATGAACGATAAACACACTAATTGCAACAATTAGATGAGAGCTTATCAGTTCTTATCTTATCTAAGATTCCACATAAAATGACGTCATCACTCCAAAGTTCACAAGATGACGTCATTGGTCCAAGGTTCGCAAGATAGCCATTTGGCCTTTTAAAATTAAGAAATTTTTAATTACTTCTTAATTTTAAAAGGCCAAATGGCTATCTTGCGAACCTTGGACCAATGACGTCATCTTGTGAACTTTGGAGTGATGACGTCATTTTATGTGGAATCTTAGATAAGATAAGAACTGATAAGCTCTCATCTAATTGTTGCAATTAGTGTGTTTATCGTTCATTTCTAGTTTGGATGCCGACTTGTGAAGGCCTCATACTGTTAGTTATTTTCGTGTTTTTGGTAGTTATTCTTGTATATTCCGCGTGATACATATCACCTAAAGTTATAAAAATATATATAAAATTTTTCTAAGTATATAATGTTAATGTGATTTAAAATTCGGAACTTTAAGTAAGTTTGGTACATATTTTCACTCTATGATTTCGAAGCTGAATGAAATAATATAGAAATTTTCTCATGTAGATAACAATTGTATTTACCACAATCTAATGTTGTACGATTCATTAAAAATTATAAGTTCTAATCACTTCATATCTTATGTGATCTGTTTGCACACGACACTCGATTTAGGTTACGTGATTATACTTATGAAGTTGTTTGATAAGTCATTTCAACTTTGGAGGTTGTGTGGATAGGTTTGCTTCGCTCATAGCTGTGACAAAATTATAATGTTTTAAGATGTTAGTGTTTTAAAAATAAATCTTATACTGTGAATGTCGTAGTTGGATGTTACTATCTAAAAAGAATGTCTAAAATTCAAAGTATGCCATCACTCGAGCAAATAATTTCTAGTGTAAATAGTGCGGAGTTGACTGTTCCTGCCCTAGAAGAAACAAAATCTGTGGACATTGTCTCAGATGTGATTAATTCACCCTCACAAAAATTTGCTGTGGATTGGTTAGAAACCTATCTTATGTCTTCCAAAACCCCAGCAGAAACATCTACCGTTGTCAATTCACAAGTTCTCACCGAGGTTCAAAACTCAACTCATGATCTGCTTTCTTGTGCTCTAACACATAGTGGACTGTTATCTTCCAATGCAGAATCAGTTTCGACTGAATCTACTTCTTCAGATTTTATGCAAGATGCACTCCGTCGTTGGCATTTAGGTTCTAATGTGTATGTGTATTTGAAACTTCGTCATGGGAAGTTAAAAGTGTATATATGGAAATATCTCTCTAACGATCGAAATGAATTACAGCCTACGCGTGAAGGTGTTACACTGTCACCGGCTACATGGAGTGAATTTTCTCAAAAATTGTGGTCGTTCAATATTCTATATGTAGATACCTCTTTCGTCAGTCGCAATGAGTTGTTCTGTTTCAATGACAACGGAAAATTGCATCTGCAGAAAATAATTCAATTATATGATTCAAAATTTTGTCTAACACAGTGTCATATTACCTTAGATAAAAATCAAATAGCATGTTTACAGAATAGTGTTAACAACATTAGTATACATCTTCGAGAAAGTATATTTATAGAGTGGCTTCCTGCTCAAATATTAAAAATAAAGAACACTATAACCTTTCTACCATCACTTATTTGTGACAAAAATTTTGCATTCGAACAATTAATCTCTTGTATTCATGACAACATCATGTGTCATGTAAGAAAACTTTTCAAATGTGTTGGCTGTGTTGGTCAAGTTGAAGATTTAAGTTACCATGAATGTCTTTACAGCACTCCATTACAAATGTTTGACAGAGTGTCTGAACAAGTACTTCTAAATCTTGACATTAATAACATTGCTAAGAAAGTTTTGTTGCGTGGTGAAGAAGTCTTTTACTGCTATGATAGAAATTTTTTCGAGTCATTCAAATCAGAGGACTATGAAAGTGCGATAAGGAAATTATTTTAACTTATTTGTTTAAATGTACAAGTGATAATGGTTAATGTGTATTTCATTAATAATAGATTCATTAAATGGTTTTTATCTTTCAAATTGAATTCCTTATTTATACTCATTAGCTAATTTTTTTTTTTTTTTAGCATGTTCCATTTAAGAAATGTTATATTGTTGTGAGTTATGTATCTATGCATTCAAGTGTAACAGGTTTACTAATCTCACTTTTTAAAATAAAATATAAAAAATTAAAAATAGATTTATTCGAATCATATCAAATGTCTACAGTGTGAGTTTCATGACAAAATATATTTACACTTTACAGAGTTTAAATCATAAATTTATAATCAATGTCAAAATTCTGAATTCATTCAAAATAAATGCTAATTTATGTTCCATTCTCTAAAGTATGAAGATTCATAAACAATGCTGTGTTTCAATCTCTAAGAATCGGTGAAAATTCGACTGTAGTTTCTTAAAAATCTACGAAGTTGGGAGTTATTCTGTAATAGGTGTAAAATTTTGTTGTGGTCCTGTCATTTTCTGTGTGTTGTTAAATATGTACATTCAAATGGGATCATTTATTAAGAGCAGAGGGGTCTTATGGAGCACCTACAGCCACAAAATTGTGACATTTCTATGTGCATGTCAATAATGTCTTGTATTAAGATATCAAAACTCATTACATGTTTCTTTTAAGGTGTTAATTGCATATCTTTCATATTTTTTAATGTTATTGCAATGTACTGTACTTGTCTCAGAGGGTCACTCATTCATTTAAATTCAATGTTAACAATCACCTATCCTTAAAAACAGTAAGTTATATACTATTCTTCTTTAAAAAAAAAAAATATATATATATATATACTCGTTTAATGATCTTAAACGTTGTTGTAACAATAAAACCTAGCTCTTATTTGATAGTCATACACTAAGTATTGTGCAATTTTTGTCAAATTGCATTAAAATTTGATAATTTTAAATGGGGAAAAAAAAAACATTCGTGAGTATTCTATAATATTGAAATGCTATGATCTTCCAGCTCTTGTATGTATTGTATAATTTGATAAATTTTTCATTTAAATATGGGAACTGCTTAAAACAATAACATTGCAATTAACTCGCTTTGCGAACATGAACTTTGGGTCACTATCTGTTACACTGATAAGCGCGATAAGCTATAGAGCCGATTTGGAATGTATTTTGGGTGAGTCTTTGGCCTGCATGTTGTATGTATTGTGGGGGGAGGGGGTATATTTATGGAAAATATGTATTCATATACATATTCTTTCTGAGAGCAGCTTTTTCAAAATAAGATCCACACATTTTAGTGGTGTCTATTGAAATGTGAGGATGCAATCATGCATTTGCAATTGTCGGATTTCCACTTGGACGAATTCAGACGTAAAATACACCTCTAATGCTTTTTTTTTTTAAAATTATAACTTAACATTTAGAAGGTATATGGAATATCTGCTTATATGAAAAAAAAAAATGGATAGCATAAGACAGTAGCAAGTTATTAAAAAGAAAAAAGAAAAAATGCATAATTTGGAAAGAATAATTGTGTGGTGGCAATACGGCAACATAATGACATCATTATAGATAAGATCTAATTTTTAATAATGTAATAAGAGTGTATCACTCATTTGGAGTGTGGACAGTAAGTTGTCGCTCCGTGAGTTCCAATTTTGTTAACTATTTTCAATGTGAATATAAAAATTATATGAAATGATTCTAAATATTCAAACTTAGAAGCTTCAACTAAGTTCGGTTTCATTGAAATATTTGTCCTGTAAATATTTGCATCGGTAAAACCACCATTGGTAGTTCAAACAGTCGATTCGTATTTAGAAAATTCTAGAACCGTAGTGTACAACTGTAGAAATCTATTTTTAAAAGCTGTCGAAACAGATATTTTTTTCATAAAAATGTGTTCCATACAATTTATGTCTACCGATGAAATACAACTATTTCGGACATTTTTAAAAATTTAAAAAGTTTGAAAGTTAGTGTGATAAAATCTCACACAATACTTACTCGTTTCATGTTTAGCAGGTTTTAATACCGGGTGTTGAAATCTAGGTACATGTATGTGCAAAATGGTCTATTCCTATTCAATAGATTTTAAAATGTGTTGGTGTCCTGAAAAAAATAATGTACACTCACTTCTAAGTTCTATAATGGTAGTAAAATTACGATGTTAAAATGGTGATATCATATTCATTGGGTTTTATTTAAACTGAATGCTAAAATTTTTGGGGGTGAAAATTCGTTAGTTTGTTAAATTCTAAACTTCGATATTTCAATTACATCCACCATTTTAAAAATGGCCGAATCATATTCAATGCGTAATATCATTAAAATGATGTATTTCAGATTACGTGTACCAAATCAGACCCTTGAAGTATCCAACTATTAAAATATATTATTAGAAAAAATAGGTGGCAACACCTCATACTGCTGACGTCATTATAGATAATATCTAATTTTTAATAGCGTAATGAGAGTGTATCACTCATTTGAAATTTGACCAGCGGGTAGTGAAGACGTCGTTCCGTGAGTTCTAATTTTCATTATTATTTTATATACTGTTAGATTTATTTTTTAAAAATCACACACACACACTTAGAATGGTCGAATCCTGTTCACAAAACATAATTTCAGCTATGTATTACATTCATGTTTTTAAAGTTTGTGTATACATTTGTTTTTAGATACACAACACTTAAAATGGTCGAATCGTATTCATTGAACACAATTTGTGTGTTCATTGGAAATCCGTAATCAATTTGTTTTTAAACATTCGAAATCATTTCGTTGTTATTATAAAAATCGTATTGATAGATAGATTTATTTTTTTAAAAACATCCACATTGCTATACACACACACTTAGAATGGTGAAATCTTGTTCACTTCATTTTAACTAAATGCGCTATTTTAAAGTTTGTGTATACATTTGATTATAGATACACAACACTTGAAAGGGTCGAATCCTGTTCACAAAACATAATTTCAGCTATGTATTACATTCATGTTTTTAAGTGTTAAAAGGGTTGGATGGTATTCACTTAACACCATTTTTGTGTCCACGGAACACAATTTGTGTGTTCATTGAAAATCCGTAATCAATTTGTTTTTAAACATTCGAAATCATTTCGTTATTATTATTATAAAAATCGTATTGATTTATTTAAAAAAAAAAAAAAAAATCCACTGAATACAATTTTAGCTAATTATTACATTCGTGTTTTTAAAGTTTGTGTATACATTTGTTTTTAGATACACAACACTCAGAATGGTCGAATCCTATTCACTGAATACAAGTTTCATGTCCACTGAACACAATTTTAGCTAATTATTACATTCGTGTTTTTAAAGTTTGTGTATACATTTGTTTTTAGATACACAACACTCAGAATGGTCGAATCCTATTCACTGAATACAAGTTTCGTGTCCACTGAACACAATTTTAGCTAATTATTACATTCGTGTTTTTAAAGTTTGTGTATACATTTGTTTTTTAAAAAAAAAAATCATAATGTTATAATACACAGATTTATATTCACTCCATAGCATTCTGTTTTAAAACGCACCCATTATAAAGTGCATCGCTATTCACCGAGCGATTCGAATGAACTTTGAAAAATAATCTAACTTCCACTGATAAGGTACACTTCGAAGTTAACTGCCTATAAAGCACGGGTGCTTTGGCACAGCGGTAAGACGCGCGGCTTCTAATCGGCTGGACCCAAGATCGAATCCAGCTCCTGACCAGTGAAACATTAATTTCTTTTGGAAAAAAAAAATGCCGATAGATGGCAGCACTTCATCAAAATTCGCCAGAGGGCGCTTTAACTACGTCACGCTGATAAGATCTTTCACTCTGTCGCTGACCAGCAGAGAGGGAGGACGTGTGCTAAGGAGCTCCAAGGCGCGACACGTCATTTCCAGATTATGTGATTGCGACATCCCTTGAAACCACTTCCTCAGGTCAAGGGGCAGTCAGCGATTGTGACATTCCCTCTCAAGACTCGGAGTGAAACTCACTCCGTATGAGTCATCATGCCTCCGTGAAAGACTTCGCAATTGCCCTCTTTCGCAATACTAGGAAAGAGGCATCCGGTGCTGCACCACCTCACCAAACTTCCAAAAGAGGGGAGGGGGGCATCCTCCCAAAGAGGATTCTCTCAAGAGAGGCATCCTCCCTCCTGGGGGTCTCAAGACCCTCCAAAGAGGGAAGACACTCCAAAGAGGGGAGGTGGCTCAAGAGAGGATCCTCTCAAAGAGGGACCCTCCTCCCAAAGAGGGCCTCTCCTCCTGAGCCACACTGAGCCACCTCCCCTCTTTGGACTGGGACCGGCCTTTTATAACTACTTCTTATGTTGCCACTGATGAAGGGCGTTTATACGCTTGAAAGCCCTCTGGCTTTAATAACTATTTTGTACGTCTTTTAGGAAGTTCAATAAATGACCGTCATATTTTAATTTGTGTTGTGTCCTTGTGTTTTGTTATATGTTACGATTATAAAAATTTAGTCAGTTTGTTGGTTTTTCAAATGATCGATCGCTCTCGAAATTGTGTACCATTGCATTGTTCACAGATTGTAGCAATAATTCATGAAATTTTGTTCGAATCTTTCATTTTGTTCAAAACATTCGTGCTTGCGCATCACATAGACGCATGAACAAATGTTCGATTCGACTTCAAAGATGCATGCAGTTGAGTACATACATAGCTTATACAGCGGCGCTTCCCTAAAAGTAATTTTTCTGGTCACTTCACTATGGAGGCTACACTCATGGATCTGCCCTGATAAAGTTATTGGGGGGGGGGGGGGGGTAAGGACTTGTCTGGGAACCCTAGATATACTGTTATCTGGTCAAAACTTCGAATCGGAGTGGATCGAATAAAAATAAATGGCAGAAGGAATCGAATAAAAATGAAGTGACCATGGTGGATCGAATAAAAATGATAGATAGCATCACCCTAGCAGCGAATTTAAAAAGCTAGGACATGAATTCAGCAACCAATCGAGATAGACAAAACAGTCAGTTACAAAGTTCTAAAACACTGTCTAATGAGTAAGATTCGACTATAAAGCTGCTACAGAGAGAGGGACCATTTATTTGACACAATAAGTTTATTGGTTGATTGTTTTACCTATCAAGTAGTGCTGAAAGAAACACAAACAAACCAATCACATGTACATCCTGTTAAAAATGCTCTCTGTCAGCAACAGTGCACATTTGAATTCGAGAAAGAATATTTCCGCGCATTTTAACAAGAGTTGCAAGTATCATTGTATTACAGGCCCCGATGATACGACTTTTTGACAGCTATTTATTGCCTTTTATATACGCGTTTCGTTCGTTCTTAGTGTTGATTCTTACTCGTTAAATGTTTTGCTAGGAGCAATGCACTTTTAATCCATCGGTTATGGCCACTTAAATATGAATAGATCTAATGTGTATATTCAAGTACTTTTCCTTTCAAATGTATTGGAATGTTTAAAGACTTTCGTAGGAATCCTGTACATAATAGAAAGTAGTATTGCGTAGATTTTACAATATGTATGATACTGCGTATGCTATGAAAGCAATATCGGAAAAATAGAAAAGTACTCGAAGTCAACTGAATCTAAAAAATAAGTACACTGTTAAAAATGTTTGTCAAAAAAGCTGTATATGTACCGGCAGCAGAGCAATCAGCATATACATATATACAGTAATGTTATAGTCCATACCGTAATTGATAAGCTACTGTATATATATATATATATATATATATATATATATATATATATATATATATATATATATATATATATTGGCCACGGTATATATGTATTGGTTCAAAATACATACACCGTAATAAAATTTATAATCGATACATATATCGCACGTTTAAAGTGCGATACATATACCGTACGTTTATAGTAAGGTACATATACCGTAACAGAATTTGTAACCAGTACATATACCATTCGTTTAAAGTAAGGTATATATAAATATTATCTTCATTACAATAAAGCGTGTATGCTTACGACATTCTATTATCCGCTTGCATCTTTTCTATTTACGTAACGGCTTAAAGCCAACTCTGTCTCATCTCTTAGTCTCGAGCTCCAGAACCTTTACTTACTAGAATATAGATCTCGCAATACCGACCTCAACAAGGGTCTCTGGTATTTATATCCAAAACTCCGTCTGCTCTGTGGTTTTTAAGAATCCATCCGCAGAATTTGATTTTTTTATTCGAATCCCTTTCAAGTCTTACCACTGGATCCCAGCGCGGTGACATTATTATTCAAGAGTTTCAAAAATCAAATGTTTACTCTATTTCTGTATGCAAATGATAAAGGAGCGAAAAAGCACGGCACCGACGTCTTGAATATTCTTCCGTTATTAAAGAGGGTTATTTTGAAACAAAACACTACCCGGCTCATTTGAATTCTCGGAGACAGAGTCTGGTTTAAAACGCTCTTCAATTACCATAAACATATTCATGAAATTCCTTGCTTTCTTCTAGACTTCCCCATCCTTTAATTTACGCACAGGCCCCCTATGGAAAGTTGGGCCGCGAGGGCTATACCCTCCCCCTCCCTCTGGGATGGTCGAGGGTATATATTTTTTCATTTATTTTAAGAATAACGTTTTATAATCATTGGAATGGAATTTTAAGAAACACGCTGCGATTTGGCATGTATTTATTCGTGTGTGTTTTCGACGTTAATGAAAAGATCCTTACTTTGCGTGTGTCTGCGGTATTGGATATGAAGATAAAATCGGACGGAGGGTTTATATTTCAGATGCTTGTGCCTCATATTTTGTTGGCAATGGAGTCTCGCTGCGACTTCTCAAGATGCAGAGATGTTCTGCAAAATAAGAACGTCGTTAGTATACGTAGCGTATAAGAATCGAAATGCGCTCAAAAACTACTGTGAAAAGTAATTTTAGAGGAAAACTTCGTACAACAGTAGATTTACTTTCTTATCAGTCGTTTCTAATTGTTCTGCTATCCGTTCGTTCACTTGCCATCTTGCTTTTTTCCGCTCATTTTTCATTTTCTTCTATTATTTCGTTCCTGACATTTTATTTGTAGTTTCCCGCCTCCTTAGTTTTACATCTACATTCAATCACGTGTGTCAGTTCTACATTTAGCCACGTGTACTATTCTAGCGCTGATGTCTAATTTTCATGAAAAAATAAGGTTGCACGTCTGGCCCGTACTGAAGAAGAAGATTGTTTTTTGCCTTCAAAATCAGTTTACATCCAAATATTTTACTGTATGCAATAGTTATATGAATTTTTTCTATAAAATTAATAACATACAAGGTTAAATCATGTATCAATTGGTTTCAAAGGCGAAAAGAGAATTCTTCGTCAGGATAAATAATAGAGCACCAGTACGAAGAAGGGCAAGAACGCGTCTGTCAAAAAAGAAAAGACAATCTCTATCACGTGACCCGAAATGTAAATCTTTGCCAAACGAAAATTCGGCGAAATGAAATTAAAATCTTGGGAGAAATAATTTAAGAAATAAATAACCAGGGTTTGGAAGCTACAAAGGCTACTTTATTAGCTAAATTCAATAATAGCATTTTATCATGTGACAAAGATTCTATAATGTTACCGAAATTTTTATTTTACAATTTCAGACTGTAGGGCAGGGCGAGGTAGCCCAGTGGTCAGCGCGCGGGAATTGCACTCGGTAGGTTCGGGTTAATTCCCCCCTCTGCCAAAACTGCCGCCGTGTTCACATGGATTATGATCACGTTAAACATGTGGGTCCGTAAGTCCTTCCGAGAGGTTGGTGGTAGGGGAGGGAGGGTAGGATCCCTGAGGATGCCTTCCCCACTGGGTTCCGGTCTAAATTGAGTGGCTTTTCTCGGCCATCCAAATAGTTCCCTTACATCATTATGGTAGGTCGGATTATCTGGGTCTCAACAACAACACAGCAGAACAGATCTTGAAAACGCTGGATTGAACGAGATTGGGATTTCTTTTTCGTGTTTAAAACTCACCTTATGTCTTGATTTTGCTACACTTTCTGTACTACCGAGCATTTGTTGATATTAGCAGCAACGGAGATTTTGCAGTTTAAACCGCCAAAGCAGCATCCGCATCCTTCGATTTGCATTATTTATTTAAAGCTTAAGCATCACTGCTGCTCCTCGAGAATTGCTGCTTGTTACATCATACAATAAAAACGCCTCTCTTTCAAAGCCGCAGTTACACCGTCTCCGAGCTGTGAGATTGTGACTAGTTTGAGGACTTGTACCTCTCTAATTCGCACATACAAATACGTACATACGTCGCGATCACCAGAAGGTCATCCAGACATATTGGAAAGTCAAATTTTAGATACGATTTCATACACTTCCACCACGGCCATTGGGGAATAAATACATCAGTAAAGTCCATATCGAAACTTAAAGTCCAGCATTATATCCCGGTCATCCTACTTTTCAGGTATCTCCTCTTTCCAAAGCGTATACACTCTGTATTATATTGAAAAAAAAAGTAAAATATCTTTACATTTGCATCCATTTTTTCGAGAACAGCTTATGTTTGGTTAGCCAAATCTTCAGGTACAAAAGGGCGCGAAAGAGTGCGATTTGCGAAGCTTTCCCAGAAACGCAACACTTGCCCTGAATTCAAGCAGACGATGTCAACTTTCAGAAAGAGAGAAGAAGAGCGAACCTTTTGCGAGAAGGACGAGGATAGAATTTCCGTCAAAGATGGAGAATCGATGGGGAAAATATATTTCCTTTTAAGGAATTTATACGCGGATAGATGGAAACTATAGCTTCCGATTGCAGAGGAGATGCGAAAATGGATTTAAAAGAAAAATCTTTAAAATGTACTGAGAAAGATAAGAGAATATAAAACCTCTTTGCATCAAGTTCGTGATATCAATTCGGGTTGTTTTAACGTATTTTATACTGAATTGGAAGGAATTATATTAAATGTTAGGAAATGGAAGCTTAAGTAATCGTATAGACGTGGGGTTTTTAATAAGTCTGAGGTAGCCGACATAAAACTTAACACAAATTAGAGCATTCACGTTGGTATATATGTTCTTTTTTGTTATCGATTAAAGTTCTCATACCAAATTTCATGCAATTTGCTTAATTATTTCGAAAGATACAGTGTTCCTTCTGGAAAAAGAAAATTCTCAAAGGTTTCAATAACGGTTTGTGTCAGCTAATAAACAATTGAGCACATTTATTTTTGGCCAAATGTATGTACAAGGAATGCGCTAATTTAATATTATTGAGTATATTATATTCTATGACGTAACATTTCTCGAAAGCGTTGCTTACTAGCGTTCTATAAATAATGGCATAAGCTTTTAAATATAGAATCTCGTTCAAAATACATATTTTTGTAACAGAGTTAAATATAATTATACTTTCACAACGCTTTTCTAATTAAAAAGAATTGTTTACAAATGCAAATAAAGGCGCTGCACCATATTCCGTTTACCACAAAAATTAATAAATATTTGACATTCATCAATTGGAATAACAGTACTAAATTTTATTCGATTTAAACAATTTGTTCAGAACTATAATAGTCACGAACTATTTGAGAGATACAGTAGTCATATACATACAGGCATCATTGAAAAATAGCTTATTCGATAGTATTTAGAAGTAATACTATTTAGAAAAGATCAAAAAGTATAAATTCATCAATCCGAGAATTGGATTTTTTACCCCATCACAATACTTTCTCTTTACATGTACTTAGTACTGTAAGGGAGTTAAAACGGATGGTTTAAACTCTCTCAAGTTGAGGATACGCAGCGCCAAACACTTGATAAACCAAACCAAAGAGTTCATAAACACGGTGTAATAATACAGATAAAAGAAATGAAATGCATAAAATTACAAATAATAGTTAAAAAAGAATAGTTGCTAATATCTTAAAAATTAAATATTTTTCCAACTAAATTTATTTTAATGAAAAACCTTAAATGCACCTAATCAATTTCCTGTACAGTACCAAGCATTCTTCATTAATATTTAAAGAACAAACAAAAATTTTGTTCAACCCCCCACTCTACAAAAATATCTCTCAAAACTTAATTGCTGCTGAATTTATTTTAATACTGAATCTTTTCACTTTCCAGTGTGAACAAAATTAAAACAACCGAATGAAAAGTAAAGAAAAACTCGCTAAAGCGATAAAAATACTTCTTATCCAGAATTATAAAAAAAAGGCAAAAGTGGAAGCAGCATAATAACCAGTCATTGACAAAAAATAATGGAATAAAGTAAACAAATATTCTTTCGACAGCTACATTCCGGTGATATTAATTATTTTTTTAATTCCAATTAAGAGTATTTTTTAAAGAAGAATGTATTTCCCTTTTTCCTCCCTGTCGTGGATAATAAAAACTTATAACACTTAGACGGATTACAATTTTCCGCCGCGATTGCCAGGTAGTTAAATGTCTTGTACTTTTATAGAAGCTAATGCGAAATAAAAATGGCGCTGGATTTCGAAGAGTGCACAAAAACAAAGCGAAAAGAATGTTTCTTTTTTTATTTAATTCATTTTCGCTGGAAATGTCGAATAATAATTATTCGCCATTACTAAAACGATAAAAATGGGACTGTTTTTTATAACGAAGATCATAAAATGTCAAAATATAAAAATGACTAAAAATGATCGAATGCGTACTTTCTGCTATAGAAAAGACAGCGGCGAAACTAAAAATGCATTTCCCCTAAACAAAATATGTAAAATAACCCCAAAATTTTAGTTTTTCTAGAACTAAAATTTTGGTCTGCAAAAATAAAAGCATTTAAAGAATAACTTTTATTTTGGAGTACCCAAAATCTAGTCCCCCCGTCTCTTGCCCTCCCCCCCTCCCCCCCCCCTCTCATCCTCACGAAAAATAGAAATTGTTTTGAAAAAAAACTAAAATTAATGTGTTAAAATAGATTGAGAAAATATTCAATGCTTCAGTTTTTATTAAAAAACCATTAGACCATTCCCCACTGTGAAGTGAATGTAATTGGGAAGTAAAGCCATCGTTAAACGCATGCACTTGATCTCGTCCAGTCTTCTGCCTTGTGCTTAATAGGATCTTGTGTTCTTCAAACTTATAGAAAAATGTTTTTCATATTTAATAAGTTAAGTTGCAATTATTATTTCATTTTATTTAACAATATATGACGCTTAGCTTCGAAAATAGTCATCTTAAAAGCTTAGCTCAAAAATCATCTCAGTTATGTTCTGTCCCAACTGTTGAAGACCCAGTCCGTCCAACTCATCCTAGGACTTGAGCAACCATTTGGACGGCCAGAGTCTGTCTGTTGTTTATTCTGCCCCAACTGTGTAAAATGTCAGTCTTCTAAGTAATTAGAAGGGATGGAAGGGGGGGGGGGGTGAGCTGGAGTATCTAGAAAGTCTTTTCGACCCCTTCCCCATTTTATCCGACTCTGAGGAAGAAATCGAATTAAATTTACATTTTAAAGGAATAACTTGGTTACGAAATCTAAAACAATCTCATTTTTTTTATTATTGTTGTTGTTTATTCTGCTAATGATTCTGTCCCAGGTGGCAGTACTTCAGATCCTCCGCCCAACCACGAAATTCTATCATGCGCTTTCCATCTTCCTAAACATTTATTATACAAGTTTCTCTCGAGGACCCTCTAAAGCTCTGCCACCTTCGCCTCCCCCATTACCATAGGGTTCACGGTATAGGCAAACTCTTAGATATTCTTCATCAAAACTAAACCGACATAATTCGAGTAAGGCACTAGAAATTTCTAGTCGCCTTGTCATAGCCGAATGGACAAATGACTGTATTAGTATAAATAGTTAAGCCACCTAGTATAAGTTGAATCCCCTATTGGAGCCATTTTGTCTGTCTGTGCGTGCTAAATTTTCAAACTTTTTGCCAAAAAAGAACGAAAAGTTTCGCAGAAAGTCCTTCTTGAAAGGTATTTTCTTTCTCACCAGTTCCGTTTCCAAGCAGTAAACATTTCTGTGAAAGTTGTTACGCTGCTGCAACACTTTTACTAGAGAGAAACGGACTTACCAGGAAATCTAATATGCATAAAATCGCACTTCCATTGCAGATAACAGCATACAAAGACCGGTTTCGCCCTTTTTATGCGCTCATCAGCATGGCGTGGCGGATACCTGCAATGGCAATCAGAAAACTTGCTTTTCCTTTACACAATGTTTACGCATTTTTTCGAATATCTATGCGGAGAGATAAATTCAGCCCTACACGCTAGAGTCTGGATAGCCCTGTGGTTAAAGCTGGAGGATCACACGCGGCGGTTTCATGTATGATCCTCTACGCCGCAAAAAACTAACATCGTATCTAGGAAGAGTAAGCGCATGATAAATATGCTGGTCTAGTGATGGGTTAGAGGAACGATGGTATTGCCATTATGGTTTCCACCTCCATTGAGTTTCAGTCTAAATTAATCGGCATTTTCCCGGTCGTTATACACCTTCTTATAGGTCGAACGGTCTGATTAGAATGAAAGTTTTACCACGCTGCCAGCTCCAAATTCCTCAGAAATTGAGATGGTGGTGCACGTATCTGCACTGATTGAGTTCATACTCGCAGATCTCGACTGAAGGGGGCGTTATCAAAGCTATAAAATATGATCACATTAATAATATTTCCAAAGCTATGAGAGCACCGTCCTAACTTTGGACAACGCCAAAGAAAATCGGACAACTCTTTCAAGGGGTTCTGTGAGCGTAATATGCACAATACAGAAAATTAAACACATTGTGAAAGACATAATTCTGAAGAAAAGAAACAAGCAGCTTCATAGAGTAACATTTTTATTAAGCATTTTTATTTTAGTTTTTGCATACGTTGTTCATACAGCATACAAATTTTCGGAGAAAAACTGACATGGAAATCATTACTCAATCCCGCTATCCCCTCTGTACTTCGATGCCGAATCCATATCAGCCATCATCTGAACTTTATGTATAGCCAATTCTGTGAAATAGATATGTCAGGGAAATTTTTTGGACCGGAACTGAGTTAAAACGGAAGTGAAAAGCCTTCGTGAATCCCAACCTCATCTAAAATTGAATGCTGAATTCGTATCAGTCATCATCTAATCTCTACCTAACCGATTTTGAAAACTAAATATTTTAACGAAAATTTTTGAACCAAAAGAGGAAATCTCTAATAAGTCCCTTTACATCCTCCGAAATTTAATGCTGAATTTATATCAGTCATTATTTAAACTCTATCTGTTACCAATCTTGAGAAATACGTGTTTCAAAAAAAGTTTTTCAACCAAAAATGGCAAATGAACCGGAAGTACAAATTCTCAAGAAACCCTCCATTCTCCTCTAGAATATATTGCTGAATCTAAATCAGTCATTATCTGAGCTCTATCTGGAACAAATGCTAATAAATGGACGTTTAATGGAAACATTTTTCCTAAAAACAATACTGTGATAAAATGTGTGCCACTAATAACAAATCATTTTTTGATTAAAACTATAATTCCTACAGTTGTGCATTTGATAAACAAATCCAAGCAAGGAATTCCACATTCAATTAAACATAATACACATTTAATTACATTAATCTCTCGATAAGCGCACTGCGTGAAACGAATTGATAAAAATGCACCCCCAAACAGAAATAATCCATTACTTTTACACAAAACGAATTCTATCTAAAATATTCTGAATTTACTTATAATTCATTAAACGCATCAATACATTCTAGTCACGCTATTTCATTTCTACAGCAATCAAAGATACATATGGGGAGAAAAAAATAAAAAAAAAAACCCACACCTCCTCCCTGGGTTTGATAGAACAAAGCACGGACCACCCCTCAATCGAATATGCGTGTTTTCATCAGGGTTGAAAATAATTACGTGCTATTTTATTCCATTCCCTTTGCATTTATCAGTGGTGTACCGAAGCGGTACGTCTCTGGTGTACCGCCATCTTGTCATTGCGAGAACAGTGATACACCCTCAAAATTACAGGATAGCGGCATGCATGCTTCAGAGCGTGCGGGAGTGCGTCCCTTTAATTTTTCATGATGCGTGTGTGTCAGAATTCGGTTTGGGCGCAATTTAAGGATTTAGATGATTCTGTGGTGTCGGAATTATTCAAATTCGTAAAAGTGAAAAAGAACGAATTTACTATGCAGCGAATGGATTATCATCAGGATTATCACCACCGAACGAATCGCACATCTCTCTCGTCCATAATTATAGGTTTACTAGCTGGAATACCAACTTCGCTTGGGGTTATTGTGTTGAATTACATTGTTATAAATACCTAAAATATATCCATGGCAAATTAACATTCTCCGAAGCAAAACGGCATGTATATGCAATCATTGCTATTATTTGGAAGTCCGGATCACTTGACGTTGGCGACACATTTACTGACCGTGGTTACAAATTTTGTGAAACATTGCCAACTATGCAAACTTCTCGAATTTTGTAGTTCAGTTAAGAATTTAAATTTGCGTCGATTTTTTTTTAGATCTTTTTGGATGGTTTAAAAAAGATTTTAGTGTGGCGGGGAAGAATTTTATTTATTTTTTCTTATTTGCTTCTCAAGTTCTTACTGCCTTGATATTTATTTTTCCTTTCTTGTTTTACTTCCCATTCGTCATACTACATGGCGCTACTGTATTGGGTTCTGTCGTTTAGTCATTTTCTGTTTGACCATGTGAAACAGAAAATGGGCGTTCTAGTCCAGGTTCATTGCATTGAAGAAGGAAAACCAATGGTATTCGAAACGCACGTATTCCTAATTATATTTATTTGCGCTGCATTTTACATTATGATTTAGTTTTCTATATTAATGGACAAAATGTGAGGAAAGTATTAATTGATTTTATGCGATATCGCTAATTTTGAGGCTGTAAATAACGTAAGAATAAAATAAAAGTAATAATTTGAAATTTTCTGCATTTCCTATTTATAAAATTGGATCATACGATTTGATTTTTCACCCATTTTTTCTCAAATTCTCCATTAAAATATCTACTTATTTATTTTCAGTCATTTTTAAACTTCGACATATTTTATGAGCTTCGTCATAAACCAGCACATTCCCATTTTTATCACTTTCGTAACGGCAAATAATTTTTCGCTATTCTCAAAGAAAATAAATTAAACAAAAAGATGAAAAAGAAGAAAGATATTATTGTTGCCTTTTTTGTCCACTTTTCAAAGTTGCCGCCATTTTTATTTCGCATTCATTTTTACAAAAGTAGAAGGTGGGGCCAGTTAACTACCTGACAATCGCAGCGAAAAATTCTAATCCTGCATCGTGTTATAAGTTTTTATTATCTATCGACAGAGAGGGCAAAAGGAAATAAATTCTTCTTTTAAAAAAATTACTCTTAATTGGAATTAAAAAATTAATTAATATCGCCGGAATGTAGCTGTCGAAAGAATATTTGTTTATTTTATTACGTTATTTTTTTATCAATGACTGGTTATTATGCTGCTTCCACTTTTACCTTTTTTTATATAATTCTAGATAAGAAGTATTTTTATCGTTTAGCGAGTTTTTCTTTGTTATTATTTGATTGTTTTAATTTTCTTCACACTGAAACGTGAAAAGATTCAGTAATAAAATAAATTCAGCAGCAATTAAGTTATGAGAGATATTTAGACGTATGGTGGGTACTAGAATATTTCTTTTTATTCGTTAAATATTTAATAATAATGAGTCCTCTGGAAATGGCAGACTGTACATTTATTAGGCAAGCAGATTTTTAATTAAAATAATGTTTGTCAGAAGAGTATTTGCAACTGTTCCTTTTAACTGCTATTTATAATTTTATTCATTCCATTGCTTTTATCTGTATATTATACGTTTTTCTTTGGAGATATAAGTATCAAAATTCATTTATGAAAAATCCTGATGCAAGCAAAAGATGACTTTTGCTACATACCTTATTGAATTTAATATTTCCCAAATAATGCTTACGATCAACGGCGCAATGCTTTTGGGCTTTAAATCGTAAATTGAAGTATTTTATTGGCTACGTCAATCAAAACTGTTTCAAAGTAGTTACATTAAATAAATAATTAAACTTATTTATATTTAATATTTACTAGGAAATGTGCCCGCCGTTGCGCGAGAGTTGTGTTGTAGCGCGCCCATGCAACAGTTTATTTATTTGTGTGTTTTAGTTATAAACGGACGTATTGGTAAAGCGTTCTTTGGTTTTGAAGAATTTGCTGTAAGTTCCGGTGAACTAAATCTAAAGAAAGCTATAATAATACGCCCGTTTATAACAACCACAACGACAAAAAAGATCTCCCCGAGGCACTTCATACCGGGTCCTGAAGTTGCATACTTAAAGTCGCCATGGTCGTACGTTTTTTAGTTTTCCCACTGCCGACCGTGCATACACACTGACAAATATCTAATTTTATTATGTATAGCTGTACCCATACAGAACATCTGCGCTCTAGGCGTCTGTGAAATGGTTAAAGATAGGATTCTGAAAATAACAATTTAATTGGCTCTATGATTTTTATTTCTTGTTTGGCTGCAACTTCGACCCGTAGAAATCCACAAAAATAAGGCCAAATATACGAGGGTCAAACACACCTAAAATATCTCAGTTTGCGCTGTGAAACTGAATTTTGGACTCATTTTTATCTCTCTTACAACAGTGGTTAATATGCTTTTCCGTTATCACTTGTTAAAAGGACGCGCTCCAGTAAGTGAACATTTAGCACATTTTTGGCGGTAAATTCCTGATTTGAATGCATTGAAAAAAATTTAAATAAATTAAAGACGAAATCTTTAGATTTAAAAGTCATTTAATGAACATCCCATAGACGTACATATAAATTAAATGCCAGAGAGCTTTCAGGCATCATTATACCCTTCCTCAGTGCAATGAATTGAAAATCGCACCAACGAACGTAAATACCATCCACACTGGTAGGCAAAATTTGCATATTACAAATCGGCATCATGACAGCAAACACCATAATGTATCAACGTGAAAAAATGAGTAAGAAATTTAAATTGAAAACTTTTATAAAGCAAAATTAGAAGGACAATTTGTCATCTTCTATATCAAGCATAGTATGTATTATAAGCAATTAACTTTAATTTAAAAAATCTGATGTGGGCAACACATGCCTTTCCTTATATAATGAAATGAATTTACTCCTTTTACAGTAAAAAAAATGTTATTCTTTTAGTAGATTCTTATATTCATTCCAAGATATTGAATTTTCTTCAATGAGTCGTCATTTTCATTGATTTAGCATCATTTTTATCCATTTGGCGAGATTTTTGTTAATTTGGCAACAATTAAAAATGTCGCCAAGTTGGCGACATTCCGCCAAATTCGTCGCCAAAATCTCGCCAAGCGTTATGGACGGGGAAATAAGTTATTCTTACAGCAGATAAATGACTATTGCAGTTCAAATACAAAAGTATTACTCAAAGAATCTTTTTTCATGAATGGAACGAGTTAGATCCATGAGAAAGATGTCACCCAATTTATCGCATGGTATTACAAATGGAAAGCGAACATGTTTCTCAATAGGAAATATTTTTTTTTTATTTTATATAACTTTTTGATAATTTTTTTGAAAAATGTACAATATCTCGAGAACGGTTTATGTTAGCGTTCTAAAATTTATATTAATCGTTTTATAATGAAAAATTACATAAGAAATGTCTATTTGCGTAACTTTATTAACGATTTTTTCAAAATTTCACTCAAAAATTTAGGGGGGGTTCTAAACATTCGATTGCGTATAAAAACAATAGGCTTCCAGTGTTATGGATTATGATTTTTGTACCAAATTTCGTTCGAATCGGTCCATTTGTTAGTCAATTATCGTCTCCACAGACTCACTGACACACACACACACATACTTTCACACACACACACACACTTTCACACACACACACACATACTTTCACACACACACACACACTTTCACACACACACACACATACATCACTTGAAAAATGTTTGATTCGTGATCAGGGATGCTTAAAACGTGCTCTCCCGCCGAAAACTCGAATTCGAATTTTCGACCCCGTCACAATACTTTCCTTATACATTATGTATATAAGGAAAGTAAAAAAATCAGAGGTAACATTGTAAGTACATTGAAAAGATTTTAAAATTTATTTTAGAAAAATCTAATTGAAAATTTGGAAAAAGGGTTTTGAGGTGCAACAGTCCAGGTCTAAATGCTATACTGTGTGCAGAACCTCAGACCTGTAAGAGCAATAGATATCGCTCGGCATAGCGGGCAAACAGACATATTCTTCTTTTTATTAATATAGAAGATAACGCTATTTATGAATTTTATTTATTACGTTATTCATATTGTTATTTATTACGCTATTTATACTTTTTATGATGATATTTATAATTTTATGTATTATGCCATATATATTTTTAAAATGCTACTTATGTTTTTTATTTATAACAACAGAAGGGGGAAACTATTTTTGATTGGGAAAAAGAGTATGGCTGCTATTTTTGATTTTCACTAAAATCTAATCAGCACCAGATTAACCGAAGAACCAAAACTGCAAATTTCATAAAAATAGGTCGTAGGTTTTATATATAGATTAAATACAAGCATTCATTGGACAGAAGAGCGTGCGTGGCGTTAAACATTGTTGATTTGAATTTAAGGGTGGTACACATCCAACAAAAATTTGAATTTGAATTTTCGACCCCATACATGAACTGTACATATATACTGTTAGGGGGCTCTGCCCCCTGCTTACTCCGCAACCCCCGACGCAATCCCTTTCCTGCGCAACCCCCAACCCCGCTCTGCGCAACCCCCCTTCGGGAGGCTTCGCGTCCCACTCGCTGCGCTCCCAGAGTTCACTTCATATCTATCTTTTCTAAAAATTCTACTTTCAAAAATCTATTTCCTATCCCTACCTATTTCCCGCAGTAGGCAAAAGCAGGGATTTTTCTTAACCCAGAAAATCCAAAATCTGAATTCCATGATCCTGAGCTCGATTCGCAAGATATTTCATGCCAAACTAAAGTTTAATTCGATAAACGGTTTATTTCATCATATTACCCTATTATTTCTCTATAAATGTACCAAATTTCATATTTTTGTATGCTATAGTTTTTACGGCACGAGACAGAAAAATCGCTAGACGTGCAGATACGAAAAATAAAGTTCACTTCATAAATGCATAAAAAGTAAAATATCTCAAAAACTACATTGAAATTAAACAAGACAGATCAATCATGCTTAAAGCATTGATTATGAAACACTTTCCAACTTCAATGCAATTTTATTTAAACATGTCTAAAATGCAATACATTCCTCGGTAATATTTTAAAACTTATCACAATACTACATTAATTTATTATATTTGACACCTTAAACCTTCATCGAAAAAAATGAACTTCATTCAAATGACGGCATTAAAGTATAAATTGCCTGGTTTAAACATCTCTAAAATGTGATACATTCCTCGGTAATAATTTTAGAATTATCATAATACTACGATAATTTATTATATTTGAAAACATCATCGAAAACAACTGAAATTCATTCAAATGACGTCATAAAAAAATAACACGCCTGGCTCTCTCTATAAAAGCAACATTTCATTCATAAATAATTCCCCCATTCATGTCATTCATCACAATACTATAATAATTTATTTTATTTAAAAATTAAGACCATGGAGCTACAAGTAAGTAAACTCAATGCGTAAAACTTCATCGAAAAATATCGTCCTTCTCTTTCTAAAATCAATGAATATTTCATTCATATCAGCTAAGCAGACTCCATGGACTAAATGATTTTGTGTTAAAGAATTACAGCGATTCTAATACAACTCATTCTACATATTTTGCTGTTTACATTTTACATAGGTGAAAAATAGGCTTAATAGTAGAAATAATGAAATTTGGAAGAGCATTTAAACTGAAATATATTGTCATTGCGTTGTTTCAGTATGTAGATGCACAGAATTTAGGCAAAAATAAAGTAGTTTTAGGACGGATACAACACTCAATATGAATTAAAAAGAACTTTAAAAATCACGATTTTGACACAAGATGGATGCCATATATCATTTTGAAGTGGGTCATGTGATCGTTTCATATCATGGACACGTGATCGCTTCATATAAGAGGTGTTATTATTATTTTAATTTTTATTTAAAAAACAACTGAATATATTTCGCTGAATTTTTTTTTATATATTTTATGGAACAATTTGAATATTGCCTAAAATTTTCGAAGTAATTTGTGAATTTTAAATCCGCTTAAAAAATGCTTGAAAAATTAGGTCCCATAGGGCTCAATGTATTCCATTTTTTCAACCCGGGTTCAATCCAAAACTAATTGGGTGATATTATTCATTTATATTCCCATAGGTCCTATAGACCGTCTGAATAACATACTAAAATTTCATTATGATTAAGTCATTTTTACGGCAGTTATCGTGCTAACGGACAGACAGACAGACAGACAGACAGACAGAATGAACAAAGTCATAAACACTTTTCAACTTTGTTGTAAAGTGTTAACAAAGTCATAAACACTTTTCAACTTTGTTGTAAAGTGTTAAAAAGGGACTCTATCCTGCAAAAATGCACCTATGTAGGCAACCTACCTGCAAAACTTCGTGGTCTTGCTATTGTTAGTCTATCCAAGACGCAAACTCGCAGCTCAAATATTTTGTCCTTGATTGTGACATTGAATATTTCTTAAACTACAATATATATCAAAAAACGGTTTATTTCAACGTATTCCCCAAAGCTTTTTCTACAAGGGTACCAAATTTCATATTTTTATATGCAATAGTTTTTGCGGTAGGAAGTAAAGAATCTCGAGTAACGAGAAATTTGTTAAACAGCGGCAGCTACTTTTTTTTAATATAAAGAGATATATAGAAGAGAAAGTACAAACGCTTACTATATCATTCTTATTTATTCACAATTATATTTATTCTGCACATCTTCTGTACATTTCTGTTTATTCTCTATCTATACTCTCATTTCTATTTGCCTTTTAATTCCTATTTACTCTCATTCTTATATATCCCCTTCATTCTTGTTTGCTCTCATTTTTATTTACTCTTATTCCTATTTACTTTTCACTCTTATTTATTCTTTTATTTTCTTATGTACTCTTACATTCTTATTTACTCTTTCATTCTTATTTACTATTTTATTCTTATCTTCTCATTCTTATTTACTCTCACTGTTATATGACCTTCCATTCCTGTTTACTGTTATTTTTATTTACACTTATTTATATTTATTCTTTTATTTTTATATATTTTCCACTTTTATATATACTTTCTTTCTTATCCTCTCATTCATATTTATTCATTCTTATATATTATATCATTCTTATTTACTCTCATTCTTATTTATTATTTTTTTTTCTTATGTACTCTTACATTCTTATTAACTCTTTCATTCGTATTTACTATTTTATTCTTATCTTTTCCCATTCTTATTTACTCCCACTGTTATATAATCTTCCATTCCTGTTTACTCTCATTTTTATTTACACTTATTTATATTTATTCTTTTATTTTTATATATTTTCCACTCTTATATATACTTTCTTTCTTATCCTCTCATTCATATTTATTCATTATTATATATTATATCATTCTTATTTACTCTTTTTTTTATTACAGTTTAATCTCCGTAAAAGCATGACATATTTTACCCTAACCTACACAATGTCATTTTGATCTTTTAATTTCAAACCTCGAAAAACATAAAATATTCGGAGAATTTTATTCGTAATAAACTAACCCTCTCGCCCCCAGTAAAATCTTCGATAAAGCTTCATGAAATTACACCCTGTTTATTTTTCGAATTGATACGTGGATTTCGACCTTTTATCCAGACTTCTGATAAAAAAAAAAAAAAGAAAAATTTGGAGTTATAATTTAAAATCTGACTTCGTAAAAGAAAACTGGAAAATGGAATATAAACCTTGTCATTCCAATTCCCCGGGGAAAGTGACACTATTTCTCAACCCCCCCTCCCCTTCCAAGGAAAAAGTATCCAATTGAAATTCAGTATTTCTTTCCTGCCCCCCCCCCCCCCATAACAAGAACAGATCAATTTTGAATGTCTTTGAAACGTTTTCCATTTCTTGGATGTCTTCTGTAAATAACATTTACAAAATGGGCTTACGATGTAAAACCGAAAATTTTTGTTCTACTTGCATTTAATGGGGGGAGGGGGGAAGAAATATTGATTTTCTTTCCTATTTTTATTTTCCGTGCAATGCAAAATGTATGTAAATAGAAAGTACCATATTGCGCATAAATAATTTGACTTTCATGATTTGATGGATTTACGCGTTACGAACATCCCTGAGCACAAATCAACCATTTTATTCATATGAAGGAGGGGTGGAGGAGATCATATACAAGATACATAGGAAAGTCGTCAAACACCCCCAATGTCTTTGTATGGAAAGGTCTCTATGAGTATGCGTATTACATTAACCTACAGTAAAGTGACCATATCAGATGCAATAAAATGGAAAGCAGCTCACTTAGCGGATAATGTAAAATATTAGGATAGTCTAGTCAGCAACAAAATGAGATAGACGCAAAAGTCAATGACAAGGTTGTGAGGCATTGTCTAAGGAGAACGAATCGCCCCTAAAAACGTTATAGAAGTTATTTATCTCACGCAATGGGGTTATTGGTGAATACCTGTCCAGTTCAGGAACGATGCAAGGAACAACACTTGCATAAACAGAAATTTAATGTACAGTCTATTTAAAATAATTGCCGTAAGAGCTAATGCACATTTGAATTCCAGAAAGAATAGGGTCGTGTGCAAACATTGCAGGTGTCACCGTGTACATGATTCCGATGATACATTGTTGAGAGTTATTTATTGCCTTCCGTATACGCGTTTCTTTCTTTCGTTCCTTGCGTCGATTCCGACTCAACAGACAATGCTCTACAGCTTCGTAATTGACTTTTTTCGTTCATTTCGTTTGATCGCCGGGTTCGTAATGCAAAGTTTTAACATTCTCAGGAGCACTACAAACTATTTTATTCGATCGAGAATGGCCACTTTAATAAGAGTAGACCGTTGTATACTTGTGGACCTTTTCTAACAAATTCATTAGGGTGTTCAAAGACTTTCCTTACAAAGTTATGCATTGGGTGCTTAACCTTCTGCTTACGGGTGAGACAGCATCCATTCCAAACGAAAAACCTCTCAAAAAGACAGGTATTTGACATACCCTATCCCAAACAGGTTCGATCCCCCTTTGCAGACATCGGCGTCCTTGAACGCCAATATCTGCAAAGGAGGGTCGAACTGTTTGGGATAAGGTATGTCAAATACCTGTCCTTTTGAGAAGTTCATCGTTTGGAATAAATGCTGTCCCACCCGTAAGCAAAAGGTTAAGGATGTCCCTCATAAAGTTATTTATTGAGTGCTTAAGGACTTTCGTAGGAGCCCTGTATTTTGACAGTGTTGGGTATTAAAGAATGAAACTTGGTACAATTATTGTAGTTTGTAAAACCAAGAAGTTTTTTTTTATTTTTTTTTTATTTTAATGACATTCGATCCAAAAGAAATAGCTCTATTATTTCGAGTATTTACTTCGTGAAATTTATTATAAAAACTAAGATAAAGAAAATTCATATGGATTTTCTTATATCTCTTATCTCTTCCTTCTTATAACTTCTTGTTGGAAAGCAACATTTACAGCAATCAATTGTTATTTAGCCCAGGATCTGGGTCGCTGGACTGCGGCGACACATTTGGCGAAGTATTGTTGAGTTCTGGCGAGTTTTAAAAGAATGAGATAAAATGCCAACGTCCATAATTTCACAACCAACTAGGCTTGTCTGGACATATCCATAACGGGTATATAACAGTGTTCACAAATTTAGATAACTGTACTAAATTTTGCTTGAATTGTTTAATTCGTTCTAGAGATAACGTGTTCTCAAACTCCCACATAATTATTTGGAATTATAACACCATAATCGGCTACGGGGGCGGTAGCCCGGTGGTTTGCGCGCTGGATTTGCACGCTGCCACAACTGCCGCCGTGTTCATGCGAAGTACGATCACGTTAAACATGTGGGTCCGTAATTCCTTCCGAGAGGTTGGTGGTAGGAAAGGAGGGCACGGTCCCTGTGGATGCCTCCCCCACTAGGTTCCGGTCTAAATTGGGTGGCACTTCCCGGCTGTCCAAACGGTTACCTTACACCTTTCTGGTAGGTCGGACGGTCTGGGTCTCAAAAACAACCATAATCGGCTAGCCAAATCCATTGACTCACCATTAGCTTACGAATTATTATATTATACGAATTAGTATTATATTATACGAATATATTAAATGCGAATTTTCAAACATCTAAATCATCCAATGACCTCTTCCGAAATAACCTTTTTAATAAAACTATACAAACTTCAAAGCAATATACGACACAACATAGAAATTGTCGACCGTTTCAAGGGTAATAAACAGCCTTCTTCGTCAGGACAATCAAAAAGCGCAACCGTAACTGGTCAGAGCAGGATTGGGAATGGATGTTAGAACAACAAAAGTAACTGAAAGTTTGCTAACGAGAAGAGAAGAAAAAAAAGGTAAAAACACCATGTAGGAAAGAATAAGTAGTAGGACACTATGAATGAACTGTAAAATACCAATGAAAGTGGACGTCCAACAAAGTATTCAAAGCACTTTTACAGTGAGAAAAACTATGAATGTAAGTGTTCTATTTAAAATTTTAAAAAACAAGTAACAGGATGTTATACGACTCGTCAAAACCGAACATAAAAATAACAGTGTATAAACAAATATGAAAAGCATGTAGTACAGAAAATGAAGGAATTAATTGGTTTTGAAGTCTAAAAGAGCAAACTGCGTCAATAAATATTTCGGAGGAAAATAAAATTCAAGAAACAGGTAGAAAATGACCGATAAAAAGAAGAAAGTACACGAAAACGACAAATTAAACCAGAAATTTCCAAGCAGAAGCGAAGAAAGAGCAATTATGTTAATAAGAATTATCATTAAAGGATTTGTTTTTATGTAGCTTTAATCGAAGTTTTTGTAGTTTTATTAAATTAACGGCAATTTGAGCTACGCGTAAACTTCTTTATGCTTTCAATTTGAAACTGCAAATCTATACTAAATATCCAAAAGGAATTTTATTTGCAATGAACTATTTCAGCAAATATTTTCACGAAGTTTTAGAAAATTATATTCTGCTTACTTTAGAATATAATGCATACATTTTGGTCTTTTATTCAGAATTTTTTGACAGAAACGCAAAGTTTCCAGTTATAATTTAAAGTCTGATTCCAGGAAAGAGAAAACGGGAAAATGCTATATAAACCTTGTCATTCCAATTCTCCGGGGAAAGTGACAGTATTCCGTAAACCCCCCTTTTCCCCAGAAAGAAACAACACACCCGCACCCTCCACTACCTCCAACAGTTTTCTTTACGGAGTTGGGTTTTAAATTATAACTTTAAATTTTATTTTTGTTAGAAAAATGAATGAAAAGCTGAAAAACGTGTATTATTTCCAAAATATATACAGTGGAAGAAGCTCCACTCTTCTTTCTCATAAATTCATTTTCCACTATGTGTAGATCCGCGTTTATAAAAATTATGCAAATGATGAAATATAATTTCGTTTTAGATGTTTTATGATGGTTGATCGAAAAATCGCACACATCAAGTTTTAAATAAATACCTAGAAATAAAAATAGTAGAACTTA
Organism: Amaurobius ferox; assembly: GCA_951213105.1. Classification (NCBI taxonomy): domain Eukaryota; kingdom Metazoa; phylum Arthropoda; class Arachnida; order Araneae; family Amaurobiidae; genus Amaurobius; species Amaurobius ferox. The sequence goes on from OX578145.1 coordinate 145,659,065, forward strand.
TGTCTAGTTAGGTGACACTCATATACCTTCAAAAATATATCAGAAACATTATCTGCTGTTTTTAATACGTTAGAAAATCCGGACAGACCTCTTTTTCTCAATCAAATAACATGGCGTTTTCCCAGAGTGACAGAATTTTAATTTTACAGTAATATTTCTCTAGCTATTATTAGAGCGCCATTCAAGGGCTTCAGAAGAAATACCCATGCTCTAAAACCTCTAACAATTCAACAATTACGGGCTTAATAAACAGTTTTAGAGAAACAGGATGTTGCAGACAAAACGAGAACAGGCAGACCTTCTATTCAAAGATCCAGTTTCTAGAAAACGCTTTACTATCCTCATAGTTATTGAATTGTTGGGGGTTTTAGAAGAGATGGAATGGTTAGAGAAGTATTGTTTTAAAATAAAAATTATTTCACTCTGAGAAACGCCATGTTTTTCTATTGGAATGTGTGTATTTTTATACAAAATTAATTATTCTATTAAAAAATAAATTAATTTTCTTTTAATTATGTTTTCCCCCCATTTATTATTCAAATTCTGACAAAGATTGCTATGCCATTAAAGGCAGGGATTTTTTTTTTTTCAATTACAAACCATATTGAATTTTAAATATCGTGGCGTGTCTGGTTATTTTCCGCAATAAGGATTATTGTTTTTCCCTGTTGCTTGTTTTAATTAAATAATAAGCGATGCAGAATGCAACTCATAATGAATTTTCTTTAGCGTGAATAGTTTTCGACGAATAAGAGAATCGATCGATGAAATAATATAACAAAATTTCTTTCTGTATAACCGATAATTTAAACTTACTCGCGTACCTCAATTGCGCATGGATTAACAGATGTGCGATGCGACGAAAGCCCTTTAAATTACCATTTCACTAAAAATATATCGTTTCTTATGAAGAATATGAAAAGGAAGTTTAATAAAATAAACATTCGATTATTCGGCACATTCGAGACTTCAGCGGTGTCGGATTACCAAAGTTGTCGGATTTTCGAATATCAAACGAAAATAAGACAAAATAATAGCCAATAAATGTGATATTTGCCAGACTGGATTACAATATACTATGTGCAAAAACATTTAAATTAATTTCTTTGGGGGCTTAGACTTATCGGGCTTGACCGTGTTGAACATAGATATATATTTTATGTCTATGGTCTTGAACCCGCCAGAGGAATGTCCTCGTTTTTTAGAAATTAATCGAGAATCAGAACTGCTAGAAAGTCAAAATTTAATATGTCGTAGTCTTTGTTAGTATATTTTAATTCTATGGGTTCAAGCCTCATCGGGGTAGTCTGGCTTTGGTCCGCCATAGGAATACTCATATTTAGCATATCGCTGTCTTTTGCGGTATATATATATATATATATATATATATATATATATATATATATATATATATATATATATATATATATATATATATATATATATATATAGCGTGGAACTTTACTGGCAGTACCTGTCTTGGGCTTGCCATAGAAATGCATCAGCAGCTAGAAAGTTCAAATTTAGTATGTCGTTGTCTTTCATAAATGTATGTTACATACAATGTAATAATTGCATTTTTATATATTTAAGTTACATACAAATATTAAAAAATATGTATGTTAAAAAAAACTCTGTTTTTTAACACTTTACAACATAGTTGAAAGTGTTTATGGCTTTGCTCATTCATTCTGTCTGTCTGTCAGTCTGTCCGTTAGCACGATAACTGCCATAAAAATGGCTTTATCAAAATGAAATTTTAGTATGCTTTTCAAACGGTCTGTGGGACCTATGGGAATATAAATGAATAATATCACCCAATTAGTTTTTTATTGAACCCGGGTTGAAAAAATGAAATACATTGAACCCTATAGGACCTAATGTTTCAAGCATTTTCTAAGCGAATTTAAAATTCACAAATTGCTTCGAAAATTTTAGAAAATATTCAAATTATCCCATAAAATACATAAAAAAAATTTCAGTAAAATATGTTATGTAGTTTTTTAAATAAAAATTATTTAATATAGGGAGAAAAACAAATTCAATTTAATTCTGACTCTCGTTATATCCTCCAGAAAGAAAAAATATGTATAATATATAATAAATATCTTTCTAAGAGTTTAATTATTTTATATATAAGAAAGGTTTCACATTTTAAAATAAATATGGTAGATAACAATTTTTCAAATTTTTAAATAAAATAAATTATTAGAGTATTGTGATGAATGAAACGATTGGAAAAATGTTTATGAATGAAATACTGCCTTTATATAGAGGCGATTTATATTTCAATGACGTCATTTGAATAAAGTTCATTTGTTTTCGATGACGTTTTCAAATATAATAAATTATTGTAGTGTTATGATAATTTAAAAAATATTACCGAGGAGTGTATCACATTTTAGAGATGTTCGTATAAAATTGCATTGAAGTTGGAAAGTGTTTCATAATCAATGCTTTATGCATGATTGCTCTTTCTTGTTCTATCTATAATAAAGCGAACATTAATAAATCAATGTAGTATTGTGATTATTTTAAAAATATTACCGAGGAATGTATCGCATTTTAGAGATGTGTAAATAAAATTGCGTTGAAGTTGGAAAGTGTTTCATAATCAATGCTTTATGCATGATTGATCTTTCTTGTTTTTGTTTTTTTGTCGATAAAATATACGTCGTTGAGTGCATGATATCAAGAATTTTTATCGATATAATCAAACTAGTTTGGGATTTTATTAATGGTGTCGTTTATAATATACTTTCACAGTAGTACTTCTTATGGGACCTAAGTACCTCTTATGGGACCTAATTTTTCAAACATTTTTTAAGCGAATTTAAAATTCACAAACTGCTTTGCTATATCCTCCAGAAAGAAAACAGAGATATATTTTATAATAAATATCTTTCCAAGAGCTTAATTATTACTTTCCTTATATACATAATGTATAAGGAAAGTATTGTGACGGGGTCGAAAATTCGAATTCGAGTTTTCGACGGGAGAACACGTTTCAAGCATCCCTGATCACGAAACAAACATTTTTGAAATGATGTCTGTGTGTGTGTGTGGCAGTGGGTCTGTGGAGACGATAACTGACGAATGAATGGGCCGATTTGAACCAAATTTGGTACAAAAATCACAATCCGTAAACACTGGAAGCCTATTGTTTTCATACACAACCGAATGTTCAGAACCCTCCTAAATTTTCGAATGAAATTTTGAAAAAATCGCCAAAAAATCAAAACCACTAATAAAATTACGCAAATAGACATTTTTTATGTAATTTTTCATTAGAAAACGATTGACATAAATTTTAGAACACTAACACGAACCGTCCTCGAGATATTGTACATTTTTAAAAAAAAATATCAAAATGTCATATAAAATAAAAAAAAAATTATTTCCTATTGATAAACATGTTCACTTTTCATATGTAATACCATGCGATAAATCGGGTGACATCATTCTAGTGGATCTAGCTCGTTCCATTCATGAAAAAAGATACTCTGAGTAATACTTTTGTATTTGAACGCCAATAGTCATTTATCTGCTGTAAGAATAACTTATTTCTTAGTGCATAACGCTTGGCGAGATTTTGGCGACGAATTTGGCGGAATGTCGCCAACTTGGCGAATTTTTGAAATGTTGTCAAATTAACGAAAATCTCGCCAAATGGATAAAAATGACGCTAAATCAACGAAAATGACGACTAATTGCCGAAAATTCAATGTCTTGGAAAGAATATTAGTATCTACTCTAAGAAAAACCTATTTTTTTACTGTAAAAGTAGTAAATTCATTACATTATATAAGGAAAGTCATGTGTTGCCCACATCAGATTTTTTTATATGTGAGGGAAGTTTCATATTTTAAAATAAATATGGTAGATAACAATTTTTCAAATTTTTAGATAAATTATTATAGGATTGTGATGAATTGGAAAAATGTTTATGAATAAAATGCTGCTTTTATATGGGGGGCGATTTATATTTCGATGACGTCATTTGAATAAAGTTCATTTTCTTCGATGAAGTTTTCAAGTATACTAAATTAGTGTAGTATTGTGATAATTTTAAAAGTATTACCGAGGAATGTATCGCATTTTAGAGATGTTCGTATAAAATTGCATTGAAGTTGGAAAGTGTTTCATAAGCAATGCCTTACGCATGATTGATCTTTCTTGTTTTTACTTGTTTTATGTCTATACTGTAACAAATATAATCAAAATGTACTGATTATTATTATACATTTCAATATTTTAAAAACGCCTAGCTTAAACCAATAGTTTACTTAATGTGAAATTTCTTCGTTTCAGGTAATAATTCTTCAAAATACAGTTTTTTGAAGTACGTATAAAGCAAATTCCATGTACAGCCATTTACATTGCTGTTGTTATTTCATCTATTGAATCACCTACAATATGCTGCGATTATGGTGTTGGTGTTAAAAATATCCGGATTCCGTTAAAATTAATTTTTGCCACAGGTACCCTTTATAAAAAAATCTGATGTGGGCAGCGCATGACTTTCCTTATATAATTCAATGAATTTACTCTTTTTAACGGTGAAAAAGTGATGAAAAGATCCACAGCACAGTGTTTGTAACCTTAAATTGTACATTTGGCGCGGTAAATTGTACATCCGAATGACAACATCCAAAACTATTTCGTACCCAATTAACTTATATTTTACGCAACTCTAAATTAACAATCATCAATATTAATAGCATTCTCAATAAGCAATATAGTCCATATATTTAAACATTTCAATAATAAATTCATCAATTAGGAGTCATTTTTATTAACTTAGCGTCATTTTTGCAATTTTTACGAAAATTTCGTCAATGTGGAGTCAAATATTACCAAGTTGGCGATATTTAGAAGAGCATTTCTTATATAATGAAAGGTAGGCCCACCTTATCACGAAATTAAAAATTTGCAAAATATTGCATCCTATTTGGCATCATTTTTATCAATTTGGCGACATTTTTATCAATTTGATAACATTTGATTAATTTGGCAACATATAAAAGAGTCGACAAGTTGGCAATATGCCACCAAAATTCGTCGCCAGAATCTCGCCAAGCGTTATGGACGGAGAAGTAACTTATTCTTATAGCAGATAAAGGACTATTGGCGTCCAACTACAAAAGTATTGCTCAATGTATCTTTTCCTATGAATGGAGCGAACTAGATTCACGAGAATGAGGTCACCACATTTATCGCATAATAGTACATATGGAACGTGAATATTTCACGATTGTTAATATTTTTTTTTATTTCATGTGAATTTTTGATAAATTTATTTGAAAAATATGCAATATCTCGAAAACGGCTCATGCTAACGTTCTAAAATTTATGTTAATCGCTTTCTAATGCAAAATTACATAAGAAATGACTGTTTACATAACTTTATGAAAGGTTTTGATTTTTTGATGATTTTTTAAAAATTTCACTCGAAAATTTGGTGGGGTTCTGAGCATTCGATTGTGTTTAAAAACAATAGGCTTCCAATATTCACGGATTGTAATTTTTGTACTAAATTTCGTTTGAATCGCTACATTTGTTCATCAGATATCTTCTCACTTACACACACAAACACACCAGTTACCTTACACCTTTCTGGTAGGTCGGACGGTCTGGGTTTCAACAACAACACACAAACACACACACACACACACAGACATCACCTCAAAAACTTTTGATTCGTGTTCAAGGATTCTTGAAACGTGCTCTCCCTTCGAAAACTCTAATTTCCGATCCTATCGCAATATACTTTCCTTATTATGCTACTATGTCCTTATAGAATATACTACTATGTCTATAAGGAAAGTATTTCCAGTTTTCGACAGGAGAGTACTTTTCAAGCATGCGTGAACACGAATCAAACATTTGTGAGGTAATGTGTGTGTGTGTGTATCAGTGATTTTGTGGAGACGATGTCTCACGAACTAATGGGGCGATTCGAATGAAATTTTGTAAACAAATTACAATCCGTGAATACAGGAAGCCTATGATTTTAAAACGCAATCGAATGTTCAAAACTCTTCTAAATTTTCAAGTGAAAATTTGAAAGTATCCTCAAAAAACCAAATATTTTAATAACGTCACTCAAATATACATTTCTTATGTAATTTTTCCTAATGACGATTGACATAAACTTTAGAGCGCTAGCATGAACCGTTGTCGAGATATTGCACATTTTTCAAATGAATTTATCAAAAATTCACATAAAATAATAATATATTAACTATTGTGAAATATGATTACTTTTCATATGTAATATCATGCGATAAATTTGATGACATCATTTTTGTTGATCTAGTTCTTTCTATTCATGAAAAAAAATGCTTTGTGCAAAAATAATTTTGTATTTGGATGCCAATAGTAATTTTTCTGCTAAAAGAATAGCTTATTTCTCCGTTCATAACACTTGGTGAGATTTTGGCGACGAATTTTGCGGAATGTCGCCAACTTGGAGACTTTTTAAATGTTGCCAAATTGACAAAAATGAAGCCAAATCAATGAAAGTGACGACTAATTGACGAAAATTTAATATCTTTGAAAGAATATAAGCATCTACTATAAGAATAGCCTATTTTTCCTTCTTTAAAGAATGGCAAAATTTTGGTGACGAATTTGTCGACATATTTCCAACTTGCTGACATTTTAAATGCTACCAAATTGACGAAAATGTCACCCAATTGATAAAAATTCGCCATATTGATGAAACCGACGATAAATCAATGAAATGTGTGATGAAAGGAATAATTAATGAAAGTTCAATATCTTGGAAGGAACATAAGAGTAGACTATAAGAATAACCCATTTCGCTGTCCATCCATCCGTAACGCTTGGCGAAAAATTTAGAGGGACATCGCCAACTTCGCGACTATTTAAATGTTGATAAAGTGACAAAAATATCGCCAAATTGATCAAAATGACGCAAAATTGGAAGTAATGTTTCGCAAATTCTGATTTCTGCCATATGTACTTACCTGTTACTGTGTACTTACGAGTCATATATACATGTACTATGTCATATGTACTTACTTGTTATATGTGCATACATACCTTCTAGTATAATATAAGAAATACTCTTTCCTTCGTTTGTCTGTGGTGATGCATATGGATAACTTGGCGAATAATTTATTAAAGTATCGCCAACTTGGCGATATTTTGCCCCAGATTGACGAAAATATCGTCAAAATTGCAAAAATGACGCTAAATTAATAAAAATGACTCCTAACTGATGAATTAATTATTAACATATTTTAATATATGGACTATTTCGCTTTTTGAGGATGCTATCAATATTAATATTTGTTTATTTAGAGTTGGGCGATATATAATTTAGTTGAGTACTTTGAAATAGTTTTACATATTGTCATTCAGGAAATCGCCAAATGTACAATTCAACGTTAAAAGCACAGCACCGTGGATCTTATACATTATTTTATGACTGTAAAAGGAGTAAATTCATTCCGATTCCTCTTAAGGAGGAAATTCAGGTGCTTGCTCCCATTTTATGTAGGATCTACAGGGCCTGTATTGCTTTGGACACATACCAACTGCCTTTAGGAATACTAAGGTCATTTTTATTCTCGAGATTGGGAAAGATAACTATTATGAGGCCAAGTCTTTCAGGTCTATTAGCCTTATGTATTTCCTCAAGACAATTCAAAAGCTTATTGACAGGTATATTACGGAAGTTAGTCTAGCTTCCTTCTAACTACCAGTATGCCTATCAACCGGGTAAATCCACGGATATTGCCCTTTATAGTCACTCCTTCATATTTGAGAGTAATTTTAATGCTAAGGAAATTGCTTTAGCTGTTTTTCTTGACATTAAGGGCGCGTTTGAAAAAGTATCCATTGACACCATCCTTCATGCTCTCGACAGGAAAGTGTTGATATGATCATCTCTCACTGGATCAAGAATCTGTTATCTACCAGGTAAATCTGTGCCTCTTGGTGATAACATGACGGTTCATGCTCTTGCAGGTTGTCCGCAGTGGGGTGTTTTTTCACCTATATCGTATGGTGTCTAGTTATGGACTCTCTTTTGGAGAACATTACCAGTTCTGGCTTATCCTGTATCGGATATGCTGATGATGTTGTAATAGTTGCTAGAGGCAAGTTTGGTAATATGCCTCTGACGTTATGTCTAGTGCCCTTAGGAGTGTTGAGACCTGGTGCAATTATGCGGGTCTCTCTGTTAATCTGCAGAAGACAGCCATGGTTGCATTTACCAAAAAGCGTATTCTCAACCTTAGAGCCATTTGTTTCTTTAGTCAGAAGCTTATCTGTTCTAAGGAAGTAAAATTCTTAAGAATTCCTAGAATTTTTCATATGGGTCTGAATTGGAAGAGACCATTTGATTACTGTGTGACTAAGGCCAGAAAAAATTTCTAGTCCTGCGGAAGTGCTCTTGGAAGAACCTAGAGATTGAATCCCAGGGCTATCATTGGATTTATTCCATGATGATCTGTCCCATAATTACCTATGGCTTTATTATCTGGTAGTCTAGGGTCAGGTGTGAAACTACCAAGTTAAATTTAATTAGGCTTCATATGATGGTTTGTATTGCAATGTCTGGCTGCATGAAAACTACTCCCACTGCAACTTTCGAACTTTTACTCGGACTGTATCCTCTTTACATACATATTGAGGCTAGGGCTCTCATAAGCCTGAAAAAAATCAAATATTTGGGCCACTGGAAGGATTACTCAAAATATTTGTCTTGGGGTAATCTAAATATTAATATTAGGAATAATCCATATTTTTATATGCCCTCCGATGGCATTCTTGTCAGGTATGTCTTTGACAAGCCTTATGGGATTCAGGTCCCTTCACGGGATGACTGGAGGAAGACTCCTACCTACAACAAGAAGAATTGCATTCTATGGTACACTGATGGCTCCAAGCTAGGTCTTAGCACTGTTGCTGGCGTATGCTGTCCAGATGATAGTACACAACTATTTTACCCACTTGGCAGCTACACTGCTAGCTTTCAGGCTGAGGTCTTTGCTATTCTAATGTATTGCAGAATCTGCTCTGATAGAAATTACAGAATTAACCACATCTATATCTGCTCTGACAGACAGGCTGCTCTTATGACTGTAGGGAAGTCTACTATGACCTACTCCTCTGGGAGTGCTATACTGCACTTTGTAATATTGCCAGCAACAAGCAAGTCACCCTTTACTAGGTGTCTGGACATTTTCGCATTTCGAGCAATGAAATGGCTGATTAGTTGGCTAGAAGAGTTCCAAGCACACACTTTGTTGGTCGAGAGCCAGCTTTGGGTGTCTCTGATGAGTTAATTAGAAGAACTGTTAACGGCATCTTCAGGAAGCTGCAGTGCAAGCCTGGCGCGACATCAAGGCCTAAAGGCAGGCGAAAGAACTGAACTGTGAGTGCCCTAGTATGAGTCATAGGGAGCTATTCAGCTCAATATGCTCTTGGGCTCTTTACTGGGTACTGAGACACCTAAGCATTATGGGTCTCACTAAGGACCAGATCTGTAGATGCTGTAAGTATAGCAAGGAAACTACTTCACACATACTCTGTGAGTGTGTAGCGTTTTCAGCCCATAGGTTTGAGCATTTGGGTCGACATGTGATCGAGTCCTGGAAGTGGCAAGATATTTCTGTCAAGTGCTTGCTGATTTTTGCCTCGGCTACTGGTCTCTTCTCTTAGGGACTGCTTCATCTTTTGGGGACAGTACAATAGACCTCTGGTCGCTGTTCTAAGCTCTCTTTGAGCTACCCCCTCTAAGTCGTATGTCATAACACGTGACGAGAAATTTAGTGGAACGTTGACAAAGTGACAAAAGTGGCGCCAAATTGATAAAAATTATGCCAAATGGGAAATAATGTTTAGAAAATTCTGATTTCCGTCATATGTCTGGCATACCTTTTAGTATATTAGAAATGCTCTTCTCTCCGTTTGTTTGTAACACTTGGTGATACATTTGACAAACTTGGTGAATTATCTACCGAAGTATCGCCAACTTGTTGATATTTTGCCTCAGATTCACGAAAATATTGTCAAAATTGCAAAAATGACGCTAAATTAGTGAAATTGACGCCTAATTGACGAATTAATTATTAAAATAGTTTAATATATGGACTATAACACTTAATGAAGATGCTATCAATATTGAAAATTGTTTATTTAGAGTTGCGAGAAATATAAGTTAATTGAGTACTTTGAAATAGTTTTACATATTGTCATCCGGAAAATCTCCAAATGTATAATTCAACGTTAGAAACACAGCACCGTGGATCTTATGCATTATTTTATGACTGTAAAAAGAGTACATTCATTGCATTATATAAATAAAGTCATGTGCTGCCCACATCATAATTTTTTACTGTAATTCGTTAATATCTAATTTTTATTCAAGAAGTTGCATCTGCACTTTTTGTATTTGTTGTTTTATGGTGCCTTGTGGCCGTAATCCGGGTGCGAGGAGGAGAACCTTGAGTATGTATGTACGCAATAAATCCAATTTTATAAATAGTTGGAAAAATTGTGTTATTTCTTGTGTATTCTTGCATTTTCTGCGGCCAAAGGTTGCCACGCTACCTATACTTTGAAAGTTTGGTACCTAATATCGGTAAATTTATCGCCAAGGTCATATGTATGTGCATCCTTGCCTGTAGCAAATTTTATACAACGTAAATGCTTTCACAACGTTGCAAACGAAACATGACAGTATATTATTTTAAACCTTTCTAGTGAAGCTCGTTTATCGTCCCAAGAAATGATTGCATTCGAACATTTCGAATGCACCTATTACTCCCATTTTGGAAAAGATCAGGCATTTATCCTCCCAAAAATAAACATTTAAAAAAAAAATCCGAACTCGCAATTTAAACTCTGAGACATGCAAGGAATACAGAAGAATAAAATATATATACCTTGTCATCCTTTTAAAATAAAAATAAAAAATTGAAATTCAGTATTACTTTCAAAATCTCCTCCCCACCCTCTCTGCCATAACAGGAAAAGAACAACTCAATTTTTGTATATTTCTCCAGCGCGTTTCACATTCCCTACTGCTCCTCTGGTGCGTAAAAATAAATAACGGAATAAGAAATGGAAAAAACAGGAACAGAAATCAACAATTTAAAAAAATGTCTTTTGCAACGTCCTTCGGGATGAGGGAAAAACAGGATCTCTTCTAAATATTTCTCTCCTTGAAAAGAGATGTTTCTTCTTTTGTGAAAGAGGAGGGGGGGGGGTGTATATTCATTTATACAAAGTCTTTCGACCAATGACAGATGTCAGAACAAGTCATATTTTTACTATAGGTCCCCCCTCCTCGAAGAACCTGACTTTTTTGTGCTGTTGTAGATTAAACAGTTGTTTGTTTGCTGTTATTTAATATTGAACAGTCCCTGAAGATTTTACTGACGCCATTGTTCGGTTGTTCAAAGGGGAGACTGGTATCTTGACATTTTTAAGATAACGCCATATAAGTACAAATGTGGTTTTGAAAGCGTAATGCCATTAGTTGTCTTTTTCTTTTCTTGATGCGTTGCTTGCAACATACATGAAATGCGCTTAGTGTTTGCTAGTTTCATAATTCCTGAAGTGATCATCACTATTTTTCATTTTTTCTGAGGAGAGAAAAATCTGCAACCAGCTCATGGTCTTCCATATAAACAGCTTATATTCTGTTTTTTTTTTATTCATTGCAAACAGTTATTGGCATTTTTACACAAAGTATAAAGTGGATGCTACTTATACATAGAGTGGATTAAAACATTTAACTTGCTAATTGCCTCTTGACCCTTTCTCATATATTCATAAATTATCATTCCATATTTTTAGGTCTATTTGTGTCATAATTAATGTCCGAGTACAAATGTACCTTTAAATAAAAAAGGGGCAATTTTTTCATCAATATATATTTTTTTATTTATTATTTTTTTAAATTTATTTATTTTATAATAATTTTTTTAATAATTTTCTTCTCAAACTGAAGCGTGAAATACATTCAGCTGCTTTGTGATAATGTATTTTAATACCTTTCACATGCGTAAATATATTTAATTATGAGTTTCCTATATATATAACTATAATTGCTCCGGGAATGATCATTGTTTTCCGTAATAAATATTCCTATCAAAATCTTGTTTCGATTATTTCATATTCTAAATCATTCGAATTACAAACAATTACACCTAGTCTTAGTTTCTGACATTATCTATCTACACATAAAATTTCATAATGCTACTGCATTTTTTTTTTCTCAATTATAGAGTCCACGTCTCACGGACTTACTTACCCAAATACTACAACCACTTACTTTTCCAAAATTAAAACTGCGATATATTAAGAAAGGCTTCTCAAAATAGAAATTACTGCATATTTTTCTTATTTTTTGTACTCTCTCGTACTATGAACTACTGTTATATTATTAACTACTATTAACTACTGTTACTAGATCATACTGCTCGCCCAAAAATTTAGATTCGGAAAAATTGTCAATGCTGAATTTGCCGTAAACTCAAGTTTTAAGAAATAATCTCCTTTTAAACACCTTTGGGGAAATATGTATATACGCAGTATAAAAACGTCACATCGTGCACCCGTCTCCCTCCCTTCTTTCCACAAAACTCTGTACTGGTGTCCTCTACCATGATTTTCTCCATTTGGTTCTATTCCTTGGTTGGTGCTATAAATGGTCATGAAGGCATCCTTCGAAGTCCCAGAGGGAAGGCTACTGGAAGGGGGTGGGATCTGAAAAGATTAAAAAATCATTCTCTCCGCCCCAAAGATAATAAAATATCCAACTTTTTTATATTCGGCCCCGTGGGCAATACTATAGGTGTGCAAACATTCTATCCTTTTGATTACCTCGGGAGGATTTTGAAAGACACAGTCACATTAGACAATTATTATACAGATTTATCCACAGCATTTCTTTTCTTTTTTTTATTATTATTAAGAGCAATAACAGCGAATAATCAATACAGAGCACTGGTAGTTTGGAACTTGTTATACATATAAACAGCATACTGTGGATAAAAATGGCGTCGACTGTGAGCTTAGCCTCAGAAGTTTAAATATGTTTACCTACATAGCCATCCAAATCTTAAGCGGATCATTATGAGCAAGAAATATGAAAGTAAGAAATGTTTTCTCTAAAACATGTGGTGTAAAAATTATAGATTTTTCTGAAACTGAAAAACAAATTCATAAACGTGTCGTTAGTTCTTTTTGAAGCTCATTTGATGCTAATCGTGTAGAAACACGCGGTGTGTTGAAGAAAGTGTTATTTGCAAGACTGGCAATTTAAGTGGGCATGAAACTCGAGAATGGGAGGTGGGAGTGAGAAGACACACTTCCAATTCTTTCTTCAGAATTTCTTGGTTAATGACTTTCTACTTCCCTTATATACATTCGAGTTTTCGATTAAAGAGCACGTATTAAACAACCATGAACTCGAATCAAACGTTTTTGAGGTGATGTCTGTGTGTATATGTATATATATATATATGTGTGTGTGTGTGTGTGTGTGTGTCAATGTGTATGTATGTTAATGCGTGTGTATGTGTATATATATATATTATGTATATATATATATATATATATATATATGTGTGTGTGTGTGTATGTTAATGTGTATGCATATTAGTACGCGTATGTGTGTATATGTTAATGTGTTTGTTCGTAAATTTGTGTGTGTGTATGTATGTTAGTGCTTGTGTGTGCATATATGTTAGTATGTATGTTAATATGTGTGTATGTGTATATATATATATATATATATGTGTGTGTGTGTGTGTGTGTGTTAATGTGTATGTATGTTAGTGCGTGTGTGTGTATATGTTAATGTGTTTGTTCTAAGTCTGTGCGTGTGTTAGTGTGTGTATGTATGTTAGTGCTTGTGTGTGCATATATGTTAGTGTGTTTGTTCGTAAGTCTGTGTGTATGTATATTAGTGTGCTTATTCGTAAGTCTGTGGACGCAATATCTCATAAACGAATGAAGTACAGTCGGTGAAGACTGGAACTCCTCCGAACCTTTAAAGACAATCGAATGTCCAGAAAACCCTCCCCCTCCTCAATTCCAGAATGAAGTTTTGAAAAAAAAGGACATTAAAAATCAGAAACTTCTATAATGTTAAATAAATACATAATTATTTCATACGAAACTTTTCATTAGAAAACGAAAGAAATGATTCGGCGAAAATTAGAGAAATATAAAATGAGCCTTTTAATGCAAACCCTAAATTAAAGATCTCTCTTTATTTCTGCCATTAAGAAAAATCCAAAACGTAGTCTACAAAGTTTCTGCTATTTCATTGCCAGTGAAATCAAAAATAAACCTTTTATCTATAGGTAATATTAAGAGAGGGAAAATCTTATTTATTTTTTTCAGTTGAGATTTTTTTACCATCTGTCATATATATTAATATTCTATATTTGTATGCATTTTTTTAACAACGAAAAAATTTAAATCATTTGTTTTTTACTGGATGGCAGTATTAGTTATTTGTTACTAACAATAGCTTCATTTAGAATAATTCTATACATCGTTACTTATAGAACAAAAAGTTTTTCATAAGTTGTGCTTTGGTCTGTCTCTTAGCACAGCTGGAAAATGCTTCATAATTAATGCTGTATGTATGATGGGTCTTTCTTGTTTTTTTTAATTTTGGTAGCCACCAGTAGGTTGCTCTGTTACTGAATATGTTCCGATACAATTTTGAAAAAAAATGGATATAATTAAGAAAAATAAAACAGGTCTTTTTTGCAAAATAACTCTCAAAAATCGTCAAAATGTGATATAAAAGATTTAATATGCTGAAATATATTAAAATGTTTTTTCTTTTTTTTCTTTTTTTTTTGCGTAATATTTGACGATGGAACGAATAAGACCCACCCCATTACACTAAGATGAACCATTCTTAAGATATATATTTATTATTATTTTTCCGAGTTTGGAGTAGCTGGCGGCATTTCAAATTTCGTTAAGATGCCGAATGAAAAAGAGAACGCAATTGCAAATTGGATAAGATATCAAATAAGTAATAATCATTCAAAAGAATTAAACTCTGATGAATTATGAAAGGGAAAATAAAATTGAGTCTGTATGGAAAGTCATGTACTGACCCCATGAGATTTGTCGATGTTTGGGAATATGTAGCAAAAACTCTGCTCTGTCTCGCTTTAGATAGTTTTTGTATCCAGAGAAAATATTTTCAGAAAGGGGGTTCAACATCGATATGAATATTTGAGACGATGATAGATTTTTTTTTTATATATATATATATTCAACTGCGAGACTTGGAACTGGCTTTTCTAACATTCAAACCCAAAACAGAAATGCATATTTTGAACTCCCGGCGGCCATGTTTCAATTTTAGTCGGATATCTATATCTATATATATATATATATTGCATCTGTAACTACTTGAATGAAAATATTTGCATGTATGGGACTTCAATACATGTTCAAAGAGAGCATGCGCGGACAGAATTTTATACAGTTTGGAGTGAAGTACATAATTATGTAAATTTTTGAAATTGTAAAATTGATATGTTTTAAACGATCTAAAGGTACATAAACCATTAATAAACAGAAAGAATCTTGCATATCACAAACAAACCATTCAAATGAAAAATGGGACAAACAATTCAACAGCATTTTGCTTTGCACTTTTATTGAGCTGGAAGAAAGTATGCTGATAAGTGACTCGTACCACTTTTCTAGTGAATTTATTTCGAATTTGTTTTTACTTTCTTATAGGAACATGAAGAGCAAAGTTCCAATCGATTTTCTCATACAGTAGTTTCATATATGAGTATATTTATGCATTCAGCTAATTTATGTAAAAGATAGAATTTTGATACTTATTACATACATTACGGGTTTCTATACGAATAATTTTTTTCCGAATATTATTTATCTTCACAAGGAATAACGCTTTAGTAATTATGAATTTAAACTAATTACACTTATAAATATGCACAGTGAAAAAATTCTATTTAGTTATGGATTTCTACATAGTTTAAGCACACAACATTCCTAGTAATGCGTGAATTCGTTCTTAACATACTGTGTCTACTCTTCAAACATATACACGAAGATACTCAAAAATGTTGAAAATGTTGAAAAGATCTCGAAACAGGCTTTCGCATTTTTATCTCGAATTCAAAAATTTGAGAGAAAGAATTAAGGTAGATCTGTAGAATGCATTTCGAACATTTTTAAGCAAATAGCAAATATGCCAGTGATGTGTGAATGTGTGTGGGTGGGGAATGTGTGGAACATGATTACTTATTTTTTTGTTTTTATGCATAAAATGTGATTCATCACAAGATACTATTTTCTGACTTTAAATTTTACTGAATTTGCAATTATTGAATTTAGCTACTTGGCAATTTTTTATATGATGGCAACTACGATGCGGCCTCTTTCTAATTATTAGTAGCGCCATCGGGTACATCTCAAAGTCATCTTTGTACACAACTTGCAATATAAAAGAAGAAAATCCATTTCCAATTGCCCGTGAGTGAGAACACTAGTCGTTTTAAATCCTACCCGATGCGTCGTTTTCATGCATATAGCATGGGCCCTGTAACATCATTGGTGCTGACAATTGGACTATTTGCATAACTTTTACATCGACATTTACATGGAGAGATTCGCGACTGTACCTCAATTTCCTATGGGAGCATATAGGCATATATTTTTTTCAAGAGTATATATATATATATATATATATATGGCTTGCAAGAAAAAAAATTTGAAGATAACAAATTTACCTATATATCTCACAAAATAACCAAAATACTTTCAAGCATCACTAACATCTTTGTCGGACATTTTTTATAAGTTGCATTTTGATATTTTGTTTAACTTTAAGTTTATGGTAGAGATACTTTTGCCTCTGCATACTTCACAAACCAGTTCTTCAACTTTAGTTCTTTTGACTGCAAGTTTATATATATATATATATATATCTTATTCAAATACAAAATTTATGGCTTAAAGTCTTTGAAAAGCATTCTAAAACTATTTTAGCTCTTATTTATTTAGTTTAAAGAGAACTATTCCGAAAAAAATATATTTGCGATATTTGACTCGTATATAAAATTGTAGACAGTAAATGAGTATTATTGTAGTCGTAGTTGCAAAATTTGCGTTGAGCAGAGCTCAAATACTTGACCATTAGATCTTGAGACAGTATTTCTGCCTAATAAAAACAGGATGTGATATAGACTCATAAAGCTTCAATTATGTAGAAACTTTTTCTATATTTTATTTTTAATTTACAAATAGATTTTGAGAAATTTTGGTATAATTATTTTTTCTATTATTGAAATTTTAATGATTTTGAAATTGTATCACTTAGCCAAACGGAAAAATAAGCCAACTGAAAGGGACATTCTGTTTTTAAATTATGCAAAATCCGGCAAATTCAACACAAGTTTAAACATTTCTTAAATGAAATCTCTTAAATTTATGTACATAAAATTTTAGGAACAAGTGAACTTTAGCCGAAGTTTTTAAAATACAATAAAAAATAATTAAAATTTGAGATATAATACATAAAAACTAATTAAAGGTTTCTTATGTTCGTTAAAATCATAATAGGTTTGTTACATGTATGATATCATTTTATGAATAAAATCAAACTACGTACTTTTGAATTTTTCTGAAGATACCGTTCATAATTCACTTGTGAAGTAGGATTATTGACTTATTTTAATTTTAAATTCCGCAAATTATTATTTATTTTTTTCTGAAATTTTAATAATTTTTCGCTGATATATATATTTTTTTAATTACAGACTTATTTCACTTATGACGAGGTGACGTTTCTATACTTGAGGTATCTGTGACGGAAATCGAAGCTGTTTGAAAAATATAAACAATTTGGACACTTATATATCCTTACGCTTATATTGGGTTTAAATATTACGCTTATTATTTGGACGCTTATATAGATAAAACTGTAAATATTTTTTCTTGTTTTGTCGAAAATATGTTTAAAATTATTATATATAAAATAAATTTAATATTTAGTACTATTTTTTTTTTTATAAGAAAAATATTTTTGTACGAGATATTTTTTTTTTCGATTTCTTAGTTTCACTCGAAATATCTTCGAAATTGTAAAAGGTAAGTATAAATAGAGACAAATATATATTTTAATAAATCTAGTTACTAGATCCATATTAAAAAAAAAAAGATCTTATAGTTTTCGAGTATGTGTCTTGTAAAGTTGAAGAAGAGGGGCCATTTCATGTTTTTCAAGATTTTAATGCTTATATCACAAAATTAAAAGTCAACAATAGGCAAGAATGTAGCTCATTTTTTTCGAAAAATCAAAGTATGTGTCCGAACAATTTTTTTTTTCTTTTGCTTACTTTCATCTTAAATATTTTTAAAACTGTAAGACATAGATATAAGTATAAAGCGACAAAAATATGTATTAAGAAATGTAGTTTCTAAATCTATATTAAAAAACCTCTTCTAGTTTTCTTGCAATCGTCTTGTCAATTTGAAGAATATTGAAAATTTTCCGTTTTTCAAAATTTTAATGCTCATATCTCAAAAATTTTAAAAGCTTGCTATGAACAATTAGCAAAATTTTGTATCTCTTTAAGAGCCCTACAATTTTATATAATTACATCCTGGATCGAGCTCTTATTTCTTTATAGTGATTATAATTTCGATACTTAATTATTTTACTTGGGTTTTCCAATGGGTAGGCGGTATTTAAAATGTCAGAAGTATTGCAGCTCGATGTAATTGCTTACTACTTGGTTAAATATTGGTGCACAAGCACGAGATATTATGTTCTACTTTTTAAGACTTAAAGATTAAAGAACTTGGCGATTCTAAAGATGGTTAATAATTGATGGGGTTTGAACAGAATAGATAGAAGTATACATATTCAAGTACGTATTTATGTTCCGCCAAGCAAGTTTATAGATTAACTTCAATCTAAAATCTCGTCAGATATACAAGTTTAATTTATATACCGCCAAGCAACTTGCTATATTTTATCGTCAGGTAGAAAAATGTTATATTTTATCGCCAAGTGTGCTGTCAGAGTATCCAGATGAAAGCGGGGCGAAAACTAAAATATAATCAATTAGCGAGTAATTTGTAGCGCTTTGAATACCTGTAAATGAAACAAATAAGTCTGAAAAAATTTGAATAAACATTTAAAAAAAATATGGGAGTTTAATTTTACAAAATGTTATTCACGCAAAACCATTTCGGCTGTATCGGAGAGTAGCCGAAGACGATATTTTTAATACCCCACGAGATAAATTATGTACAAAAATAATATTTAGATTATAATAATTATATTCAGAAATAACTACACATTTTTTATAAACAATATTTATATATACAAATTTTTTATATGCACATAGCGAGTTTTGTTTTATTTTAAAAGTAATATATCCCTTGAAGCGAGTTTTAAATGCTTATTTGCATCCAGGGAGCCAAAAATTAATTCGGCAGTTGCATTTTTGACCCAGGTAAAATATCTATTGGTGAACTTATAAAAGTTACAAGTAATATCTATCATACCACATCCTTGATTTTAAAAATGTAATGTGCCCAGTACATTATTTTCCCTACCAACCTATTCATTTTTCTTTATTGTATACTAGGTGAGATAAGACTATTATTTTTGTCACAAAGTAATCTACGCCATGAATACGCGTTTAAAATGTCATCAAATTTGCAGTTTATATTCTAATTCCAATTTTGATTAGGCTACTTGGCGCATGTTAAATGGCGCTCTCTGTACCAAATGAAAATATCGTGAGCGCGGTATATCTTAAAATAATATAGTAAATAACTTAAAATAATATAGTAAACATTCTTGAAGAAGGCAGGAATATGTCAATTAGGTAACGGTTGTTTCGAGGGTGTTATAAACCCTCCTTGTTTTATCCAAAACTACAGTGTGCGCCCTTAACAACGCTAAGAACGAGCTATGGGCAGTTCATAACTAGGTACCAATATTTTCGGTCGCTAAGAAACCAATTTGAGTGAATATCACTCAAAAGGTGAATATCGCTTCAACACGAAATGACTCAACTAATTCGAATTTTTAAAATTTTCGAATTTCAATAATTCGAAGACTAAATCGCTAATTTGAATTTCGCTAACTAAATAAATTCGAATTTTTTTAAATTTTCGAATTTCGCTTATATTTTGAAGAGGGAGATCAGCTTACCCAGTATCGAATTTCGCGGCGGCCTGAAGTTTAAATTTGTCACTACAGACGACACACATACACACAGAAATCCAAACAATTTATGTAAGATAATTCAATATTTTATGCAGTTTTAATTCCAATTGTAACCATAGTAACAAGTTGTACTTCAAATACTAAATTTCTCTATCTGGCTTTTCTGGTCCAGTTATTGAATATATTTCCTATCATTGATTCATGTTTAGATTAAAATGTCTGAAAACTTTAAAAATAAAGCAATATACATTCATCGAAGATGAAATATTGCTTTACCGCTATTTCAATGCTAACAAAACTTTGAAATGTACGTCATTCGTATGCATTTATTTAAAGCGGTTTTTGATATTTAGAACTTTTTTAAGCGTGTAGGTGGCACATTCAGTGATCACTTGCCATTTCGACCACACGAAGAGTGGGTAGAAATGATTGGAGAATTACCTTTCGAGAGGCTATTTGTGTGGTCGTGTTCTTTTACAGGGTCACCTATGGAGGATTCTGTTGGAGAAATGAAGGTAACACAAGCAAAAAAAGGGCATTGGAAATTTGAATTGCGAAAAGAACTGTGTAAAAACATTAAATTCTATAGAATAGTTTCGCAACAACATTGATTACCTGGCACATGCATAATATTTAACAAATCCAGTCCCAAGTAAGCCCCGTAAATCGAAAGCAGAACTTTCTTTTAGGTATGAAGGAAATTTCAAGCGCCTATCTCAACCCTCTTTTATTCTTCGAAAATTTTCTTTCCAACCTTGTTCCGGAGATAAGGCATTTTTCTTATCTCACTTCTGTCTTACAAACAGAGGCCTCTCTCCACATCCAACAAAAACCGTATTAAAAAAAAAATAATGCTTGCAGACAAGCCTTCTCTAAATACAGCTTAGATATCGCCACTTTTTTGCTCCGTGGGAGAAATAAAAACTTTTGTCGTCTTAGCATTTCAGTCGTTTTATTTTGCGTGTATATATTTTCCTCCTTTATTTAGAAATAAATCGGATTGTATTCCTGTAAAATGTCTTCACTGCGTTCGCCGTCATTTTGGTTTTCGACCCCGGCCAATTTTTTTTTTTCTCTCCTTTTGTTTGTTTCTGTTCCGTATCAAATTTGTTTTGCCAGAATTGTATCGGCTACAAGTTTTATTACTAAAACTGAATTCTTTATGCTTTACGCTATTTTATCTTTATTGGTATGTTTATGTACGAAGCTAATTGTATTAAAGCAATATTCCAAGTGTACATAAAGATCAACAGACAAAAGTATTTTATCAATTTTTACATATCAATTTTCAGAATGCATAATACATGTATATGAAATGTGGTATAAAAGACAAATGAGTTTAAATTCAATTTTTCTAGTAATCAACAACCTATAACCGCTATAACAACTATAATTTTCCAGTAATCATATACAACCTATAACACTAATCCATTACTTTTCCTACATATATAGTATTAAATACTAGAAGGTAAGCCCGTATATGACGGAATTAAAAAATTAAAAATTTACAAAGCATTGCCTCCTATTTAGCATCATTTATATCAATTTGATGACATTGTTTTCGATTTGAAGACATGTTCATCAATTTGGCAACATTTAAAAAATCTCGCCATATTGGCGATATTCCGCCAATTTCGACACCAAAATTTCGCTAAGCGTTACTCAGCGATGGATAGATAAACAGATAGATAAATCAAGGTGTTTAGTTTATAATATTAAATATAGGGAAAATATTGTGGAAGGGAATTGGAGTTTCCTTAACCCGAATGGATTGAGGTGATAAAAAAATATTCCACTGGTATATTCCACTGGATAACGGCTCCATTCCTTTAAGATAATATTGTTACGACGTTTCTTCAGAAATCGTGTATGCATTCCCGAGAAACAAAGATGAGTCAAATAGACAATATTCGGAAGACATTTTCGATATTAGTGTCAATATACTACTTTAACCCCTACTAAAGTCTTCTATGAAAGTCATGACCTCTGCATAATGGCCATGCGTAACCCTTAATTAATGAAATAGGCATGTGTTTTAAATTAATTTCGAAAGAAAAAGCATTTTATTCCGAAGTTAGGCTCGACTACCGGCTTTAGGGCAGGACAAATTATTCCGCAGCTTTACGGCGGCATGCCCCTTAAGATAATACACCGGTCCAACCTCATCTGTCATTGTCACTTAGCGTTATTAAACTTGCGACATTTTTGATGTCCTCTTTTTAGGATTAGGATACCCAAACCTTCCGCGTCAACAGCTTTCCAGGCCGTCGATTTCAGTTGATAGTGACAGGACAGGACTGGTCCCTACCTCAGATAAGACTGTGTGGTTTTTGTGTTCGCGGTTTTACTACATCGCAGCATTTTTTTGCAGATAAATTTGTGGTATGTGTGGGTAGCGTCAGAAGGAATATTTGATGAGACTGCAAGTTTATCTGGGATTATTTCGTGGCACAAAGTACCTGTAGGAACAGAATTTCAATTAGAGGTTTTCGTGGAATTAGAGGTTTTATAACAAATGCCGTAAGATTGCTCAAATTTGTTTAGCTCCAATTCTTTGTGTGACAGATGCATCAGATTTTCACTTTTTGTATAACCCCTTGTTTACAGAGAATACTCAGCTCTGATCCGGAAAAGGACTTTCATGTTTTGAACGTGTTTCTCAAAAATCTATAAAAATTTAAAATTACAATTATTATAAGTTATTACAGAAATTAGAATCCTGCTTCATTGCAGATAACAGTATCCATGGACACGTTTGGCATCATCTTGATATAGCCGATACCTCCATGACAGTAAGGCCACTTTCTATGTTCCATATTATTATGAACCTCTATAGAGATTTATACATTCAGTTTTACCATACAGCCAACTTCTAAGTTCTTAAAGATTGAGGTCAAGCTGCTCGCGATTCTAACTTTGAGAACGCTACTCAGGAGTGACGTCACATGAAGACAACGCCACTTTAACCGGCACCCCCGATAGTCCGTTACCCATCCGTTAGTCCCACTACCGGAGGTGATGCTTTAACCCTACAAAACGCAAGATTAAATTCTACCCCCCACCCTCCCATAAAATTTTACACTAAAGAGCTTACATTGAGCTCAGAAGATGGGTCCCCAGAGCTTCTTTCACTGCAACGTTTGCCTTCTTTACTTATAAACAAAAAACTACCCTATACATGAAAATAACCTCTACTTTCTTTATAAAGGACTATGTATGGTAGATAAAGTAAAAACTCCCCACACCACAACCATCCATCATACAAACATAACCTCCTTTTTTCAAGTCTGTTCGATATGAAAGAAGAAACCCATGCAGAATGTGTAAGCAAAACAAATCCCTAATTATAGGATGCCTTCTCCATTGAAGATTCTGAGATCAGACTCTAAAATACATTTTCAAGTACAAAGGTGCATAAACTGCATTTAAATATTCAGACCAACATGTGCAAATTTTCAACATACCACTCCTGTAACATAGGAGGTTTTCTAAACGACGTCAACACGTTCCGTTAAAGAGAAGACATTATGATAATAGTTAGAGAGGGATACTCTCTGAAAGCATTCTGAATGTTGTTAAATTCGATTTTGTTTAGTTTGGATTTGAATGATCTTTGCTAGGTGAACAGGTGAGATATATTAAGGTACGAAATAGATAGATAAGATATATTAAGACACGAAATAGATAGGTAAGATATATTAAGATGCGATAGGTTCTTAATCCGTATTTAATACTAGCCATTTATACCCTTCTTTCGCATATCCAAAATGGCTAGTTGATCATTAAGTGTAACACCGACATACACTTAATAAAATTTGATGATAAATTCCCTGAATATGAAAAACCCTTTCAGATTTAAGCATAAAATATCGCGCACATTTTATTATTCTGCTAACATGTTAAATAGGAATATATGTTGAATCTTATTCCCGCGCGAGACAAAATGATTTAAATGTATTTAATTTTTCGACTGCCAACGAAAGGATATAAAATTATGTTTTTATTATTTCTGGCTGGTGAATATCTAGAATATAATTTCCGCGCGACAAAATTATTTAATTTTTATGAAACGATTTTTTTTTTCAACAATTACAGAAAAAATATATATAAAATTATTTTAAAATTATAGATAAAAAATTATATTAAAAAATTATTGAATTGTTTTCAACAATTAGAGAAAAATGTATATAAATTTATTTTAAAATTTTATATAAAAATTATATTAAAATTTATTGCATTATATTAAAAAAATATTTCTTTTATCCAGCTTTATTTGTTAGCAGTGAAATGATATCAAATTGCGAATTTATTATCTTGGAAAAGCAAAGTGGTAAGTGTTTTGAAAATCCCTTTGTGTCATCACCCTTTAACTCGAATTTTCACTTTCTGCAGTTGATCTGAAAGTTGAGGTGGATCGAATGAGACCAAAACAATGTTTCTGGCTCAAGTTTTCACTTTTTCTCACCCTCACTCCCAATACGAATTTTCAGAATTATATTTTTCTCGTGGTCTCAAAGCGAAGGCGGATCAAATGACATCAAAATCAAGATTCTAACTATAGTGGAAGTGCTTGATAATTTTGTTACACCAACCACTCAGTAAGTCAAAATTCAGTGCATATTATACAGATCGTTAAGACATATACTCTGGGTGTCGCTCATATGTTTGTATCATTGTCAGATGCCTGTTATGTAATGGATTGATTTCCTAAAACGCCATATGTAACAACAACAGCACATTCTTTAACACACAGAGATTTAAGAATATGTTCGATTCTGAATAACCAAAGCAGGAATACGCATAAACAGGAAGAAGATGCAGTTAATAACTTTCTCGATATCTAAAAACGTCAAAAAACAATCGTCGGATTCGATAAAACAGCTATTAAATGAGCAATTAATTCACAAGCAAGGTCATATTCTTCAAACACTGACGCTTTCATAATTAGTTCTTACTAGTAAAACCTTTTCTTTTGTGATATATATATATATGTATATATATATATATATATATATATATATATATATATATATATATATATATATATATATAAATAAATAAAAATTGAAAGATTTTAATCAAAAATTATGCATAAACTACTGTATGTACAAAAAATCCCATCTCTAGCATATCTGTTACAAATGAGTAACTATAGACCAAGACTAAGGATAAAAATAGAAGGTAACATATCACTACAATGGAAAGGGGAATGAGTAGAATATTAGGATATAAAATTCACAATTAAAAGTATATAAATATAAATAAAAATAAAATTAAAAAGAAAACACGGCAAAAATGAGAAAAGGCAATAATAATTAGCTCAAGATAAAAGATTAAGACATAGAGAACAATCAATTGAAACTACACAAAAAATGGCGGTTAGTTCGAAATTGCATTCTCATCAGGACAGCCATACAATTCGAATTAAAACCGATATAATAGCCAGTTTCTGACAATGGCGATAGTATTTAACTATAGACACCATTGGAACTGTCTACTGGCTAGTGGAAGGAGAAAAATAAATCAATTGAATTACAAATCAGAAAAATAATACCTCCTCGAACAGAAATATGAACTCATAAACATTGTTACCACGTGTAAGTTGAATAAGCGACAGAGCATTTCACCTCAGTTCGTCAATGCGAGTGGGCACCGGAATGAATACATGTGAACGATACATAATATGGAGACTTTCAAAAATAGTAATCAGTATAGGACTCAGGACAAGTGGAAAATAGTCAATCGAAAATAGTAAACAGTATTAGACTCAGGCCAAGTGGTAAGTAAGGTGATAAGAATGGTATATATAATAATATATGATACAGAAATTTTAAGCTTTCCCCAATAACGCGCCCTTTCTTTCATAATCATTATTCCAAATTCCTATTTCATGTCCAGCACGTATTGCAACTACATTAAATTCTATCCCACGTCACTAATATTAACAATGTCTGCCAGCACGTCCTCTTTTCCTAGACCATACCATATATGGTCACTAATCGTAACCTCTGCGTAAACTTTCTTGTATGAAATTGCATCCCCCATCACATTACATTTTTGAAGCATAAAACGCGAAGACAGCATGTGTCCCATGTCGTCATCAGATTCCCCTCCACCATAAATGTAAATGTAATTTGTACTTGTGAAAAACTATGCAGACTGAATTGAGATTTTTTGAGAGCTGGTCGACAATGAGGAAGGAGCTCGACCGACCTATGTAACTATATCTGTTTCGCTTGTCATATAATAAAGTAGATTTCTGGTAATGTGAAATGTCTCTTCCCTGGACTATTGTAGCCTATTATATATATATATCGCCTAGGTACGTAGCGCAAAATGTACCTAATTATCGTTCATTAAAAGCAACATACAACACAAACGCTAATGTGTTATATGTTGCATTTAACGAAGTTATTTCAGTTTTATAATACTTTTACTTTTAAAAAATATAAGAAATCATAGTATACCACTAATACTGATCTGTTCTATGTAATTAAAAACTGTGCTGTACCTTTAACTATAAAAAATTTAGAGGATTCTCATCAGTTATTTTATATAATGTATCCGCATACGAAATTTTATGACGATATATACAGGCGCTCGTAAGTTATTGTACCAACATTTCATTGGCAAATACATATTCATATTACACATTAACAGAAACAAACACATATACGCGCACACACAAGTACATATACATTATACGCGCACACATGGACAAACATATATACATATATGCACACACATACATATACGCACACACATAGACATACACATGCATTCACGCACACACACAAACAAACATACATATATGCAGACAATACATACATCTTGCGGAAAATATTTTAACTTTGTTCATGAGGTCTTAAAACATACTTTTCCTATCCCTTATTTTTCTTTCTTTTGTCGAGTCACACTAAATGAAACATTAAAATAACTTGATATGAGTTATTCAATAATGACCTTGACGGCAATGCGCTATGTCTAAACTACGAATTTTAATAAATTGTATACATACAATAACGTCGAAATGCGAGGAAAGTCGTTAGAACAGCTACGTTCCGCTTACTTCTTGTTTCATAATAAGCTGCACAGTATGCGAAATGCCTTTATTAATGTATGCATTTAGTTACCAATTACCAGTAACACCATTATTTCAACCATAGTTCAAACAATCATTTTCCCATTTAAACTCAACTATCACACCATTGCTTACCAAAATAAATAATGCTAAAAAAATTTTAAACAATATTTTGTGTTTTAATCTTGGATTTTATACGAAACAAATCCCAACTCCTTCAATTATTTTACATAATGTTTCGACATATGAAATATCAGGCCAGTCTG
Source organism: Amaurobius ferox (assembly GCA_951213105.1). NCBI lineage: Eukaryota > Metazoa > Arthropoda > Arachnida > Araneae > Amaurobiidae > Amaurobius > Amaurobius ferox. The sequence continues at coordinate 145,686,651 of OX578145.1, forward strand.
TACATGCGTTCATAAGTTATCTTAACCAAACTTTACATTCAAATACGCACTCACACACACACACACACACAAGAATACAGACACACAGACAGACACATAGACGTCAAGCTAAAGATAGCTTTTTCGTATTCCAGAGGTTTTAAAACGTGTAGATCTGTCGAAAACTCGAGTTGCGATTTTCGGCATGATTCCAATACTTTAAATATACATTACCATGTATTACAGGAAAAGTAAACAGGGCCAAATTCTTAGCATGTGTCAATTCCATATGACGTTCAAGGAGATTGCTGAAATCAGTGGCACTGGATTACGAACTGTCCAGCACATTATTAAATCTTGGAAAGATGACGATGGACCATTAACCTTGTGGAAAATATGTGGTCGAGAAACAGTCCTAAATAATTGTGGCAGAAGATCATTAAAACGCTTAGTGAAATCGACCCTTGAACTCACAACCATATTTAATAGTGATAGCAAGAACATTTCCACCAGTACGATAAATAAGAACTCTGAGGACTGGGATTAAACAGCTGTGTTCCAAAAAGGAAACCACTGGTTACTGAGAATAATTGGAAAAAGTCTCCAATTCACCAAAGAACAGAAAAAATGCACTACTGACCAATGGGGGAGGGGATCATGTGGGCCGATGAGTCCAGATTTACTTTCTTCCAACATGATGGACGTATCAGGATTAGAAGGGAACCGCATGAAGCATTTTGACTCTTACTGTATTGAACCCACTGTACAGGCCTCAGGAGGAAATACTATGATCTGGGGTTGCTTCTGTTCGTCTGGTCTAGGTGCAGCAACACTATGTAGCAATAAAATGAAGTCTGAATATCTGAATATACTGAATGACCATCTTATTCCATCAATGGCATTTTTCTTCCGTGAGGGCAATGGTATATTCTAGGTTCACGGCGCCACGATTCATCGTCCTAAAAGTGTGAATTGGTTCGAGGAGCACGAGGCCTCATTCGCACACTTGAATTGGTCACCACAAAGACCTGACTTCAACCCTATTGATGATATGTGGGATATACTGGGAAGCAGCTAATGAAATTGGCAAACTATTACTGCAAATCTAGCCACAAATAATATTTGAGATATTACATGAACTCATAGACCCAATGCCACAGCGAATGCATACCGTAATTTGTGCTAAAGGTGGTCCAACAGAATATTAACTTGCACATATTTTTTTTTTTTTTTTTTGGCAAGCAGTGTGCATAATCGAACCTGTTCTAATAGTGTGAATTCAAGGATTTGCAATAATGCTCGATTCGAGAGTGTGATTGTCTGTCTCACTTGATGCAAATATTAAAAGAATGTTAGATTTTTTTTTAATTCTTTACATTTTTCATATTTTCATAGTCTTTTGTAAACAGCTTTTACATTGTTCTAAAAATTATGACACATATAAAAAAATAACTCAGTATTTTTAACTTTCAGAAAAATCTTAAAATCGTATTGCTTTTAACTTTTTTATTGACTTTTATATATGAGCGAAAGTCACCCAGTCACCTTCCTGTAGTATCTGGCGGGTGACTGGGTTACTTTTGACAATGAAAATATCAGACTTCACGCAGTACAACACAGAGACCGAGGGGTGATGTAGAGACGCAAAATCAGGTTAGCCAATTTAACAATTTTATTCCTGGATCTAGACATGATTTGGGACACATGTGGTGGTCATAGAAATTAATGTCTAGCCATATATAATAGCTAATATGTGTGTCGTCTGTAGCAAACAATCTAAATGTCGTACGACTATGCAACTTTGTACATAAGTACTTCAGGACTCGGGACGATACACCTATGCAAGATTTTAAAAAATTTGTATTAGGTTTTTAGTTACTTTAAATCGAAAAACTTCCCGTTCATGGCAACTTTATGCCTCAATATTCTGTTGCACGGATATATTGCTGATGGCGACATCTGATGCCGCCATCCTAAACGTAAAACTAAATCGTTAATTAATTAACTTTAAATTTCACATTTAATGGTACATATTCGATAATGCAGAATTAATGGATATTCAAAATAATTTAAGTTTATAAGTAATGCAAAACCATTGAAACAAGCTTAGAAGAACATTTTGAGTGTCAATTTTTAATAACTACGTGATTATAACAATAGGATATCTCAAAAATGTAAATTGTTGAAAAAAAATTGAGTGGTCCTTTCATATATATTTTAATCTATCAGTAATAGAGATTTTTTCAAAAGTAATTTCATTTCGTTTGATGGAAAGGAGAATAGGAGGTATTACGCCCATTGTGCCGATGTACACGGATTCCATGCAATTTTCACTGTTATTTATACGAATCAAATTTATTTATTTTGTTATTTTATACAACTACCCTGCTTTAACTTCCTAGCAACGATAATTGCATTTTCTTGTTTAGCCGTAAATTTTATCATTGGCAATTATTAATTAACCACTTTCTTGCCATTGATATGAATCAAAACCGATTATTTTTATTCTTTACCTTAAAAACAATATTTTCAATTTATTAAATATTCAATTTAATAAGCTATTTAGTACATATTTATCATAATATTACTTTTTTTATATTGTATTAAAACTTATATAAAATTTTCTGGAACATAATTGATAAAATTAGCATAAACATTACATGATAATATTTTTTATTATTTTATGGTGGATAAAAGATTAAACCGGGATGGTTAAACTTTTTATGTTTAAAGGTCACATTGAAGTAAATTTGTCATTCATGTCCTCATGCCACAATTTAAATTATATAAACTGCAAAATGCAAATCTGTAGTGGAAAAATGAAATAATATCTACAGCTTAAAAAGGAGGAAGGTCCTTGGAGAAGGCCGTATATGATGCCAGTATTCCTTTCATGCATACATTTAATTATTCGCCCCCCCCGCCCCCACCCCCCACCCCACTAAAGTTCTACAGTTTAATTTCACAAGTGCATTTTAAATTGTAATTATTAGATCATATGAAATTATGATCATATGAATGCTACACAACAGTTCAATGCTATTTTACAGTGCAATTTTATTGTGAAAGTTCTATTGGTGAAACCAAAATATTTGTTATAGAGAATTTGCATGTTAAATTTTATATTTAAATATAATAGAATAAATTTAAATATAATAGAAGCTAGGTAAAAATACCTAGCTTCTATTTATGTGACTACTATATACAACTACTATATTTACAGATTAAGAAATAATTACTAATATGTATATATGGTAATTACTTTTAATCTGTAAATATAGTAACTACAATTGCGTATATATAATTATATATTTATATAGAGCAAATAGAAAACTTACCAGGCCAAAATGTTCTAAAAGAAAAAATTGCTCCCAAAAGACCGGACTTGAAGTTCGAACGGGCACATAGTTTGAGACATCCACAAGAGCCGCGATCACAAGAATTAACTTTCTTTATACTCCTAAAAAGAAAAAAAATAAAATCTGTTACTGTCATTCCGCGTGATCTTGAGTTTCTCGGATTCCTTTCACCAAGCACTCGCTAAGTGCAGGTAATGAAGCATCTTCTACAATCACTGTGTTACAATCTATAGGATGGCTCCCGTTTCTTACCAAATAAAGAAATCTCTTAGGTGGTTGTTAGTAATTCATTGTTTTTGAAGTCCAGTATAAATCCGCGTTTTCTTAAAAAAAGTCTAGTCCGAGAATGCATGGGTCAAAAATATCTGCAACATAACAACATGATGGTAAAAGCTTACGCCCGACAGAAATAGTGATTTCCATTTTTCAATGCACATTCGCTGTTCCCCCAGTAGCTGTACTTAGAGAGATGGAGGGTGCCATATAAAGAAGTTGACTGCTAATTCAGTGAGCTACTTCACTTGTAATAATGGTGAGCCAACGGCCCTACCGTGCTGAAAACACCGGTTCTCGTTAGATCACCGAAGTCAAGCAGCATCGGGCGCGGTTAGTACTTGGGTGGGTGACCACCTGGGAACAAACACCGCGTGCTGTTGGCACTTTTCGGGCGCGGCAGCCCGGTGGTTTGAGTGCTGGATTTGCACGCTGCCACAACTGCCGCCGTGTTCATGCGGAGTACGATCACGTTAAACATGTGGGTCCGTAAGTCCTTCCGAGAGGTTGGTGGTAGGGGAAGGAAGGTACGGTCCCTGTGGATGCCTCCCCCACTGGGTTCCGGTCTAAATTGGGTGGCACTTCCCGGCCGTCCAAACAGTTACCTTACACCTTTCTGGTAGGTCGGACGGTCTGGGTCTCAACATCAACAACTTGTAATAATGGTCACATTTGCTCCCGTGTCTAGAAGCATTCAGCATTCGATATTGTTTAGACGACCCATAACGATAAGTCCATTATCTCTTCCGTGTAAGGATGAAATCTGGATGAAATCTAGAGTTTTCTAAATATTATTTTAAATTTCTTAAATTTCTATTTGTGTTCTCCATGTGCCTAAATTTCTTTCCTTTTCCATACATCTTTTTTTTATATATATTTTCTAAATTCTCTTTTTAAAATTTTATTATTTTTTAAATTTTAATCTATTTTTCACTTTGTTAATATACCTCATTCTAAATTTTATTTTTCAATGATATTTTTATCTACATTCACAATAACCATTTTCCTACTTTTGAGAAATGGACGTACTTGTCAAGTTCAATTACAATGTAAAACTGTCTGTTTAACCACACTATTTTTCTTCAGTTGTTATCTTTTTAGACCTAATTAGATGTTCGTTTGACTGGACTGGCAGACCTTGGGTGCCTCCTGGGTGCAGGAGGTATTCTTTCCCAGCCGCGCAGCTAGCTGCTCTAAACCCACTAGCTGAGTCGCACGGTCTGGGATTTTCAGTACACCAGTTTTTTCATAAACCAGTCAGATGGCCGCTTGAATTTGTCGTTACTAAGTCTCTGAAGCATGTTTTTTTTAATTCCTTCATAATGCGTTGATGTTATTGATGCATCTTGCATAATACTACATTGTTTGTTATTTTTATAAAGTTTATTGAGTTGGAAATTCACACAGTATCTGTATGTTGTATTATAATAATATTGCGCCTACAAAAGCAAAATAAATGAAATAATTAATTCTTTTTTTTTTTTTTTTTTTTTTTTTTATATCTCAATGAAATAAACAATTATTTCATTTATTTAAGGGAAAAAAATATTTTTCTGTACTTAACTATAATTTGCTTCACTTTAGCATTTCAGCGGTCTTAACCAGAAAATCTGACTGAATGAAATTTAAATTTGACATAAATCCTTTTAAAAATGCATACGTCATTCGATTTAAAATTTCCGGTATCCCCCCAATATTTTTTTTTAATCAGCGCCTATGGGTCCATGTATACTTGTATCTGCAATAGGATCTTTCCTGAGAGGAATGACCTTTACAGGCGGGTTTTGTGATTAGAAAGATAACTAATTGATTGTGACAATTAAAGTCTTGAATGAGGATGAAATTAAGTATACATACAAGAAAAATGCAGTGTTGTAAGTATCACAACACATATGAACAATAAACCTTAAAAATATTATGGAACATATCAGAAAATGAATTATCCAAATTAGATAGAATAAAAGGAAATATGAAAAAGACAAAATTCAGAATAAATGCATTAATTGTTTAAAATGTGAAAAGAATAGTTTGTTAAAATAGCACGCATACATACATTCATGACAGAAACATAATTCGGGCTCGAAAATATACGATATCAATTTTGACTCACGGCTGAAATTTGTTATCCTTGTATTAGCATAACAAGGGGTTCTCGTGACGTTATAAATAATGGCTAGCAAATAAAAAATATAGCAGGAAATGTTCACCGCTAAGCAACTCCTTAAAACTTAATTTATCCGTCCATCATGGCTCAAGAAAAATTTTTGAATCACAACCGCAGCATTCAACTCAAATAACTCAACAATAACATTCAAATATAATACATACCGTGCATTAAATCTGGTTGAAGTTTCCTTAAATAATTTTTTAACCACAGAAAGTGGTAGAAACTAGCTCCTGACAATCCAACCACTCTTTGGCAAACCACGACGCTGTAGTTCATTTATTGAAAGATAGTTTCGAACTTTCTAAAAGATTCTTAGAACAAAAATAAATCTCATTAGCATTAGAATTTTTACAGAAGAAATTTTCTATCTACGTCGAAAAGTCATGATATTTATTGTAGCGGCCTTAATAACAGTTTATAGCATTAGTGCAAAACAAACATTTGTCTTTGGAACCATGTCCCAGCGCCGTTGCTTCTCTGTCAAGCTAAATTATGAGCGAAAAGCAGGGATAAAATTATTCTGACTGGCAATTCAACTTCTTCCATCTTTTTTACATCATGGTGTTAGCACCTATTTAAATTTTTAGGTGTCTTCGTAATTATTTAAACAATCATTGTTAAAGGATGTGCTGCAAAGTGCTTTTAAGTTAAATTTCTGGCGGAATTGCTAAAAAGGTAAGTATCACATTTTTCAGGCTTAGATTTTTGACTTGGATGGGTTCTTTCCGCTTATTGTTGTTAGCACTAATGCATGAGATAATTGGGATACGCACTCAGTGGTTGTGGTAGACGATTAAGAGATGTAGCTCATTAAAATTAATGATAATAATGTCGACCGCACACATAGGAAAATGTCTTCCATAAGATGCTAAACATGGAAAATAAGAAATTAAAGGAAAACTCTTCTAAATTTACAGTGCACAATTTTAGTTGGCGTTTTAAGCGGTAGATTTAAAATGTGTTCAGGCCTAGTTAAGAAAAATTAGAGTATGTTTTATAATAAAATGTGTGTTTTTAAAATTATAAGCAATTTTATAAAATTTCAAACTTCCTTCTCTCTCTCTTACACAAACGCAATCAGTGCTGCTGACAGGCTTTTCGAGTCCCTATGCGTCAAATCTGCGTCTTCACTATCCCCTATTTTACAAGTTTTTTACCCTTTCTTTTATAAACTATTTGTGCCCCGCCTGACTTCTATACAGTGCCTTCGAGGAGTAATCTAAGATACTAGCTCTTTGATGCAGTGCATATTTTGGCCCCTCCCTCTTGTAGGCGGTCCTGTTCAAATAAAGCGGCAGATTCGATTATCCAAAAGGAGCAATACTCAAACAAAAGTATTATTTTATTTTCTCCTGATGATATTTTTAGGTCTCATTCATCCGGACGAAGGACTATATGAATATGATACCTTCATATACATTAAAACTAAATAAGCAATATTTCATATTTACTGAGGAAATTATAAACTTTCAATTGGTACAATGCTAATTTAATCCTAATTTTTTCATTTTTAATGAGCAGCATTTTTATGTTCCCAGGTATATAGAGCATAGTAGATTGTAATTGAATAAAATTTCAAAAAAAGAAGTTAATTAATTATATATAATCCAATGATGCAATGGGATTTTAGATAATTTAGGGTTGCAAAATATATAAATAACAGCTCAACGTGTTGTTTCACGATGGTTTTTATAGCTCTCGCGCCGTTATGATGCTCCTATGATATTCTTCATCATTCCTCAAATTATCGATATTTTTACTTATGCCAAATACATTAGGCTATCTTCTGAATGAAGCGTGCAAAATAGTGGATCTAGAGATGCTCGTTATAACCGGCTCTACTCTCTTTCATAATGTCTTACTTCCGAAGTATTTCACATCAAAACTCTTAGCCGAAGCTTCTCGTTTTCCTTATTACTATGACACTATTAGGTTAGATTTGCTATCTTTCAAACGAAGTTATGTTTATATTACAGGTTTATTCAAACACCTCGAATTAATTTTGTATAGTAAACTTTCATTACACCAGCATCCATTACTCCGGCAAAGTTTGTAGCATGGCATCACGGAAGGCTCAAACGTACCAGAATATAGGAAGTTTACTGTAGTCGGGAAATGTACCAGTATCCAGGGAGAAAGAAAGCATTGCATAATAATATCTATATCATATTAATGTAATCACTACTGCATATAAATATCAAGATTATCGAAACATGAGCCCAATTTCAATATACGATTAAACGCCAAAAACCTTGTGCCGTGGACCTCTGAACAATATTAGGCTTGAAAATAAATCCACTTGCAAGTGTGCAGAGAAAGCCACTTGTTGCCCACAACAGGCTTTCCATGTCTCATGTAAGTGCACAACCTTTCATTCGGCAAACAAACTTGTAAAGTTGCTACATAACTTTTCCATCACGTCATATATCTATCACGCCTAATATGTCAACACATCAATAGGTAAACAGGCCATCATCGATACATATTATCCACTTTAACAAATTTTCGAAAACCCACGTCAAGTTTCCAAGGACGGTTGCCATTTTCATTATAGATTTTTCCCCCCATAAACGTGCTTTTCGAACCTATGAATGGCGAGAATAATAATCAAGAACCCGAGGATCTGAAAATCCGCCATTGATTGATCGGCGTGTTCGATATACAGGGAAGATAGATGTTGGCCCAGGAGGGATAGGAAAGGAAAAGGGAGAGAGGGGGCCTCAGAGCTGTCACTTTCTAAAAATTTGCGCTTAAAAAATTCGGGCAGTGAGCGATGTGATGACTTTTATCTCTGTGGAGTGTCGTAATCCCTTCTAAATTCCGGAGAGATTGAGCGAAGTTGGCAGGCACAGCCGGAAGGCAGAACGGTCGAGTGCTGGTAAGGAATAGAAAAGCGGAATAATGGAATCATAGAAATCGAATTTGCGACGGAATTTTTATAAGACCCAATATTCTATCACGATATGTCATTGTAGACTCGCGCGAAAAATGTGCATTGTCTTTCTATTACAAGAGTCTGTCAGTTCAGCTTTGTTTTGGATGTCAAATAACGCAATGCTCACCCTGATAAATTTCGTACCTATGAGATTAGCTTACAGCATGAATGTCACGAAATTCCACAAATGGTGCCGTTAGCTCTATTTTTTTTCACTTTATTTACAATACATAGAATATGTAAAGTGAAAATATTGTAATTCAGAGTGGAAAATCAGACTCCCAGCTTAGTTTTGAGTTTGAGCATTTGTTAAATTGAAATTTGAGTAATGTGTTGAACACCCTTTACAAAAAATCAGCCATTTTTTCAACTCTTATCTGCAAATCTAGTCACAGAAATAAAATACACAGCCATATACATAAAACATATGTCAAAACATTTTTCTGTTTACCTTTGACTGACGACCCCAATGTTCTCTTACTCTGGCAAAGCTATAAAATCAGCTGAAATTCGTGCATTTTGAACACTTTACAACATAGTTAAAAAGTGTTTATGACTTTGTTAATTCTGTCTGTTTGTCTGTCTGTCCGTTAGCCCGATAACTGCTGTAAAAATGACTTTATCAAAATGAAATTTTGGTATGTTATTCAGACGGTCTGTGGGACCTGTGGGAATATAAATGAATAATATCACCCAATTAGTTTTGGATTGAACCCGGGTTGAAAAAATGAAATACATTGAACCCAAAGGGATCTAATTTTTCAAACATTTTTTAAGCTAATTTAAAATTCACAAATTTTTTCGAAAATTTTAAGAAATATTCAAATTATCCCATAAAATATATAAAAAAAATTTCAGTAAAATATATTCAGTAGTTTTTTAAATAAAAATTAAAATAATAATTACACCCTTTGTATGAGGAGATTACGTGACCATTATATGAAGAGATCACGTTGTTGTTGAAACCCAGACCGTCCGACCTACCAGAAAGGTGTAAGGTAACTGTTTGGACGGTCGGGAAGTGCCACCCAATTTAGACCGGAACCCAGTGGGGGAGGCATCCACAGGGACCGTACCCTCCTTCCCCTACCACCAACCTCTCGGAAGGACTTTCGGACCCACATGTTTAACGTGATCGTACTCCGCATGAACACGGCGGCAGTTTTGGCAGTGGCTGGAATCAAACCCGGGCCTACCGAGTGCAAATCCAGCGCGCTAACCAATGGGCTACCGCGCCCCATGAAGAGATCACGTGACCCACTTCAAAATAAAATATGGCGTACATCTTGTGTCAAAATCGTGATTTTTAAAGTTCTTTTTAATTCATATTTAGTGTTGTATCCTTCCTAAAACCGTTTTATTTTTGCTTAAATTCTGTGCAACTACATACTGAAACAACGCAATTACAATATGTTTGAATTCAAATGATCATCCAACTTTGATTATTTCTACAACGAATCCTAATTTTCTCTTATGGGGAATGTAAACAGCAAAATATGCAGAATGATTTGTATAAGAATTGCTGCATTTCTTTAACACAAAATTATTTAGCTCATGGAGTCTGCAATATAGTTGATATGAATGAAATATTCATTGATTTTACAGAGAAGCAGACGATTTTTCCGATGAAATTTTAAGCATGGAATTAAATTACTTGTACCTCCATGTTTTTAAGTTCTTAAATAAAATAGATTATCATAGTATTGTGATGAGTGAAAGGAATGGAAAAACTTTTTTGAATGAAATACTACTTTTACAGAGAGAGCCAGTCTATTTATATTTCGATGACGTAATTTGAATAAAGTTGATTTGCTTTCGACGAAGTTTTCAAATATAATAAATTATTGTAGTATTATGATAATTTTAAAAATATTACCGAGGAATGTATCGCATTTTCGAGATATTTAAGATGGTAGAATTTCGACTTGTTCATTCCGGTGCTTCTAGATAATTAAGCTGTTGAGGTTGATCGTGTATACACGTGGTGGAAGAAGAAGGGTTCATGCCGCATGGTAATGCAAATTTTCTTAATGTATCCTATTTTCATTTTTTCATGCCTGTAGTCTGAGTTTGGGTATTTATAGTAATGTACTATTGCCCAATCTGAAACAGGCATATGTTTGAGTTGGTTAGAGTTAAATACTCAGACCTGAGGAAGAATTTAACTCTGACTAATCATCGAATTTGGCTTGGTGCTGTTCTTTAGTCTTGTTGGCATTGTGGCCGTGGATTTGCTTCTATGGTGGTGTTGATATTGCTTTTCTTTTATTATTATTATTATTACATAATTTTTTTATTATTACATATTTCTAATATATATATATATATATATATATATATATATATATATAATATGAAAATCGAGTAATAGAACAGAGACAAGTTGTAACTCATAAAACCCTTACTTAAAATATGCCAACAACTTAAAAAGCAGTATAAAATAGAGAATCATCAATCAAGAGGAGAATAAAATGCATATATCTAGTCATCAAGCTGCATATAATCAACATATGTCATGGTGAGAATTCGAAAATTGAAAACAAAATAACCAAGCATTACAACTATACACGAGGATAAGCACTAGGCCTAAAAAATTGTTCATTTTGAAAAATTCTTTTCAAGTCCAAGTATCCATTCAAAATGAACAAAAAAAGCTTGTTTCTGAAGGCAGAGATATATAATATCTATAAACTCTTTCTACTTGGATAACAAGCAAAAAGATTGAAAAATAAAATAGAAATAGAAAAATACCTGAGAAAATACTGCAAAAGTCCTATCCATACGAGCAAGAAGCAATAAATGACGAGGCCGCTACTGTCAATCACAGGAGATAAAAGTGAATATTTACAGTAGCCAATCGTGAGATATAAATAACAGTATTGCAAAAAACAATAAAATGTGATAAATTCTCCAGTAAAATCTACGTAACAAAGGGGCGTGCAAAATAATAGAAAACATGGAGGCAAAAGTATAAGAGGATGTAAATACATTGTAATGCTAATTCAAGGGAATATTTACAACTAACTAATATAAGATTCTAAGAATGGAATTTTAAGAATATCCAACAGTGTATACTTTGTTCCAAACTCATTCTTACAAAACCACATGCACTCAGAGGGGAATACACGAAAACAAACACTCCATTAACTTAAACTTCAAATCTCAACTAAATAATCTCAGAACACTTTTTGAATCTAACTATGATTGGAAAAAAATCAGAAACTGGGTATTTTCCATCAAAAAGCAACATTTAAATAAACTTTATTTTTCACTCCTAGATCTTAATAACAAAAAACACTTCGGACACCTTGTTTTTTACCTTTTATTAACAAGAGAAAGACTGCTAGGTGTTCAACTCACACTTTTACACCATAAACAAAAAAAGCAACCAAACTTATTGTGTTATCAATTACACAAATCATATTTTTAATTATATAATTTTACACAAATTTTTGAAAAATTCAAATCCATTTTTCCAATTAAAACTATTAATATAATAAAAGCATATAAATATCCAGTACCATTAGGACTACAATTTTCTACTAAAACTACAGATTTTTATCAAAACAATTAAACAATTCTATATCTTGTTCGTCTACTGAATCATGCTATCAACCCTTTATTGACCAACATCATGGATAAGTAATCACCGGAAATCTCAATCAAATTAAGGAATCTTATCTCAAGCAGTTTCTCAGCTATGGATCCAAATACAGACTACCACTACTATATAATAAAGAAAAAATCATACAAGCTTTTGACATTGATCTAGATAAATATATGTATAAACTATCAGGTAAATACCACTGCCCTTTTGAAACCTTTAAAAGCTGGCAAGTACAAGTCACCTGGCATGTAAAACAATTGATTCAACAATTTCCTATACCAAAATATACACATAATTACCAAGACATCTTTAAAAAGATCAAGTTACTACCAGACAAATTTGCAATCACTTATTTTGATAAGGCACCTAGTAATTATGTGTTTATTTGCAAAAAATTTTATTTGGACGAACTCAAACTGCAACTCAATACCTCAATATCATTAACTCCTATACACACTAATATACACACTAATATCACTATAAGTAAACAAATTATTGCTTACTACAAACTTCTTAAACAAAAACACAATCTTAATTTTCCTTACCTGATACTCATACCTAAATTCCATAAATCACCCATTTCTTTTAGAACTGTTACTATAGGATTTAATTCATACACCAATGCTGCTGACAAACAACTTCTAATTAAACTAAATCAAATTTATGATCATTTTACTACACAACAAACACATATAATCAAAAATAGTTTAGAACTGATTTATAACCTAAAACAACTACCTTACATACATGATATTAAAACTTTTGATTTCAAAAACCTTTTTAATAACATTGATATTAATGATTTATATAAAGTCATACTAATTTATATGAAGAATTTTTTCAATCAAAAAACATCTCTTTTCCAAAATTCAAAACATTATTAAAATTCATTCTGTTCAAACAGTATCTATCTCAAAGAAATTGCATATACAAATTAAATAAGGAAATACCACAGGAAGGAATCTCATCCACAATACTAGCCAACCTTTATCTACATTTTCACGAAATTCAGTACCCTTTCAACAGTCATATCATGTACAGATTTATTGATGATCTAATTATTATTAGAATTACTAATGAAGCACCTATATTAAACTTTTATCCACCTAATCATTTGTTTTATCCACCTAATCTACAACTAATTGAAAATGTATATACATCAAACTGGATCAATTACCTAGACGTTAGTTTAAAAATTCAAAATCAGAAACATTAAAAATTAAAATATACGACAAAACAGAAACATATAGCTTCAAAGTAAATAAACTTCAACTTATTCATCCAATCTATCAAAATCAGTATGTAAAAATATTATTAATAATCAGTTATTAAGAATAAAAATGTTAAGTACATCATGTTACTACAAAGAACATCTTTTTAAATTCATAAATACCACTATATAAAATACCTACTCGCCAAAACCTTATTTTTTCATTTATTAAAACGCATTTTAATTTTAAATTCAAAACCTTGCTCCAATTACAGCAACATATTGACAGGTCCATCTCAAACAATTTTAAATAATTTTTCATCTCCATGTTTCATGTTCAACAGTTGCAATATTAGTATATAGAATTAACTGTAACCTGTTTTGAGATAAAATGCTCAGTCAGTATCACGCAATCTACCTGTAAGCAGCACAAGGGGTAAATACATTTATAATATTTTATTCTTATAGCTTTTCATTACACTGTATTCTCCTATGAATAAATAGCCACAAGCTGGTATATTTGATTATATTTGATTATTATATTTGATTTCTTATATATATCTGATCCAATTTATATTTTCTTCTACGTCGGGCCATGTGCATTATTTCTGTAATACAATTTACAGTAATGCACACAGAAACGTAGAATCAGTATTACCGAACCAGGTATGGGCCTTGATAACGTACATGGTTTAGAAAATGCCTTTCACTTTTTTCAATTTATTCAATTTCAAAAAAAAATTTTGGGAGCTAGTAAAGGCCTAGCTCCACGTGAAAAACAATGTTTCTATTTTGCAACTTTTCCTCTTACACACAATTCTTGCATTTACACCATGTATGTTTAGGCAGGGAACAAGGAGATTAGTACTTTAAATACCTGCATTACATGTAAGATTTATAAAACTAAATAATTTTACCTAAATGTGTAGTTAAGGAATTTTTTCACCCTTCTTTACCACATGTAATTATTTTTCCATTCCTTGACTTATATATGAAAGAAGAAAAAAGGGGTATTTTATACCATTTTAGTACCTGTTTTATTTATTATGTTTTACTTATCATGTTCTTTTTAAAATATTCAAAAGCTTGTCGTATAGTCTTTTTGATATTACCTATACACTTTAGTCGATCTTCTTTTCATTTTTGCCATACAGAACATTTTCAATTAATGATCAGTCTCAGGTATATAAAGTAAAATAAAAATTCTTCAATTATATATATATTCTCTTTTTCAAAAAAACGAAGCAGCTCTAAAAAATAATCCGATCATCTCGAAATTTCGCATGCAAATTCCTTTGTACCAAATATGCAAATGATTAAATTTGCAAGACCAATGAGTGTTAACTTCGGTCATAGCGCGCGTTTCTACTGCGCAACTAGCATCCTGTAAAACAGGTTAAAAATGTGGACGGTTTATCTTTGCTCATTATCGGCGTTGCAGTTCCGTGAAGACACAACCAATGATGCCGTTACGACATTGCCGAAGACCTTATAACCAATTAGACGAGTTGCAACGTGGTCATATAATCCAGATGCGTGAAGCTGGTTGGTCACACCGAGCAATAGGCCGCCACCTGCACCGAACGGACACTACTGTGCAAAGGTGCTAGCAGCAACGGTTACTACAAGGAACTAATCAGCGGAATGAAAGCTCTGGAAGGCCAAGGTGCGCAAATGCGAGGCAAGATTGGATAATTGTGCGACAGGCCCGAAGTGGCCCAACTGCATAATTATCCGCTATCCAACGTGCTGTAGCACACTGTTGTGATACAACCATTCAAGGGACTTAATTAAAGAAAATAAAATATTTAATTGAACGATCATATCTCAACACCTGATTGGGTCGGACACTCACATACAATAAAAAATGGGAATTAATTAATAGTTAATTTTTAATGGAATGGGACCGTACAGTGGGGAATAAAATTTAGAATATAATAACATTGCGTTGTGTAATTAAAATATAAAAAACCATTTTGTATGTGAGCGCCTAAAATTACTTACCTGTAACTTGATCTCATTCGCTCTAAATCTTTTTTATCAATACTGGAAATAGAATTATATTTCGTCTTGTAACTATTAGTCACAACTAATTAATCAGTTATTAAATAAAAAAAATCAAATTATTCTTATAAGATGATCAGACATCATAAGTTAATTTAAAGTTCTTTATTTTATCTCATATCATATATATGCATCTAAAGTCAAAGTTACTTTAACCACATCGATTTTCTTTTGGAATTGTATATATATATATGAAGTTAACTTCGAACAATCAGATATGCTAAGTCACAGGTTCCACAATGATAATGGCCACATCTAGAGCCCCCTTTTCCGTTAAAGTCAAGTTTCTAACACGCAGTGCGAAAAGAAAAATGGAAATAATAGCAGAGCGCGATTCCATAATGTTAAATGAAACTGCACACAGAAATACCAATATGCACTTTGCTGTATAATATGTTTCCCTACATAAAATGGCGAAAATTTTTAATCTTCATGATGACTTGTTAACTCGTTTACTTTAGAATAATCCACAAAAGGCAGGTGAAAGATGTTATAATAATTATGTCAAGTAACAGACATAACGATCCTTGCATAAGACCAGAATTGCATAGTAATTGGCAAAAAAATTAAATCCACAGGAAATATCTATAGAGGCATATGCTGCTGTCAAACTGTGAAATAAATAAAAATTTCTTTAACTTGGCCAAAATAACTTTAATAAAAAATGATCGATGAGATACCTGGAGTGGCAATCAATTACAAGAAAACCACTTGAGAATAGCAAATTCCTGTATTTACACTTTGTAAAATATACATTCCACAGAAAATCCATCCAAGAAAATCAGACTTGATTTATAAACAGAAACACAAAAAACAAATATATGTTGGTTTTTTTATCCATAAAAAAAAATAATTTCATTTACAGCACTTAAAATCACATGAATATAAAAATGGCAAGGACACGAGGCATCCCCCCTAAAGGGGACCCCACCAATATCACGACCTTCACATATCCAGAATTTTCGAGAGAAGAGCGAGTCAGCAAAAAAAATTCTCCCGCCAAATCTGACGTTGCCATCAGCGAAAACAAACTCCTGCTCAACCAGGGAGGTCAAAATTTAAGAGACAGAAGAACCAAATTTCCTCCATAAACAAAACCTTGCCAATTGAAACTGTGTGCCCGTATCCAGCCATATGAATACAAATATGAATGGATAGCAGCACGCTATAATTTAAATTAATAAAAGAGACAATTGGCCTATTAATGAGTATATAAAATAAAAGCAATTTTGAATAGAATAATTTTGAATAATAATAAAGTAAAATAAAATATTTAATGATTTATAAAAAAAAATGTTAATTTGGAATAATAAAATAAAAAAGTGTTGTGACGTGTCACAACACACACCTCTTCCATACCACCTGTAGTACCTTCCACCATCTCACGGCGCTTGGCTGAGGTTGGGTTACGCTCACGGCGGCCTTTAAGACGTCTGTCCATAACCACACAACATGGACAGAGTCGTTTGAAGTGGTGTCGTAGCCGAGCATCATGGCTGCCATCAGACTGGCATCGCGTAGTGTTCAGCGATAAATCAAGCTTCAATCTTTCAGCAGATGACCATCAGGTACGTGTGTAGAGGCGCCAAAACCAGCGGTCCCAATCTGCCTTTGTTTTACACAGGCGCACAGCCCCGGCTGTCCAAATAGTTGCTCAAGTCCTCAGGATGAGTCGGACGGTCTGGGTCTTCAACAGGCGCACAGCCATTGCCCTTGGTGTGAAGGTGTGGGGTGCCATCTCTTACGACAGCAGGTCCCCCTAGTCATCCTGCGTACAACTTTAACAGCTTAACCATATGTTGATGAAATCCTGCGGCCGTTTGCGTTACCCTTCATGGCAGGTCATTCTGGGGCCATTTTCCAAAAAGTAATACCACGCCACATACTGCTCGTATATCTGTGGATTGTCTCCGTGCTGTTGATATTGTTCCTTAGCCAGCAAGGTCACCAGACCTTTCGCCAATCGAACATGTATGGCACATGCTAGGCCGCCGGATTCGGACACCCCGAAATGTAGCAGATCTGGAGCAACATTTGAGGAATGGCTGCCAGAATGTATTGCAGGGTGACATTAGGAAACTTTATCACTCCTTGCCTTGACGTATACAACGCCAAGGGGGATTTCACTAATTACTGATTTGAAAATTCAATGAGCAATTTCTAACTATTGTTGGTCCTGCGGCCTTGATTTTGTAATCATTTCATTACCTGTATATGAGCTGTATGCATATTTAATTTCAATAAAAACAGTTACTTTCTTCATGGTGCTTCGTTTTTGTTTTTGTTTTTTTGCAAAAGAGTGTATATATATATATATATATATATATATATATATATATATATATAAGCAGTAATTTGTCGAATATTACAGCTAATTATACCGGTATTTTTTTTTCCGTTATACTTGCACAGCGCAACTTTTTCTAATTATGCATATTTTTCATTTCCTTCAAAAGTTTGTATAAAAATTCTGACATCTACTTTTTAAAATACTATCTACCGAAAAAAATTATAAAAAATTTCATATTTAATTTTAACAGACTTTTAAACTGGGAATATGTCTAAAACTAATTACCGAAGTTTGAAAAGTAAGGTCAAATATATGTTGAACCCTACTGTATATAGGAATTAAAATATAGGAAACAGGGGAAATTAGAAGAATTTTTTTCATTTTTTTCACTGAAAATTTTAATATTTTACCATCACTGTTAAAACTTTGAGGGATATACGTGCACCCGACCGCCACGACCCAACCCAGACACACAATAATGCATTTTGGAGGCCTCTGAAAAGAGATACCCCTTTTCTTCTCATCTCAGAAATATTTAGCCTTTAAACGCCGGGGAAAGGTCGTTTCCAAACAGGGAACCCCTCTACCTCTCTCGAAAACAAAAACAAAACCTTAACCAAATGAAAAGTACCAGGGGCAGGCTACGGCCGCAAAAGTTTTAAAGCACCCGAAGCCATTTCTACGGATGCAGTTTGGGCTCTGAATAATTTATGGAATTTCTCGAATGGGGAAAAGAACGGAACCGAAACTGAATCATTAATGCCTCCTGGACGCCCCCCCTCCTCCCCCCAATCTCTCCGAAACTTTCTTTGGTTTCGTTCCAAAGCAGATGCAAAATGAGGATTAAACTCTTTATTCCCGGAAATTTCAAAGATGGGGTGTGTTGGAATCGTGTTTGTATATGTAGGTAAAGTAAGTTTGGTGACATCAAAATCCACTTGCAGTAAATTTAGTAACAATTTGCTGCTAGTACAAATACCGACTATGCTGTCGAGCGCATAACCGGTCCATGGATGCTGTTATCTGAAAAGGGAGCATATTCCAAATAAATTAAATTTTTAAGAAAGATTTTAAAAAGACTAAAATCAGAGCAGCAAAAGCCATCCATGCAGGTTTCCAGTGCAACAATGCTTCAACCACGCCATCGTAACTTAAATTATATTGGAGCTAAAAAGGCTTTACCACCAGTGTAACTTCAAAAACCCACCAATATCCTAGCTGCGCCTGCGATACACAAATTTTACAGACATTTTCCTACTTATGCTAGAATGCCTGTTTTATTTAATCTCTCGTGGAGTTCTTTTTGTCTCCGGAACCGATTGATCTTTTAAAATATTTGTTTTATGTTGTTCTACTTGATAAATTTCTCAGTTAATTTTCTTTTATTTTAAAATCAAATAAATGTTTCAGGTCTTTTGTGTTGAATTTATTATCTATGTTGGATTACACGTTTTATGCTCATATAGAATTTTGCATCATTCACTTTTTTTTCTCCTTTTCAGACCTTGCTGGAGGAATAATCCCTCAATAAGCCGTAAGTTGAACATTTACTTTTACTCATAACATTCAGTTTTCTCGTTTTTCAACGTCTTTTCTCCTGAGTGTTAACTCCTGATTTACATTTCTTGGACTGAGTGCGAGTTTTTTTCTCTCTGACACACAGTCGGGCGTAATGCGCATTCACAATACCAACTTTCTGTTTATTCTGTGAATTTTAGTATCCTTCAAAACACGTTTTTATGACAATGTGAAATATTTTCCCTGATTTACCTTCTTTTGAATTTCTGATTAGTACATATTTGATTTCGTTACGTTATATTCTTTTGGTGGATGGGTAAAACGATTCAGTATAAAAAAGATGTTTTCAATTATGGGAATGCCTTGGCTTTTTATAATAATAATAAAATATATTTGTCCATTCGTCTGTCGGCAGTGTAACGAGAAGACTAAGCAACCGACAGCTACGAAATCGGTAAGGGGATAGAGCATGTCTAATCCCGACATGCATGAGCAATTTCTTTAATTGTCATTATTTTTTTTGTTGTTGTTATTTTATATTCTGTTCAAATCTAATTTGGAACGTTTTTTTACACAAATTGGTTCATCAGCGATAGAAAATTTTATCACACACCATCCGGACACCATCGGAAATATTGAAGAACGAACGTTCTTTCCGATGAGCTTTGAACCAAAATCGTTGGACAAATCTTTCATATTTATTTTTGTAAATACGTCAAAATGTGGATATTTTAAGTAATTTCACAATTGTATTTTGTTGCATCGGATAAATAAAGATTCGCACAGTTCTAATTTCGAAATATGGATATTTTAAGTAATTCCACACTGTATTTCGGAATAGGTGCTCTTAGTCCCCTGGACGAGTCGGACGGTCTGGGTCTTCTACACTGTATTTCGTTGCATCGGAAAAATAAAGATTCGCACAGTTCTAATTACGAAACATGGATATTTTAAGTAATTTAATGTTTAATGTTGTATTTCGTTGCATCGGAGAAATAAAGATTTGCACAGTTCTAATTTCGAAATATGGATATTTTAAGTAATTTAATTTTGTAATTTGATGCATCGGAGAAATAAAGTTTCCCACAGTTCTAATTTCGAAATATGGATATTTTAAGTAATTTCATGTTGTATTTTGTTGCATCGGAGAAATGAAGATTCGTACAGTTCTAATTTCAAAATATGAATATTTTAAGTAATTTCATGTTTAATTTTGTTTCATCGGAGAAATAAAGACTCGCACAGTTCTAATTTCGAAATATGGATATTTTAAGTAATTTAATGTTGTATTTCGTTGCATCAGAGAAATAAAGATTAGCACAGTTCTAATTTCGAAATATGGATATTTTAAGTAATTTAATGTTTTATTTCGTTGCATCAGAGAAATAAAGATTCGCACAGTTCTAATTTTTGGTATGAATATGGAGTGTCTAATCAAAAAATAGTAACTTTATTCCTGACTTTTATATGAATTCTTAAGTGGGTCTATTAAAGTTGATTTTCGCAGGGCATCAGCATTCCATCACTCCGAAAAATTGTATATGAGTGACTGTTGCTATGTTAAGAAGAGTTAGGTTTTTCATTCTCCTATATTGATGATGTCACAATTTGGGGAGTATTCGAAGGTGAAAATGACTATTTGCATGTGCCCCGCTTACTTATTTAGGGCGTATCAAAGAAACTTGTTTAGGACGTATTACGCCTGCACAGTACCAATATAACGTGAGAGCTTATTTAGGTGTATGGTGACACCGTGTGATTCCTTCTAGTACAAAAACATTAATTAAGAATCTGAAACTTGACTTTAAACTGAAATTAATTAAAAATTAGATTGTTTGTATGTTAGGATATTAAATCCACATATTTTTTTAAAAATATATATAAGCATGAACTGCGCTCCTATTACAGATCCCAGCGTTCATGGGCTGTTTTCGCCCGTATACTCTCGTCAGCATAGAATAGGTGACACCTGCAGCCACAGCAAGAAAATTTGATGTATACTTGATTCTCTGAATTTATCCTTTTTGGTTACGTTGAAGGGCTGAGTTTGTCAGTTCCCAAAATTGAGGCACATGGCAAATTTTCTCGCTACTGTTGCAGATATCGCTTATTCCATGCAGACAAGCGCAAAATGAAGGTGAATTCAGAGATACTGCAGTAGGTGCATGATCCTATTTTTTAACTTATATAACTATTATTTAAGCATTTAAAGTATAATACTATTCATTACTTTAAACTGAAATTAATAGAATATTAGATTGTTTGTCTGCTAGGATATTAAATTCACATCATTTTTTTAATTATAAAATTAATTTTCTTTATCACTTTGATAATCTCATATATTATTATTCCTTTTTTTTTCATTATTTTTTTTTCCTCGTAAGAAAATATTTTTAAGATGGTGCGAAAACGCCTACACGTGCGCTTTTCTAATCAAGTACGCAACTCTAAAGAATTTTCGGATATACTTACTTTGTCTGGCAAATAATTTTAAATTTTAACTGTGATAAAAAGATTTTGAAAGATAGGAAAGTAATTATGAAAGATTTTATTTTTGCTTATAGAGGATTAAAAATTTTTATGGATTTTTACTCCTCTGATAAGTTTTTATTAGTTTATCAGGTTCTGTTAAATTAATTTTCATTTAAAAAAAAAATTAAATATTTCAAGAAATTCAGACAATTTCTTATACACTTTTAATTAAAACGTATTTTAACATCTACGTGTGCAGGATGATTTTAATTTGCTGTTCTGCAGGGAAAAATTGATTTCGAGACAGTGTAAGAAATTTTAAAACATTTGTTTTATTGCAAAGTTTTTATGTAGCAAGATTTTATGTAAAATACATTTCCATTTATTAGCTTCAATTTGTAATTAAAAAAATCTGATGTGGGCAACACATGACTTTCCTTATATAATGAATGAATTTACTACTTTTACAGTTAAAAAAAATGTTATTCTTATAGTAGGGACTTATACTTTTTTCAAGATATTGAATTTTTTTCAATTAGTCGTCATTTTCATTGATTTAGCGTCATATTTATCCTTTTGGCGAGATTTTCGTTAATTTGGCAACATTTAAAATTGTCGCCAAGTTGGCGACATTCCGCTAAATTTGTCGCCAAAATCTGGCCAAGCGTTATGTCCGGAGAAATAAGTTATTCTTACAACAGATAAATGACTATTGTGAGTTCAAATACAAAAGTATTACTCAAAGTATCTTTTCTCGTGAATGGAACGAGTTAGATCCATGAGAATGATGTCAACAAATTTATCGCATGATATTACATACGCAAAGTAAACATATTTCTCAACAGTAAATATTTTTTTAATTTATGGATTTTTTTTTTATAACTTTATTTGAAAAATGCATGATATCTCAAGAACGGTTCATGCTAGCGTTCTAAAGTTTATGTCAGTCGTTTTCTAAGGAAAAATTACATAAGAAATGTTTATTTACGTAACTTTACTAAAGGTTTTGATTTTTTGATGATTTTTTCAAAATTTCACTCGAAAATTTAAGGGAGTTCTGAACATTCGATTGTGTTTTAAAACAATAGGTTGCAGTATTCATGGGTTGTGATTTTTGTACCAAATTTCATTCGAATTGATCCATTCGTTCGTCAGTTATCGTTTCCACAGACTCACTGACACACATACACACACACACAGACATCACCTCAAAAATGTTTGATTCGTGATCAGGGATGCTTGAAACGTGCTCTCCCGTCGAAAACTCGAATTCGAATTTTTGACACCGTCACAATACTTTCCTTATACATTATGTATATAAGGAAAGTAATGTAAGACAAAAAAAATAATATCAAGATTGTGCAGCTTCATTAGATTTTTCCATATTTATATTCCATATATATTATAATAGGTATCGGTTTGGAAAAATGTGTCTTATGAGATGTCATGCAAAAATAATTCTTCGTTCAATTTTTTCTTAAAAATAATTTAAATATTTATTTTTCAGTTGACAACAGATCAGTAATACCAATAAATTATACTGAATTATATTAATACCATGTGCATCTATAACATATGCTATTTACATCCCTGTTGTATAGATATGGTTGTCTGTGTATGTTTTCTTTGGGTTTTCAAGTGCTTTCATGCATTTATAAAGCAACAAAACGCGTCTATTGTTTATAATGCAAAATTATTTTAAATTTCAATATATACTCCTTCCTCATAATAAAATATCAAAATTTTCATCGATTTTTCTCAAATCTCGTAATAAAAATAATTTCTGTATTTCTTATATCTTCTTATATATTTATACAGGGTTCCTAGGAAAGTTTTTATGCATCCCTATAACTTTGTAAGGAAATATCCATGAGTGTGCACTTTAGATTTATGTATACTAAATGGACCATGCCCGATCGAATGAAAGGAATTGTAGCACTCTTAGCGGAGAATTTTAAAAGTTAAAATAAAGAATCGGCAACAAAGTGAGATAGACAAGAAAGTGCAGTTACAGAATTATAGATCGTTGTCTAAAGAGTAAGAATTGACAATAAAACTGTTACAGAAGGCATTTATTGGCAAATGACTTACCTATTTAGGAAAATGACAGCACTTGCATGCACAAAAATCAGTCTTTTCGAAATTACCTTTCACCAGTTACAATTTACATTTGAATTTGATAAAAAGAAACTTTTACCACGAATTTTGACAAGCCTTGCAAGTGTCATTTTGTTACAGGTTCAGTTAATATGACAATTCGATAGGTATTTATATCCTTCCATAAACGCGTTTTGTTCGTTTCTGGTGCCGATTCATGTTCATTAGACACTGCTCTTTTACTTTGTTATTGGAATTAATTTTTTTTATCTATCGCGCTGGATTGCCGAGTTTGTTATTCTAACTTTTTTAATTATCCACTAGAGGCGCTTCAATCCGTTTTACTCGAGCAGACCTGGTTACTTTGCTATAGATAGATGTCCGAACGTGTACACTTAGAACATTCCATACAAAGTTATTGGGGTGCATATGGATTTTCTTAGAAACACTGTATAACACGGGATTTTTATTGACGATATTCATATACAAGGATGTAATTCATGTATTTAAAATAGAATATTCCTAAGGAGAATTTGCATTTAAGTTATAAAATGTTTTGTGCTTTTAAAAAAGCAGTGCGTGCTGTAACGTATAGCGGGCTGTTCACTTATATCCTCCCATCCCACTTTCGAGCCTAACAGTTCCAGGTGACGCACATGCCAAAATAAGGACTTGGACGTCGGTCTGGCTTATGAGCTTGGGGTTCATAAGTTTACAAAATATTCTAAAAATGTACATTTTTTTAGATATTTTGCGATTCCATCCTACTTTGATATTGCTGTAATTATCTAATTATATGACTTTCTAAAATAATTTCATATTCCTGTAACGTTATTGAAATTTCTATACAACGACATTTGTTTAAATGCCATAAATGCTAAACAAATGTAAAAAAAAATTACATTTTCTGAAAATGTAATTTTTTTAGGTGTTTTGCGATTCCATCCTACTTTGATTTTAAACTCTCTAATTATTGAAGTTTCTAAAATAATTTCATATTCGTTCAACTTTGTTGAAATCTCTACAATGCGTTTTGCTTTAACTGCCATAAATGCTAACATAAATCGAGAAATCCCTTAAAAAAGCAGAATTTAAATTCAAATACTATTGTTCAAACTTGAATACATTCTACGTTTTCAAACTAAATCACAAACAATATGATATGCAAAATATGTAACTTGTTACTTATCCATATACAATTTTGCATCCCTCCGAAGTTGAATTTAGCTGCTGTATTTTAAATTCGAAATCAAATTAAAAAACACATTTTCTATCATCTCTGCTAGTTCTTTCCATAAATCTCGTTATTTATTTTTTTTCTCGCATCGAAAAACAAAGTAGTTGAATTTATAATTAATTTTGTTTGACTACTATTGCATTTCATTTTCTAATCGAAATTTTCGCTTTGTTTTAAAGAACAAAATGCTTTTCTAGATAGAGGCTAGCACTGTTTTTAAATTAGTTTATTTTGTACAATGGATGTACACGTTTTAAGCACCAAAAAACCTACTTCTAGCGTAACGTCTGTGTATGTGTCTGTCTGTCTGTGCAAGATATGTATCCACTCTAACTCAAAACCTATTAGACGAAATTTTACAAAATTTAAAAACATAAAATAATTTTTACATATAATGAATTAAACTTAACATCTAGATATTTAAAATTTTCATAAATAGTTTCAATACTGAAATTTCCTAAAAATCAACTTAAATTTCGAAATCACTACTACCGCTATTTTTTAAATTAATACTAAATTATTTAAAAAATATATATTACTGCTTACTTAACTCTAACTAGTTGAATTTTTTATTCTAGATAAAAATAATGAACTAATTATTAATTTAGGATAAATAAGTAATTTCAATGGTTTCTAAACTTTTAAATTTAAAGATCTATTCAATAATATTAACATGCAGGATATTCATAAGTTTATATAACACTTTAATGATTTCATTACTTTCAATTAACTTAGACCATATAAAAGTGAATATTTTTAATAATATATTATTCTTATAAATAACACATATACACCTACACATTGCTTAAAAATTGATGGAAAGATAAATTTCCCGTATCCTCGAAAAAAGCGTATCCTAGTAGCTGTATGCTGCATTATTATCTTATTTTTGCTTAAATGCGTTTTCAAGCTTTGCACAGTGTCTTTTTTACTCATTGATGTTCACTATTATCACACGACTGGGTACTTTCTAAGTACTTTTAACCAGAAATAAATAAACAGTGCCGTTTTGCAGCTAACACGAGCCATTCTCTGGAAATTATAAATCATATTTTCATATTCCCATAGAATGTAGTATGCTTATTTCAATCAGTAACAAAACAAACCTTATTGGTTTTAAGCTCTATGTAGTTTTAAAATGACTCTAATATGATTTATAATTTTTCCACAACATTTAACTATATTAATTTGGAGGAAAGATTAAGTTTTTGACACATCAACAATTTATATATTAATAAATAAATTGCTCAATTAAACGGGGAAACATTTAGTTCATTTTTTTACAATATCATCTTTTTTTTCCTTTCCCATACATCTCATCAATATACCAGGACTTCGTAATAAATGGTAACAGAAGAATGAAAGGGGGTGAGGGCAATCAGTGGAATGGCACTAAATCCTGTTTAATTTGATTTAATTAGGGGTCCGTTAACATGCGCTAATTTTGTTGTCTTGTTAATTAGGGGGTTGGAAATCCTGCAGAACACACAGCCTTCTCGAAATTAGATTCGAAACTGAAGATTGCCAGTTATTTTGAGTAAACTGCGGTTTTGCTCGCCAGAGGAGGGGGTGGAAAAAAGAATTGGCGACGTTATAAGGAAGGAGAAAGTGGGAAGAGTCATATTTCATAATATATAATTGTGTTTGGCTCCAATTACGCGAGTTGGAGTGCCAGAAGCTGGGAAGTTTTGGCTTGAGTAATAGCTTCTCTGTACCACAAATATCCACACCCTTCTGACAGTTGCTGATTAATTAAGACGTTCGTTATAGTTTAGGAACATATACCAGTACTGGGTTTTAATTATTTGTACCATAAATAGAAATGATGAGTCCAATATACGGACTTTCCTTACAGATAAATAAAATTCAATTCTCTGGACTACACAAAGTAAAGATCAATACGTGTTCTTATGTTTTTTGTAATGCATGGATGCAATACTGTTATTTGCGATCCTAATTTC
Source organism: Amaurobius ferox (assembly GCA_951213105.1). Taxonomy (NCBI): domain Eukaryota; kingdom Metazoa; phylum Arthropoda; class Arachnida; order Araneae; family Amaurobiidae; genus Amaurobius; species Amaurobius ferox. Next base: position 145,713,820 of record OX578145.1, read on the forward strand.
GGAACGCCCTCTATAGGCGAGTTATTTAATTAGTATAAGGTAGAAGTCTGTTGTGTTGATCTCCCAGAAAATTAGTAAACTTATTGCTACCTATCAAACCAAACCACGCATGTAAGTACACACGCAAATTAGATAGACCTATAAATAATGTCATTCGATTTAAATTAATTATATATATATACATATATATATATATATATATATATATATATATATATATATATATATATAACAACAACAACAAGTGCAATACGCAATCACAAAGGTGTAAATTAATATTCTTGTTGCTTCTGACTTGTTCTAATTGCTTCTGACTAGGCACGTATGAGGGATCAACCTTTGCAATGCATTGGTTCCGTGAGCGTTTGCCCGGGCTGGAAAAGCAGCTTTAAACGGGATTGAGGAGTCGCAATCCTCCTCTGCCATTGTATGCATTGTATTTGGTTTCCCCTCCCTTGAACTTGATCCTCTTTTTTGATTTCAATTATATATATATATATATATATATATATATATATATATATATATATATATATATATATATATATATATATGCTTTTACCATAATTATTTTTAGAATTATTTTTAACTTTTCAAAAAAGTGTTTAAGAAGTGGAAAACATTCCCCTTACTAAGCCTCTTACTAAATTAATAGTGCCTTTTATGTGTTAAATCGCTATTGAGGGATGCTCAAAACGAATCTTTCCATGAAATTGAGAGGCAAATACCTCACGTATTTTTTCGATATTCTCTGTACCTACGCTGTGTATTTGTGGATAGGATATCTTTCAAATCTGTAAGGCAGGTAAAGGGAGTACGAGTAATAGCCTCCCCCCCCACACACATACACATACATATTGGCGGGAAAATTGCATTTGTTTTCTATGCGTTCCATATTAAAAAACGAAATCGAACTCTCTCCCCCCCCCCCCCCCACATCCCGCTTTTGATCATAATCCTGTTCCCTAGATCCTGGCGCATACACCTGATACACACACACATACATCCCGCTTTTGACATAATCCCGTTCCCTAGATTCCGGCTAAGATAATGTCTTCAATACATTGAAAACAGCTAATGCTATTTGATGTGATTAGTTCAATCGATAAACTTCAGAAGTATATTTGTTTTGGAGAAACTCGGAGCAAAAGAAAGTTTTCCATTCTTTAAATATTTCTTTCAAAAATTAAAGATAATTATAAAGTAATAATGAATAAAAAAATGTGTACGAATTATATGCGTTTTGTATGTGGCTTTTTAAAACTAATATCATCATTTATCGAAATAGCCTGCTCCATTCTCGAGATATTGCATATTATTCATCTAAAATGAAAGAAGTTGTAAAAACGTAAATATGTTCTGCATTATCAAGTGAGGGAATACTTTGTAAGTGTTTTTAAGCAGACATGAAACGGCACTCTTATTTTAGCAATTATCACGAGTCATTCTCAAGATCGACTTTTCCGCAGGAAGGACGATATCTCGAAAGAATCATGAACAACAAATTTTATTTCAGTAGTTAATAACAAAAGTATATTGATACTTAATGACATCGAATTTTGAGAAAGGTGAGTTTCTGTTTCTTTACAAAATCAAAATTTGTTAATCTGTAGAGAAAGTCCCACGTTGAAAACATCAGGTTTTAGTATCACATTAATTAAATACAACTTAAGAAGAAAGTCTTGCGAAAAGCAAGCATGATCAATTTTAGTCAATGCCTGATAAATCTTAATTTCTTCCATCTATCAAATTATCTTGTCTTGAATCGCGCTGCCACTGCAGATAATAACATGCATAGACAGGTTTCGCACTTTTTTCTTTTTGTTTCACTAGCAAAATAGATTAGCAGATATATGGAATGGCAGTAACAATACTTGCTATGTGCCACTGTTTTACGAACTTTTATCTGGACCGACATATTCACTCAGCTGTTATCTGTGCAATATTAGCGCGATTCTAACTTTAGGAACGCCCATATACGCGAGGTCTGTGAATATATTTTGTCATGACTATAAGCAGGGTTCGATCGTTCTGGGGACCTAGACAGAGCATGCTTCGCCTAGTCCACGCCCACCTTTTCAGTTCCACAAAAGAAAAACAAAAATATAGTTTCTCTGTCGCATTTTATACACGGTCAAAAAATAAATCATTTAGAGTGCTGTGTATGTTCTCTACAATGCAATATACAGGGTGTCCCAAAAAGATTGAAACGCGCCTTAATACTTTACCGGTTGGAGATAAGTGGGCAATGTAAATTACAAAAATGTTGAAATTAAAGTAGGAAATAAGACTACGTTAATGAAATAGTCCTCCCATTCATTTTCAAAAAGTTAACTTTTTAAATTTTTATACGACCCTCTTAGACAAATTGGATGAATCAGAAAATTTTTATTTTTAATGCAACAAGATCATTAAAAAAAACCGCATATCTGTATCTTTAATATCAACTGATTTATGATAATGGAAAAAATCTGACTTATGCCACTTTTCCGTACCATGTTAAAGGCTGCTTCATCAGTGAAAATAGGGATCATAAACAAATTGACTACGGAAATTGTTTACATCAAAAATACGTTAATATGTGTCAAAAATTTTTATCACACGTGCATCTAAATAAATCATTACATAGACAGAGATCATATAAAGCAGTGGAACTCACTACGCTGTTGGGTATCCTATGTATTATCATCCAATTTTATCTCTTTTGTGATATGTCACAAATTTAAATTTACATTTCTAATTTGATATATGGTCCCTATTCACAATGTTAAATTTTCAATTAAATATAACTCGCTCAATTTTAAAGATACATATATGCGTTTTTTTAAGGATCTTGTTGCGTTAAAAAGAAAAAATTTCTGATTGACCAAATTTGTCTAAGGGGGTCGTATAAAAATTTAAAAAGTGTAACTTTCTGAAAATGAATGAAAGGACTATTTCATTAACGTTGTCTTATTTCCTACCTTACTTTCAACATTTTTGCAATGTACATTGCCCACTTATCTCCAACAGGTAAAGAATTAAAGCGCGTTTCAATCTTTTTGGAACACCCTGTATAGTGCAGTCTTAAAGAAAGCAACGGGTTCTTTATTCCAGCTTTAAAAAATATCTATCTTAAACGACATTGAGTTTCACTACTGTTCCAGAAACTAAAAATTTAAATGTATTTCTTCCTTGTAAGTATTTTAATGTGATATATTAAACGTTAAATTGTGTGTGATAAATTAAATGTGAGTATTTTTCCCTTCTTTCCCAGAAGAATTGAATGTATAAAAGTTGCAGTTAGGAAGCTACATATTAGGCATGAAATGCAATAAACAATGATTAATTCGTCAAAATGATTTAGAAAGGCTTTTTTTTCTTACTATACCTTTCCGCAAAGTCCTTAATAACATTTTCAAAATCAAGTTTTGATGTTATGTCGTACTCAAAAACTAATGAAGTTAAATTGTTGAGTTTATGTTGTCTTAAATTAAATCTAAAAATGTTTTTTCTTTTCTTTATTATTTTAAGTGCAAAGAAAGAACGTTTCGTAAAAAAGACGCAAGAAAAAGAGAATGCAAATTTTTAAATTTTAGGATATAAGATGCTTTTGAAGACTTCAGGCTCGAGTCTTGCAGGTCTAGAGCCTGTCTATAAGGGTTATAAAAGGTTTTAAAAATAGCCTGACCCAATCTAACTTTATTCATCTCTTTTTAAATTGCTTTCAGCCAATAACTGCTCCCCAATAAAATTACATCGCAGCAACTTTATCGTCTCGAAAACGCATCGAAAATTCCGCCATTTTTACGAAACAATAGCTCACAGAAATGGCATCCAACAGTTCCTCTGCGCTGCAGGATCGTCAGCATCTTATCTTAAGATATTTCCATTTTCCTCCAGAAAATGACCCCCCCCCCCCCCTCTCTCTCTAAAACCCTTTCTTTATTGAGTCATAGCTTCAATAAATAACATTAAATTGTCTCTATATACTTCTAACTAGACCGAGTTTAACTCAATCTTTCTTTTTGTTCGTGATTTGCCGGACACAAGATGTATGAGTCTTCTGGGATTTCCGATAGACGGCGCTGCCGGTTTTCCGTATTTTTACGTTTTTCCTCCGTATAGTTTCTCTGACATCCCCGAATGAATTATGGGCGGCCTTTTAAATATTCATAAGATAGGAGTGTCCGGATTTAATTGTTGGACATTAGTTTGCCTTTCAGTTCAAACACGATTTTGATTGCTGGGGATTGGTTCGATATAGATTTTTGTCGAAGTAAAATAGTTACTTATTAATTAAATAGCTGCGCCGCGAGCTCGTTATATATGCAATCGAGCTAATTGCCGTTTCATTAATTGGTATCGGTAGTTTTTTATTATTTTGGTTAAAAAATGTTGCCATACTACTGTTTTTACGAAATATTTTTCTTTGAAAAATTAATTTCTCTGAATCTGATATAGCTTAGATGATGACTGATATGAATTTAAATTTCGGGGGGGGGGGGGAGGATTTCACTAAAGATATTAATTTCCTACAGACTCAAATACATTTTTTCTTCACTTTTTTCTTAATCCATTGAATTGAGTTTCATTGCACAATATACCATGTGCATTTATTTTAAATTATATTCAATTATACAATGTTATCAGATTTTTATTTTCATCTGACGACTTATCGCATTATGAAACGTTGCTAACTAGCTAAAACTATCAAAACAAAATAAATATCTCGAGAATGATTTATCATAAAGTAGTGGAATTTGCCTTTTTCTTTCAGCCTTCAAAAATTACGCACGAAACAACCATTTAACCCTTTCGCGACGAACGGCACGCATAGGTGCCAGATGCGAACATGCATTCAAGGACGAGCGGCACTCACTCGGGCCAGAGGAAATTTTACCGCAAGCGGATAGTGGCACGTATAAGTGCCACTACGCAGAACGTTTTAATTTGTGAACTAGATGGCGTTACTTGTCCATGGAACTAACTTCAATGCATTTTGCAGAGGCATGACCTTGGCAGAAGAGGATCGAATGAATTATTTCTCCATTTGGAGCGGTGAAAATCATTTTGTAACATAAACAAACAGAGCAATTCTCGTAGCATCAACAATTTTATAATTGAGTTTCGGTTTTTATTTTTATTTCAGCGTTATGATTTCGTTGGTGAATCATAGGAATATAAGAGAGTATTTTTTTTTCTTTGGGTTTTAGAGGCAGTGAAATTATTCGTTTATTTCGGATAAAAGAATGGGAGCAACTAACGAGTATTTTGTATTCAGATTTGTATGAAAATTATACATCAAATAGAACATAAATATTTCTTTTATTCCTGTAAAAAGTAGATTTCTGTGTTGAATAGGTGATTTTTAGTGAATTTTTTTCGAGAGTTAGGCTTAGCGCAAAAAATGCGCCGTCCTTTTCGACCAGTTCGGAAGCGAAGCGCGTCGTCCTTTGGGCCGCGACAGCTCCGGAATGCCGCCGTCCCGAAAGGGTCCATACAACTAAGCCTATTTAGTTTCGTATTACAGATTTCGACTGCTTTTATGGGCCGTTTCGTAAAAAAAAGCAGTTTATTATTTTCCGAATCGTACAAAAAGCTAATGAGCATGAGAATAATTTATTAGTGACTTATCTACCAATTTTTATAAAATATCATCTAATAATTTTTTGGCTAGAGTGGATACATACATTGCACAGACACACAGAAGGACATATACACAAACCTCATACAGAAAGTGGTTTTCTCGAGTTCTAGAGGACTCGAAACGTAAATATGGAGGATTCGAAACGAAAACTCGAGTTGCGATTTTCGACACAATTCCAATACTTTCTACCTATACAATAAGATGTATTATAGGGAAAGTAAAAATGTTAATTGTTCCGTCACTAATGAAGTGTACATATCATTTACCACCCTATGAAAGCTCCTTTATAGATTTCCTGTTAGACCGTGTATAATTTGTTTTCTGTGGATAATCGAAATTATTTATAGCTTTACTTTTGCAAAATTGCTTTTGCAAAATGTAGTTGCAAATCTACCTTCGACAAATAAATCTCACACCAGAGAGATTCTGTGCATAAAATTGCGACCTTATAGTGAGGAATATAATTTTGTCGATTAAACATTATCAATAACTGTGGAAATTAAATGACTGATTTGGCGACAAACCTGATCTAACTATTTGACTAAAATCACTAGTTTAGCGATAAAAAGGATTTTTTCTTAATTGTTAAAATAAAAGTATTTGAAGTCTGAGGCCTTCACTCGACCTTTTGAAACATTTATATTCCACATTTTAATATCCATTTGTGTGAAATAAAAGTGGAAATAAAATGAATTGTTATTATTATTATTACTATTAGGTCTATTTTTGCAAATTCTTAATTCTTTAAAAATATAAATAATTAGACAAAAGTTTTCATAGTTTTAAGGATATTCATATATTTAAGAAATTGAATTTAAAGGATGATTTTAATGTTGAAATGTCTATATTTTATTCGTCATAAAGTAATCTATTTTATATTAAATAAATGCTATTTCTAAATAAAGACATCAGCGTTTACAACTGTTGAAATTTTGCTATTTGCATTTTTAACACTTTACAACATAGTTGAAAAGTATTTATGACTTTGTTCATTCTGTCTGTCTGTCTGTCCGCTCGCACGATAAGTGCCGTAAAAATGACTTTATCAAAATGAAATTTTAGTACGTTTTTGAGACGGTCTATGGGACACATGGGAATATAAATGAATAATATCACCCAATTAATTTTGTATTGAACCCGAGTTGAAAAAATGAAATACATTGAACCCTATGGGACCTAATTTTTCAAATATTTTTAAAGCGAAGTTAAAATTCGCAAATTGCTTTGAAAATTTTAGGAAATACTCAAATTTTTCCATAAAATATATAAAAAAAATTTTCAGCAAAATATATTCCGTAGTTTTTAGATAAAAATTAAAATAATAATTGCACCCATATATGAAGAGATCTCGTGACCCACTTAAAAATCAAATATGACATTCATCTTGTGTCAAAATCGTGATTTTTAAATTTCTTTTTATATTTAGTGTTGCATCCATCCAAAAACCGCTTTATTTTTTATTTTTTTCTGTGCATCTATGTACTGTGCCAGCGCAATTGCAATATCTTTTAGTTTAAATGACCATCAAACTTTGATTATTTCTACAACGAAGTCTAATTTTCACTTATGGAGAATGTAAACACATCAAGTTGTAAGTTGAATTGTATAAGAATTGCTGAATTTCTTTAACGTAAAATTATTTCGCTCTGGAGCCTGCAATACAGCTGATATGAATGAAACATTCATTAATTTTACATAGAGAAGCAGACGATTCTATAGAATTGCATTTTTCGATGACATTTTAAGCATGGAGTTTGAAAGTTTCCTCCATGGTTTCAAGTTTTTAAATAAAATAAATTAGTGTAGTACTGTGATAATTTTAAAAATATCGCCGCTGAATGAAAGGAATAGAAAAAAGTGTATGAATGAAATATTGACTTCTTTTTTATAGAGAGCCAGGCGATTTATATTTCGATGAAGCCATGTGAATAAAGTTCATTTGTTTTCGATGAAGTTTTCAAATATAATGAATTATTGTAGTATTGTGGTAATTTTAAAAATATCACCGTTGAATGTATCGCATTTTACAGATGCTTAAATAAAATTGCATTGCAGTTGGAAAGTGTCTCATAATCAATGTTTTTTGCATGATTGATCTTTCTTGCAGTCATTGAATTAGGTCATTGGTTACAAAGACTTGACTTTTAACTTTGCATTTTTGACAGTACTTAATGACAATTTTTTTTTATTTCAATAGTAAAATTAAAAATAATAATTCATTTAAAGCACGAGATATCTTCACAAGATCTTCACGAGATAGCATGCGAAAAAAAAAAATAGAAAACCGTGTTTTTAGATAGACGTGGATTAGGCTCCAAGGTGAGCATCAGAGCAAAGAGTTTAGCGTTTGATATTTTTAGATATCTTACGATTGATTGAAAGTAGTTTCGAACAATGGTGGACAGAATAGTCAAAAATATAACCCAAATCCATGATTTTGGAATTTTCACAGATTAAAATACTTTAACTTACGCTTTTTAAGTCCGCTGAAAAATTTTTTGGGTCAGATACTTTTAGTTGTAAAAACCAAGTTTTAAAATTGGGTTCACAAAATTATCATATAAGGGATTTTTAAACTTTAAAAGCTAGTTTTCTCAAACTATATGCTGTTATTGTTTATACAAAATGCTCCTTGCGTATTAATTTTCTTATATACTATCAGCATGAACGCATTTTCATAAAAATATGTAGAATAAAAGTTAGTATGGATTTTTAAAACAACACTTATTTAATATATTAAATATATAATTTTTGGCAGAAATTAGTATTTGGTATATATTTTTAAGTAGAGATATTGCATTTTTTTCCGCTCTAACTAATTATTCAATTTCAAAATCCATGCTAACTTTTATTTATCATGATTTTATAATAATGTGAAAAAATATGAGGATATACAGTGTGTCTAGAAAATTCTGTATGAGAGGAAATTTCTCTAGAGCAAAGAGAGTTATCATTAAATTTTAATGCAGCTGCTAAGAAAACCCCCATGGCGCTATACAACGAGAGAATATTCGGGTGGGGTGAGGTGTGTGGGGTCTTTTTATGTGGATGATGGGACTATCTCGCCTCCTTTTAGAGATATAGGAAAAAGTCAATTACAAATTTGTAGAACATTGCCAAATTAGTACAAAATTCTACTTGTCCGACAGATATAACCCTGATCCCCACCTCCCAAATAAAACAGCACTGAAACAACATTAAACTGTGCGTAAAATCGTTCGGCCGCGCTGGCATTATTCTGGTTACATCTTCCAAAATAACGATAATTTCGCAATATTCTACATTAGTAAACATATTAAAAATAGCTCATAAAATTATTTTTTATTTCTCTGGCTTCGATTACGATGATGCTTTCCAACAAATTGTCTGGAAAACAAGTAAGCATTCCCTGATAATAAGCTGATTTAAATTGATAAGCTGATTTAAATTGCTTAGAATTCCTGGTCGTCTATTGTAACTGATCTACAACTTATGGGTGAGCTGAATGGTCTCGGCAATAATAAAAAAACTATATTTATAAATCATTTACTGTACAGCTGTTGTCAGACGATTTTGCTGTTTAAAGAATCGCATGCTTTTAAAAATATTTTTAAACAATTATTTTCAGCTGTTTCTATCAAACAAAAGCCTTTGTACTAATTTGGTGGTGCTCTACAACTTTGCAATTGGCTTTCTCTATCTCTAAAAGTGAGCGAGATAGCTCCCCGCCACCCTCCTCATACAAAGGTGGGTTATCCCCCTCAAATGGTCTCTCGTCGTGCAGCACCATAGGGGTTTCCCATGCAACTGCATTAAAAAAAAATCTGATGTGGCCAACACATGACTTTCCTTATATAATGCAATGAATTTAATGCTTTTACAGTTAAAAAAATGTTATTCTTATAGTAGATACTTTTATTCTTTCCAAGATATTGAATTTTCTTCAATTAGTCATCATTTTCATTGATTTAGCGTCATTTTTATCCATTTGGCGAGATTTTTGTCAATTTAGCAACAATTAAAAATGTCGCCAAGTTGGCGACATTCCGCAAAATTCGTCGCCAAAATCTTGCCAAGCGTTATGGACGGAGAAATAAGTTATTCTTACAGCAGATAAATGACTATTGGCGTTCAAATACAAAAGTATTACTAAAAGTATCTTTTTTCCTGAATGGAACGAGCTATTTTCACGAGAATGATGTCACCCAATTTATCGCATGGTATTTTATATGAAAAGTGAACATGTTTCTCAATAGAAAATATTTTTTTTTTATTTTATATGACTTTTTGATAATTTTTTTGAAAAATGTACAATATCTCGAGAACGGTTCATGTTAGCATTCTAAAATTTATGTCAATCGTTTTCTAATGAAAAATTACATAAGAAATGTCCATTTGCGTAACTTTATTAGCGGTTTTGATTTTTTGACGATTTTTTCAGAATTTCACACGAAAATTTAGGGGGGTTCTGAACATTCGATTGCGTATAAAAACAATAAACTTCCAGTGTTTAGGGATTGTGATTTTTGTACCAAATTTCGTTTGAATCGGTTCATTCATTCGTCAGTTATCGTCTCCACAGTCTCTCTGACATACACATACTTTCACACACACACACACACACACACACGCAGACATCATTTCAGAAATGTTTGATTCGTGATCAGGGATGCTTGAAACGTGCTCTCCCGTCGAAAACTCGAATTCGAATTTTCGACCCCGTCACAATACTTTCCTTATACGTTATGTATATAAGGGAAGCAATAACGATAAACTATATTCGGTCTCGAGAAAATTACCTTGACACTGATTTTCCTAGACAATATAATGGACATTTAGAATTTGCCGTTTCACATGAAATACGATAAAATTAATACTAAAAAACATATCTGCTAAATATTTTTCATATCTTGTATAGACATCATATGTGGAAAATTATATCAAAATTGTTGCAAAATTGGAGAAATTCATTTTAAACGGCTGCAGTCCCCTTAAATTTAGAAAATATGTCGTTTCAAAATTGTAAAGGTGTAATGTCCTCCCAACCGAAGGAAATTCAAAAATTTGAAGAACCCGGAAGAAATAAGAAAAAAAAATTAAAAACAATTACACCAGGTGATAATCCCCATACCCATAAACATAAACGGGCAGCAGAACAAGGCGCGCCGGCACAACCTAAGTGAAAAAACATTACCAGCCATTTATACACATAAACACAAGGATTAAGCAACAAATAACAAGAAGAGAAATCTCTAAATCCTGAGTTGTTCGTCTCCCCTCTTCCTCCACCCTTCTGCTAACGGGATAAAAAAGGAACCATCACTTCAAAAGCGAGCTATCATATATTCTCACCACGGCTTTTATTCTGCGCGGCGCATTCAACTTTTGCGCTGATATATATATATATATGTATATAAATATAATAATAGGAATGATCCTGAACCACGCGAATCGCAACTCATTACCATATTTTGTTACTTAGCCTTTTAGAACTCGGGCCATAATTTAACCAGGGGAGGGACGATAAATAACGTATATTATCCAATTTCTGGTATGCTTTTTTTTATTTTCCAGACCGGTTCGCAGATGAGGAAATTCGAATTCTGCGCGCGTACGGGGGGCCCCAAAGATATCCGACAATTTGCCGGAGAACTTGTTATTGATCCAAGCAGATGGTTTAAAGGGCAGTGAAGCTTTGGAGATGAAAGTTAATGGCCACTTCTGAGGTATCTTAAACACATAGAGCTGTCCCACATTTGAGAACATGTTTAAAATAAGAATCCAAGGAAGGCATAAGTGTTTAAATTGAGCTATTAGTATGTCTTTTCGCGGGTATTAACCTGTTGGCGACTTTTGTGTGGATATGCTAATAGTAGACGTGGTCTGCCGACTGAAGACGGGAAATATTTAGGTTTTAAGGGAAATGATATGCAGAAGGGGTTGAAGATAGTGGGCATATTAAACGGATCTTTTCATCGCATTCAAATAGGATGTCCTGCTTTAGTACCCCGAATAACGGGCCTAATTCGTTGGATGAATCAGAAGACGTGGTGAAGAAAGTTAACAAAACGGGTTCCTTTTCCTTTAGAAGTTGTCTTTTGCATTCTTCTGGATGAAAAAGTGTTTTATTCTGTACAATATTTATTTAAGGGCGTTGCTCGGTCAGATAAGCTTCTGGCAAAATTAGGAAAATATGTTTCGAAGCAGAGGGCTAGTAGGAGAAATTTACGGATCATAACTCTGTATATATTTGTTTTGCACTGTGCAGCTAATGTGATTGATCATTATCCAAAGTTAAGAAGATTCCAGTCACCAGCATTTATTGGTTGTGGCGTCATTAAGGGGAGAGCATAACTCCTCCCCACACACACACACAAGTACCCACCTGAACCCATTGAAGTTCGGAGAAATGACATTTCGGGAAATGGGAAACAAAATATTTCGTTACCCACCTCCATTTGCAAATTTTATTTTCCCTAGAATGCATGGTAATAGTATGGAAAAGTATTGGAGTTTTGTCAAAATCGCATTTCGAGTTTTCAACGTATCTACACATTTCTAGCGTTTTAGAACTCGAAAAATCTATTTTTAGTTGACGTGTGTGTGTGTGTGTCTGCAATGTATATATCAACTCTAACTGAAAAACTAATTAGCCAAATTTCACAGAATTTGATAGATGAATCAATTGTGGATTACCCTGGTACTGATTAGATTTTATTAGAATTTGGAATTAAAACAACCTGCTTTTTTTTCGAAATTGCCCATAAAAATCGCATGCATTCAACCAAAGGTAATTGACCCAATTACACAAAATTTGGTAGATAAGTTACTTGTATTTTATACTGGTGCTGATTAGATTTTGGTATGATTCAGTATCAAAGAACCTGCCTTCTTTTGCGAAGTGGCACTCAAAAATCGTCAAAATTTAAAATAAAAGTCTGCATATGCTCAAATGTATCAACTAAATGCTTTTTTTATTTGTATATTTTGACTACAAAAATAATAAGACAAAACTCATTACTGTAAGACTGACGTTCCAAAGATATATATATATATATATATATATATATATATATATATATATATATATATATATATATATATATATATATATATATATATATATTCTTTGCATTTCAGCCACGTCGTTTTTGAAAATACAGTCGCCAAATGAAAACGAAAATTGAACTAAAACTGCAAATTCAGTGTAATTTCAAATAATAATTATACGTGTTATTTTGTGCAATTCAACTCATTTTAATGAGCTATGAGAAAAAGAAAGTAAAATTAATTTGAGACTTTAGGGAAAACTATGTGCTGCCGATATTGGATTTTTTTTTCCCCTACTGCTGACAGAAATAGCATTTTATTTCTAAATGTATTTTAAAATAAACTTCTGAAAGATATGCTTTGATACCTTGCACAAACGACAAAATGTTTTAAGCAATAAATTTAAAGAATATAATTCTTGTTTTCATTCAGTACCAATTGTGATACCAAATGGATATGAAATACAGATATAAAAGAAATTCAAATATAGATATTTTATATAGAATCATTAAGCAATTAAAATATTTGTACATATTGTCTAGAAGAAATATACTGAAGTTCAAGAACCTCGACGCTCATGATTTCTAACTATACTGTATGTATAAATAGATGATAATTGTAAAAGAAAATAATTCTGCAATTGTTATTTTGTTTTATTTTTAATCTGCTTGCAAGGAAATTGTACGTTTCCAGTTCAGAGCCAACGTTTTCAGTAAAATCCGGTTTATAAAAACATTGGATTACGAGTTTCTTTCTTGTTGGCGCTTTAATCCTCCTGTTTATGTAGTAATTATGATTTTTCCACTAAACAATGTCTAATAGCAAAAAATGAGGTTTTCGGCTTCTGTAATTGTTTTGTCATCAAATGCGATAAATTTTCCATCTTTTCTGTTTTTCCATCCATGTTTTCTCTGAAGGGTGTCATGATTTTGGCAGGAATGAATGAAACAAACACTGCCAGATTCGAATCACTTTCTAGGGGATTACAAAAACTTTCACTCATTTCGGAGGGAAATATATAATAGATGGTTTAATTGGGAGACATACTATAAAAAACACATACCTACATATTTTCTTTGGACGTTGTTGAAACTCTCATGTTACATCATATTTTTTCCTTTCATAAACACACTGTCTAAAACTCAGCTTAACTCATCTAAATAACAAAGCTAAAAAATTAGTGACTGTTCTATTCCATAAAAATCGCAATTACATTTTTCTTTCCTTTTCTACTCTCCTCTCTACATCCCCCCTCCCCCCAAGTTTTGAAGTGTTGAAGACCCAGACCGCCCGACTCATCCGAGGAGTCGAGTAGCAGTTTGGGAGGCCGGGAAGAAGTTTTGAAGTGTCTGTCCTCAACAAATCGCAATCGTTTGCATGAGATTTTTATCACCTATAGTAAAATATGAAATTTTCTCTGGCTCCTCCTTAAACCTTCCAGATGATTGATATCTAAAAGGGTTACCTCTCACAGCCCCTGCAATTAGCTTTCCCCTTGAAACGCACATGTGGTCAGTGCCTGTTATCCTCCCAATTTTATGAGACAAGTTTTGTTAATTTTGTGTCAGCTGCTTTCTTTCCAATAAGGACCGTTTATGCACATACAGTTTATGTGACACGCTAACCTACCTCTTCGCGAAAAATACGTATTCTGACAGGGCACTTTCTAAAGCACGTGTTCTCAACCTTTAGCATTTTGCTTACACCTGCAAAAAGGGATCGAACTGTTTGGGATAGAATATGTCAAATACCTGTCTTTTTGAGAGGTTTTTCGTTTGGGATGGACGCTGTCCCACCCGTAAGCAAAAGGTGAAGCTTTTGACTAAGGTGTGTGACTCAGAATATTTCGTAAAAGTTGTATCTCTCTTGGGTGTTTTGCAAAATCTGGAATGGCGATTTGAACAACATTACAATTATTCATCCCCTCAGGAAGAAAAACGAGAAAAAATATGAATTATGTCCATCTTAGAATTAAGAAAATAAGAAACATTATATACAGCTGTGAGAAAAAAGAATTAAACTATGCATACAAATGAATTCCCAGATCATGATTAGTTAATAATCTGCCATTCTATACAATCTAGATATATTTGGAAACTCAGAAAATAGAATATATTATACGAACATAATAATTATTATAAGAATTGCTATAACTGCTGAAATATATTCACAGACGCTGACATCCTTCTTCGCGAAAAATTGAACCTGAAAGCCTTTGACCATGGTATGTGCCTTAGAACATTTTATGACAATAGTGTCTCTCCTGGGCACTTTGCGGAATCTGGAGTGTCATTTTGAACGCCATTACAATTCATTACTATAATAGGATCTGAAATAACCGTTTGATCACAAGATCCTGGCTCAAATGGGGATATAAAATCTCGACGCAGTTTTTTTTTTTTTTTTTTTGTCAAATCAGTCCACAAAGACGTCGCTGATGTTGTTACATCTGTCTCCAAGTCCATGCCCCTCGGATCTGGCTGTAATGACAACTTATTGCTGTATATGTTGCTTTTCTGCATGGAGTGTATGTGTATTAAAAGTCAAGGAAATTGCAACAATACACAAAGAAACGGATATATTTTCAAAACGTGTTCAATGAGTTCCAGATGTCTTACAGTGTTTTTCCGACAAAATGTTGAATTAAAACGTGTTCGAAAGCATAATACTTTATATAATATTAAAAATGATAAAATAAAGACGGATTTTATATCACAACGCCCCTGGGTTTAACAAAGATGGGAACGTAAGGGTTCCAACGGATTCCTCCATGCCTCGAAAGACCTACATAAACTTCATTAGCAGTCAAGTTTTACGATTCCTTCCAAGGCTGGGAGTGGAAAAGGTCTCTGAATATTATTTACCCAAATTAATTTTCTCGTTGATCGTCTCGCTAATCATGCCTTTAATATCGTTCCTTCCCTTAATTCCGTGAGTGAAGGCCGATGTCAAAGAAGATGCTGGCGGGAAAGATGCAGGAATTAACCAATCATTTGAGGGAAGCATTAAGAGAGCGCTTGTACTATTTAACGGCTCCTTTTTGGAAGGTTAATAGCCCATCGCCTCCTTTTGATTAAGTATGGAAAATAGAGATAGCTTTAGAGAAGCAGCGATATAGTGGTGTAAGTCTGTCTTTTGACGTTCGTCATGGTGACGCTTTATTCATTTTGATTTTACTTTTTCTAAATACAGGGCGCATAGAAAAGTCCTTAAATACCCCAATAATTTTGTAAAACGAGAAAGATCAAACATGCATAAAGTATTGATTATGAAACACTTTCCAACTGAAATACAATTTTATTTAAACATCTCTAAAATGCTATACATTCAGGGGTGATATTTTTTAAATTATCACAGTACTACAGTAATTTATTATATTTGAAAACTTAAAACTTCATCGAAAAAAATTTACTTTATTCAAATGACGTCATCGCAATATCTGGCTCTCTATGTAAAAGCAATGAATATTTCATTCATAGTATCGCTTTTATTCCGGACTCCAGAACTAAATAATTTTGCGTGAAAAAAATTCAGCAATTCTCATACAACTCATCTTACAATCACTTGTTTACATTCTGCATTCATTAAAATTAAACTTCGTTGTAGAAATAATTAAAATTTGATGATCATTTAAACTCAAAAATATTATAATTGCGTTGGCATAGAATATAGATTCACAGAAAGCACGCAAAAACAAAGCGGTTTTAGTACAAATGCAACACTAAATATAATATTAAAAGAACTTGTAAAATCGCAATTTTAACACTGGAGGAAAAAAAGATGGCTGCCATGTTTTATTTTGAACTGGGTCACGTGATCTCTTCATATAATATTTGTGTAATTATTATTTTAATTACTTTCTTTATATACATATAATGTATAAGGAAAGTATTGTGACGGGATCGAAAATTCGAATTCGAGTTTTCAACGAGAGAGCACGTTTCAAGCATCCCTGAACACGAATCAGGCGTTTTTGAGATGATGTCTGTGTGTGTTAGTGTGTGTGTGTGTGTGTGTATGTGTGTGTGTGTGTGTGTGTGTGTGCGTGTCAATCAGTCTGTGGAGGAGACAATAACTGACGAACGAAAGGAGCGATTCGAATAAAATTTGGTAAATTACAATCCATGGATACTGGAAGCCAATTGTTTTTATACGCAATCGGATGTTCATAACCCCCCTAAATTTTCAAATGAAATTTTGAAAAAATTATAAAAAAATTAAAACATTTAATAAAGTTACGTTAATAGTCATTTCTTATGTAATGTTTCATTAGAAAACGATTGACATAAATTTTAGAACGCTAGCATAAACCGTTCTCGAGATATTGCATATGCTTCAAATAAATTTATCAAAAAATTCTATAAATTAAAAAAAAATTTTAACTGTTGAGAAACATATTTACTTTTCAAATGTAATATCATGCGATAAATTTGATGACACCACTCTAGTGGATCTCGCTCGTTCCATTCATGAAAAAATATACTTTAAGTAATACTTTTGTATTTGAAGGCCAATAGTCATTTTTCTGCAATAAGAATAACTTATTTCTCCGTCCATAACGCTTGGCGAGATTTTGGCGACGAATTTGAAGGAATGTTTTCAACTTGACGACTTTTTTAAATGTTGCCAAATTAACGAAAAACTCCCCAAATGGATAAAAATGACGCTAAATCAATGAGAATGACGACTAATTGAAGTAAATTCAATATCTTGAAAAGAATATAAGTATCTACTACAAGAATAACATTTTTTTAAGTGTAAAAGTAGTAAATGCATAACCTATTTTTTTTTAACCTAAGAATAACCTTTTTCTTTTTTTTTTTTTAACTATAAAAGTAATAAATTCATTGCATTATATAAGGCATGTGGTGCCCACATCAGATTTTTTTTATTTAAAAATCTACCGAACATATTTTACTGAAATTTTTTATGTATTTTATGGAGTAATTTTCATATTTTCGAAAATTGTCGAAACAATTTGTGAATTTTAACTTTGCTTAAAAATGTTTGAAAAATTAGATCTCATAGGGTTCAATGTATTTCACTTTTTCAACCCGGGTTCAATCCAAAACTTATTGGGTGGTATTATTCATTTACATTCCCATATGTCCCACAGACCGTCTTAATAACGTACTAAAATCTCATTTTAATAAAATCATTTTTAAGACAGTTATCGTGCGAACGGACAGACAGAATGAACAAAGTCATAAACAGTTTTCAACTATATTGGAAAGTATTAAAAAAGACCAAAAATGTACTCGTTAAGTCTATTAATAGTAATAGTACACGCGTTAGGTCTAACTATAGATCATGCCCAGTCGAACAAACGTAATTGCAGTGCCCCTGACAGATCATTTCAAAAGTTACGAGTACGAACTCTGCAACCAAGAGAGATAGACGAAAATATTACGAAGTTGTAGCATTCGCTAATAAATAAGAATTCACACCCGAAACGCGTAGACGTAAGACAATAAATACCTGTCGAAAGTTGTATCATCATGGTCTCTAACACGGTGGCACCTGCAATGCTTGTCAATATACACTGTAATATTATTTCCAAAACTCAAATGCGCATTGTCTCTGTCAGAGGCCATTTTGAACAGGCTACTGTGATTCCCAACCTTTTCTGTTTGGAGGAACCCCTGAAATATTTCATAAAATTTTGCGGCATTGGCTGACCTAATTGGCTGACACATATCAGGTTCAACAGGGGTGAATTATGAAATAGACGTGTACAGTTTTGCTCAAAATTAAATATTCTTATTCACAGTTTATAATAATTGTAACAAATGTTACTCAAATGTCTATTCATTCAAGAGATATCTTGTCCACAGATTCGAGTTCGTTCACATACGGATATCACCCAAAATCTGTTCCACTCAAGTTCAAGAATGCTTTAAAACTCATATATTTAAAACGTATAAATCCGTTGAAAACCTGAATTCGAATTTCGACATTTTCTCTATACATTATGTAAAGAGGGAAAATAAAAATCATTGGAGTCACATATTATATGTAAACTATTTCATTATTTAATGACTAATATGAAAGTCTAGTGACGAGTAATTGAATGACTAATAATTAGTTATAGATTAGTAATTAAATTAAATTGCAACAGTTTTTAAAATAAGTTCTATATTTTTAACTATATAGCATTTGGCGCAAAAATAGTCTTCTTAATCGAAAATTGGCTCCAATAGGTTCTGTCTCGTATTCGATACAATAAGTGTGCAAAGTTTCAGCCGTCTAAGTCTCAGGGGGATTTTTAGAGGATCTGTAAAGACGTTTTGACCCCCTCGTTTTGGTACGTCCAAGGGGAGACATCAAAAATCGGCATGTTAAACTCTCCCATGTTGATGCTATGAGTGTTCAAAATTTCAGCCTTCTAAATCTCCGTAGGACTTCTGGAGAGTTCTATATAGACTTTCAACACCCCCCTCCCCCGAGAAGTTGCTGTAAACCTCTGGGTCAGTCGTGTGGTCTTCACCCCCCCCCCCTACCGGGGCGCGGTAGCCCAGTGGTTGGCGCGCAGGTATTGCACTCGGTAGGCCCGGGTTCGATTCCCGCCACTGCCAAAATTGCCGCCGTGTTCACGCGGAGTACGATCACGTTAAATATGTGGGTTCGTAAGTCCTTCTGAGAAGTTGGTGGTAGAGGAAGGAAGGTATGGTCTCTGTAGATGTCTCCCCCCACTGGGTTCCGATCTAAATTGTGTGGCACTTCCCGTCCGTCCAAACAGTTACCTTACACCTTTCTGGTAGGTCGGACGGTCTGGGTCTCAACAACATCCCCCTCCCCAATCATCTTCATTTTGAGAGGTTCAAGGGGAGACATCAAAAATCAGACCGTTAGGTTCTGTCTCATGGTCAATACCATAAATATGTAAAATTTCAGACCTTTAAGTCACCGGAAAGCTTTTAAAGAACCTGAAAAAGTCTTATCGAGCCTATATATTTTTCTCCTCCTTATTTTGTCCGTTTTTCGGGAGAAACGTCGAAAATCGAGCTCCATTAAGCTCTGTCCCGTAAGTGTGCAAAGATTCATCCAAGTTGCCAGGGATCTAGAACGCTTTTAAAAAAACATTATCACCACTTACGAGAGGAGGGATTATTAAGGTCACTTTAGGGTCCTTCTAGATCACTTTAGGGTCCTTCTAGGTCACTTTAGGGCTTCGCTGAGGGTCTTGAAAGACACAAACATGTTAGATAATTATTAAATAGATTTGATTTTTCTATTTAGGTCATAACACAACGGTTTGAATTAATATGGGGCTATTGGAAAAAGGTCCTTTTCAGAGATCCTGTTTACAAATCTCCTGCTTCGAGTATGTGTGCAACTGAGTTAGGGTCGGTGCTGCCCTTCTCAGACATTAGGACTCGTTATTTCAATCATATTTTGAACGTATGTTTGACCTACCACTCAGAGAGCCAGCCCCACCTCCAAACACAAGGTAACCTCTAAGTCTCTTCAAAATTTATGAGATACATAGAACTCCAATGGGTGCCATTTGCAAGTCCGGATGACTCCAGCTCAGAAAAAAATGGTGAGTTATCGTTGCTCAAAATCGTGCGCATTCCACGTTTAACGAAGCTGAATTGGCGCAAACTGATATATTTATGCCATGGAATAATAAGCAAGTGAAACGTTGTCAAGGATCTCGTTGTTCTGTAGTTTTCAAAATCGCGGCTCATTTACATCTGAAAGATCTATGAATTATTGGAAGTATTCTTCGAGGAAAGAGAACGAATAAAAACAGTTTGCAATATTCTCCCGTGAAACAGCATGTTGAATGCAAAACATGATTTAAGGGCTGTCTATCCAACGTGAACCGAGCCTACTGTTATAAAATATTTTGTATTAATGTAAAACTCATTGTTTAGTATTTATTAGGCTCTAGAACTATAGGCGCGGGCAGGATCTCAGAAAAGGGGGAAGGGCGCCATTGGTGATGGAATGGGGAGTTATTGTTTTAAACCATTTGCAGTGTAATGACATGTCACCCTTGCCTTATCTGCACACTGCCTACAGGGCTGCCCATAGGGTCGCCCATACAAATCTAATAGGTTTTATTTTCATTTTTATTTATTTATTTTTTTTTAGAGAGAGAGAGAGAAGATATGAACAAAGAGGGGGAAATCAAATATGGCGGAGAGCCATGATATAAATGTCTGTAAGGGCTGACGATTTTTATGATCAACTCTACTGCCTAGTATAGCGTTACCCAACCTTTGAAGGCACGAAACGTTTAGGATTTGGGAGTATAATTTTTCCCATCTTTAATAAAAATATACACATTTACATAAATACTAGAACTTAAACCTCTCTTATGACACGATTCATAAAGTTATGTATACGAATCCCTCCCAACCACCCATCTGCAGAACTTGCGCTCCTAAATTCCTTGGTTGTCTCAGACTATTCACCTCTCCTGATCAATATTATTAATTACCATAAGACCCGCTAGCAAAGCATAATTCCTATATAGTTTATTTAGTGCAAAATATTTTACTTCCGGCTATCAGCACCAAATTTTATACAGACCTTATAGATGTAAAGCTACGAAAATTCACCGGCAGACACTCTGTCAGGTCTCATGGACGGCTTTATTGACGTCATCGCAGACGTCATCACGCAACGTCTTGATTTCTGTAAATTGTAATATCTCAGTAACTACTGGTGGGATGTTAATTTTTCTTAATATCATTTTAAAGCTGATTAAATATACTTTCAAAAAGATTCTATTTATTTTCAGTATAGGTAGGACTGTTTTCATTCTAGTAAGAAGTTAAACAGGCAAAAGGCAAAAAATTATTTTTGAGAAATCAACCTTGACTCATCAAAATACCCCGAATTCATTTTTCGTAGAAACAAGTACAAGTCAAGACTTTCTCAGACATAAAAAAGCATTATTAGTTTAATACATGATAAGAAAACTATCTTCTTTTTTCAAAGAAGAAATCATTCCTCCATTTTACATATACCCATATTTTGTTTTGTGTCTGTTGAAGTGACATTTTTATAGGAATTTAAATTATATATCATGACGCTAAAAAACTTTTGCACACGAAGAAACATGTGCCTAAAACTTTCATTCCCTTCAACACTGACCCTCACAAGTACAAAGTAAAGTACGTCTTAGTCCAACCTTGACACATCGGCATCTGCTGCATTTAATTTTCCATTTACGTGCTATTACTTCTTGAAGTTTGTCCATCGACATTTCAGAGTTGTCCTAAGGTAACTTCCTTTTTAGGACACGCCCGGTAAGAGCGCGAAAAAGAATAAGGCCGTGAGTATAAACAAACATTAATTTATTTACACTATATAAATATTTACAAGAATTTGATTTAAAATATTTAAAAGACAACTTCCCATATTCCAAATGGGATGAATACCAATTTTAGATAAGCAATTAAGCAAATACAAAAGTATATGTAGTCTCATAGACTAAAATGTGAAAGATGGTAATTAAAAATTAAATGTAACACAATTCCTATGAAATATTTAAATATCCTTAACCCGGAGAGAGAAGTAAAAGATACAAATCAGGCACAGGCCCTTAAATGTGGAACTCACCAACATTACTGGCAGTTGAGCAGCATCTCTCTTTATAGAGGACATGATTGGGAGCCGACTTTTCTCAAACACCACCCAGTTCCTTCTCCTCGCTCCTTTTTTAAAAATCTCAAAAACTCTCTCTCTCCAAGATTTTAAAACACGCCCCTGAGGCGCACACAAATATCTTATTGGATTCAGGGTCTTAACCCCTTGACCCCAAAGCATCGCCATTGGCTTTAGGCCTTCCAGAAACAAAAAGCCCCTTCTCCAGCCCCTGCGAAACTGATCTTCTTTCGGGCATTAATTCAAAGCAGGCCGCAATCCCTATGACCCATCCGAAAAGGACGCACATTACACCCTTTCGGTTCGAATACGAGATCTAAAGAAACTTCGACATCCTGGTTTTCTATTTCGAGTGCAGATGGCCGAACGAAAAGGCTGACCCCCAAAACTAAATAAGAAAACTCTAGGTCGCATTCCCTAAAATATTGGCTCATGGGTTTACCATGCGACAAGAGTTTATAGACCAAACAGGCTCATAAATTTCTCCGTTTTTCTTACGTCCCTAGTCGCAAAGATTTGGACAATGTATTTCACTTTGAAAACAGTTCTTTCAATTGAAACATGGCAACATTGCCCCCTTAAAGTGGCATCGCATGTGGGTGGTGCGTCCTGAATCTTCCTATTGAATTAACTGAAAAGAATCCGTCTTAACTTCATTGGCAGTCGCTGCACAGCTTGAAGAATTGTATAATAACATCACAAAACGATGAAGAATTGAAAAGCATTGAAGTTTTTCGAAATATCAAACGGCATGCTAGAGTACTTTTCGAAAGCTTTGTCATCTTGTTAGAGTACTTTTCGAAAGCTTTGTCATTTTGTTAGAGTACTTTTCGAAAGCTTTGTCATCTTGTTAGAGTACTTTTCGAAAGCTTTGTCATCTTGTTAGAGTACTTTTCGAAAGCTTTGTCATCTTGTCTGAAAGACATCCATATTTATCAGGCACTAATTTTCCCAGCGCCTTCAAAACTGTACACTGTGGGAAAACGGATACAGATCGGAAACACTGAGAGGAATGCTTTCGTTCATTTCATATTTCATCAATGGCATTGATGAAAGGTGTTTGCCGATCCCGTATTCAATCCAAAGCCCCTTCAATTGGGAAAATGTATACATTGAAATAATAATGACATCATTGTTCACCGTTCTGATTTTAATCTTAAAGTATATAGTACTACCAACATGCCAGACAGACATGAAGTTGAAGACGAGCATCTGCTTATTCGTAGAAAATTGGAGGTATAGCGCCATACGGTGTGTTGTGACTGTCGGGGCAATCACGGTGTTGTCGTAGGTGTAAACCATTCGCTTCCCACTAAGCAATGTCATTTCAGCAGTCCTTTTGACTAAACATCAGAAAATTTCCTGCTTATTCTTATCGTGTGAACCTGCAACATCTTGGTATCACCACATTAAACCCTCTATCTACCCTTGGTCTTAAATATCTCGATTGCCTGGTGTTCGTCTCCACAACGTATTGGTTGAACACGATGCCCACCCTATCCACAGAACTGCATCCTCATCTGAATATATGGTTGAATAACGCAGTTACTGTATTGGTGAAATGTTGCTGAAGTGACAACATGCGGATAAGAATGACTTCATTAATTATTAATCTGGAACCTTCTGACTCACTAAAAGTCCTTTCTGTAACATTACAGGATTGTATTATGCAAAATTATGTCCAACTTCTTGGATGACTTCCGCAGTTTTGTAAGTTCAGAGATAGAAGGCGGACACGAGTTGTTTCAGTGAGCACAAATCTTTTTGATATCCATTTGCTTAGTTTGATTGGCGATGCAAAGTTTTCAAAAAATACTACTGTCTCTCAGGTCGACGACTTTTTGCTTATATTTTGATTTCATAAAATTTTCTTTTGACTCATCATAAAGAGGTTATCTCATTTGATGACGTCATAAATGGATATTGTTGTGACAAGTCACAACACCTTTTATTTTATTATTCCAAATTAACATTTTTTTTTATAAATCATTAAATATTTTATTTTACTTAATTTATTATTCCAAATTATTATATTCAAAATTGCTTTTATTTTATATATACTCATTAATAGACCAATTGTCTCTTTTATTAATTTTAATTATATTGTGCTGCAGTATTCATATTCTTATGTATGGTGTATGACATCCACTTTCATACTGCGGTAAAATGACATCCTTCTTCGACAATTGGTAGATCTCGTTTCACGCGAGATACGGAAACTTGTTTTCTTCTGTCTCACTTTTGACCTCCCTGGTTGAGCAGGAGTTTGGTTTATCTGGCATGGCAACGGTGTATGTGGCTTCAGCCAATCACAGTGTGCCAGGTTAGGCGGGAATTCTTCTTTTATGTGAAAAAATGCTGACTCGCTCTCTTCTCTCTGAAATTTCTTGCATGTGAAGGTGGTGTAGTTCTTTTTTGAGGCAAGGGGTGCTTGCACCTCTTGCCATGATTTTTTTTTTTTGCCATTTTTCTACATGTTAAAAATGTGTCCTCATGGATATCCAAGTGCATCCTGATTTCTGAATATCATAAATATGTGTTTTTAAAAAGATATTTTGCATTTATGTAAGAAAAAAAACTGGTGGTGTATATTATGTCGTTGAGTGCAATAATATTGATTTTACTTGATAATTACGATTGATTAGAGTGAGGCTTATTAGTTGAAGATCATCTTTTGCTCAATCAAAATGAATTTTGCATTGTGAAAATATCATATACTAATCTAAATGATATATATCTGTGATCAATTACAGCTAGAGTGAGGCTTATTAGTTGAAGATCATCTTTTGCTCAATCAACATGAATTTTGCATTGTGAAAATACCATATATTAATCTAAATGATATATCTGTGATCAATTACAGCTAGAGTGAGGCTTATTAGTTGAAGATCATCTTTTGCTCAATCAAAATGAATTTTGCATTGTGAAAATATCATATACTAATCTAAATGATATATATCTGTGATCAATTACAGCTAGAGTGAGGCTTATTAGTTGAAGATCATCTTTTGCTCAATCAACATGAATTTTGCATTGTGAAAATACCATATATTAATCTAAATGATATATCTGTGATCAATTACAGCTAGAGTGAGGCTTATTAGTTGAAGATCATCTTTTGCTCAATCAAAATGAATTTTGCATTGTGAAAATACCATATATTAATCTAAATGATATATCTGTGATCAATTACAGCTAGAGTGAGGCTTATTAGTTGAAGATCATCTTTTACTCAATCAAAATGAATTTTGCATTGTGAAAATACCATATACTAATCTAAATGATATATATCTATGATCAATTACAGCTAGAGTGAGGTTTATTATTTGAAAATCATCTTTTGCACAATCAACATGAATTGCACTGTAAAAATATCATAATATAAATTTAAATTTTCTGCAGAGAAGAATCTATTACAATTTTGTCTTGTGATATAATACTTGATTGATAAATAAAAAAAATAATAGCATTTGATCAATCATTAGTTTTTTTTATTTCTAGTACAATTTATCATTTAGGAACAATTTTTTGTAATATGAACATTCAGGATACCACATTGTGTACGATAAATAATCTGATGCAACATAATTTATATTCTTTTTATTGAATTGAATTTATGTCATGAGATCAACTTACAGGTAAGGTAATTTTAAGGCGCTCACATACAAGTATGGTTTAATATTTAATTACACAACGCATTGTATTATATTCTAAATTTTATTCCCCACTATACGGTCCCATTACATTAAGTATTAATAATTAATTTCCCTTTTAATTGTATGTGAGTGTCCGACCCAATCAGGTGTTGAGATATGATCGTTCAATTGATTTTGTTTTCTTTAATTAAGTCTTTTGAATGGTTGTATCACAACAGATATATTTCTCAATATCACGTGCTCATTTATGTATGATTCAAACTGTTCCATTCCCTTTATGTATTTAAAATTACCCAACTGCTATTCATTGTAGCCAATTCTTCGTCTTTAACCCTTTCGCGACGGCGGAACTAGCCATCAGTACGCCACCAATGAATGGATCGTCGGGCCATTAGTGCACATCGTGCATGTTAATTACTTTACTTTTAACTGTGATACTCCACAAGATAGAAAACAAATACACTTTACTTATGTCAAGAACTTTTTCTTGTGAGCTAGTTAAATGTGTGGTGTCCAATTCGCATATCGTTACTGCAAATATCGCTAACCAAAGCGACGCATTTAGTGAAAACCGGATATAGCCGGTGCTAATCAGGGTGAAACATTTAGTGGAAGCCGGATATATCCGGCGCTATAGTCAGGCTGTAACATTTAGTGGATGCCGGATACAACCAGCGCTAGTCGTTAAAGGGATTACCATGGTTCTGCAAAACTTTCACATAAGAAGAAACACGGGCCAACGGCCGTACCGTGCTGAAAACACCGGTTCTCGTTAGATCACCGAAGTGAAGCAGCATCGGGCGCGGTTAGTACTTGGTGGGTGACCACCTCGGAACGCCGCGTGCTGTTGGCCATCTCGGGTGCGGTATCCCCGTGGTTTGCGCGCTAGATTTGCACGCTGCCACAAATGCCGCCGTTTTCATGCGGAGTACGATCACGTTAAACATGTGGGTCCGTAAGTCCTTCCGAGAGGTTGGTGGTAGGGGAAGGAGGGTACGGTCCCTGTGGATGCCTCCCCCACTGGGTTCCGGTCTAAATTGGGTGGCACTTCCCGGCCGTCCATTCAGTTACCTTACACCTTTCTGGTAGGTCGGACGGTCTGGGTCTCAACAACAACATAAGAAGAAACACGTGACTGGAACCTTGTAGAAAATATTACAGTGTCTTCATGATGATGGTCTAGAGAAACGTCGTCATTCTTAAGACCTTGAATTTCTTCGAACTCCCAACAGCATTCTTGATATTTCAGGTCGGCAATCATCCAGTTTCAAAGTCCCTCTCATGACTAAAAAGGGAAAGAGTTGTTGTTGTTGAGACAAAGACTGTCCGACCTACCAGAAAGGTGTAAGGTAACTGTTTGGACAGTCGGGAAGTGCCAACGAATTTAGACCGGAACCCAGTGGGGGAGGCATCCACAGGGACTGTACCCTCCTTCCCCTACCACCAACCTCTCGGAAGGACTTTCGGACCCACATGTTTAACGTGATCGTACTCCGCATGAACACGGCGGCAGTTTTGGCAGTGGCTGGAATCGAACCCGGGCCTACCGAGTGCAACTCCAGCGCGCTAACCAATGGGCTACCGCGCCCCCAAAAAGGGAAAGAGTGGTAGAACTAATGTCACAAGTTTGTTGTTTTGCCATTGAATTTGGTCATGGGCCATCCAATAAAACTTCCTTAGTTTTACAGCCCGATAGCTTCCGTAGTTCAAATTCACAGAACAAGTCTGGAGGCCGTTCTGGTAGTTGCTTTAAGTTGCACAAATATACAGGCAACCGTCAAGTGTAATTTGCTTAATCTAGTGCAAACATCCAAGGAAAATGTCTTATTTTTCGATCCAGACCTTCCGACCTACCCGAAAGTGTAAGGTACTTGTTTGGACGGCCGAGAAGTGCCACCCAATTTAGACTGTAACCCAGTGGGGAAGGCATTCACAGAGACTGTACCCTCCTTCCCCTACCACCAACCTCTCGGAAAGACTTGCGGACCCGCATGTTTAACACGATCGTACTCAGCGTGAATACGGCGACAGGTTAGGAAGAGGTGGGAATCGAACTCGGGTTGTCCAAGTGCAATCCTTGCGAGCTAGCCACTAGACTGTTGTGCCCCACACAAATGCCTTCTAATGTTAAAATAAATTCCAGGAAACTGCCTTAACGAATACTGCTTATTAGATCCAATAGTAAGTATCATAAAGCCATTGTTTTCTGCCAGTATTTAAACTGTACAGATTCTATTGAGCATCTATCAGTCTACTCCAATAACGTTTCGTTGTCTTCCTCGCTTTCATTTTGATACGCCCACTCAGATGGCATTTGTGTCGCCAAGTTTAGGATATTGCCCCAAATTTGTCGCCAAGCTGAATAGATATTGAATTTTCTTATGTATATAAGTTCTAATTGTCTCGCCTGGAAAAAAGCATAAATGTGAAATTAAGTATTGGTGCTTGCAGCACGAAAAGATAATATTTAAATAATCAAGAATTCTAACAACAATTAGTTTATATTCCAGACAAATAAGTAAATGCGTTGGAAGAAGCAATAATCCGTATCTCCATTTGAAGAAGCATTAAAGAAAAAATGACATACAACGAACCTGGGTTCCTAACATCTGCTTCATTTTCTCGAAATAAAAAGTTGACTGAATTAGCTGGTGTCTAATGCTCCTCCTAATCCCACCAGAAATGATTCAAATCCTGTTCATTAATTCGTGTCAAAACATCTTCGGAATAGAATTGAAAAAGAGAGAAATAATCTGAAGAACATGGCAAATAATCGCATTGCAGGAAAAACAATTACATTTTTTTTTTAAACAGATGATCGGTCCATCAGTAATCGTTCCAGCGAGAAGAAGAAAACCATCAGTACCACATTAAAGTACATAAACAAGAGATTAAGTCGAAAACGACAAGAAAAAAATCTGTAATCCTCTGTTTTTATAAACCACACAGGATTTTATGGAAAACATGTTTGAATTCAAAATCATATGCGAGCTAGCAAATTATTTTATTTTTAAACAAAAACCAATTAACTTCGTGACTGTGTTATCCAAGAATGACATCCGCATCAAAATGCCATGAAAAGTCACTGAATTCATATTGTATCTATATAAATAAAATTGGAAATCTGTCTGTCTGTATGTATGTGTGTTTGTCTCCCCATCAGGTGAGAACGGCTGCACCAAATTTAATGAAATTTTGGGCGAAGCTGAGAAGTATCCCCACTTAAAATTTAGTTCATGTTTCGAGTTTTTAGGGCTCGGGGTATTCGAGTTATTAGTAAAAACCCACAATTAAACCTTCAATATAGATAGCATTATGCAAACGATTTTTTTCGTCAATTTTTTTCAAGAAAATGATATCGTGTCACTTAGCAACGGCTTTAAATCCAATCTGTTTATGCGGCAGGTGATTTTTATTAAATCTTTTTCCATTTAAATAATGAAGAAATGTATGTAAAATAAGTTTTATCGAAACTGTATTTTTGATTGGATTATTTTCATTACAACCTTCAGGTTTAAAGATCACGGTCATTATTGGTATTTTCAAATTTATTGCGGTGTCTGTTTTATTTCGTCAACTATTTTTGAAACTCATTGTAGTACGGATAATATTCTGCTAATACACGGTTATACCTTCTAATCTACGAGAATATAAATATTATGGGTATATCTTCCCATACAATTTTAGCACTTTCATTTTGGCATATATATTGATTGAATTTCACATTTTTTGTAAATTTGTTTACAAGCGGGACCAGCATTCATTCCTCCTGTGAAAATAATTTTTTCTAACGAGAACAGAAATTCTTAATCCTTTTTTTAGGAGTCTGAGTTTAAATGTTTTAATAATATTTTAAATAGCAATGTCATTTAGAAAACTATGGGAATTTGCACACGATTGGGTATTTTAAGTTTCTTTATAATGTGTATTCCGTACTCAGAACGGGTATATTGATAGTATCGACTATGATATGTGACAAAATTTCTCGCTTTTCGCTACTTTGTTGGTGTTTTCATGCCGCACTATTATAATAAAATTAGATGCTAACCCCTTCATATGACGAAGTGCATAAAATTAATTAAAATTATCCTTTCCAACCGCCCACCTTTAAGATTTATGCTCTTAAAATTCCCGAACATACAGAGATAACGATTGTCATCTGATCACTGTTTAAAAAAATCATTATACAACCCCCTCACAGAATGCAGATTCTAAACAACCCCCTACTACCTGGCTCACAGTAAAATTTACTATATTTCAAATCAAGAATATTAAATTAATAATTCCCACAAAGTGATAGGAATTATCAAAGAAATTAAACTTGATTTTCCGAGATATTAAATTTTCATCAGTTTGGCAGCATTTCTAAAAGTCGGCACTTCACAATAAAATTAAAGTTGATTTTCCGAGATATTAAATTTTCATCAGTTTGTCAGCATTTCTAAAAATCGGCAATTTCACAATAAAATTAAACTTGATTTTCCGAGATATTACATTTTCATCAGTTTGTCAGCATTTCCAAAAGTCGGCAATTTCACAATATAATTAAACTTGATTTTCCGAGATATTAAATTTTCATCAGTTTGTCAACATTTCTAAAAGTCGGCAATTTCACAATATATAGAGTCGAATTTGTAACTAACGTCACCAAGTTTTTCACCAAGCGTGACGGGCAGGTTTTCTGATATAGCATAACTTGAGGAAATACTCATAAAATATAAGAATGATAGAAAAATGTGCATGTTGTTAAGTGCATGTTTACGAATGGATCCCATTTTAATGCGCAGAAGGGTTCTTCTATGCGTACTGCGCACATAATGACGCGTTCTGATGAGGTGTTTGGCCAGTAATGACAAGAAAATGTCCTTTCGACATAAAATGAATAAAAGAAAAAATGATCCTAAATGTAAAATTATGGACAATATAAAACCAAAAGATTATTGATGAAATAATTATCTGCCCAAAAATTATTCACAAAACTATCGTGCTTTAGGGGATTAATATGCATTTCATCAAGAATCGATCCCAGATATGTCCATTTGCTGATGTATTCGATATAGTTTTTTTCTTTGCAAATTGTACGCTTTCTTATTAATGCGAATTAATTAAAAAATTGAATAGCTCAACCTCCCTACGTGGACTGAGTTACATTTCTTGGCGCACAGTACAAAAAGTTCTACAGGTTCGCAACGAAAGTTCAAACATTAAAACTCCTCGCTGTTATAGTTTCTTCTCCTATCATCGCGCAATTAGAATCCTATGAACCATTCAAGCAGCAAAACTTTTCTCTTCATATGCTTCAGGTGCGATGCATAAAAGTTAACTGCAACGTTTTGTAGCATAAATTAACTGCCGCGAAAACAGCACCTTGATAATGAATATCATCGTAGCGTGAGCAATAACCTAATCTTTATTTTTTGTGTGTGTGTGTGCATACCCTCAGTTATTTACCTTCATCGAAAACCAACCCAGCGTTAAACTAGATATTCATTACACAGCGCACTTCATTGGGCACAGGCCGCATCTAGATTAGATTTCGTTATGTTTGGAATGATGAGCTGATACTTGACCGACATCTTTGGGTTTGACAGAGTGGTGATAAGTAATTTTCATGGATATTTAAATTCATAGATGTAATCAGGGTAAGGGGAATTATGTGTTATATCCCCCATTGACGGAAAAGTTAAATTAGTAATCCATTAGATTCTTATTGAAAACAGAAATCAAGCACACCCATTTTGGTCATACACCCCCCCCCCCTTTTCAAAATCTTGTCTGCGCCTAAGATTAGGAGAAACTGGATGAACACTAGAAGATTAAAAATGTATAAACGCTGACGAATTGCACGTTCCCTACGAACGTCGTACAAAGGATTGTGATGAGGTCTAGTTTTCGACAAAAGAACACGTTTCAGGCATCTCTAAACTCGAATCTAACGTTTTTCAGGTAATGTCTATATGATTGTGTGCTTGAGTACGTATGCTAGTGTGTGTGTATCAGTGAGTCTGTAGACAAATATCTCATGGAACGCTCCAAAAATAATTTGGTATCTCATGAATGAATAATACGATATCTCATGAATAAATGGGGCGATTCGACAGAAATTTGATACGAAAATTACAATCAATAAATACTGGAACCCTATTGGTTTTAAATGGGATCGGATGTTCCGAAAATACTGTAGTTTTCAAATGACTTTCTTAAAAATTCCTTACAAAATTCAGGATCTTTAATAATAATAATAAAAAGCAAAGAATCGTTTTATACGAAATTTTTCTTTAGAAAATGAATGATATGAACTTTAGAACGTTAGCATGGAATATTCTCGAGATATTGCACGTCTTCAAATAAATTTATCAAAAATTTACATAAAAATTAAAAGATTTAAGTGTCAACCAATGCTTTCAGTTTCTATATGTAGTACTACGCGACATATCTGTTAACACCCTCTTTGTGGCTCTAGTTCTTTCCATTCACGAGAGAAAATACTCTTTGTAATATGAATTTTTGCGTTTTAAACGCCCAAAAATTCGCCAAAAGTCATTAATTTCACGGAATCTTAATTAAATCCTAATAGCATTTGGTTGAGAATTTCGCACATGGATATGAATGAGTCACTGTGTTTGGACTCATAATTTGTAGGAAGCTCCCCATTTCATTTGACGTTATGTTAGTTCAATATCGAATACATCGTGCCGAAAACATTGTACACCATTATTATGCTGTGAAAGCAGCAAGGTCATTGGATTATGTAGGGAAAGCTATGTGCTGGCCACATCAGCTATATATATATATATATATATATAGATGTGTGTGTGATAATGGCAGTATATGGGGTAAAATGATTAGAACTACGATATAAATGTTAATGTCTTCAAAATCGTTTATATCAATACTTTTAGGAATACATAAAATGTCTGTACGACATATTGTCTATCCTGGGAGAGAAAGACAATTTACAGGGAACCAATTTTATTATTTGATCTAACTATTATTTGACTTTATTACTTCACCTTGTTATTATTTGACCAATGTTATTATTTGGGTTGTTTGAGCTTGTCGACAAATTTAGCAATATATCGCCAACTTAGCGATTTTAACAAAGTTTTGGAAACTTCTCGAATTCTGCAGTTTGATTACGTATTTCAAGAGTTACGTCTATATTTCGAGATCTATCCGATGAAGGTATATAAGCGGGTCATCGGTCAAATAGAATTGACGTGACATAAGTTGAGGAAATTGTCAACATAATATTGTGTTATGACTGTGTGTAATGATGGTTTTATGGTATCTGACGATTATTTTGAGGCAGTTGTTCTTATTAGCTGTATGTATTTCCTTTTTACGCTTTTAGTGCTTTTGATAAAGTTTTAGTTTCCCAGAGCACACACTCGATTTCAGATAGGGGCGCTGTAGCCAAGTGATTAGCGCGCGGGAATTGCACTCGGTAGGCTCGGGTTCGATTCCGGCCACTGCCAAAACTGCCGCCGTGTTAAACGATCACGTTAAACATGTGGGTCCGTAAGTCCTTCCGAGAGGTTGGTGGTAGGGGAAAGAGGGTACGGTCCCTGTGGATGCCTCCCCCACTGGGTTCCGGTCTAAATTGGGTGACACTTCCCGGCCGTCCAAACAGTTACCTTACACCTTTCTGGTAGATCGGGCGGTCTGGATCTCAACAACTACAACACTCGATTTCAGAGGATAGTTACAGACAATTCGTTAGCATCACTAACTTGTCGGCAGTTTAAAAAAAGGAACTTTTAACAAGTTTTCGCGAAATAGTTAAAAAAAAATTGGTTGAGCATCAAATCTGCAATATATGTATTTTTTCTTATAGTGATTCATCCATTAATTCTAATAATAATTGTAATACAAGGAGATAGAATAGGAATGTATGAGAAAGTCGAGTGGAAACTCGCATTCTATATTATCGATATTATTCGATACCATCGATTCAGAAGAGCAAAACTGTCATCAACATAAAGAGTATAAAAATCAAACTGGATAACTTGATAAAGCTTAACTTTAAAATAATGCATATAGATGTCACTAAGAATAGGACTGAGTAGATAATCCATAGTCAAGCCATCAGACATACTGTAGAATATATTATGGAGTGCAAAAGAATTTTGGGATAAACAAGCGGTAGTAAGAGAAACAAGCTCATCAATTTCAAAGAAATGGAATTAATACAATTTTTCCTGATTTTTCCAATTTTTGTACCCATAACAGGGACATCAGTAAACAATTACTTGGCATCAAAGGAGACCAAAGTTAAATCACAAGAGTTTAAGTTACGAATTAGACAGAATTTTGGCAGGCATGAATATTACTACTAAGTCGAGAAGATAGCCTAGAAACAAAATGTTTGGCTAATTTGTAGGAAGCAGTGCCGATATTAGATACAATGGGTCTAAAAGAAAAACTTGCTTTAAGAAGTTTGGAACAAGCGCACAATTTAGCACAATTGGCCGCAGAAGAAATCGGGGACTTTTTATAATTTTCAAAAGTTACAGGTGGAGTTTTAATGACTTGTCTAATATTTTTGAAATCAGAATCATGATCCTTGCGAATAGCACAATACATTAATTGAATTTTCAACCTTTTCAACAAAAATATATTTATCCAAAACAACAAACTGGCCAACCTCGTCAACCTTGGTGATTACTAAATCAAAATTTTTGCTTGATGAATTGAAGTTTTTTTTTTTTCTGTTAATACTTGATTCAGAAATGTTATCACGTTATAGGAAAGCTCTGAGTTTAAAAGTTATTGTGTTATTTGTGGTTATATATATACGTTGCTCATGTTCCTTATGTTTATATCCAGTTACTGTTGTTAGCACTTTTAGTTTTTGTCTCGATTTCATCTGGAAACTCTGACAGTGCACTTCACCAATACATATCGAATTATTTTAGTAACTTGTTTTGCGGTATATAAACTAAACTTATATAATATATCTGACGAAATTTTGAATTCAAGTTTATCTATAAACTTTCCTGCCTGCACATAAATACGTTTGAATACGCATATTTCCACTGATCCTGTTCCAACCTCACCAATCATTAAACATCTTTAGAATACAAGTTCATTTAACTACCTAATTTTTTTAAAACAAAACAAAATATCTCGTACTAGCGCACCAAATTTCACAAAGGGGTAAGTAAACAGATTTTAGCTTCAACGATTGCAACACTTAAAAAATTACTGCTTTCCCATCCATTGGAAAACCCAGTTTACAATGCTAAAATACGTAAATTTAAATCACTATACTTCGAAAAGCTGAAGCTTGATCCAAACTCCAATTATACACACAGTAGGATTTTTATAACGCTACCAATTCTTGCTTTTTATTTATAGCTATCACTTTTATTTTTTAAGATATAAGCATTACAGACTTGAAAAACCCAAAATGTCCACACTTCTTCAATTTCACTAGACGATTATTCGAAAACTATACAGTTTTTTAAAAATAAATATATATTTAGAAACTAAATTTCTTCATACATATTTTTGTCGCTTACTATTTATCTTTTACAGTTTCGGAGATATTTAATGTCAAAGTAAAATGAAAAAAAAAATGCTCGTTAAGACAGATACTTTTTGAAGTTCTTTTAAAAAAAAAAACAATAGAGCTCGATTCAAAATCCAATTATATACACTTGTAGGGCTTTCAGGAGCTACAAATTCTTGCTTATTGTTCAAAATTTTACTTTTGAGATAGATATAAGTATTACAAACTAGAAAAACGGAAAGTTTTCAATCTTCTTCAACTTGACAAGACGGTTATTCGAAAAGTATAAGAGTTTTTTAACACTTTCCAACATAGTTAAAAAGTATTTATGGCTTTGGTCATTCTGTCTGTCTGTCTGTCTGTCCGTTCGTAAGATAACTGTCGTAAAAATAACTTTATCAAAGTGGCATTTTAGTACAATGTCAATACGGTCTGTGAGATAATTGAGAATGAATAATATCACCTAATTAACCCGAGTTGAAAAAATGAAATAAATTGGACTTGAATTTTCAAACATTTTTAAACGGTGTTAAAATTCACAAATTACTTCAAAAATTTTAGGAAATATTTGAACTATGGCATAAAATGTGAAAAAATTTCAGCAAAATATATTGTGTAGTTATTTAAATAAAAATTGAAGTAATAGTTACACCCATATTATATGAAAATATCATTTGACTCATTGCAAAATAAAATACGTATGGCTTCCATTTTTTCCCGCTGTTGTAATGTCCAAAAATCTTTTACACTTATATTTAGTGTTGCATCCGTCATAATCCGCTTTACTTTTACGTATCATCTGTCTATCTAAATTCTGTGCCAACGCAATTGCAATATTTTTTTATTTTAAATGATTACAAAACTTTTTTATTCCTACAACGAAGCCTAATTAACGTTAAACTATAGCACAGAGAATGCAAACAAATCAAGAGATTGTAAGGTGAGTTGTATAAGAATTCTGAATTGTTTTTCTCGCAAAATTATTTAGCTTTGGAGTCTGGAATATAAGTGATATATATGAATGAAATATTCATTGATTTTACAATGAATGGCAGACTATTTATAAAATGAAATGGTTTATCTTAGTTACACCAATTTCGAAGAACTAATTTAATATGAAAGAAGAAAGCAATGTAGTTTCTATAATAATAAAATATTATAATTGTGACGTTATATTAACTGCAGAAACATTGTAAATATTTCGAAAATTACACTATCGATGACGTCATGTGAATAAAATGAATTTTGTGTAACTAGCATTGTCTTTTTCGATGAAGTTTTTGAATAGTTTTGTCGATAGCAATTTTTGAAGCAGCTTTGATGTAGATAAAATTGCATTTCAGTTGGAAAGTGTTTCATAATCAATGCTTTATGCATGATTGATTTTTCTTATTTTAATAATAAATATAGTTTTTAATACTAAATTTTCTGGCACGCATTTTTGTCTTTTACTATTTATATCTATCTTTTATAGTTTACTATATATTTCGAGTGATTGTTAGAAAATTAAAACACTGACTCGAAGAGTTCCTTTTTTAAGTTGTTTTGGAAAAAAGTTAAAAATAAGAAAATATTGAAATTATTTCTATATATTCATACTCTTGACCATCTTTCGGACAAAACAAGATAAAATATTTACATATTTATTTATTAAGTTCGGGGATATAAGCATCCAAATTGGTTACATTTTTCGTAACGCTCCGTTTTTCCGTCTTAGAAACCCCAAAAATAGGCATTATTCCCATCACCATTTTATTTGAGATTATATATACAAGCTTTATGTACAAGATAACTTCGATTATATGCAAACTTTTAGCTGCATATGAATAATGGAGGTCCCTTTTCTGCTCGAATTTTGGGGATTTTGCAGCTATGTGCCATTCAGCCTGTTTTGGTGTGTTTATACCTATTTAATATTCGAATTAACAAGGTCGTTAACAAGGTAACAATTTGTGTAACAGAGACGGGCTCGACCAAAAAGGTTGCACTCCGCTGGTGTAAGTTATGAGACGTTTAGTAAATAGTTTATATATGTTAAACAAGCTTTATGTACAAGATAACTTCGATTATATGCAAACTTTTAGCTGCATATGAATAATGGAGGTCCCTTTTCTGCTCGAATTTTGGGGATTTTGCAGCTATGTGCCATTCAGCCTGTTTTGGTGTGTTTATACCTATTTAATATTCGAATTAACAAGGTCGTTAACAAGGTAACAATTTGTGTAACAGAGACGGGCTCGACCAAAAAGGTTGCACTCCGCTGGTGTAAGTTATGAGACGTTTAGTAAATAGTTTATATATGTTAAAATATAATTGCTAACGTATAGAATGCGTATCATACATATACACATCTATCAAAGGTGTCTAAGGGATAACAAACAAAATGTACATCAAACGACCTCTAGGAATGAAACACATTCGTAAATGGAGAACTAACATTGAATTCTTTAAAGTTGGAGTTTTCGTGTTAGTTATTTTTTTTTTCCTATTTCGACTTATTTTGAAAATCATAAGAAACACAGAGAAACGACATTTAAATTTCAGTAGATATGGCTTCATGCAACTTCAAAATCGGCACCAAAGTAGCGGTGGTCAAAATTGTGCCTTGCTAATCACAGTCACCATCATGTCCAATCGTCTGCTTCTGTGGATACGATTTTAAGCAGTGCTTGGATTGGAGTGAGGTGTTAAACTGTCAGTTTCTTTAAAAACCATGGTGTTTGTCAAAAAATCCCCTCTCACACACATAGTTATGTTTAAATTCTCCTTGTGTACCCCCAAAATTTATGATTGTCTCTACTGATGGGGATAATTATCAAGATTTTAGCCAAATCGTGCTATTTATCGTCGAAATGTAATGTTATATTATGAAATACGAGACTTTTGCGGCCGCTCTTCATCAAAACGGGTGTTGAGGGTAACTCAGTGCTGCAATGAAGGCCCTTATATGTTGAGGGTAATTTACTGTTGCGATGCGGGCCTATCTATCACCGGACTTCGTTATCATACGACTCACTAGCCCACCCCTCAGACGTGTTGCCATGCTATTTCTGACCGTAAAAAAGCATAAAACCCGATTTCCAACACATTTCTGCTCACTAGCTCCAGCCCTTCATTCTCTTGCACCACTTTGCTCCTATGCGATTCCGATCATAACAGGGCACTTTTACATCTAACTTTATTGTCCTGTATCGTAAACTCCGGGTCATTTATGAGGCTAGGAAAATATATCGAAGATGTTAATAAAGCCTCCCTCTGGCACCCACCCCTCCACCCTTTCAGAAAGCCAGCGTATTATATTTAGAAAGTAAAGACCTCGTAACGTGCACCTCCATAAGATGCCATTCCGATAGGTTAAGGTCTTCGAAAGGCACTTGATTGAAAATTGTTGAAGGGGGGGGGGGGGGCAATTTTTACGATAAGATGAGAAAGGGGGGTATTAACAGTGATAAACTGTTAATTTTTGGTAAGTTTTACGTTACATTTGGCAGGTTTTGAAAGATTCGCGGTAATGCTCTTTTATAGCTAAGGGGTTTGAAGATGTATGTTACGGGATGTTTAATGGTATTTTGTTTTTTAGATTTAGGCTTAATGAGAATGTATATGATTGCTTTCAATTGTTTTAAAGCAAGTTATGTATATATGAGCTCGTTTTTCTTGGCTATTTAAGAGTGGTGAAGACTTTATTACTTTTCAAGTACATAAAGTAAAATGTGTAATATATGAAATATGTAAAATATGTAATATATAAATGTGTACATAAAGTTATTGTGACAGAATGAAAGTTTTGAATCTGGGTTTCTAAGGACTTTACACAATTTAACCATCTTTGAATTCGAAATTTTGGAGGCAATATTTTGATCCACATTTGCAAAAAACATTTTGATGGCAATGTGTGTGCGCATTCTATAGATACGATATCTAAAAGAAAAATATTCTATGCATATGAATTGGGGTACTGTTACATTACTGTTACATTTTGTGAATCCTAAAATCCTACTAATTTAGAGAAAAATTAAATATTCGATGAAGGTTGATTATGAACGGTTTTGTGTATTACAGCAAATGAAACTGCTGCCAAATTTCTACTAGCATAGAAAAATTACCTCTTTGAAAAAAAAGAAAAATACAGCGATAGGAAAATTATGTGATCTAATTTTCCTACGTTTGCTTTCTTCAAGGAAATATTAGAAAGATGTATTCTTTCAAGAAGCAGATTTCATTAATTGCGGTTTTTTCTGATTCCGGGAAAATGATATCATCAGGCAGTTTCCTTCATTTTAGTCACTAATTGTTCTATTCCTGCATTCTTCAAGCAAATACTAGAAAGTTGTACTCTCATAAGAAACAGTTTCAGTTTCTATTTTTCCTGATTCCGGTATAAAGTATAACATCATACAGTTTCCTTCATTTTAGTTACCTAATTGTTTTATTCCTGCATTCTTCAAGGAAATACCAGAAAGTTGTATTCTCATAAGAAGCAGTTTTATTCGTGAGTTTTCCTGATTCAGGTGTATAACCTATAACATCAGACAGTTTCCTTCTTTATAGTCACCTAATTGTTCTATTAATGCTTTCTTTAAGGAAATATCAGAAAGTTGTATTCTCATAAGCAGTTTCATTTACTGTTATTTTTCTTGACTCTGAGATAAAGTTTACCATCTGGCAGTTTACTTCATTTCAGTCACCTAATTTTCCTATGACTACTTTCTTCAAGATTGTAGTGGAAAGTTGTACAGTTGTGTGTACCCTTATTTTACTGTTGTACGATTGCATACACCTTTACATTTGTATGTACTAGTCATTAGTAAATTACTGGAACTCTGTTTTGAACTCTGCTACTGTACCTTTTTGATGAACTGCTAAGTTTTCGAGGTGTTTTAACAAAAAATCACGTTATTTATATTAAAAATAGTTTGTAAATATGAATTTTTCTTCCCTAAACCCTTCTTTTTAAAATATTATTTTAATATTTTGGTTTAATATTTTGGTTGTGTTCTTTAGTAAACCAATTAATTTTCCCTGCAGAAAAAATTCTAAACTAGGATTTGAAAAGTTCCCATATTGTCTAAATCTGCCGCAGTCTTGACTTCATCTTGACTTGAAATCTACTCAAGTCCCATTTGTGTCCCCGAATGTCCCTCCTAACGACCCTACCCTTTAGAGAAAACGCTTTGGAATCCCGCAACAGAGCAAATCAAGCTCATTTTCCGGCGCATTTTGTGTATTTTATGCGCGCGCCGTAAACGTCTGGCAACGATCACTTCCATTTTATGACGTCTTTTTGCGCCCCCCAAAAAAGGGGCGCGAGACCATTTCATTTCACTTCACACCCCATTTTCCGTCATATCCATCCCCTTAATGGTTTTGTGAGGGGGCGGAAATCGAACGAAGTCAATAAAAACAGCGAAGAGATACAAACGTTGGCCCGTTGTTTCAATGGCCCGAGCTTGGAACGGAAACGTTAGAAAGAGGCTTTTATATTACCATTTAATTCGACAATTGTTTCCCGAAAGGCCTTTTTCGGTTATTATGCCGCTCTATCGTCTCTGTTTTATGGTAAGTGTGCGGCGTTACTGACTTTTAATCGCGCATTCACCCGAGATGGTGTAAAGTATGGATATGGTTCGTCAGAGACTGTTCAGCGTTCATCCATATAAAGGTGCAAGCTGAAGGCCGAATACAGTTAAACTTCTTAATAGAGGACTTTCACTATAAATGAAAAATTTCCTGTTTTTAAGCGTCCGTTATTGCAAAAAATGGCATCAAGTTTCGGTCAACTTTGGTGCTACGGTAGGTGTTATAAATAATAATAAATCGCGCTCTCATTGCAGATACTGTCATCCGTGACACGCTTTCTAGCACTTTTCAGCAGGGAACCTTACTCATTTAAGCAAGCAATTGCATAATCGTGGACGTAATCATAACCATTATTTAAAAACTAGCCATTTCACCCTCTCTTCACGCATTCAAAATGGCTAATGAGCATAAATGTAACACCTACACACTTAAAGTTGTTGATAACTTTTCAAATATCAAAACCCCTTTCAGATTTAAACATAAAAATGGCGCACATTTTATACGAATTCTATTAATAGGTTAAAGGGGGAAGTATATGAGTCTTATTTCCACGCGCGACAAAATTATTTAATTGCTAAATTTTTTGATAGGTAACGAAAGAATATAAAATTGTATTTCTATTATTTATTTTATTGTGGAACAATTTTTAGCAATTAGAAAAATCGTTTCGCGTTTCAATTTTAAAGTTATTTCTTTTTTCTAGTTTTAATTATTGGCAGCGAAAGGTTATCAAATTGGGTATTTGTCACTCTTGAGAAACAGAGTGGTGTAATATTTTTGAAAATCACTTTACATCATCACCCCTAATTCGAATTTTCAAAATTTTTGGATTTGCTATTGACCTGGAATCTTAAACGGATCGAATGGGACTAAAACATAGATTCTGTCTCAAATACCAGTGCTCCATAAGTTTGAAAAGTGGTTTATTTGTTTTATATATCTTATCGCACCTAATTCGAATTTACGAAATTTTTGAATTTTTGCTTGATCTCGAAGCTAAGACACCAAATGACATTAAAACCAATATTCCAGTTCCCGTAGAAATGCTCGTTAATTTTTTTTTTATACATCACCCCACCAATCAGTCAGTTAAGTGCATATTTTATAGATAAAGTGGAACGAATTATCCGGCATTGCTCGGT
Organism: Amaurobius ferox; assembly: GCA_951213105.1. Taxonomy (NCBI): domain Eukaryota; kingdom Metazoa; phylum Arthropoda; class Arachnida; order Araneae; family Amaurobiidae; genus Amaurobius; species Amaurobius ferox. Next base: position 145,755,991 of record OX578145.1, read on the forward strand.
TAGTATATAAGTGGTCGCTACATTTTAAATAATGCCGCACAGTTTCCAAATCTTTTTAAATGAAATGTATTTGCTAATAGATGGCGGTAGAGGTCAGCGATCAAGGAAAAATAGTCAGTTTATTTTCGATGTCAAAAACTAGACCTCAAAAATATCTTATAAAATTATAATGAATGTATGAGCTCAGAATTTTCTTTGGAGCAGTATGTAAAATTTAAGGAAGCTGCTGAAATATTTTAAAAATCATATTGCCAGTCGTCTTTTATATCGCAATTTAAAATTCGGAGACATTTTGAACATACGAAAAGTATATACATTTGTTTTACATTCACGAAAATTCGTCTGTTAAGGGTGAGCGTCGGTAAATTTTCTGCCCTATCCGCGCTTTGTTAACTTTCGCGGCACACATATTTCGCCGAAATTCTGCTCAAACAGTTGCGAAATATTTTCTTATAGATAAAATGCTATGCTTAGATTATATTAAAACTAAATTTAATACCCAATAAAACATAGAATATATGTTTTATTTTAATTCAAAATATTTTTGGTGCTGCCATCTGTTGTCGTAATTTAATTCATACCGACTATTTTTATTTTTTAATGAGCATTGTTAAATGTCTATTCCTTCTAATACGCTATTAAATACAACAACAGATCATATATAATGCCATAATCACGGAAACGTAATTGAACTTGGACTTGAAGACAAAGGAACTTGAAGACAAAACTGCAGTCCTCAGTGATGTACATTCAGATCCCTTATCAAATTTATAGAATGATAAATTACCTTTCCATGATTGTGGCATTATTATATATGATCTGTTTTTGTATTTAACACTGTATTAGAAGGAATAGATATTTAAAAATGTTCATTAAAAAATAAAAATAATCGGTATGAATTAAATTACAACAACAGATGGCAGCACCAAAAATATTTTGGATTAAAATAAAAAATATATTCTATGTTTTTTGAGGCATTAAATTTAGTTTTAATATAATCTAAGAATTGCATTTTATCTTTCAGAAAATATTTCGCAACTGTTTGAGCAGAATTTCGGCGAAATATGTGTGCCGCGAAAGTTAACAAAGCGCGGATAGGGCAGATAATTTACTGACGCTCACCCTTAATCGCATGGATTCCGTTTAAAGTTTATTTGAAAGAGAATTTTTTTATCTTTCCGGTGGTGTCAAGATAGAAACTCTGCAGTAAGATTTCCGATCATTAAGGAACCGATTTGTGTGAAAATGCTACAACATAAAATAAATAAAATTTCGAAATTTAAAGCTGAGATGCACCTTTCCAGATCCTAAACAACCTCTATACCAAATTTTAAGGTCGGCCGATGTTTACGTTTTCCGCTACAGACTACATAGACACACACGCGCGCAGATATTTTCATTTATTAAGTGAAATGAACGAATTCCAACGTAAAATGCAGTGCAGATGAAGTTCATTAAGCAAACGTACGTTTTGGAAATCTTTGTATGTTCTTCTTCAGTGCGAACAAGTCTGAAACTGAACGCCCAAATGAGCGCAATCTATGCCAGTTGAACAGCAAATGGCTAAATGAGAGAATCCATCGTAATACCATCTAGTGTGACGAAAGAGGAGTTAAACGATAAAAAAAATAGAAAATGAAAGATAAATGAACTTGGGAAGCTAACAGGAAAAATAAATAAAACGCAAAGTAAATAAACTCAACGTGTGAAGCAAAAAAGAACAAAACAGAGGAACAAAAATTAGACTTCGCGATGCCATATCACGAAAAAATATGGAGTCATTAATGTAGGTATGGCATGATCATGTCTAATTATTTTAGTTTTCTATTTTGCTCTTTTTTTATTCCATACGTTGAGTTCTTATACTTTGCATTTTATCCATTTTTTTCTTATTTGCTTTCCAAGTTCATAATTCCTTTATTTTGTATTTTCCTCTTTCGTCACAATAGGTGGAGCTACTATATTGAATTCTGTCGTTTAGCCATTTTCTCTTTGATCTGTGTAGCTTACACTCATTCAGGCGTTCATGTCTAAATTTGTTCCCACAGAAAAAGGAACCCAAAAATGTTCGAAATGCACGTCTGCTAACTGAACTCTGTTTCCACAGTATTTTACGTTGTAATTAATCTATTATTGATTGTATGTAATGTTACGCTCTATATTTTATTTTAAGATTTTAGAATGTCTATAGTAATAACAGGAGTGATTTTCTATGAAGGAACAAGAAATACTTCTGGAAAAATGGTTGTATAACATTATCTATGCAGGAAAATAATAATTTGAATTATGCTATTTTAAAAAAATGTATTAAAATAGTATATATTAATACAAATCAAGCGATTACAGCCAATTCTTTGGCATGACTGTCTTGTTGTTAACTTTTACAGCATTAAAAATGTTTTTAAAGAATAACGTGGGTAGGAAAACTCATAGAGATGCATTTTGTATGATACTGAATATAACAAAGTATTAGATCCAAACAATATGGAATGTATGAGAATTTCCAATGGAGCCTGACGCTTCAAATGTTTGAAACAGACCTATATAAAAAAAAGCCAAGCAAAAAGTAATAAAAGGAAGAATCAAAGTAGAAAAATCAGAACAGCCGTTTTGGGAATTCTTGTTTCTAACAGGTGTGATAAGGCTTTCACACCTCTGTGTTAAAATTGTATATTAAAGTATTGTTTTATTTCTGTGTGATTGAAAGTGTCAATTTCGAAATGTAAATGTCTTTTCTACATGTTTTCAATTACATTGACTTTTAAGGGAAGTGAACTCTAAAATCGCAAAAGTGTTTATGTTCCAGAAAAATAGTAATAGTTTTGTATTTTCGCTTCTCAGTCGCTAGTTGGGAACTTGCAGGTTTTGCGCACGCGCGCGTTTGAAAAAGGATTTTGGAAGCAGAGTGGAAGGAGTCGTGGAAAAATGTAGACGTGTGTGTTGATTCGCGTATGATCGCGAATTTTAAGAAAAGGTGGATTAATTTTGAAAGTGGAAGGATGTGATTAAAATATGTAACATAGTTCGACAAGTTGTGCGTAGAGTCGTTTGGCTTGGTTCAGAGATGAGTCACTCGTGTTTTTAAATGAATCAGCCTGGTAGTAATGGAATAATGAGTCTTGTGAAAAGAGAAAATGGTTCTTTCACTGGTCGGCTTGAATCGCTAATAGGGCTAGAGGGAAAGCTCATTTTACAGCGATTTGTATTTGCCTGACTACTCCTTGTGTCCTAAGGTACGAATCAACCAATCTCCGTAACCAACCAAGATGTCGAATTCCGCCAGCATGATGTTGTGTAGTCAAGTTTCCCGACCATTATGGATTTTGTTCTGCGCAAGAATCTCGATGAGTTTATGCCGAGAGTCCATCCTGATATCCTTTCCCATGGTACAGAATTGTAAATGTTATATTTAAAAGAGACGAGGTAAAGTTTTATATATATTTAGTCTTCCACCTAACGAATAGAGTGTTAATTGTCAAATCCTCGTGAGTATCAAGTCATTGATGATGTTATATGAAAATGTCGTATATGTTCAAAGTATACAAATGTGATATATAAATGTCAAGTATAATATGAGGAATATTGTGTTTATTTTATGTATCAGAAAACATGTGTATTCTCTTGGTTCCTCTTCCTCCAGGGGTGTTCTTAATGGTCACCCTACCGAGTGTAACTCTGAGTTATTGCGAGAAATGCTTGTACTCCACTGTTTTCGATCAACTGCCTTGTTATTTCATGTTTAATAAATGTGTTTGATTTCAAAACTTTGTCTTCTCTGTCGAGTATACCAAAACGTTCGCGACAGAATTGGTGACGTTACTTTTCTCGGTGAGTGGGGAAGAGCTGAGAGAATTAAAATTTTTAAAAATTTTCTTAAGAATTGAAATTTTGAAGGTTAAAAATTACCGTTGTGCTAAAATGAGTGTTTTCTTAAGTAAACAGAGTTCCATGTTCTGTTTTCGGTATTCTCAAAAACGAGTGTTCTTGGAATTTGATATGTGCCATTTGATAAAAAAAATTGATTTGTTTGCATATTTATGTCATTTGATTTGATAAAAACTGGTTTTATTGTAAATACTGTTTAAGAACATTGCAATTGCATATTGTGTTAAACTATATTGTTATGCAAAATGGCTCCAATTACTAGAAACAAAAAAGTAAATGTCGGTAAGATGAGTAAAAATTCAAGTAAAAAATTAAATTCCTCCTTGAATTTGTCGCTTGATATTGCTACTGAGTCGGATACTGTTAATTCTAGAAGTAAAGTTAAAAATGTTAGCCACAAAGCTAAATCTAATGAGGAAAATATATCAGATAAATCGCCGGTATGTCTGAATTCTTCTTCTGGCACTTTGCCAAATCAAAACAGTGCTTCATCGGTAAATGATAACATGTTAAAATCATTCCATATTTTCACACATAAGTTCGCACATCATATTCCAAAATTCTCGGGAAATTCAGAGCTTTCGTTGTCACAGTTTTTGGAAAAGTTAAATTTAGTAGCCACTCATGCAAACTGGAGTGAGTGTGACAAATTAGTTTGTTTGAGATTGAATTTAGAGGGGGAAGCAAATAGATTGATTGAAGAGAATCCAAAGCACAGAAATTGTAAAAATTTGCAGGAAATTATTCACATTTTGAAAGATCATTTTGAAGTGACCGAAAATGTTACTAAAAACATAATTTCACTCGTGAACTTTACACAGAGACCAAATGAGTCGGTTAAACAGTTTTCGATGAGAATCGAAGCTGCTTCATTTAAGGTTGTTCCGGAAGATGTAGATTCCGAAAGTGAGAATAAAATCAGGCAAACACTTTTAAAAACTTCATTTATTAATGGTTTATATCCGGAACTAAAAAGATTGGTGTTGTCACAAAACCCTAGAGATTTTTATTCGGCTAGAAAACTTGCAATTCTTGAGGAATCTATTTTAAATGAAAATAATGCTATGTACTTGACTAATCCGGTACTTACAAAAAAAGGTGTTCTCACACCAGAAAAATATGTTCTCACACCAGATCAAAGTGAAAGTATGTCGGATTTAAAAAGAAAAGTGTTAGAACAGGAAAGGGACATTGAATTTCTTAGGGGTAAAATAGAAAAATTTAAGTTTAATTCAGATAAAGTTAACGAAAAGCGTTCACCGCGTCCAAAGTGTGACAAATGTGGTAAATTAGGTCACGTTCAAGAACAGTGTTGGAAAAAGGTTTTTCAAAAAAGAGATGTGTACGGTATAAAATGTAGGAAAATTTATACCAGTCCTGGAACTAGGTATCACCAGGGTGAAAGACACAGAGGGCAAATGTCTGCAAATGAGTGGAAGTATAAAAAGCAAGGAACGCAAAATTATAAAAATAAGGAGTCATATAAATCTTTGCAAAATTCCAAAAATCATTCTTCTGGGAATCAGAGTAGATATCCCATGCACAATTATAATAATAGAAAAACTTTTGATAGGCAAACATCACATTTTGAGGAAAATAATATTTGTCATAATATTACAAATTCTTTGTCATCTTCTTCTATTATAAAAGGAAAATTAGTGAGCAGTGAAGTGTCAATATTGATTGATACGGGTAGTTCAATTAATTTAGTGTATGAGGAAGCTTTAAATACTGTACCCATTGCACATATGTTGCTAACATACAAACCAACAATTTTGCGTAGCTTTAGTTCACAAGATACTAAAGTTGAATGTTTAGCCACTATTTCACTAAATTTGGGAAAAGAAAGATTCCCTACCGAATTTTTTGTGTTAAAATCACCAGCTCCTATTTCATATAATGTAATCCTTGGTAACAAGTTTTTACATAAACATAATGCTATTATAGATTATAATCACTTCTGTTTTAAGTTTTCAAACTCTTCCATTCCTTTTGTTGGTTATCAATGTACGAATAATTTACTTTCGATTTCAAATCATGAACCGGCAAATGAGTCGGAAATTGCAGACTCAAACCTAAGTAGTGTCGCAAAGCGTATTGCTGTGCCTGACTCGCAGATGAGTAGTGGAAAAAATGTTCGCGTGGTAGAGGACTGTAAACCGAAAGAGTTCCATACGAATGCATGTGCCAAATGCAAAGCAGATCTGGCACCGGTAGTGAATGAGTCTCAGGTCATTCGGGAAGAGTATGTGAGCAGAAATTTTTCGGAAAATAATGTAGTGCCACATTTGGGTAGTGAAGAGGTACATATTAACGATTTGGAAAATGGAAGCAAATCTTTTAGAGATTTGGTAGTAAATGCACAGAATGTTACTTTGCATATGGGGGAAAAGCAAAATCATGTTAGAGGTGGTACTGAAGAAGTGGCACAGCATAAGAACTTAAACATTAAAACTGTTAATAACTTATGTAGAGTAAAAGAAACTCTAAATACAAAAATTAAAGAGCCAATTATTGTGAAAAATTCACAAAAATGTATAATTCCTCCTTTATCTGAATCATTTATTAAAATCAAACTTTCAGAAGGGTTTCCGGAAAATTCCACCTTGCTTCTGGAATCAGAGAAAAATGACCACATCTTCATTGCTAGAGCTGTATATAGAGCTCCTAAGGATGGAATTATTTGGGTTCGTGTTGCTAACCCAGAGGAAAAACCTTATCATTTGAATAAGGGTAGAAAAGTGGCTCATGTTCAGGAAATTCAGGTGTCTGAGGAGGTTGAAGTTAATGTAGTGAGTGAGGGAGAGTTGGACTCCAGTGAACCTTTGGAGCCTTTTGAAAGTTGGGGAGGAGATTTTGACCTGAGTCATCTCCAAAAAGATCAAAAACATAAATTATCAACTTTGTTGAATAAATATAGACAAGTTTTTGCAAAGAATGTTGCTGAGTTGTCTGGTTGTAAAACCATATTACATGAGATAAATTTGGAAACATCTGTTCCTGTTTATCAGAAACCATACAAAGTTCCACATCATTTACAAGGGGAACTCAATAGACAAGTCACAGAATTATTAGAAGCTAAAATAATTAAACCTAGTTTTTCACCTTACAATACGCCAGTACTGTTTGTAAGGAAACCGGATGGTTCTTATAGATTATGTTGTGATTTTCGCAAGTTAAACAAACTTACTATTACAGAAAATTTTCCAATTCCTAACATTAGTGAATTGATTGATAATTTAGCAGGTGCTACATTTTTCTCAACTTTGGACTTAACTTCAGGATTCTACCAATTGCATTTGAATCCACAGGATTCACACAAAACAGCTTTTTCCACGCCCACCGGTCACTACGAATGGTGTAGGACCCCTTTTGGTCTAAAAAACGCACCAGCGTCTTTTCAGAGATTAATGTCTCTTGTACTGGCAGGGTTATCAGGAATATACATAGATGATGTTATCATCTCATCAAAAACTTTTGAAGAACACATGATGAAATTAGAAGAAGTTTTTATTAAATTATCTCAACATGGTCTTAGGTTAAAGCCATCAAAATGCTTCTTTTTCAGAAAGACAATAAAGTACTTAGGTTTCAGAGTGTCTGAGGGAAAAGTTCAGCCAGACCCTCATAACATTGATTTAGTGCAAAAATTTAAAGTACCCACCTGTGTCAAGAATATCAGACAATTTTTGGGTTTGACAGGCTTTTATAGGAAGTTTGTACCAGATTATGCAAAGATTACTCTTCCACTAACTAATCTTTTAAAATCAAAGCAGAAAAAGTTTGTGTGGAGTCAGGAGGCTCAAGAAGCTTTTGAAATACTTAAGAACAAGCTTATTCAAGAACCAATTTTAAAATTACCAAATTTTAATTTGCCCTTTACTTTGCATACAGATGCCTCTAATTACGCTTTGGGATCAGTTCTTTCGCAATTGGATGAAAATGGGTTATCTCACCCAGTTTCCTTTGCTAGTCGAAAATTACAAGGTGCTGAAGTGAATTACAGTGTAGTCGAGAAAGAAGCTTTGGCTGTGGTTTGGGCTACCCAGCAATTTAAGCACTATCTCTTAGGCAAACATTTCAAAATTTACTGTGATCAAGCATCCTTATCGTTCATTTTCAAATTAAGAGATCCTACTTCGCGCATAGCTCGCTGGATCGTTTCATTGCAGGCTTTTGATTATGAAATCATTCATAAACCGGGGAAACATAATGTTGTAGCTGACTATTTTTCGAGATGTATTGATGAGTCTTCTTCAAAGAAATCTCAAAACACTCAGAAACAAACTGTTCCTAAAAGTATTGTAGAATCTGTCCCTACGAAAATTTCTGGAAAAGTAGTGGTACAGAATAATGATAGTAGTGAAAACATAAATGCAATCGTTGAAAATTCTCAAGATCAAGTACAGACTACTGTGGAAGCTTCTCTGGTAACTAGGATAGCTATTGGTCAATTGAAAGATCCTAGATGTATAAAAATCAAAAATCTTCTGGAAAAAGGTGTAAAACCATACCCACAAAAACTTTCATTTTTCATGAAAAATGGTATGTTACATTGCATACACAAAAATCCAAAGCAGAGACAGCAATATAATGAGAGAGTAGTTATTCCTCAAGACTTAGTCTCAGAAATTCTATGGCTTTGCCATGATTCTCCTGTTGCTGCACATTGTGGTTTTCAAAGAACTCTGGCAAAAATTTCAGTTAACTATTATTGGCCAGACATGCATGCTCAGACTGAAAATTATGTGAAGTCGTGCACAACTTGTGTAAAAAACAGAGGTTTTCGTAACAACAAGGCTCCAATACAGAAATTTCCTATTACAACTTATCCTTTTGAACGTGTGGCTATGGATGTAGTCGGCCCACTACCTATCTCGAATTCTGGGATGAAGTACATTCTTGTCATTACAGATTACTTCACTAGATGGCCAGAGGCTTATCCACTTGCTACAGTTAAAACTGAGGATATTCTCGCTTGTTTAGAGAGATTTATAAGTATTCATGGAATTCCTGCTCACTTAATTACGGATCAAGGTAGTAACTTCATTTCTGAAGCTGCCAACAATCTATACAAGAAATTAGGCATAAAAAAACATAATACTTCAGCGTACCATCCCCAGTCAGACGGGCTAGTCGAAAGACTGAACGGTACGTTAGTTAGATCCTTAAAGAATCTGGTCTATTCTGATAAGGGCGATTGGGATCGGATGATTCAATTTGCTTTAATGGCTCATAGAACGTCAGTCCATGCCTCAACAGGCGAGTCCCCAGCACATCTTGTCTTTGGTCGAGACCCTGTGCTACCTGATGCTCTTTTAACAGGTGTAAAATATCCAGTTTACAAATCTACTCATGATTATTCAGATGACTTACAGGTTCGCTTAAAAAAGACCTTTGTAACTGTTAAGAAAAACCTTGAGGAAGCTCAGGAATCACAACAACTTCAACAACATAAATCTGCTAAAATGCCTAAGATTAAAGTTGGTGACTTGGTCTATCTTTACACACCTCATATTCGGCCAGGCCAATCAAAAAAACTCAGTTCTTTAAATCATGGTCCTTTTGAAGTTATCAAGCAAACAACTGAAGTTAACTTTGTCATTCAACACAAAAACAATCCATGTAATCAGCAATTGGTCCACGTTAATAGATTAACTCCTTTACCTCCTAGACGTAGTGAATTGATTTCTAGCACATATAATGATAACATTGATAATTCTTCAACTCAAGAAACAAGACAATTTAAAAGTAGATATTTTCTAAACCATCAAAATAGGGTTAAAACTCAAAATGTTCCTAATTCACACAAGTATGACTTGCGCCCAAGAGGCCAATTTATTCATTAAAGTTACTTGTCAATTAAGGCAATATGTCAAGAGAGCAATTGGCTCAAAAGTAAAGTAAAATGTTTAGATTATGAAATTCTCACATTTTCAAAAAAAAAAAAAAAAAAAAAGACTGATATTGTTGTGAGATGGACAATTATGTTTCATAATATTATATTTTCAATTGTTTCACAAAATGTTTTGCAAAACTGTATGCTATGTTAAAATGGATCCAATATTTCTGAACTTCTGTGTAATTTGCTTTATGTGTCAGTCAGCTGAATGTTCTGTACTGCAAGTTCTGTGCCAGTGCAGCTTTCTGAATGTGAGTGCCATGTTAATCAGGTTGAAGTAGTGTTTTAAAATTCTAAATACTTAAATAATAATTTTTTTTTGCTTTACTTTAATGATAAGCAGTAATGTTTTAAAGTAATTTTAAGATAATTAAGTACTTGATGGATTAGAGTTTTGGTAAGGATTTTTAAGGATAACTGATAATTTTTATCTCTGTTTTATTTTATGAATGTGTGAATGATTTTTTTTAATTTAAAGGTCTAGTAAATTTTAGAAATTTTTTTTGTCATTTGGTGTTTGTTGACTTATTGGTTGGGGGTACCGCCACCTCTAGGTTTGCAACTTTCTAATGGACTTGTTTCTTGCCTGGGTGCCTGATCAACATTCTTGGTTTGAAAATTTGTCTCATTTTCTAAATTAGTAATTTTTTTAAATGTCCTTTAAAGTAATTTGTTGGCAAGGTTGGATAATAGTTAATAAATTGATTTCTGTGAAAAGTAAATTTATAGAATTTTAATTGTAAGATTTTTGAAGAAAGAAAACTTTTTGTTTAGTTAAACTTTTTGTGAGTTGAGTAAATTAAATTTTCATGTCTCTGTGGTACTCACCAGAAAATGTATTAGTGTTTAAATTTTAAAAGGGGCAATTTCATCATTTGTGTCTTGTTAATTTGGTGTTGTCTTGTAAAGGTCTATGCTTGTATTGAGACTTATTTTTTTTTGACTCACGAGTCAAACTTTAGGCCACTCTTGGATTTTGGTTATTATGCTGGTCATGATCTTGTTTGTTTTTGTTTTTTTCTTTGATGTACATGTACATCGCTCAAAATTTACACTAAATTCCTCTCAATGGAACATATGTCATTGGGAACTTAATGCAGGTATTTTCCTAGTATTGTGTGGAAAAATTCCCCGCTTTGCAGGAAATTTTTCTCCCGGGCCCCGAAGGAGTGTGATAAGGCTTTCACACCTCTGTGTTAAAATTGTATATTAAAGTATTGTTTTATTTCTGTGTGATTGAAAGTGTCAATTTCGAAATGTAAATGTCTTTTCTACATGTTTTCAATTACATTGACTTTTAAGGGAAGTGAACTCTAAAATCGCAAAAGTGTTTATGTTCCAGAAAAATAGTAATAGTTTTGTATTTTCGCTTCTCAGTCGCTAGTTGGGAACTTGCAGGTTTTGCGCACGCGCGCGTTTGAAAAAGGATTTTGGAAGCAGAGTGGAAGGAGTCGTGGAAAAATGTAGACGTGTGTGTTGATTCGCGTATGATCGCGAATTTTAAGAAAAGGTGGATTAATTTTGAAAGTGGAAGGATGTGATTAAAATATGTAACATAGTTCGACAAGTTGTGCGTAGAGTCGTTTGGCTTGGTTCAGAGATGAGTCACTCGTGTTTTTAAATGAATCAGCCTGGTAGTAATGGAATAATGAGTCTTGTGAAAAGAGAAAATGGTTCTTTCACTGGTCGGCTTGAATCGCTAATAGGGCTAGAGGGAAAGCTCATTTTACAGCGATTTGTATTTGCCTGACTACTCCTTGTGTCCTAAGGTACGAATCAACCAATCTCCGTAACCAACCAAGATGTCGAATTCCGCCAGCATGATGTTGTGTAGTCAAGTTTCCCGACCATTATGGATTTTGTTCTGCGCAAGAATCTCGATGAGTTTATGCCGAGAGTCCATCCTGATATCCTTTCCCATGGTACAGAATTGTAAATGTTATATTTAAAAGAGACGAGGTAAAGTTTTATATATATTTAGTCTTCCACCTAACGAATAGAGTGTTAATTGTCAAATCCTCGTGAGTATCAAGTCATTGATGATGTTATATGAAAATGTCGTATATGTTCAAAGTATACAAATGTGATATATAAATGTCAAGTATAATATGAGGAATATTGTGTTTATTTTATGTATCAGAAAACATGTGTATTCTCTTGGTTCCTCTTCCTCCAGGGGTGTTCTTAATGGTCACCCTACCGAGTGTAACTCTGAGTTATTGCGAGAAATGCTTGTACTCCACTGTTTTCGATCAACTGCCTTGTTATTTCATGTTTAATAAATGTGTTTGATTTCAAAACTTTGTCTTCTCTGTCGAGTATACCAAAACGTTCGCGACACAGGACAATAACGGAAAAATAGCCCTGAGCCAAACAAAATCACCCCCCGTATGGAGACTTTTAATAAATGAATTGTTTCAGGTTCGGACCGTATTGCTTCTCATATGAAACTTCACCCCTGGGCTTTGGGTATTTTTCCTGTATTGAGACGATATCTAAGTTCATATCTGGTAATGTCGGAAACGATTTATATCTTACTGTTGATGTGATATCAACGTTGATAAAAGTCAACTTAAAATTATGGTTCAAGAAAACGTTTATGAGTGTACACTTTAAGCCTATCTAGACTTGACCTAGTACCAATCCACATTGGCCCAATATTGGCTTATTATTGGCTAATATTGGACCAACGTGAAAAAGTGGATATTTTGGCGGAATTGGTTCAATATTGGCTTCAAATATTGGGGCAATATTACGCCAATATTTCCAATGTGACACCAATATTGTCGTCATATTGGAATGAAAATATTAGCCGATATTGGAGGCCAATGTAACCCCAATATTTTCCCAATATTGGGTTTATATTGGAAATATTTCCAATGTAATGCCAAGATATACAACATTGATCTAATATTGAACCAGTATTAAATGCTACTAGGGAAGTGATCATAAAGGATTGGATAAAAGGGATTTAAGAGCCCCTAGCTGAGAATTTGAAGGATTAGAATAACGAACTCATCAAGAAAGGGTCAATTACAAGATGCACGAAAAAAGTCAATTACAAAGTTATAGAATCAAATGAGTAGGAATCAACTATAAAACTGTTACAAAAGGCTAATTATTTGATATGACGCGGTTACGATAATGCATGTCCTGTTCACTAATGCTAAAATAAACGACATGCACATGCATTGGAATCTAATGTACAGTCTAATCAAAATTCCCTCTGTCAGCAATCTTGCACATTTGGATTCCGAAAACAATTAACCGCGTATCTTAACAAATATTACAGGTGTCACAGTGTTAGAAGCCCTGTTGACACAGCGTTATGATAGATATTTATTGCTTTCCATATACGCGTTTCGTTCGTTCCTGGCATCGAATCCTTCTCATTAAGCAATATTCTACAGCTTTATAATTGGCTGTTTTCTTCTATGTCGCTTCGCTGCCGAGTTCATATCCCAATGTCTTTAATTCTCCACCAAGTCCACTGCAATCGCTTTTATTCGATAGCTAAAAAATTACTGATCAGATTACTTAAGCACGCTAGCGTGTTCCAAGCAGGACTGGCAGCAATTGATAAAGCAATAGAATGGTTGATTGAAAAAGAACGAAAAAAGAAGTAAACATTTACGTAGATAGCTAAGGAACTCTTAAAGCAATGGAGCAATACTTTTCGAGAAATAAAACAGTAAGGAGAATAAAGGAAAACCGAACTGACAACGACAAGATTGACCTTTACTGTGTAAAATCATATATAGGAATTAAAGAAAACGAAGAGATCGATAAGGCAGCCAAAGTAGGTACAGAAATGGACGAACCAAGTATTGAGTGCAAAATTCCTATTGCGACACTCAAAATAGAAGCACAGAAAGAGGCTGTGAAAATCTGGCAGAATCTATGGGATAGAGAAATGAAGGGAAGAAGTACCTACAAGATATTCCCCAAAGTCTCAACAACAAGAACAAATTGGTATCACCATATCAACCAAGTGGTAACACTATATGGGGCCTCATCTGCGTTCTTCGAGAGATTCAGAGTCGCTAACGCAATAAGAACGTATTTATGGTGTGGTAAGCCAAACGTGGATACCAGCACTTTGCAGAGTGCGAAAAATTCAAAGAGAGAAGGGAAAAGATTTACCCGAAGCTGTCGAGCAACACTTTAAAGAATTACCACAAGAGTAGAGAGCACAGAAAAGCAGTGACTCAAGCCATGAAGGAACACATGGAAGGACCAAGTTCCAGAAGATAATTATATAAACTCTGTATGAAATGATCTGTATAACGATGTATTAATCTGACACAAAATGTTATAGTTTGTATTTATGCTTTCAATAAAAAAAAGAGCTGCGTTCTGGCAGATCTTCCAGTACGGCGGATGTAGCGATTCGAATTTTTGTAGCATGTATCCCTATTTTAGCAGAGTATGCTTTTATTGAGAACAGGATTTTTGAGCAGCAACAGATCTTGTTGCTGCACTGTGGTTGCCCATTCTTGGATCGTGACGGTTGGTTCTATTAAATACTTAAGCACTGGCCTGGGAGTGTCATTGTTTGGGGCTTTTCAAAGCATTTCTTGGATAATGGAATTATGCTCATTTAACATTTTATAAAAGTTTTGATTTGGAATTTCTCCTATTCATGTACTATTGGTATTGTTTGTATTTTGGTCTTTCTAATTGGTTTAAATCTCCCACTAATAAATATTGGCTTTTAAATTGTTATTTTGCTGTTTCTTGCCTTATTGGCTGAATCAAGAATATATTCTTCAATTAAAAAAGTTTAACAAAGTCTTCCGGCCGCTTAATTGCTACTCTAAACCTTCGAGTGTTTCGAATGGCTTGGATAGTGTCCTACTTTTTCCATAGAGGGTATAAAAACTGGTTATCGTTCAAATATAGTTGTTGGCGTAATACGAGTCAAAGTGAATTGCGAGTGCATCTGCAGTTTAAGAATACAATCTTCTATTTGGGAAATGAGTTGAGCATTGAATATATGTTTTGTGTACCTAACATCCTGCTTACGCACATAGGTGTTTTAAATAAAAGTGTTCATTATCCAGAAATTCGAACTCATCATTCTACGAATACATCCACGAATGCTTAAGAAACATTGTAACAATATATATTTAAACATTTGTCCATGATTGTAGACACCAATAGCGAGAGGTTTAATATAAATCTTACTGAAAATCCAGGTCCGTGAAGCGTCGTAACTTTAAAACGATATAAATTACCCGAACAATAAAACCGTCTCACCTAAGTAATACACTGTTGACGTTTCACCAAAAAAAAAAATAATAATAATGGAGCGAACAAGCATCGAGTCCGGTTTTCGGATGTCCGAAGAGAACATTGAGCGAAAAAGTGGCCCGAATAGGTCCCATGAGAACAGCCCGAAATATCTCCGGGAGAATTCGAAGATTTTTTGCGAAAAAAAGGGAAACAGAAACTTCTCAAGATGCCTCAGCCTGAGAGACAATAATAAATGAATTGCTTTAGAAAAACTGCTTTGCCTTGGCGCGGAAATTTCACCCTTGGGTAGGCCATTTCCTAGCAATCAGAGCTACTGGTGGGAGATTTATATGTTACTTTATGTGAGTGTGAGTATATATAGCCAGGAGAGAGACGCTACCAAATTTTAGTGGGTAGATAGATTTATGGAAAGGTATTAAATGATGGAAGATTCAGTGGCGCACAATCGCAGCCCACGGGTGCTATTCTTTACCTGCAGGATGGGATGGATTCGTCCGAACTGTTGAACACGTGTTGCCTTGGACGAGATTGGATGTAATAATTTTATTAGGGTGTCTTGTTGAGGTTTTGTCGAAGAATAAAAACAAACCCCTAATAACACTTTACGAGCATGGGGTACTTTTCTTCCCCTCATTTTCGATTGTACCTTGAAAAATAGTGGACAAGAAGTAAAGAACTACAGAATTATAAAATATTTCGTTAACCTCTCTTTACAGCATATCTGCGTTGATATTTGTTACCCAGTACGTCTGTCTTTCAGGAGGTCGGAATGTTATGCAGGGAATACAGGTCTAAAACAGAAAAACTATTCAAGATTTTCATCATCATCTGCATTTTATGAGATTCTTGTTAAGAGGAATTGAAGGTATTAAGACGGGGCGACCGCTACTTCACTTTTGTATCAGAATGATTATTAATTTTTATTGGTATTTTATATTCAAGAAATGTATTAGTAGAAATGTATTTTTAATTTATTGAATTTTTGTATTGTAACCTTTGGTTTAAATTGAAACTAATAGATATATTCAACATTGCTCTTTGTTTAATATACATGCAAATTCTAATAGTAGCTATAAATCACAGTGCTCATTAAAAAAACCGTTCAAATATTTAATTCGTCTATAAAAAATAAAAAGCATGAGAAATATCTGTTCTCACTATACAAAAATATCTTCGAAGGTTTATCTAAGAATTTAAAAAATTAGGATAACAAACTTGCTAAATAAGCGTGATACACAAAATAATATAATCACGAAGTTGCAGAGAATTATTTAATGGGTAGGACTTGACACTAAAACTATTTGTTCATAAGCTTGCCTTATGAACAGAAATCTAGTGTACATCTGCCTTCAGAAACAATAACCATTTAAATTCCAGATAAAATATTACCGTGTTAGAAGCCTTGATGATACAACTTTTTACGGATGCTTATTGCAGGAACTATCTATAATTGTTTCTACTTTCCCTACCATGCATGATAATATATAAGAAAGGTATTGATTTTGGGAAATTCGATAGTTTGTCATTTATGTATTTTACCCTGTTGCTGGTTAGATTTTAGTTACGCAAAGTCCGACATCAGAAAACATAGATTCGATAAGTAAAAACGTAATAATTTTCAAATTCGACGTGTAATCTTTTGAATTTTTTCGCTACCACTCAAGTATACGTATAACCACAGTTTAATAAACACTATTGTAGGGGAAGCAGAATGAGATAATTATAAAGACTATTAAAACATTTTTTCTCATGAATTACCTCAAATGATGAAAAACAATTCATCAATAACGTCATCACTGTGTAAGCCTTCTCGTGTTGCCACTCAGAGAAACCTAACTTTAACCCTAAATCAACCAATCATAGCAAAGTCTCCAATTTTAATTTCTTTTCAGCGGAAGTCCGCTGGATTCAGTCGGATATTGAACAGAGCGAAAGTGGTTTTCTGGGGCTTCAATGAATCTAAAAGGGATCCTGCACAAATTGAATTTGTGAAATGTCTGCACTCAATCCGCCATTCGTATAAAGCAGTTATTTGTTAATTTCAGAAACTTCTACCCTATAACAAGTGGATGTATACTAGCAAGAAAGAGCTCAACTGACCATCCTTCTCCACCCGTGGACCATCGTTTCTCGGTCAATGCCGCTCCACGAGGCATGACCACCAAGCACGGATTTTTGAATTTTTCATTTATTTATATTGTTTTTTCATTTGATTATTTTGAGATAATGCAGGATAGTGTTTCAGCTTCGCACTGTATTTGCAAAATTCCAAGCATTTAGAAGTACATTGAAACAAACAAGGCAAAAAAAATAAGTAAAGTATTCGCAAAAACAGAAAGACTAAAATAAAAGTTTACTACCTGTAGAATGATTCTGCAATGACGACTCGAAAGTCGTCAGCGAGGCATTCTGTTTAAATCGTGCCTCTTTTTTCAGCGTCAAACAATATATGAGATGATAAAAATAATAAAATAAATATCATCACCAACCATATCGATACCATAGCACCATTATAAAAAAACCTGATGTGGACAGCACATGACTTTCTTTATATAATGCAATAAATTTGCTACTTTTACAGGAAAAAATAGGTTATTCTTATAGTAGATTCTTATATTCTTTACAAGATATTGAATTTTGTCAATGAGTCGTCATTTTCATTGATTTAGCATTATTTTTATCCATTTGGCGAGATTTTCATTTATTTGGCAACATTTAAGAAAGTCGCCAAGTTGGCGACATTCCGCCAAATTCGTCGCCAAAATCTCGCCAAGCGTTATGGACGGAGAAATAAGTTATTCTTATAGCAGATAAATGACTATTGGCGTTCAAATAAAAACGTATTACTCAAAGTATCTTTTCTCGTTAGTGGAATGAGCTAGATCCTCAAGAATGATGTCACCAAATTTATCACATGATATTGCATATGAAAAGTGAACATGTTTCTCAACAGTTAATATTTTTTTTTAATTTATGAGATATTTTGATAAATTTATTTGAGAAATGTGCAATATCTCGAGAACGATCCATGCTAGCATTCTAAAGTTTATGTTAATCGTTTTCTAAGGAAAAATTACATAAGAAATGTCTATTTGCGTAACTTTATTAAAGGTTTTGATTTTTTGATGATTTTTTCAAAATTTCACTCGAAAATTTAGGTGGGTTCTGAACATTCGATTACGTTTAAAAACAGTAGACTTCCAGTATTCACGGATTGTGATTTTTGTACCAAATTAATTTCATTCGAATCGCCCCATTCGTTCGTGAGATATCGTCTCCAGAATCTCAGTGTCACACACACACACACACACACACACACACAGACAGACAACACCTAAAAAATGTTTGATTCGTGATCAGGTATGCTTGAAACGTGCTCTCCCGTCGAAAACTCGAATTCGAATTTTTGATCCCGTCACAATACTTTACTTATACATTATGTGTATAAGGAAAGTAAAAATTGTTAAACGCATTGTTGTTTGTGAAGATTGCAACACCAAGAAACAATCACGCTATCCAAATGAAATTTATCTCACTGATTACTCATGTTATAGTTGATAACTGAGAATATTTACAGGACTATACGAGAATTTTTCGCTTTAAAATTCAATATCGTGTAAAGCCACCTTGAACAGCAAAAACAGCTTCCACACGTCGCATTGAATGCAAGAGGTGTTTCATATCGTCCTAAAAATAGCCTGTCTGTCTATTTCTATGCGAGCCTAGAGTTCATTTTTGATGGATGGTGGAGGAGCTTGATGGGCGAGTTGATTAGCTACTTAAACATATCTGGAAACTGGGCATACTGAAACATATCGGGAACATATCTCAAAAACGTACAGGTTAAGGAATAAACGTCATCTACCGTGCATGAAAATACTCTTGACATCCCGGGCCGCATGATGACGAGCATTGTCCTGTTGAAATATAGCACCGTAACAATTTGACGGAACGGTATCACATCTGCCTATAAAGCATCCTTGATGTATAAGCTGGTTTCTGGAAATTTCCTGAATTCATATAAGACTGAGATCACAAAAAATATTAATGATAACGTCGAGTCAAAATATTTATGAAAATGATGACATCCATCTACCTGTGCAACTTTTAAATTACCCTATAATATATGGTAGGGTACAGTAAAAGTAATGGAATACTGTCAAAATAGGAATTGGAGTTTTCGATAGATTCGGACAATCTAGAGCTATTCACTACTTTCAGCCTCCCTGTCCCACTTCAACTTAAAAACGATCCAACGAAGCGTCATAAAATTTGAGATTTAAGTAATTTATGGGTTGTTTTGTAGCTGATTCGATTGGTACGACTGGGAAAAATAAAACCGTTTTTTTTTATTTATTTATTTATTTATTTCCGCGATAGCCCGCAAAACTCCTGAAAGTCTGAAATTTGACTAAATATACTTAAATGTATTCAAATGCTTAATCCATACGTAACTTTTGAAAACAAAAATGACAAAATAAACTCCATTATCGTATGATCAGCTTTTAAGTTATTTCAATTTTTTAATTTTTCTTTAATTTGACATTATTTTTAATTACGCTAAATCACCAAACGCGAAATGGAAATGAAATTATTTCAAACTTGAAAATGGGATGTAATTTCAAATAAGTATCAATTTTATGTGTTATTTTGTGTTATAAAATCTACATAAATGTATAGCAGAATATATGAAGAAAAAGGAATATGAGCCTGTAGGTAATGTCATGTGCTGCTCACTTCAGATTTTTTTTTTTTTAGTTTTCCCTCCTAATTTACTTATTATATTTATTCCTCACATTCTGGTATTCACGCTGTGTTACAAGTAAAAGTAAACTGTGCAAGTAAATGTACAAGTAAAATGTCCATACACTTGTAGATTACTGATATGTTTTGTTTTTGTTTTTTCCGAATCAAAAATTTTCAATCTCAGCATAAATACATTAGTTTATTTCTCTACAGGGGGTGCGTATGACAAAAAAGTCAGCAACAGCAAATTCACGCAAAATGACATAAATTCTGGACGTCAAAACATATTTCCTTTTATTCCCTTATTGTCTCTCTCGAGAATATTGAAATATTTCAAAAAATATGAAAAGGAAAGAAAAAAAGTTCTTCACTATACTTGAGTGTATCAACTTTTTGAAGCATGACAAAAGGAAAATATGTTTACTACATGTTTCGCATATTTTGTACTTTGTTCTTTTCACCCCCACCATCCTCACCCCTTCTTTTCTCCGGAAGCGAATTCTGAGATTGATATTTTAAGGTACGAGTACAAGGAATTGTTGGATGTAGTTAGATTATACGAGAGGTTTATTTTTTTTTTCAGCCTGAAACTCGAGAATTATAAATTTATGCAATTTCTTTTTTATTTGTTCATTGCAAGAGGCACGAAATTTTTGCATGCAAAACTGGTGAGAAAGTGCAGTTTTATAACTTTGTTTTGCAGAACTTAAACAGCAATTTTTCATGGCGTGTACGAGGATTGGTCGTAGGTTTTTTAAGGGGTACGTACGACATTCAAATGAATTTCTCCAATTTTGTATCAATTTGGAAATGCTGTATATTTGATTTCTGCATGTACTACCTAAGAAAAGTTTTTATCTCTATCTTGTTATACTTAGCAACAATTTAGGACATTGGCAATAAATTTGGCGCAGCATAGCCAACTTGGCATATTTGGGAAATCCAAGTTAGCAATTATTCGATTAGGAAAATTTTATTTAATTTCTGTCATAATCCCTGCTTTGTTTTGTTTATTTTTATGTGGAGATTACTAATTTAATACACAGTCCAATAATTCTTTTATCTGGTGTCTTGGAAGTTAGACCTATTTTGAGGCATATCTGGGACACTGATTCCTAAAATGATATTGGTTGGACCGTTTGAGCTCTAGTTTTAGAGTTACGTCATAGACAAATATGAAAACAGAGCGAACATGGCAACTGGATATGAAAAGAGTTGTCTTTGAGAAAAGATTTGCTGTAGTTGGAGAACAAAACGTGAACAAATGAACTTTTGGTTGACAGAGACGAAATCAATATGTATAAAGCTAGGGCTGATAAAGCAATTTGTGAAGGCTTTAAGCGAAGAAGGTTTGTGCTTAGGCTACTTATAAGTAATTTTCCTGGACTGAGCATGGAAGAACCCAAAGCAAAAATTTTTTATAGTTCCAAGATAAGACAGCTCTTAAAAAAAATCACATTTCATAAATTCCGTGAACAAGGTTGAATCTAGCGCCTGGCATTCGTTTGTTCTAGTTGTTAAAATTTTCTTAGAAAATAAGACATTCAACGACGTTGAATTAGTAAAGGCGTGCTGTCCAATTTTAATTAGCTTAGCTACAATATAAGTACCAAGTTCCATTACCTACATAACTACTTGGATCTCTTTTCAAACAATCTTTGTAATTTCAGAGAAGAGCAAGATGAAACATAAAAACTATGAAATAGAAATACAAAAGATGGTGCAATACACACATTTAGGCAGGTTCCTGCTGAAACCTTGAGAGATACTGTTCTGGTAGATTTCACTCTAAAAACCTCTATAAAAGCAGCTTTAACCTATAAACGCTTTACTCTATAAAAGCTTTTATTTAACCTATAAAATCTTTTATTTAACCTGCAAAAGCTTTACTCTATAAAAGCAGCTTTAACATGCTAATAAAACCTCTATAAAAGCAGCTTTTAATGTTGAATAACTGATAATTTTTGTGCTTTCGGGATAAAATAAACTGATTTAGTAATATGTGGTTGTCTTAATAGCATGTAATATTAATAACATCAATATTGTTTTCAAAATTATATCAACAATTACACATTATGTTAATAACCGGTCGTCCAAATAGTTACTCAAGTCCTCTGGATGAGTCGGACGGCCTGGGGTTTCCACATTATGTTAATAAGAATCCTGAATTTTAACGAAAGACCGGTTGAATCAACAATTAAAGCGACTATGCCTTATCTCCAAAACTGTAACTGATAGGGCAAAATTTATTCCATTTCTGGAATCAGCGTCCCAAATATACCTGTGAATAGATTCAACTTTTAAGACACCAAAGCGTATATTAGCCTGTGATATAGCAAGTTCCAGTATTCAAGGACAGCCATGTTTTGTTGAGTATGCGTACAGAACACACCAAATTAACGAAAATATCGCACAATTAACAAAAATGTAGCCAAATTGATAAAAATAACGCAAAATCAATGAAATTGTATATGGAAAGAAAATTCTATTGTATTGGTACAGGTAGCGTTTCTCTGTCGCTCCAACCGTCCCACTTGGCGACATTTGTAAATGTCGTCAAACTGATCAAAATATCGCCAAATTAACGAAAATTAACGAAAATCAATAAAAATGTCTCGAAACTTTAAAAAATGGCGCAAAATTTGTGAAAATGACGACTAATTGGTGATAATTCAATATCTTGGAAAGAATATAAGAATCTACTAGAAGAATAAACTTTCTGTCCGTCAGTCCGTAACGCCGGCGAAAATTTTGGTGTCTAATTTAGTGAAATGTCGAAATTTTGTCAAGTGTATAAAATGTTGCCAAATTGATGAAAATGTCGCAAAAGTGATAAAAATGTCGTTAATGAGACGTAGTGTTTTACAAATTTTAAATTCTATCATGCAACAGCAACGGGCATATCTTCTAGTACATAAGAAATGTTTTTCTCTCTATTTATTTGTAACATTTGGTGAACTTGGTGAATAATCTAGCGAAATATAGCGCAATTTGACAATATTTTGTCTCAGATTGACGAAAATTTAGTCAAAATTGGCAAACATGACGCCAAGCTAGCGAAAATAACACCAAATTGATTTGTATGAAAAATAAGTTAATTGGATACTTTGAAATAGTTTTCCACATTGTCTTCCGGCCGGCCACACATTGTGCTGCCATAAGCCTTAGGATTGATTGGTCGTGTGGTCGGGATCTTCAACATTGTCATCCGGAAAAGCTCCAATTCAACGTTAAAATCACTGTGCGTAGATCTTATATATCATTTTTTTACGGTAAAAGAAGTATATTCATTGCATTACACAGGGTGTCCCAAAAATATTGAAACGCTCTTTAATTCGTTACCTATTGGAGATAAGTGGGCAATGTAAATTGCAAAAATGTTGAAAGTGAGGTAGGAAATAAGACTACGTTAATGAAATAGTCCTCCCATTAATTTTCAAAAAGTTACACTTTTTAAATTTTTTTACAACCCCCCTTAGATAAATTTAGTCAATCAGAAAATTTTTATTTTTAATGCAACAAGATCATTAAGAAATCACAATATCTGTATCTTTAAAATCAACTGAATTATGATAAAGGAAAAAAAATTTGACTTATGCCGCTTTTCTGTACCATGTGAAAGGCTGTTTCATCAGTGAAAATAGAGATCATAAACAAATTGACGATGTAAATTGTTTAGACAAAAAAGTACTTAAAAGTACTTAATTATTGAAAAGTACTTAGCTATTGAAAAGTACTTAAGAATCCGTGATTTCATCGTGAGTCTGAGCCTACATGAAATTCTCAAAAATGTCTCCTATGTATTATTATGCAGTTTTATCTTTTTTGTGATATGTCACAAATTTACATTTATAATTTGATATAGGGTCCCCATTCACAATGTTCAATTTTCATTTAAATATAACTCGCTAAATTTTAAAGAGAGAGCCAATCAGAAAGCAATCTGAAGAACAGTTACCCAAACCTTGGATTGGCTCTCTCTTAATCCTGGTCATGTGTAAAAAATCCCCTGTGTATCTTCCTTTGCCCTCATTCTTCTTTTAGACTTCGGATTTGTTGGTTCTCTTGCATTGACGAAGAGGATCTAACGTATTCTCGAAACAGCTGTATGCTGCATTATCATTTTATTTGTGTATATATACGTTGCGTTTTCTTTATCCTTCGCACAAAGTGTATTTTACATATTGATACGATTCACTGTGTCATGGCGATTTGTCAGATGCATATTTATACATATATATTCAACATATCGTCTGCGAAACATTTAAATCATTTGCATAACAGGTAGGTTCGAGCTTTTCGGGCCTTTGCTCTCAAAAGACCGTACAAATCCTTCCAAATACATACTTACATTCTTATTTCAATATTTCATACCTTTACGTAGATCCAAATATTCCCGAAATTGTGTTTCAGATGTAAATTCAATAAAAGCTACTTCTGAAGTTATTGTTTTTCCTCGCAACACCCCCTACCCGGATTCAAAACGAACGCTGGCGGGATTTTTCCGGTTATGATAAAAGAAAAACTGATATAAATCTCGCAAATATTATACTCCGTTTGTCCAATAGATGTGCAGTTCTAGTCTGTTTTGAAAGGATTAGAGCGCAACACTTTGGCTGGAGTGTTAGCGAGATTTGCAGGCTTCGTTCGTTCTCCCGTCAACCATTTTGTTTCTTTCTCTATATGCTCGAACACTTATTTCACTTGTGAAGTCGTGTTTTCAAAAAGAAAAAAATAACAAAACATTTTTTCCCATAATAATATTCTACAGAACCCTTGCTATCTGTTTTCATTTTATCTTAAAAATGAAGATATTCTAACTTATTTAATATTTATTATTTTTGCAAAATATAAGAAACTAGTATATGAATAAGAAATACTCTTAAAAAATTTAGTTGCAGCATTTTGATCTGAATAACGTCTAAAATCCGAAAAATGCAATCACACTGGACAACTTATGGTGTCCTTTCCCTACCTATATCACTGCTTCTAATTGAACAAAAGTCGTCCAATGAAAAATGTTTGAACTTTCCTTTAAAAAGGAATAAAAAAAATGAATAATTTTTTTTAAATCCATGATTTTATTCATATATATTGTTTTTATATTTCATTATGGAACACCTATCTCATGCTCTTTCCTTGAAACACTAATATTTTGCGGGACAGAGTTTGAGAAATGCTGCTGTAAAGGAATTCTATTGATTGCAAGTTTTCTTAATCCGATTATCCCTATACTTTTCATCCGGATTATCAAAAGAATGATGGATATTTTTTTTTATCCTTACTGATCTTGCTAAAGGTTTATACCCTCCCCCTCCCTCCCCTTCCAAAAGTGTTGCTTTTAAGTCAAAAACACTCTTTGTCCAAATTAAAAAGCTAAACATTTGTAGAAGAACTCATTACGAAAATGTGCTTTTTGGGGCATCCCCTTCTGCCTCGTCTACTCGCGAATGTATCGATAAACGTTCCAGAATAATTTTTAGAGAGATAAAACGCCTAAATGATCTGGTTTCGTTGATCTATTTTTGGAGTCATAAAATACCAATTGCAAAGGTAATTGCAAATCAGTTGCCTTTATGTGTCAGTTTGCAACTAAATAATAAATGAAATTTCTACTTGAAGCGGTATTCGATAAATAAGTCTTTGTCGAGAGAACTCACCTTCCACATAGAGGCCCTAATGAGTGCAAACCGGTATATGGAAACAAAAGCAGCGTCTTATCGGAAGACCAGCGCTCTTGACTTTAGGACCTAACAAGAGCAATAAATTTTAGGGTATTTTCATGCTTCGTTCTCAAAATAATGCACATTTTCCAAACTGAGTAGTCTGATAATAATTAAAAACTTGTTTATATTAACATGAAATAAATAAGATGTTTATGCATGATTTCATACGAGAAACTGATTAAGAATATCGCCAAGTGCTAGCAGAGGATATTTTCGAACAGCATTTATGCTGTAATTCCCAAATATTTATAAATTATTCATCTATCACTCAACGTGTTGAAGATTTCCAACTGATACAAACATATACGTTTATTAGGGACTTTGGATACCTAGATAAAACTCGGGAAGGTGGAGGCAGGAGCTGGAGTTCATAAAGGTGGATATTCGATGTTGCACGTCTTATCCAATCGTATCATTGAGTTGGCCACGCCCGAGAAAAAGTTCTGTAGACGCTCTTGTAGACATGGATACAAAATGGCGAAAGTTAAATGGGTTTCTATTTCTGTCAGCCTTGTCCTCCTGGTACCTTTATGCGAGGACTGTATCTTTCCGCGCTGTCACCGCATAACCCACTAATCCGGCAGCGGCGAAGGGAGGAAATCCGGCCGAGGAGAAAACCTCCAAAAGCGGCTTAAAAAAGAAGTCCGATCCTCGCGAGAAGCACATACCGTTAAAATATATCTGGACCTAAAGAAAATAAAAAGTTTGAAAAAAAATATTAGCAGAGGTCTGGCATGAGCAGAAGAAATACGCTCTCGTTTAATAAATAGTATGGAATTCTGTACTTTTCGTCGAAATATATTTTCGCTCAGTTTCCACATGGATTCAGAAGACGCTCGCTTTTCTAGGAGTAACATTTGCGTCTACGGAGGTATATCTCTGATTCATTTTATTATTTTTTTTCACCAACTCAAACTAATGTCATTTTTATTCACCAAATGTGACCTTTAATTGCTATATATATATATAAAATTTACATATATATATATATATATATATATAATGCGTGTATAAATATGTAATTTTAGTGTGAAAGTTACAAAATACCAGAAATCACACGAAAAAGGCACGAAGCTGAACTACAACGTGGATTCAAATCAAATTTCGTCGATCTTATGCAATATATCGACTTCCGAGAATGTTATCTAGACAAAAAGCTTGTTTAACCGGGGAGTGAAGGTCACAACCCCCCCTCCCCCGGCCAATCTTTGGTATATTGCTTCTATTTACTTGTCTACTTTTCTGGTGTGATATATATATATATAATTATATATATATATATATATATATATATATATAATTATTTTCATTCTCGAATTCAAAAAATTATTTCTTATTCCTATGAAAATTCCGAATGCAATTTTATTATATGGGTTTAGCGAACGTTCATAAGTCAGTATTGGATACCTTGAATATAGAATACTCGCCTACCATGCATGGGATATAGAATTCAACCTCAGCACTGCCAAGTTGGTGATTTCGTGGAAATATGTAATATTTTCTCAATTTATCACGAATAACTTATTTATCATTTGACACAATTATTTATCACAATTAGCTTGGCTTCACGCCTTGTGAAGTCATACGCTGCCCACATCATTTTTTAGTCATCCTATACTGCTATGAAGGGTATGAAATTGAGCAGAGTAAGCAGGGGTCATTCGTAAAAGATTCCGAATTCATATACTGCGGTGCCTCCTCTCGGATTGTTTACGAACTATTTCAAATAGATTTATTCTGTTACCGACAATCTTCAGTCAACATTTTCATGCCATTGAATGTCATTGAAAACAAGATTCTCTCCTGGTTGCTTCCTAGCGATCTCTTCTGAACAAACACTTCCTCAAAATCGAATGAAATGGTTCATGAATCATCCAATCGAACATATATGGCTTACAAGCCCCTAGAAGCTGCAAGAAGGCGGGAGAAGGGGAAGCAGCCGCAAAAGAACGAATAGAAAGGCGCCAAATACACAAAAACTCAAACTCAAATAGCGGAACATTCACTTCAACTTACACTTTCACTTATCTCTCCACCTCCCCCCCCCCCCTTTTTTTTATTATTCCCTGTGTCGGCTGGGGCCTTATTTCTGGGTATGGAGACATTGGGGGCCAATCAGAATTTTTTCTCTTCCACAATCACTCCTACACCTATTTTTATTTTCATTTTATTTTATTTCCACTCGAAAAAACACTTGGAAGGCCAGAAATCTAATCACAGCGAGGGGGGCTTCGTCTGTCGTATCGTCTCGAGGGAGGTGCAGTGGCTGTTCCACCACCCGTCCGTTCGATTCGGGAGAATTGGAACAGGGATTTGGGGATGACTGAACAAGGGATGGAGAAGGCACATTGCTGGACTGTTGTATCGCAATTTGAAGTCTGCTTGCGTTGGCTTAAACTGGGAGAAAGTAATAGACTTGAAGAAAGTCTTGAGTGGCAGTGGTTTTTGTTACCATGGTTTCGGAGGGGGGTTCCTGGGTCAACTGTAATGATGCAAGTCCTCGTAGCTGTTCTCCCGTGATGTTCTTCTGAATCCTATTTGCCCTTTATTTTGCTTTTATAGACTTGTACTGGGCTGAGATTGCGTGTCTTCCTCATTTAGTGAAGAACAAACGAATATCTTGTTGGTTTACTTCGTCTTTTTGCAGTGTTATTAGATTCCAGTGACTCGCTTTTAACAAAGCTACAATGTAAAAAAAAAATAATAGTAATAAAAGAGTTTCAGAGAAGCAAGCAACGAGGAGAATTTAACAATTTCAATCAATACACCTTTCAATATTTAAAGTAACTACATTATTATATTTTTTAAGGTTTGATAGTATAGCATTGGTCGTGATCCAGATTTGAGTCTAAAAAGATTACTTTTAAATCGCAAAATGACACAAATTAATGCTACATATGCGTACTTTGAGTCACCAGGAAAACATGTTTCAAAATTTTGGATCGCGAGCGATAAAAGTTGAGAATCACAGACGTAGGCATCTGGTTCAAACTCCTTTCTCTCTCACTGACTGAAAAAATTGCATTATTCCTCCATGGAATCCATATTGAAAAATGAAATCCAGCACTGTAAATGCCTCATTGTATTATATCCCCTACACACGTTCAAAGATTCTGACTAGGCTTATGTAGAGAAAATAACTTTCCGTTGAACATTTTTGAATTTTATATTTTTACCGAAATGCTCGTAATAACACCACATGATAGCGTTTTCACACATTCGGGATATGTGACTACCTACGTGTGCCTGTGAGATGGAAACAAGATAATCCATGATCGAATTCATATGTCGTTACGCCGATGGGGTGGTCAAGCGGTCAGGGTCATGCGTTTCCGTCTGATCGCTCGATTGCAGGGTTGTGGGTTCGAATCCCGCCAGCGGGCATGGATGTTGTGATGTCGAGGTTTAGTCAGTTTTCTGCCTTTGGGGAGCCTCAATAAAGTGAAGCTGCATATTACCCTTCGCCATGGGACCAGGGGTCTATTGGACGTGGTGTAAGGCTTTCCTTCACCAAGGGGATTAGAAACAATAACAACATGTCGTTACAAAATATTACATTCAGAGAAGATAGGCAAAAGAAAAATAAAAGACAAAAGCTTTTTAGAATATGGTATCATATCTCATAACTAGTTCAAAATTTGTTATTCCGATTTTATTATACTTGTACTAGTATATAATCCTATCAAAAACAGGGAAACTAGCATGCTTAAAACGTCAATTTACAAATTTGTTTTTCTAACATATTTTAGTTTTTATAACAATGTATAGAGCAGCGTTGAATATAGCCGATTTTATCGTAAATTGGCTCGGGTTCTGTTCCGTGGTCTATACTCTAAGTGTGCAAATTTTCAGCTTTCTGTGTCACTTGGATGCTTCTGGAGGGTCTGGAAATGATTTTTAAAACCGCCTCATTTTCCCCACCACTTTATCCTCGATTGGAAATCGAGGAAACAGCTTAGTTTGGTTTCGTGCAGTGGACTACGACTGCAAGTGTGCAAAGGTTATGCCTTCTAGGTCACCGGCTGTGGCTTCCGGGGGGTTTAGAAAGTATTTTAAAAAACCTTATCGTATCAGCCACCAAGAGAAAAATTAAATTCCAACTCTGTTTGATTCTGTCCCATGACGGTACTATGAATGTGCAAAAATTAAGTTTTCTGTCGTACAAGGGGTCCTTTAAATAGTTTGGAAAGAAAAAATACACTTTTGACAGTCATTATACAGGTACATGTGAATCATTTTGTTAGAAAAATCCTTGCACAGATATGTAGTATAAATATTCGATAAAAATAATTATGTCAATTATTCGTAATTATTTTTAAAGAATTATATTGCAAACAGATTTCCTAGAACTGAACTATGGTCATTTACCAGCAGCTACTCTTTTTCCTTTGCCATCTTCCCTAACTTATCGGCTTCTGCAATTTAAGTGTTTGTGTAGAGGAGGGTGGCGAAACCCACCACTGAGTGAGTGAGTCACCGTCACCAAATATTGTTTCTTCCACCGAACGCACATACGCATGCACCCCTCAAAATGCCCTCGGGCTGTGAAATTTCCTATGGGAGATCAATGCTATGAAGGAAGATTTTCTCAATAGGTCGCGCGATGACCAAAGAAAAAAATGTTTCTATTTATCGTTCGTGGTGGAATGTTCAGCAACCTACGCAATACCGGATATAACACCGGAATATAGCTAGGTTATGCCATATCTACGGTCGAATTTATGAATTTAGAAAATGGAATATATGAAACTGTACATATATATATATATATATATATATATATATATATATAATGAAAGATTTTAATCGTAAATTATGCATAAACTACTGTATGTACAAAAAAACCCATCTCTAGCATATCTGTTACAAATGAGTAACTATAGACCAAGACTAAGGATAAAAATAGAAGGTAACATATCACTACAATGGAAAGGGGAATGAGTAGAATATTAGGATATAAAATTCACAATTAAAAGTATATAAATATAAATAAAAATAAAATTAAAAAGAAAACACGGCAAAAATGAGAAAAGGCAATAATAATTAGCTCAAGATAAAAGATGAAGACATAGAGAACAATCAATGAAACTAGACAAAAAATGGCGGTTAGTTCGAAATTGCATTCTCATCAGGACAGCCATAAAATTCGAATTAAAACCGATAGAATAGCCAGTTTCTGACAATGGCGATAGTATTTAACTATAGACACCATTGGATCTGTCTACTGGCTAGTAGAAGGAGAAAAATAAATCAATTGAATTACAAATCAGAAAATTCATACCTCCTCGAACAGAAATATGAACTCACAAGCATTGTTACCACGTGTAAGTGGAAGAAGCGACTGAGCATTTCACCTCACTTCGTCAATGCGAGTGGGCACCGGAATGAATACATTTGAACAATACATAATATGTATGGAGACTTTCAAAAATAGTAATCAGTATAGGACTCAGGACAAGTGGAAAATAGTCATTCGAAAATAGTAAACAGTAATAGACTCAGGCCAAGTTGTAAGTTAGGTGATAAGAATAGGTGAATTCTCAAAATTGAGTTATCCAATCAAAGATAAATAATGCATGTGTAAAATTATTACGTGGTATATTTGAAATTATTAATAATATTATTTACAAATACTTCCGGATATTGGTAATTTTGACAAATGTGTTTAAGATTATTGATGTGGAGAAAGTGAAACCGAGGATCAGAAAGTCGATGTATTCGAAATAGCTGTATATTCGAAATAGCTATATATATATTATGAACGTGTAAAATACCCTCACTGAAGTCTGTTTTGAAAACTAGACGACGAAAATACCCGTACATGCAACCTTTCCTATGACATTAATCAAGGGTTACCATATGCTGAAATTCCGAAGGGGTTACCAGATATGGCAATATATCTCCAGTTTCGCGATATTTGGCAATGAAAAAAAGATGTCTGAAGTGATTGCTTGAAATCAATAGTGACTATTCACATACGACAGGCTTGTGAAGATGATAAAGAGAACATTATAAATAAAACATAAATAAAACGGGTACTAAATTGGTATAAAATACCCCTTTTCCCTGTTCTATATATAAGTTAAGGAATTGATATATATATATACATATATATATATATATATATTGTATATATATATATATATATATATATATATATATATATATATATATTGTATATATTGTATATATATATATATATATATATATATATATTGTATATATATATATATTGTATATATTGTGTATATATTGTATATATCGAGTGAAATTTTGAAAAAATCGTCAAAAAATCAAAACCGCTAATAAAGTTACGCAAACAGACATTTCTTATGTAATTTTTCATTAGAAAACGATTGACATAAGGTTTAGAACGCTAACATAAACCGTTCTCGAGATATTGCACATTTTTCAAAAAAATTATCAAAAAGTTATATAAAATAAAAAATATATATTTCCTATTGATAAACATGTTCACTTTTCATATGTAATACCATGCGATAAATTTGGTGACATCATTCTTGTGTATCTAGCTCGCTCCATTCATGAAAAAAGATACTTTGAGTAATACTTTTGTATTTGTACGCCAATAGTCATTATTTATCTGCTGTAAGGATAACTTATTTCTCCGTCCATAACGCATGGCGAGATTTTGGCGACGAATTTGGCGAAATGTCGCCAACTTGGCGACATTTTTGATTGTTGCCAAATTAACAAAAATCTTGTCAAATTGATAAAAATGGCGATAAATCAATGATAATGACGACTAATTGAAGAAAATTCAATATCTTGGAAAGAATATAAGTATCTACTATAAGAATAATATTTTTTTTAACTGTAAAAATAGTAAATTCATTGCATTATATAAGGAAAGTCATGTGTTGCCCACATCAGATTTTTTTGATTTAGATCTAGACGATTTTTACGGGCCATTTCACAAAAAAAGGCAAAGTTTTAATTTAATTTTCCCCTTAATCGTATCAAAATTTAACCATCACCATGGTAACCCGCAAATAACTTATCTACCAAATTTTGTACATTTTGGTCTATTAACGTTTCAGCTAAGGTAAAGACATACGACGTTTGCAGGCCATTTGGTAAACATAGCAAGTTCCATTTTCCCGAATCGCACCAAAATTTAATCAGCAAAATAATATCCTACAATGGACTTATCTACCAAATTTTGTTAAATATAGTCAATCAGTTTTTGAGTTGGAGTGGATGCATTCAATTTTTGCGGGATATTTCGCATAAAAGGCAGGTTGTTTTTTCCCGAATCGTACCAAAATCTGATCAGCAACAGGAGCTAACCCACAAGTGACTTACCTACCAAATTTTATAAAATTTAATCAATTGGTTTTAAAGTTAGAGTAAATACATACATTGAACAGACAGACAGACACACAGGCACACAGACGTCACGCTTAAAATAGTGTTTTTCGTGTTCTAGGGTACTCGAAACGTGTAGATCCGTCGAAAACTCAAGTTACGACTTGAGTTTTCGACGATACGATTCTAATATTTTCTCTATACATTAATTACCATGTATTGCTGGAAAATTAAAAGTACTTCTTTTTTATCTCAAAAAATTATCTCTGCATTCAAAAGCTGTTTACTCAATACGCTGGAATTCATACAGTTATTGTAGAAATAATTCAACATTGTGTTGATGAGTCATTTGAAAATTCACCAAGTTACCAATTAAGAAAGAAAATAATATTATAAAGAAATAATAATATTCTAGCGTCTCTGTTTACATTAAATACATATACTGTAGACAGAGAGGCACACAATCGTCGTACCTGAAATGCTCGATTCATATTCTAGATAGCTCCAAGTACGATAATCGGTCTCAAATGCGAGGTCAGATTTTCTACCTCGTTTAAATCTTCCTGCCAATTGCAAGCACACGTGTATAAAAAGCAGACATGTATAAAAATCTCCGTTTTGAAGAAGAAATGCTCAAAAAACATCATTTCTGACTTGAAAAAAATCACTAATTGTATGCGCATTACTAAAGTAAATTATTTGTTTCAGGAGAATTCCTTTTTTTTTTTCTTGTTATCCCCTTTTCTCATTCCTATTCTTGAAAGTGCATCCGATCCTCCCTCCTCCTCTCAGTTTTTGCATTCTCCAGACTCTTAATTTTGACCCTGTACGAAAGAGCTGGTATGGCATTAAATTGACTTAGTTCGTAATTAACAATTTAGACGGTAATTCTGTTGTGCGGGGGGAGGGGGGGAGCGGTGTCAATTTTTTCGCAAGCTTAAAAAATTAAATTCCTTTGTTGAATATTTTTTCTTTTCAGTTACTCGTTTTTCATTGAAATAAATGAGGGCAAAGTGTTTTTTTTTCTTTTTTCTTTAATCACATAAGGGTTGTAATGCCGTCTTTAGTGATTTTTAGCGTTATAAAAGAAATGCTTAATGTGGGTCTTCTATATGTAGCAAAAATCACAGATCATCGCATATTCATTAGATTAAAGTCCAAATAAATAAAATTCAAAATATGTAAATATGTCTCTGTGAGTATGGGTGTGAGTGTGTGTTGTTGTTATTGAGACCCAGACCGTCCGACCTACCAGAAAGGGGTGTGAGTGTGTGTGTGTATCATCATCATCACCACCGGGAAATGGCTGTACCGAATTTAATGAAATTTTGTAGGTAGTCTTGGAATAGTTCTGTTTTAAATTGAGTCTATGTTTTATTAATATCTCTCAATAACATAGTATATGTAGAAAGTGGTCGTAAAATGGAAAGTTCTAGAGTTAATGTGAAAATTCCGCAGTGCCTTCTGATATTCATCGAAAGTAGCCAAGTTGGCGATATTTCGTCAAATCTGAGGTGGGCGTCAACCAAAATTTTCTTCACATAATAGCAATGGTGTTCTTGTTTTTTCTTGTTAAGATACGGCATGCCAAGAAGCATTTTATGCATTCGCAACAGTAATCACACATAAAAGTTCATAGCGATGAGGGCATTTATTTCACACACGCACATACATCTGTTAAAACGTGTTCGGACCTTAATACAAGATTTTTTTCTCTTTGAAATTCCAAATTCGATAATTTTTTAGAGTATTTTTATTTATAAAATGACTAGTAGATACACACACACTGTTGCTTGTGAGTTAAAATATGTACAAATTATATTAGTGGTATTTTAAATGGTATTGTTCTTAAAATGAAACCGCATAAAATATTTAATTAAATTTCCCTCCAAAGAACATCTCTTCTCGATATAATATATAATCTTCACGTGCTGATCTGAAGTACAAAACATCCTGATCACGTTATTAACCAATTTACAAAAAATATGCGGTCAACATACACCAAAATGAAGATAAAATGGTAGGAGAGTATATATATGTACTATTTTATACTGTTTCAATAATCGGGTACACACAATAGAAAATATAAAAATTTGAAACAGCTTTACCAAAATAAAACAGATGAATTAAAAAATTAAAAATAGCAATAATTCCCGTAATCTCATATTCCAAGGCCGTAACTGATATAATCAAATCAAGAATAAAATACGGTTCATATATAAAGAAGAAAATTTCTTTATTATTTCTTTTTTATTTATCAGTTTCTTTATTATTTAAATCCTATAAATTAAATAAAAATCATTTCCGCCCTGAACTTTCAGAACACCCTCTATAGGCGGGTTCTGTGAATATGAAACCAAATAGATTAAAACACAAACTCTGTATTGTATAATAATATCAGTAAAATGTCTCTAACGTTGAGCTAATATTAATATCAAGAAAGGAGATTTCTTTCTTTAAATGAATTGCTTCTGACATTTTCGAAGTGGAGAAGGGGACGCCTAAACACACCTCACTCCCCTAAACAAATATTTGTTGTCCCACAATGGAACAAATGTGACGGAGCAATATCCCTGAAATAAAGTTCTTTTATCTTTCTTTAAAAAAGAATTCTATCGATATTAGTTGAATGCAAAAGAAAGAAAAGAGTTCTCCATTCATATCCAAAATTCTGTTTAAATTTTTCCCGACAAACAATCAGAATTATTGACAGTCTGTATTTCGAAGTTATATTATTCCCGACATTTTTCTCCTCTCCGTGTCATTTACTCATTTAACCTTTCAAAATCGCATTCATAAAAATCTTTATTATCGTTATTAAAATGTTCGAACATCGTTACAAAAACGGATAAAACTTATCCAACCCCCCTCCCCGACCGAATCAGACGAGAAATAATTCCTTTTTTCGAACAAATCTTTGTTTACGATTCCGTTGATCAGAATGCTGAGCAAAGGCTCATCAAGGGGGCTTGCAACTTTTAAAACTCTTCCGTTCGTTTGTTGTCGTTTAAATGTCGATCTGCTTCGAAACGCCATATTTGGCCTGAGGTGTCATTTCTTTCACTTTACCATTAACTTAATTAACGTTTCAATTTTCGACTTGCCTCTGCTGCATATATTCGAAAAAGCGAATAATAAAATTTTGCATAAAAATAAAATAAACATAATTTATATTTTTATATAAAATTGGTTACAATCGAATTTTACATAGAAAAAAAAACTATTATGCACTGGAGTACAAAGAAAGAAGTAATAAAATAAAGACTGCATCATGAGTTTTTTTTTTTATGTCCAATGCAATTATAATCCAATTGCAGTCATAGTGTGTACATTGAAAACATATGATATCACTAACTTTCCAAAACATATGATATCAACATTCCTAAATGATATCAATATTCCTAAACATATGATATCACTTGGCTTTCACTGTATAAAACTTAACTTGCGAAGAAACATAAAACCTTTTCCAAATTGCATGTTTTGACCCTGGAAATACACGACTTGAAAATATTTAGGGTTTTGCTCTTTATTTAAAAAAAAATCCAAGAATGATTATCATAAGTTATAGGTTAACATTGAGAATTGCTATTTTGTCTCATAGCCTCGATCAAATAGAAGGGTGAGAGCGAGGCGGGCATAATCATCCTTCTTTGTAGTTTGAAATATGTCTCCATTGTGAGAAAGGCGTTTGAAATCCAATCGTTTTACGGGGATACTTTTGATGAAGTACTTTTGACCAAATACTTTTGAGTAGACGTGTTCAAGCTCTGGCGCATGGTAGCGATAACACAAAGTATACACCTAGGGATGTAGGCCAGGTTGTATGAATTTTATCCGCGAACGGAAGGAGTGAACTTATGAAGAAACGCATTGCTGAAAGAGACAAGACCAGGTGTTTACTTCTTCCTCATAAAGCCGACTTTACAGTAAAGTCGGCTTTGGTTCTCCATCATAGACATCTTATCACTGAGTGCTATTATTCTATGTCATAAGATCTGCGGTTGGTGATGCATAATTTTCAGCATCGAATATCCTGACGCCTTGAGAAATAGTCTTGCTGTTTCTTTTGTATGGTTTACATCGTCAATGAGGGAACTTGTCCATTTCTTGGATGAAAACAATATTAGGAGACGAGCTTTTCAACTGATTTGCAATCATGTTGATGAAATAAGAATGTTCATCTTTGATGCAATCGATGTTAAATTGCACGGTTTTTGCATCGTGCTATGGATAAAAAGCATTACTCTTGATCGAGATCCCTGTCGTTTTGGGAAATTTATTGTCAAACTAAAGTTCAAAGACCGCCAAATTTCTTTGAACTGAACTTAAAAGTTTCATTCAAAAGTCAGCATTCTTTTATACTATAGGCGCATTCTTCTATACTATATGCACATTCTGCTATACTATATGCGCATTCCTCTATACTATATGCGCATTCTTCTATACTATATGCACATCCTTCTATATTATATGCACATTTTTCTATATGCGCATTCTTCTATATGCGCACCTTTCTATACTATATTCACAGTCTTCTATATGCGCATTCTTCTATAATATATGCGCATTCTTCTATAATATATGCGCATTCTTCTATACTATATGCGCATTCTTCCATACTATATGCGCATTCTTCTATACTATATGCGCATTCTTCTATATTATATGCGCATTCTTCTATAATATATGCGCATTCTTCTATACTATATGCGCATTCTTCCATACTATATGCGCATTCTTCTATACTATATGCGCATTCTTCTATATTATATGCGCATTATTCTATATTATATGCGCATTCTTCTATACTATATGCGCATTCTTCATACTATATGCATATTCCTCTATACTATATGCGCATTCTTCTATATATATATATGTGCATTCTTCTATACCATATATACGCATTCTTCTATATATGTGCATTCTTCTATACTATATATGTGCATTCTTCTATACTATATATACGCATTCTTCAATACACATTCTACGAAGGTCAGCATACTTCTACATACATAAATGTTCTTATATGTAAGTCTGTCTGTCACTCTTGGTGGCAAATTTAGAGAAAATTTTGTGCTTTTGTCGATAAATGTGGCGCAATATCGACAACTTGGTGACTTTGGAGATAGGTGATCGAGTTAACGATAATTCGATGTTACTGAAACTTAAATTTTATTGCTTTGACAATCCATGCCGCTTTGTACGAATTATTAATTAAACATTAATTCAAAATGCAGCTAATTTCACTATTCATGGGACCCTATACAATGCATTATTTTACTCCCTTGTCGGTGGCCCAGGAAGTGCATCACCCAAAGACAGGGGGGGGGGGGATAAAATGAGTTCACGAAGTCTTAAAACGCGCTTATCCGTCAAAATCAGTCAATTTGGGACAAATCAATACTTTACAATAATATGAGAAAGCAAAAATATTTTATCTCCCAGCTATACTTTGCATTCTTTTACAGTTGATCCCAAGCAACGGTTCCGTGTCCAAAAATGTCTCCGTGGACTTTCGTCTTTTCATGTCGCGTGTGGTCACCTCTCTCCTCCCGCGCATACCGTTAATTAATGATTTACGCGAGCCGGGTTCTTCCTCGACCCGATCAATACTAATTACTTTCGCTACATCGGTTCAAAATACCGCGACCGCGAGAAAAGAACGAACACCGAACCCCAAAAATTGATTGACCCATTTATGGTGGGCGAAAAATTTTTGCGAAGCTCGCCCCCCTTACACCACGTATAGGTAGTTGTTACAGCATAGAAAAATACGCAAGGGGAAAAAAACAGAAGAGATTATTTTGGCATAGCTTCGGTAAGACCAATAAACGACACCAGTTGGCGCTGTTATCGGTTATTTTTGTTACTGTTGTTGATGTCGGTGGCAAAACTTTTCCCGTTAGCTAGGCAAGGAGGACAGGGGAAAAAAAACTGCTTTTTTTTTTCGTGTGTATGGGGCGGGGGGCTCTATGTCTGTACGTTAATATGAATATTTGCGTATTTTCTTTCACTTGATGTCGTGTTTCGAATAAAGTTGACTCGGGAATGACTACCCCTGCCCCTTTTCTTTCTCCGTCCCTCCCCACATCAAGGATGTTTGTGGCTGGTAAGTGTTCGAAAAAGTTTCAGAGATCAACGGTAAAGTTTGGTACAGGTACAATCTCTGACCTTATTTGAAATGGAGCGATCATAGACAATTTCGAGAGGGGGAAGGGGAATCTTTGAACGAAATATTTCCGAAATGTTTACGGAAATAAATGATTTTAAGGCTCCCGAAACCATTTCGACAATTTTTGGAACGATGTATATACAATATGTGTATATTGTAATGCGTGGAAATGACAAACCAGCGAATGCCAGCGATTGTTTATGTGAGCATAAACTTTTATGTAAATAAATCATACGCAATAAAGGAAGGTGTGTGTGTGTAAGCGTCATACGAAAATGACACTTTGTACACAGGTACTTTAGGACCCGATTAGGTGCACCTCGGCGGTAGATGTTTATAATTTCGAATTAGTTGTCTGGTTATTTTATGTTTTAGCCCAATTTGCAGCGATTTTGGGCGATAATTACTCATATCGGTTCTTTAGCGACCAAAAATATTATCCCAGAATTTCCATCCTAACGCCATTGGAAAGATCGGAACATTATTTTTCTAACAAACTTTAAACGGAATCAATACAATTAATAGACGACGTTCAGTGAATTTTTAAAAAGCATATACTTTTCGTGCGTTTTATACCTCCTCGATTTTTACATTATAATATAAAAAATTGACATGCCATTCGACTTTTATTATGTAACAGCAGTTTCTTAAATTATCACAGACGGCTCTGGAAGAAAAATAATTTCTTCAACCCATCCTTTGATTTATAATAATATTTTTAAGTCAGTGAAGGCTTACAGTTTTTTTAATTATCCTAGCTTTTCTACGAACCTACCTCTCTAGACTAAAATCCAAAAACTAATACTAAACTAATATTAACTAAAATAAACTGATATCGTATTACTTCGGGTTTTATTTATTTTATTTATTTTTTGCGGAGAGCATTTTTCTTTTACACATTTCAAATGTAGAGGAAAGGGGCAATTTTTTGGAGACGGGATCGTTGCACCGGTTGTCACGGATTGTATGTATTTTCATTTATTTGTGTCGCATTATTTTCAGTTATTTCTGTCGCAATATTTTCATTTATCCATATCGCGAGAATGATTTTAGTTCAAAACAGGCAATTTAGACAGATCTCGTTGCACCGATGTGCACGGATCACATGCGATGTTCACTGTTATTTATACGAAAAATGTTTCCTGTTTTGTTTTGATTTTTTTATATATAACTAGCCGCCTTTGGCGACCAGCCTGTTCGCTACCCTTGAAAATTCTGACCGTGGCAAATTGTAACCGTGGCACACTCGCTGGCGCGACCTTACCAGAAGGTGTAAGGTAACTGTTTGGACGGCCAGGAAGTGCCACCCAATTTAGACCGGAACTCAGTGGGGGAGACATCCACAGGGACCGTACCCTCCTTCCCCTACCACCAACCTTTCGGAAGGACTTACGATCCCACTTGTTTAACGGGATCGTACTCCGGGTGAACGCGGCTGCAGTTTTGGCAGTGGCGGGAATCGAACCCGGGCCTACCCAGTGAAATTCCCGCGCGCTAACCACTGGTGTACTTCGCCCTCCGCGACATTTTCCATAACTTTCTTTTTATTCACCGAATTTAGACCGGAACCCAGTGGGAGAGGCACCCACGGGGACCGTACCCTCCTTCCCCAACCACCAACCTCTCGAAAGGACTTACAGACACACATGTTTATTCCGCGTGATCGTACTCCGCGTGAACACGGCGGCAATTTTGGAAATCGAACCCGGGCCTACCGCGTGCCTACCTAGCCGCCTTTGGCGACCAGCCTGTTCGCTACCCTTGAAAAGCCTGACAGTGGCAAGCTCGCTTTTTAACGATGCTGCTCAGAGAAAAAGTTTTTTTTAAGATTGTCCCCACCACCACCCGATGCATAAATGCACCGCGACAATCTCCATAACTTTCTTTTTATTTATTTTTTTATTTATTCAGTGTTTAAGTTTTTTCATTGTGGTCCCAACCACCACCCGATGTAAACAATACATCGCCACAATTCAATCCAGCATAATGAGCCAGAAACCTTATAAAAAGCAAAGACTAATTCGGTTTTTAATTGTGCCTAGGCCAAAAACCGTGTAAAAAGCAAACACTTATTCGGTTTTTAATTGTCCTTAAGCCAAAAACCGTATAAAAAGCAATCAATGATTAAGTTTTTTCATTGTGATCCCAACCACCACCCGATGTAAATAATACATCGCCACATTAAATTTTTACAATACAACAATAGAGTACGCCACAACAACACATCGCCACAATTAAGTTTTTTAATTGTGGTCCCAACCACCACCCGATGTAAACAATACATCGCCACAATTCAATCCATCATAATGAGCCAGAAACCTTATAAAAAGTAAACACTAATTCGGTTTTAAAAGTTTTTTTTTTTAAAGATTGTCCCCGCCACCACCCGATGCATAAATGCACCGCGACAATCTCTATAACTTTCTTTTTATTTATTTTTTTATTTCTTCGGTGTTTAAGTTTTTGCATTGTGGTCCCAACCACCACCCGATGTAAACAACCCTGTTTTACCTCTTTACTGCATGCGGGTACATTTTCTAGTAGAAAGGAAGAGCCAGAACCCAGATAGAATGTATAGTTAATTACTCGAGTGAGGAATACATTATTTGTCAGCCGCTAGCATGCCCCCTAAGTCTGTCTGTCTCTCCCACTTAGCGACACATTTAGCAATCATTTGGGGCAATATCGCGAACTTAGCGACTTTTGGGAAGTGTTATCAAATTGATGATAATTTAATATCTCCAACTAGGTGATTTTCAAAAAATTAAGTTTAATCACTAAAATAGTCTCTGACGCATTTTGGTAATAAAAATGAATAGTCTCGATTCAAAATAGTGTCAGGGGTGAGGTCCAAGCGGTTGTAAATTAATTGTATCGGGTGAAGGGGTAATATAGTAATTCTATGCGTACTATAGTAATTCTATGCGTATTATAGTAATTCTATGCGTATAAAGAGTGGTAATTAGAATATTGATCGGGAGAGGTGCAACTCATTTTTTTTCCCCTACATATAAAGTAGTATAATGTTTTTGAGGGAAAAAGTTTATTTAATTATAGAAAATTGAATTGTTGTAGTTCTTTATTTTAACAATAGCCAGGCACTTGATATACTATCATTCGCCTATACATCGACCAGAATCTTGAACCATATAGCTGTCACATGACGTTGCTCCAGAGCACCAGTGGGGGACGAAACAGACTCCGCCCAACAACACAACATCCCTGCCCACAAGTCGGACTGGAACCCACAACCCGGCGCCGAGCGTGCACGAGGCAACTCTGGCCTTTGACCGTTTGGCCACCGCGTCGTATTGTTGTAGTTCTAAATGTTAATAATTATTTTTTTCTAAATTTTCCCAATGCTGTATTTAATGAAATCTGCATGCATACACAATGAAAGTGTGTGGGTGCATGACAATGAACCATCCAGATATTAGACATTTTACTCTTCCACAGGAAACACGATATCTCTGGAAATGTTCAAGTGATTCCCATAAATTTGATATGCTTATTCTAATCGGTAATAACATTCATCCTATTCGATGCTCACCAAGAAAGACTTTAATTTGCCTTGCTATTTCTCAAATATTGAGATTTAGTCGTCTGTGGCGAAAATGGTGCGTTAAGCACATCAGATTTTTTTTAGTAGCTTTATCACTTGACTACCCCTCTTTCCAACGAAAATGAAAACTTGTCAAATTAATGCCTATTAATACG
The DNA here is from genome assembly GCA_951213105.1 of Amaurobius ferox. Taxonomy (NCBI): domain Eukaryota; kingdom Metazoa; phylum Arthropoda; class Arachnida; order Araneae; family Amaurobiidae; genus Amaurobius; species Amaurobius ferox. The sequence goes on from OX578145.1 coordinate 145,798,730, forward strand.
CTTGTTTACAGCCCGCATCTTCGAGGCGTCATTCCTGGCATCCTAAACGTGCTTCTGCATCCGCCTTTCAGATTGGTGAAGGCGCATCCTATCCATTCCCCCGGCTTCCTCGCATCCCTTTGCGTGTAGCCAAGCCCACAGTCTACATAAGGCTAATCTCCTTGTAGCAGGAACTAAGACAACAGCGTAGCTTTCGGAGTTTATCTTTAAGAAGTGTTTGTTTTCAAGACTGCCACTGTAATCGTAAGCCTGGATTAAAGTGTCGTACAGAATTTTTTCAGTGATGAACGTCAATCATTGTTATAAAAAAAATTCTCTCAAACTGCTGTCTGAAATAACCCGAAAGTAAAAACTATTTCGTATCGAAATAAACATTTGATGGAAACAGGGCCGCATACAAATTGTGGGACCCCCCCCCCCCTATAAACTTGTATCACATCCCCCTTCCATGTTTTATTTTCCTCTCTTGATAAAACTTGCATATCTTGCCGCGACCCCACTTGAGTGGTGTCTGTATCCCCCTATGGACGGCTCTGATTAAAAATTGATTTAAAGTTAACAGGTTACAAAGTCAACAACGAAAAAAAAAACAGCCTTTGTCAAGATAAATATTTTCTTATCAGTTTTTTTTTTTTTTCACCTCAGATGAAGACAGCCACCTCATTTAGTTTTCGAAACCTATGCTGTACCAATTATCTTTTCTATGATAATACTGAACTACGATGATTACCCATTTAATTTCTTGTTGTTACCTTCACTTGCTGTTATCTTCATCTCTATCATTTCCTTTTCTGATGAAAATTGTTCTTTTATTTTCCGAAACATATTCTTTTTTTTTTTTGGGGGGGGGGGGGGGGGGGTGCCACTAAATTTTGTAGTTTTGTATATTTATAATTAACTGCTCATAATCAATTCGATCTCATTTTCTTTTAATTCTTTTAACTTACAATAACTTTAGTACAACAACTGTCGATCGCGTAGTGGCCAGCTGCCGATCGATACGCGGGCTCAATACGCCCTAAATAAGCTTGTAAACACGCATTTGACCTCTATACGAGCACAATACGCCCTAAATAAACAACTTTGAATAGCCTTTATCCCACTGCGTAGCTCCCTTGTAATAGTTATCGACCACTCGTGCGTATTACCCCCTAAAAGAGCTAAAACCGCCACCAAGCTTAACAAAGAAAAGCTCATCCAACTATTCTTACTTCTTCATGCGATAGCTTGAAACACCGTTTTTAAAAAATTATTCGTCGCGACAAAATGTATGCTCTATCAAAGTAATCCATAAGTTATTTAAAATGATATTTAAAAGTACTCTTTTCTATCTCGCTCTCTTTAAGAAGTCTGGTAAGTAAAGTACCTCACAGTCTATCTTATGCCATAAATACTTGGTGTGTGTACTTTCTGCCGTTTTTGTTGATTTTCCATCCATCCTGCTACTCCAAAAGCTTCTTTGTTCGGATAAAGGGGGTCATTTATATTCGCGCCGACCCTCATTTTAACTCGGGATGACGCGGCGTACTAGTCATATCGCTTCGAACTAAAAATTTATGCCCTGTTTTGTCTGTCGCTGAAGAAAAGCTTTACAAGATTTGGAGAAAAGTTTTGGGAAAGTGCTCCGAGAATGTTCCAGTGCGGCTACATGTCCAAGAAGGGTGGTATTCAGATAGCGGATTAATAGAAGGTCTTTGTGTTGCTGGAAAATGCACGAAGAGGACTCTGATTCAAATAGACAGTGATTGAGCAGAACGGGTAGAATCTCTGTTAGGGGATGGACGACCGAATTGTTGCAGTGCTAGATATCGCTTCGTTAATAGAATTGTTTAGACAAATCCGCAAAATGTAAAGCTTTCTTCCTATACGCCAGATAAAATAATTAGTACAAGACGCAGTATGCATTTTTATACACTCGAAGAAGCAAAAATAATGATCTAGTAATGGGTTTAAAACCAATTCTGAGTGACAAAAGTAGACGTTTGTCTTAAATGGAAGATACGGATTTTGGGCTGACAGTTATGTAAATGAACATTAAAAAAAAAACTTAATATATTTTAGTTATACTCATCCCCTTCTCTAAGATTTTGTAACCTTAATTGTCCAGAAATGTTAAACCTGAATTCTTGTCATAGTCACTCTAAGGGAGCCCCCCTTTAGGAAAGCTTGTTAGTATAACATTTAAAATCCTCGTGTAATCTTTGAAATCTTGTCAACATATTGGTGAGTTTGCGTTATTCAAAACAGTGCCAGTATCCAAATGCATCTGCGAAATATTGCAAATTCGATATCTTTCACAACGTTTATTTAAATTACTTGAAATTTCAGAACATAAAACCGAATTAACTGTTATTAATTACTAATCCCACTTGTCTGGAACTGGGCCAGAACAAACCCATAAATTTATAGTAAAAGGCAGCTTCTGTTGGCCCAATAACCCCAAGCACTCCATGGTAAAAGTTTGACTTTAGCATAATACCAACCAATTTAGACCGGAACCCAGTGGGGGTGGCAGACACAGGAACGGTACTCTCATTCCCCTGGCCCATCACCTCTTTAAAGGATATTCGTACCTACAGGATTATCATGCCCATACTCCAAGTAGTCACTGTGATAGATTTGGACGGCGAATCAAAATCGGGGCCACCGCGTGCGATCCTCTCACCTTATTGACTGAACTATCACGACCTTAAACAAAATAACCAATTTCAAATATCGTAAAAAATAAAGACTGCTAGTTTGTAGAAAATTTATGTCTCACATTCATTTTTTCCCCTTTATTTCTCTAATAATTGACGCCCTAAAAGAATGTGACATTCTCCATTCGTTTCGCTGACAATAGATTGACTAAAAAAAAAATCTGTCGTGATACATCTGCGCACACCTTGCCAAAATATCATAGCAATTTCGCGAAAGAAAAATCAAAACAAGCACTCCGAGCACAGCGCCGCCCTGCTTAAAAAACCGTGAAAAATAGAGCCCAAGAACAGCCCTCCCGTAATTCGCACCTTTTTCAATTGGCCATCCCCTCTCCACAGCAGGGTGTTATTGCAACACACCCCGTGAAATATCAAAATATCTAGACCCCCCTTTGATGTGCCCCCCACTAAGAGTGCACCCAATGAATGTTATTCACGGGGTTCCCGTTTTGTCATGGATCAGATTAAGCACGCTTGTCCAAGGAGGCCCACAGATGGCGCTCGCTGCTCAAGACACATTGTACTAAAACGTTTCATATCTGAAGAGCATAATAATCAAAATAACTTTTATGTTAACAACTGTTCATTACGAACCTTCGGCTTTAGCCGATCGTAATGACTCTACTTGACGAACACCAACCTAATCTGTAGTGGAATAGAAAATACGAGATTTAGTCTTTCGCCAAAAGAAATAATGCCCCATAACAGTTGATAAAAAATGTTTTTAAAAAAGAATTTCTTTAAGATTTTAACAGCAAAACGAATAGAAAAATTAACTACAATAGATTTAAAGTGAAATTTAAATATTTTTTATATACGAGTAACAGGAAATAAAATGTTTGTATTCATTCACTACCATGACAAAATTTGTTGTTGGCTTGGCCTTGGCAAGAAATCCCCGTGTTGGAAAACCAATGCAAGCAACAACAAAGTTCGTTTTTTGAAAGTTAAACATCATTTCTTTTTATTTCCAGTCGAACTTTTAAAAAAAAGAAACTATTAAAGATATAGTAAATATTTAAACAGATATTCAGAATATTTCACCTCAAACACACTCATGTTTATGAAAATTGCAACACCATGAAGGAATTGTTAGATTAGAAAGAAACGAAGATATGAGACATGCAAAGGAAGGTAGAGCACTACGATTGATTAGAAATGCTAGGTAAATGCGCATGCCTGGGCTCCGCAACGCTCTCTGAACGATCCTACGAGAAGTATAAATAAAGGGATTTGGAAAAGCCAGACATGTATGGTATCGGTGTCCGCGAGATGAAAACTGTTCCATTGGAGTCACTATGCCTCGTCAACGTCAGTAGGCGCCTTCTAAGAAAACTACAGAGTTCGAACGGGGACGCATAATTGGTCTGCGAGAAGAAGGATTTTCGTATCAGGATATTACTGTCCGTACGGGGCATAATTCTAAGACAGCAATGCAAGTGTGGAAGCAATGGACGAAAAGAAAACAGGACGAGTCGAAAATCGGGCAGTGGACCACACACTGTGACGACATCACGGGATGAAAGACTCATCCGCAAGGCGGTGACGAATCATACAGCTTCTTCTCGAGTGTTAACTCAGCACTGGAGCATTGCCACAAGTATGGAGATTGTCTGTTTCTACGGTTCAAAAGCGTCTGCTGCACAGGTAGCTGCGTGCAGGCATTCCTTTGCAGAAGATATCGTTGACTCTGTACCATCGACGCTTCAGGTTACAATCGGCAGAAGTTTACAGACTATGTCGTGCGGATTAACTCCAGATCGTGTTTTCGAACGAGTCCTGTTACAACCTGGACTGCAATTATGGCCGCATACGCGTTAAAAGGTATGGTGGTAAGCGCCATCTTCCTGCATGCGTTTTAGAGCGCATACTACATGGAAGTTAAGTATGATAGTGTGGGGTGCCATTGGATATTATAAGCAATCCCGGCTGCAACGCATTGTGGGTACGCTCAACAACAACAGCTACATCAGGGAGGTTTTGGAGGCCGAAGTTGTATAGCACATTCCTGGCGCTATATTCCAACAAGACAGCATCTGACTACATGTTGCCCAAAATATCCAAACCTTCTTCACTGCACAGCAGATACCGCTTCTTCTTTAGCTTGGCCGTTCACTAGACATGTCGCCGATTGAACAAAAATGGGCTATGGTCACTCAGCGATTGGGCCATTACTGTTCTCCAGCAGCCACCACCAATGAACTGTGGACCCGGATCAAAGAAGCCTGACAGACAATCTCTCAGGAACACATCCAAACTCTCTTTGATTCGATGTCGCGACGTTTAGAAGCTTTTATTACCGCTAGGAGCGGCTTCACAAAATACTGATTTTGTGCCAGCAATGTGGTTGTATTGGTCTGAAACGGTAATCATTTAGTTGTATCACCATTAGTAATATGTGGCGTGAATATCATTCTAGTCTGACCATTCCTTCGTGGTGCTGCAATTTTCATAAACATGAGTGTACATATACGACAGGATAAAAAAGTACTTGCAATTTAAAGAAAAATAAATAATTAAAATTTATTTTTACCTTGTTATTATCGGCAGATTTGGATAAGTTTTAATGGCGATATATATATATATATATATAATAATAGTTTGAAAGCTCAATGAAAGAAAAGTGAGCAGCTGCAACTCGATAAACCTAATAATATATATATAACCCATATATATATACACACACACACACACACATATATATATATATATATATATATATATATATATGAAAGTAAGGTATCAATATAGTAAATTGAACATGCGCTACCACCAACTACAACTAGTTATAATTGAAAATAGAGAGTGAATGTCACCAGCATTACCCAGATAAAAAAAGGAAACACTAGACAGAAAAACACCAAAATGTGAAAGTTTTAAAGTGAGCTGTGAAAAACTCAAAAAGAGTATTTCCGTAACTATGGACGTTCTCAAGGGTCAACCCTAACACGGATATACTAAATGGAGTTGCGTTTCTGTCTGAATACTGTCAAAAAATTTCAGAAATTATGCAGATGGCCCGGCGCAGAAAGGGAATTATAATGGTTGGATCAAAAAATAATTGAAAATTGATTAAAATACACAAGATGTAAGATTAATGCAATATAATAAATAAAATAGTAGAACACCGAAGTATAAAAACAGTAAAATGTTGAAATTTATCTGCTTCACGAAAACACATGGTAAATGCATGCAAACATGGAACACACCAAAGACGCTTTCATCTAACAAAGATTTGATCTAACTAACTCTCTGATCTCTAAGATGCTCTGATTTGGTGATTAGCAAAGGAAACAACAGTGAGGCTAAGAATTTTTTAGAGCATCAAATGGTAAAATAGAAGAGATGTGTTAGACATTGTAATATAAGGCCTCAAAAGTTGAAAAAAACGAGTATCTATAAAAAATAAATTCAAATACTATCTTAACATGTAAATATGATAAAAATGTAATAAATAATTGAGATGAGGTGTGTTCGAAAGTTTGTTACTGGTAAAAAGAATGATCTTCCACTTATAGCTTCTCCAGTCTCATTAGCTTCTATATGAGTTTTTTTTTTTTTTTTTTAAATGTAGTTTTGATTTAAAATTGGATTTGATACAGAAAATAATTAGATGTAGTTTGTTTTGATTTCTTAAAGTTGTTTAGATTAAGTTTTGAAAATGCTCTGCCTAATAAGAAGGAGACCTTATCTTTTTAATTCGTATTAATTGATTATTAATAATATTTTTAAATAGCTATTTCGAAAGTTTTGATGAATAATTTTGAAGACTGTTTGCATTAAAAGTTCATAAAGCTGTTTTGTCATATATTTTATAACCTAAATTATCTGCTGCTGGAAGTTAGAAACTAACGTCTAGGTAGTTTATCCTGAGGGAAGAGAAGACGTTTTAAATAAGTTGTAAATTATGAAAATAAAAATTAAATATTGATATTAGTGCAGCTATGGATGTTTCTATAGTAACTACGTCATCACTGAAACGGTACATAAGATAATTATTGAAAAACTGCTTAATTTCATAAAAATGTAAGTATAACTATTAAACAGTGTTGTTATAACATATATTATACACACACACTCATATATGTATATATATATATATATATATATATATATAAATTAAATGATTTTAATCGAAAATTTTGCATAAACTACTGTATGTACAAAAAAACCCATCTCTAGCATATCTGTTACAAATGAGTAACTATAAGCCAAGTCTAAGGATAAAGATAGAAGGTTACATATCACTACATTGGAAAGGGGGATGAGAAGAATATTAGGATTCAAAAATCACAATTAAAAGTATATAAAAGTAAATAAAAATAAAACTCTGCAAAAATGAGAATAGGCAATAATAATCAGCTCAAGACAAGAGATCAAGGATAGAGAACAATCAATCGAAACCACACAAAAAATGGCGGTCAGTTCGAAATTGCATTCTCATCAGGACAATATATATATATATATATATATATAAATACACATATATACAGGGTGTATATAAACTGATGATCAGAACTGTAAGGGGTTATAGAACTCACCAAAACAAACAACTTTCACAATACAATGTGGGGTCGGAAAGCAACCTGCAAGCCGCGAGAGGGCGCTTTCTCTAGAGTGGATGAAACGTAGCGTCAAAATAGAGAACACGGTAAATCCGCATGCTACAAGTTCCAGATGCCACCAACAAAGGTTCTCCGTGAATGTGTGGGCAAGGATTATCTACGACCAATTAATTGGCTCGTATCTGTTACCAGACCGCCTAGACGCACGGAAGTACCTCACCTTCCTCCAGCAGGTGTTGCCAGATTTACTACGTGTTGCACCAGCAAATCATCAAGTGATTATGTGGTTCCAGCACGACGGAGCGCCAGCACATTACACCAGGATTGTGCGTAACTACCTGGACATTGCTTTTCCGAACAGATGGATTGGTCGTGGTGATTGGATCATGGTCTCCCAGATCTCCCGATCTGTCCTGCCTGGACTTTTTCCTCTGGGGACAGCTAAAAAGCGCCGTTTATGAGACGTTCGAGTCACCAGAGGACCTTGTTGCCCGAATTAGCATTGCAGCTGCAGACGTTCGTGAAATACTAGGAATATTCCAAAGTGTAATCGATTCACTCCGTCGCCGCTGTGACGCCTGTCTCGCAGTTGGTGGTCGTTCATTTGAGTATTTGTTCTAAACATTTTGTCAATAAATTTCCATTATTTGTCTTCACTGCATTCGTCTTCACGTCACTCCCTTTTGTCGCGACGTTTCATCCACTCCCAAAGAAAGCACCCTCTCGCCGGTTGCTTTCCAACACCACATTGTATTGTGAAAGTCGTTTGTTTTGGTGAGTTTTACAACCCCTTACAGTTCTGACCATCAGTTCATATGCACCCTGTATACATATATATATTATATATACATAAAAAATATTAAAATAGTAAATCCAATGGTAGAATGGAAGAAGTATATATACATATATATATATATATATACACATATATATATACATATATATATATATATATACACACATATATATATATATATATATATATATATATATATATATATATATATATATATATACGTATGAGTAGATGATAGGAATATGATTCAATTTCATTTCAATATTGTTTTTATTACAGTTCTATTATTTATTAGTAATGTATTTAAACATGTGTAAAATATTATCTATTAGTAATGTTTTTATATGTTACATATTAACTTTAATATATCTTTGGATTTTATAAACTATTTTTATTCTTTATTATTTACGAATTAGCATGTAATTTGACTTACATGCACTGTTTTCCCTTTCCGCAGTTATAAATTGTTTGGTAAGTGTTTAAATTTGAATTTATACTTAGATATCTTATATTTTTTAAGTTATTGTTATATGAGTTGTAACTTATTTCCTTTAGAGGCATTTAATATGTGTAAAGTTACCTTATTAATATTTATTAAAAATAGTATTTGTATATAGTATTAATTTGTCTAGATCTATATATAATATTGATAATATAAAACACTATTAATGATTTACAAAGATCTTTTGTTATTACTTATGTTGATAAAGCCTCTAATAATTACGCTATTATCTGTAAAAAATTCTATATACAATATCTGTTAGATTATTTAAAGAATAGTAGTCTATTTAAACTTGATTTATACTCCATCATTAGTATCAAACTGAAAATTATCAATATATATATATAGTGATTTAAATATTAATTATAATTTTTTTAATTTCCATATATTGCGCTTATTCCTAAATTTCATAAAAATCCTATTAAATTTAGAACTGTAACTAGTGGTCATAATTCTTACTCTACTACTGCGAGTAAATTACTACTAAATTATTTGAATGTCATAAGTGATAGTTTACGTTATTCCATTAATAACTACTCTATTCTAAATAACAGTAAATAATTAAAGAATAAATTGACAACACTAGTAAACTAATTGAATTTCAAACTTTTGATTTTAAAGATCTTTTTAATAATATTAAGATCTCTGATCTTTATGATGTAATTTTAGCTCCATATAATACTTATATTACTAATCAATCTACTCATGCTATATTTACCAATTTTCCAAAATTCTCCACTTTGTTCTTTTCAATAATTATATCTTTCAAGGTAATAAATTATACTTACAAGTCTCAGGGGTTCCACAAGGTGACTGTAGTAGCGGAATGTTATCTAATTTATACCTTTATCATTATGAAAAATCTTTTACTGCAACAGATTATAAAATTTACAGATATGTTGATGATTTGATTTGTTTTGTATTTACTGATAACTATGTCATAGATATAGATTTCTATCCGGTTAATTTGGAATTAATTCCTAATGAAGCCACTATTAGTAATAATATTAATTTTTTGTGTGGTTTTAAATCTAATTATTGAACCTACTAAAGGGATAGTTACTAATTTATATGATAAAAAATACTATTTTAAATTTAACATTAATGAAAATTGCCATTAAATTCCTGCAACACGATTCAATTGTTTAGAAATATTATACTTAATCAACTTTTTAAAATTTATAGATTATCAGACAAAAAATCCCATGCTGTGCACATTAATAACCTAAAATTACCAGTAAATTATATAAATATCCAGCATATGTAGTAAACGGTATAGTTAAAAAGTTTGGATTCGCTCCATATTCTTAAATTTCTCTCTTTAGTATCTAATATTAGTCAAACATCAACATTCTCTTGAATGAACATTACAATGTATTCGCATCCGCTTATATTTTAGCCCCTATGTTTTTTAATTATATTACACGTCCCTTTATTTTGTAGCTTTTACTGTAGAATATATCACATTTTATTACCTTTTCGCAATACTGTTATTTATTTCTCACGATTGGCAAATGTAGATCTCTACTTTTATCTTTTGCGATTGGCAACATTGATCTCTTCATTTATTGCATGAATGGAATGGGTATTTGCAGTGTATTTCAGGTATTCTTGTTTCCTACATACTTTTTAATCTTTAGGATTGTAGTCCAAGTAATGAGAGTTTATAGATATAATATATCTCTCATTTCAGAAACAAGTATATTTTGTGTTCATTTTGATTAAATACGTAGAATTGAAAAATGATTTTTTCGAATTGAACAATTTTTAGGCCTAATGCTTATCCACGTGTATAACTTTAATGCTTGGATATTTTTTGTTTTTCTATTTTCGCATCCACACCATATTTGTTGATTATCTTTAGCCTGATGACTAGAAATATGCATTCTATTTTCCTCATGATGAATGATTCTCTATTTAATACTTCCTGTAATTTGTAGGCATATTTTAAGTTAAGGTATTTTGAGTTACAACTTCTCTCTAATTTATCATTTGATTGTCATATTATATTTTTATTTCATATGTGTATATATATATATAAATTTTTAGTTAATGTATTATGAGTTACTACTTCTATTCTATCATTGGATTTTCAATTTATATATATATATATATATATATATATATAAATTAATATAAGACAATTTAAAACATGAACAGTGTCATACCCTGGTTCAAAAACAATACGGAAGAAAATAAAGTTAAGAGGATATGAAAGGAAATAGCTAACAAAGGGAAACCATTGCTATCATATAAGGCAAATTGGTCTTAATTTTAAATTAATAATAGTAAACATGAATTTATCAACATTCGAAAGCGATACATACAAATCAAGTTCAACATCAAAGGATTATCAAAATCTGGAGGTTCAAAATATTAAAATGACAATAGATAAAACTAAAAGAAAATATGCAATCCGAAAATATAAAATTGGATAGAACCTCTGTAAATCCAGCTTTTCAAGAATCTATGGATCCACAGAGTTTCCAAATGTGTTTCGCTCAACGATACTGCCTCATGGCCGAAACATCGTCAAAAGATCCGACACATTACCAGACAGAAACGAAAATGGAAATAACAAATAATATTAGGCAAATGGAAAGAAGAGGAAGAGAACAAATAATATTAGGCAAATGGAAAGAAGAGGAAGAGAGTGAATATAGCAAGCATATCAGAAATCTATCCAACAATCCACAAGGATGCAGATAGAAATTAATACTCATACCTTTCTTCACCATTATTCAGGACGCCTAATATTTCGTTGCTGTATCCTAGGATGAATTTGGAAAGAATACCAGAGAACGCCATCTGTTGTGAATTATAGGAAATACTCCTGAATAAGGTATTCAACCAATGGACAATAGATATACAAATAGGCATGTTTCAAACCCAAGATTTAGAGATATGAAGAAAAATATGTTTACAAATTATACTATATAATAATTAATATTTATATAATATGTATCCAAAATTTATCACAAAGATAATTAAAATCTCAAAGAATATTTTAATATTTAAAGTATACAATAGCAATTTCAAATTTGACTAAAGCAATAAATAACAGATTATAAATTGAATTCAAAATTTCTAGAGTGATATTTAACAAAATTATCTGGATAGGATTAAAGCCTTACAGCATCGAAATAAATCTGCTAAATGGTTACTATATTGTGTATTTTCACATAACCTAAAAATCCTATAACATTGATTTATTAAAATATTTTTGTATACCTGTTTACTCATACATGAGTTAAAATTGATTATCTTGTGAATTTTAAATGGAAAACCTTTTCTTTTGTGATATATATATATATAAACAGCCTAAGCTCCCAAGCCTGTCGCACCTTTATGCAATGCATACTTTTGCCCACTATTATTATCAACAGTCCTACTCAACAGTTATGGTTTTTGCGATCTTAAAATTATGCCACACTGGCCATGCAAATACTACACAGATGTTTATGATTTTTCATATTTATAAAAATTTAGTTCATCACTAAAAATTTGGGCTTTATCTCAATTTTCTTGAGAAGGGAATAAGTGGTTGGACTAGAATTGCACGCTAAAATAGGAAATTAAAACATTTTTGAGTTTTTTTCTTAACACTACGGACTAGAAAGCAAAAATTAGCAGACAACGAAGGCAAAACACGAACACGATTAAAATGAACAAGATGCAGAGATCAGAAACAGTTTATTGGAACATTAACTTTAAGCTTTTGGCGGGAAAACTTTTCCCGAACTCTTACCGCATGAACTCACAGAGAGTAAGGGATTTCGGATAAATTCACGGATCTCCGGAAAACACTTCTCAACAACCCCCCGTAAGCACCATCGAAGAAAGAAAACTTCACTGGGTAATATTTCTACACCGCTGCCCCGTAGACAAATGAGATTTTTTACGGCACAACCTTATATAAGAAATCGGAAGAAAATAAAACGAGTCATAACAAGAGGAAAGGGAATGTTCACGAAATTTATGTTCTCTGTTCTCTTTAAACTTATCGGACTTTTCTTCGACGGGACTTTCGAAGAGGAACACGACGATATATTGAGTTTTGCAGTTCAATGCTTTCCGGGAAAAAAAAAAAGCATATGAAATAAGTAAATAAACAAACTGAAACGCACCCGTGTCGAGAGACGACGCGAAAAGACTAAAAAAGGAAAAAAGAGAAAAAATGAACGCGGCAAAAAATGCAGAGTTTGAACTCGCAGAGATCGTTTGAAAACATGATTTTTTCGAGGTGAAGTCCTATGGGAGGTCCATAAAATATGCAACATCCGGAACTGAAGATCGGAAAAAAAAGTCATTCCAGTTTCGGTATTTTCTGTTCATGTTCCCCTCTTTTTTTTTACCTCCCTTTTACTCGATTTAAAACATAACGCACGTTGTTCGCGGGAAAGCTCATGACATTTATGTCACAATGGACACATATTACCGGCTTTTAAGAATGAGTTTCAGGGAACGGATTTTAATGAATCACAACATGTGCCATGCTCACGTTTATTACGACTTTGCTATTTGACAAGTGAAATCCTTGTCTATTTCTTCCTCCAAACCTAATCGGTGCCATTCAAGCTGCGCTGGGGATGTGAAGAAAGTTTTAGTTTCGCGAAGTGTGCCGACAGTGCCTATTGCTAAAGGTTTCACATGAAACACTTTTGTGTATATATATATATATAATGAAATTCCAGTGATGGATTAGAGAGAAGTTGTAACTCATATAACAATATACTATATTGGGTGTCCCAAAAAGATTGAAACGCGCTTTAATTCTTTACCTGTCGGAGATACGTGGGCAGTGTAAATCGCAAAAATGCTGAAAGTAAGGTAGTAAATAAGACTATGTTAATGAAATAGTCCTCCCATTAATTTTCAAAAAGTTACACATCGTAAATTTTCATACGACCCCCTTAGACAAATTGGGTCAATCAGAATTTTTTATTTTTGATGCAACAAGATCATTAAAAAAAACTCGCATACCTGTATCTTTAAAATCAACTGAATTATGATAAAGGAAAAAATCTGACTTATGCCACTTTTCCATACCACGTGAAAGGCGGTTTCATCAGTGAAACTAGGGATCATAAACAAATTGAAGATGAAAATTATTTAGATAAAAAATGCACTTAAAACTACTTAATTATTGAAAAGTACTTAATCCGTGATTGCATCGTAAGCCTACGTGGAATTCGCAAAAATGTCTCCTATGTATTATCATCTAGTTTTATCATTTTTGTGATATGTCACAAATTTATATTTCTAATTTGATATATGGACCCTATTCACAATGTTCAATTTTCAATCAAATATAACTCGTTCAATTTTAAAGAAACAGATATGCAGTTTTTTAATAATCTTCTTGAATTAAAAATAAAAATTTTCTGATTGACCCAATTTGTCTAAGGGGGGTCGTATAAAAATTTAAAAAGTGTGACTTTTTGAAAATTAATGGGAGGACTATTTCATTAACGTATATTAATTTTAAGAATTTTAATTTACTTGTATTATAAATACCAGAGATTGATCATTTATTTAAAAAGGCCTGTAGAGCAAATGTTAAAATAATATGGTCTGAAGTGAAAATTTGAAATCAATATTGACTCTACGACAAGCTTATGAAAATTATAAATAGAACATTATAAATAAAACAGGTACTAAATAGGTATATTATATACTAGCAGCATACCCGTTCTTCGTACGGAGTATATAATATAAAGAAACTTGAAATTCATAATCATGCCCAAATTCTTATAGTATACTAAATGACATGTTTAATCAAAATATTCTGTTAAAATATTTAATATAATGATCCTAAAAAGAAGTTTAAGAATCTCTGTTCTCGCTATATAAAATTATCTTCATGGACATATCTGAAGAATAAAACATCTTGGACCCCTTATGTAAGCAAATATAAAAAAAAAATATGGAATTGAATCAATATATGCAAAATAAAGCGTTAAAATTGTATGGGACCCGTACTAATTATATACGCGAATATTAGAAAATATAACCTGCATTAGTAGATTACATGTATAAATTGAAAATACCAATAAACCCGTAATCTTTAAATCTGAAGTCATTTATTCCAATATATGTCAAAATTAAAGTGCTAAAATTATATGGGAAGATATACACGTACTACTTATAATGTCCGATTATTAGTAGAAGATTTCCCGTTTTGCAATATGAGTCACAAATGTTTTTTGGTAAAATACAACAGACGACGTAATAAATTGAATATATAATTAATCCCCTTAATCTTCATACCAGAAGACTGTACTTGATTCCAATATATATGCCAATATATGTCAAAATATATGCCAATATACCTGTACTACTTATATTCTCGTAGGTTAGAAGATATACCCGTGCATTCCTAGAAGATTACTCGTACAACGTACAATATGCGTGTGTCAGCAATTTTTGCCGCAATAAAACAATGGCGTAATAACTTAAAAATATCAATAATCCCTGAATCAATAATTCCGGAAAATATCAATAATAATAATGTTTAAACCTGAAGAGTATAATTGATATTATCCAGTCGAAAATGAAATGGCAATGAAATTTATTTTATATACATATCTTCATTATTCAAATCGGAAAGAATTTAATAAAAATCGCCTGCCGCATAAACACATTGGATTTAAATCCGTTGCTAAGCGACATGATATCATTTGCTTCAAATAAATTGGTAGAAAAAATATCGTCTAAATAGTTATATTTCTATGGAACATTTGGCGACAGTTTCGTCAAAATAGCGACATTTTAAAAAATAGCCAAATTTATCGCCAAGTGGGACTGTAGAACTGACAGTTCCACTTTGCGACAAATTGACGAAATATCATCACAATACTATACCCTAACAAAAAACAATTAATATCATTTATGTAGCGCAATTTTATCAATTTCAAGATATTTTTATAGATTTGAAAACATTTTTATCAATTTGGTGACATTTTAAAAATTCGCTAAATGTATTACTAAGTAGGATGGTTGGTCTGACAGATAAATGCTAACCAAACATCATTTCAGTACTCTCTTCTAACAAAAAAAAAAAAATTCATTGATATGTAGAAGACCCAAGCCACACGACCAACCCGAAGGTTTATGGCAGCTGTTTGTGTGTCGTTTATATCAATTTTGCGACATTTCCGTCAATTTGGCAAAGTTTAAGAAAAGTTGTCAAATTAGCGATATCCCTCCAAATTCGTAGCTTTGAATTTGCAGATCTGAATGAAACATTCTTATCCCGTTTCAATATACTAAATGAAAACACTACAATTGTATTAGAAGATACACCCGCTCTACTCTTTTTCTGTTTCAACAATCGGCTATATGAATTTATTGGCTAAACACAATATATGAGTTTAGTAGCTAAATACGATATAAGCTTGAAAACTCTTTGCCAAAATAAATGAAATTGATGTACGCAGTCAGCAATTAATATAATTAAAAGAAAAATCAAACCGTCCATTCATAAGATATACTTTTATATCCATTTATTTATTATTTAAATCGAAAAAAAATAATAAAAACATTAACAAACACATTTAATTTAATTGCGATGCCGAGCAACATGATATATCCTCCTAAAATGTTAAAATTTATTAACCACTAACAGCACACCCGTTATTCGTACGGAGTGTACAATTTAAAGAAACTTAAAGTTCGCAATCATGTGCAAATTCTGTTAAAATATTAAATTTATTGCTCCTAAAGAGAAGTTTAAGAATATATGTTCTCACTATGCAAAATTATCTTCACGATCAGATCTGAAGAATAAAACATCCTGCCCCCTTTTGTAAGCAAATTTACAGAAGAAAAAATAGGAATTGAATGAATATATGCAACCCCGTACTAATTATATTGTCGCAGATCAGAAAATATGCCAATGTGTTAGTAGAAGATTACCCGTATTACAATATGCGTCTCAAAAATATTTGCCAAAATAAAAGAGATGACGTAATAAATTGAAAACATCAATAATATCCGTACTCTTTATACCAGAAGGTCGTAATTGATTCCAATATATGCCAATATATATCAAAACATATGTCAATATACCTGTACTACTTATATTCTCGTAGATTAAAAGATATACACGTGTATTTGTAGAAGATTCGTACAACATACAATATATGAGTTTAAACAATTTTTGTCATAATAAAATAATTGCAAAATAACTTGAAAATATCAATAATCCTTGAATCAATAATCCCCGAAAATATAAATAATAATAATTTTTAAACCTGAAGACCGTAATTGATATTATCCAGTCAAAAATGCTATAAGAAAAATCAAATCGTTCTTTTCTAAAATATATTTTTATATCCATTTATTTATTATTCAAATCGAAAAAATAATTATTAAAATTAGCAGACAGATTTAATTTAATTGCGTTTCTGAGTAACATGATATAAGATAGAATCTTATAACATGTTAAATATGTCATGTCTTATAACATAAACTGCGAAATTAAATAACGATTTTGATTTCTCTATACTTCTCATTGTTCCGTAAAAGCTTGTTTTAAATAAACCATGAACCATGGAGATAGATTTCACCTTTAAATCATGTTTCAAACAATTCATGTTTTCAGAAAGTGACTAATTAACGCAAAAAATCTCCCATCAAACTCAGAGATTAAATTTTAATTCACTTTCAAACGATTTTCAAGCTTTTCGTTTGGATAAACCACGGAGTTAGGGAGTAGAACTCCAAGGTAAAAGTTCCGTTTTTCATTAATATCTCGACAACCCCAGGTCTTAGAAACACGAAACTTGGACAAAATTTATGGGGGGATATTTCAAGGCTATTCACCAAATTTCATTCAATTCGGTTCAGCCGTTTTTCCGTGATGATGAGACAAACGAAAATTTCGTTTTTTACTAATATCTCGAGAACCACTGGTCGTAGAAACTCAAAACACGGATATAATTTTAAGTGGGGCTATTTCTGGGCTACCCACAAAATTTCATCAAATTCGGTTCAGCCGTTCTCCCGTGATGGTGTGACAAACAGACAGACAGACAGACAGACAGACAGACAGACAGACAGACAGACAGACAGACAGATTTTCATTTTTATTTATATAGATATATATATATTATCGTCTGCAACTGCAGAACTGCTCAAGGAGTTAATATACAGATGGCTACATGTTGTCTAAATTTTAGTAATTTATATAATCAAGACATATTCCAGACACTATTATTAGGTATTCTCCAGATATTCACTTTTTTATATGTACTTTCATATTGTTTTATTTGTACTTTCAAATTGTTTATTCCATGCATTTCTCATAAGCAATATTGCTTATACCTTTTTACTAAAATGAATATACAACATGATAATTTAGCGACTGGCAAAATAGAACATCAAAATTCTAGTGCCCGGTATTTGGGTATGAATAGGGCATTCCAAAGATCGACATCCTGTTACCCTAATCTGACTGAAAATGTGAAAGACACAATGCGCCCAAGGGATTTTAAATTTCAAACGTGTGGAAACAAAAACTGCAAAACTTGCCCCAATGCGGAACCTTCTCAAATCAACAGTGATAAGAATTCACATATTTTTTGTAAAGTTTACAGATGCATATACATGCTTCGTTGTTCAGTATGCCAGATGGCATATGTGGGACAGACTAGTACACCTATACATCTAAGAATAAATGTACATCGCAATAACATCAAACATTATGATAAAGATCGAAATTCAGAAAATCAATTTGAGTATGAACACTTCTACAAACATGGATTTGATTCAGTATTTATTTCAATTTTGGATATAATTCCTAACTCCTCAAACAGAATTTACTATGAAAACAAACTAATTTTAAAACACAATACAGCATTTCCTTTTGGATTAAATCAAATAGTTAATGGTCACAATATAGTAAAAAATGATTTATTCAATGCTTCCATTCTAACTCCAACAGTATATTCTTTGATGCAAATTCATTCACACAAAACTACACGCACACAGAGGGGTATACACAAAAACAAACACTCCCTCAACTTAGACTTCACATCTCAAATAAATCATCAATGCACAGTTTTTGAATCAAACTATAATTGGAAACATATTAGAAACTGGGTTTTCTCCATCAAAAAGCCACATTTAAATAAACTTTATAATTCACTCTTAAATCTCAATAATAAAAAGCACTTCGGGCACCTAGTTTTTGACCTATTACTAACAAGAGCAAGACTTCTAGGAGTACAACTCACACATTCACACAAAAAAGAAAAAACCAACCAATCTTATTGCGTTATTAATTACACAAATCCTATATTTAATTATTTCAACTTCACACAAATTTTTAAAAATTTCCAATCCTTCTTTCCTATTAAAAATGTTAACATAGTAAAAGCATATAAATATCCAGTACCTTTAGGACGTAAAATATATAACTATAATCTATTATCAAAACAGTTGAATAATTCTGTATCTTGTTCGTGCAATGAAACCTACTATCTTCCCTTTATTGACCCACAACATGGACACATAATAACCGGAAATCTTGATTTAATACAGGAACCTCATCTCAAACAATTTCTAAGCTACGGATCCAAATACAGAATACCTCTTCTTTATAATAAAAAGAAAATAATACAAGCTTTTGACATAGATCTAGACAAATATATATTTAAAATGTCAGGTAAATCCCACTGCCCATTTGAAGCCTTCAAGAGCTGGAAAGTACAAATAACTAGCCATGTAAAACATTTGATCCAACACTTTCCCATTCCAATATATAAGCATAATTACCAAGAAATCGTTAAAGAAATCAAGTCACTTCAAGACAAATTTGTAATCACATATGTTGACAAGGCATCCAGTAATTATGCGTTTATCTGCAAAAAATTTTATTTGGACGAGCTTAAATTGCAACTCAGTACCTCTCTTTCTTTAACTCCTTTATACACTCATATCAATGTTATAAATAAACAAATAATAGCTTACTACAAACTTCTTAAACAAAAATACAATCTCAATTTTCCTTACTTGGTACTCGTACCTAAATTCCATAAAACACCTATTTCATTTAGAACAGTCACTATAGGATTTAATTCATATACCAATGCAGCTGACAAACAACTTCTAATCATACTCAATCAAATTTATGATTATTTTACTGTACAAAAAACACATATAATCAAAAATAGTATAGAACTAATTAATAAAATAGAACTAATCCCTTACATACATGATGTAAAAACTTTTGATTTCAAAGACCTATTTAATAATATAGACATTCATGATTTATATAAAGTCATACTACTTTTATATGAACAATTCACTCAAGCAAAAAACATATCATTTCCAAAATTCAAAACTTTATTAAAATTCATTTTGTTCAAACAGTATATAGTTCAAGGAAAATGCATATACAAATTAAATAAAGGAATCCCACAGGGAGGTGAATCATCCACCATACTGGCCAACCTTTATCTACATTTTTACGAAAATCAGAACCCTTTCAACAGTCATATAATGTACAGATATATTGATGATCTTATTATTATTGGAATTACTAATGAGGCCAATGAATTAAATTTTGATTTCTATCCACCTAATCTACAACTCATTGAAAATGTATATACATCCAACTGGATCAATTTTCTAGACGTTAGTTTAACAATTAAAAATGCAAATACAATACAATTTAAAATCTATGACAAAACAGAAACTTATAACTTCAAAGTAAATAAACTTCAACATTTCTCTTCCAATCTTTCCAAATCTGTATATAGAAATATTATTAATAACCAGTTATTAAGAATCAAAATGTTAAGCACACCTTGTTACTACAAAGAACATCTTCATAAATTCATCAACACCGTCATCAAAAATAACTACCCGCCCAATCTTATTTTTTCTTTTATTAAAACACATTTTAAATTTAAATTCAAAAACTTGCAACAATTACAGCAACATATTGACAGATCATAATCTAGCATTTCTAAATAATTCATAAACTCCATGTCTTCTTCTAACAGTTAAACTATTCGTATAATTCACTTTAACCTGCTTTGAGAAAACTACTTAGTCAGTAACAAAAAATTCACTGTAACCTGTTCTGAGATGATTGGTAATACACATCTCAGAAGTACCACACCCACCTTTTCCAGAAGTACCACAGTACTAGGGGTAGATCATTTTATTTTCATTATATTCTTTTGATAATACTTTGCATCCTCATTTCAATAATTAGCCACAAGCTGGTGTAACAGAATATTTTATATTCATGTTTGATTTTTTTGTGTTTTTGATCCACTTTGTCTTTTCTTCTACGTCGGGCCATTTACATTATTTCTGTAATACATTTTACAGTTATGTAAACAGAAACGTAGAATCAGCATTAATGAAACATGTATGGCCCTTGATAACGTACATGGTTTCAAAAATGCTTTTCATATTCATTTTATTCCTTTTATAATCACTAGATTCCATTTATTCAATTTCCAAACTTCTTGCATAGCTCATCGTGCTACACTAGGCTTCTGATTTGCAAAAACCTTCAGTTTACAAGCAATTTTCATTGGTATTTCTAGGGTATATATATTACAAGTAATCATAAAAATCTTCAATTATATATATATATATATATATATATATATATATATATATATATATATATATATATATATATATATATATATATATATATATATATATACATATATATAAAGGATATAATAACCAATTCAAGTAATTAAGAAATTTGTTTTATATCACGTTGTTTACGGATTTCTGCATTAATATCCTATTTTAATTATATATATATATATATACATATATATGTGTGTGTGTGTGTATGTATATTATATACAGTGAGAGAGAGAGTTTATTACACATTTCCATGGAAACAAAATTTATACAATTTATAATATTATCTTATCATAAAGACACAAAATTAAAATTAGGAGCAATGTCAATAACAACGTAAGATACAATAATATTAATGAGATCGTCGACGATGCCTAAATTTGGCAATATTTTCAAATTTAGGATTATACGATGAAAAGGATAATCTTAAACATTGAGCAAGATGTTCATTTTCCCATGGTAAACTCATGCTCCGATATCTTGCTTTTGAGCTTCGGAGTGGCGTTATAGTATTTTGTGATTTAGCTCCAGTTTGCAGGCACCCAGAAAAACAGGATGTGTGATTCTTGTGAGTTTTTAATATTTAGATTGCACAAGGACTAAATTATTAGACAATTTGGATTCAGATGGACAAAAAGGATCTGTCGAAATTGGTTTGACTTGTTGCATTTAACAATTAGTTTTGCATATTTTATTACTGTGCATATTATTCAAATGCATTGGGATGTCTTGTGCCTGTTTATCCCCATACGGGAAGATATTTGGGAAGAGTCGCATAAAAAAAGGCAATATGCGCCCCAGCATTATTATTTATATATATAATTTCAAATGTTGATAATGTTTGTAATGTTTTTCAATGGAAGAAAGGAAGGTAATATTTGCACATGGTAAACTCATGATCCAATATTGTTGGTTTGATATCAAGAGTTATGTTTCGTATTTTGTGTTTAATCCCCAGTAGCCAGGAGTTTTGAAAGAAACAAGATGCACCGATCCACTTTGGAAGATCAGATTTTAACAAAAAATATGGCACGATGACCAGGACAGGTGAATTACAGAATGTGTGGGCCCTTTGAATGAACGCCCTGAAGGTATCGCGTTGCCGGGGCTCCCCAAAAAGTGAAGTTTGTCTGAACGGATTCAAAGGCCAGTGAATGGCTCTGTGGATCATGAAGAACACCCTTGTAACGAATCACAGCTGTTTGAATAATTTTAGGGGTGGATTTTAAAACTTGAAAGAAATCGAGATTTTAAAAGACTTTAAAAGAGATTTTAAAAGAGAGAGAAGGAGCTAGAATCTGATCAGAAAACGTGGTAAAGTTGTGAGGGCCTTCACGGTCCGGACGAACGACGTTCTTTGCTCTACAATATTTCAGTGAGTCAATTTTGAGCACCCGTTTCTTCTTCATTTCAGTAGAGGTTAATATTAGTTTTGGGTCACCATACCTGCCCGCGCAATGTTATATTGTCACCGAAGGCAAATTAAAAATATTTTGTATTGCATTCTGATTTTATTTAGTTTGTATATAATTGTAAATATTTATATGTGTGTGATTTTAAATAAATGTTTTTTAGTAATTTATGATCCGTCCCCATCTGTAAGCGCCCTAACCGGGCGTGCCCTTGAGAGATAGTTTCCTCGGAACAGTTCATCTATTAAAGAATTGCTTATCTCTCATTTCAAAATATTCATATAAAAAAATAAGGATTCTACAAATACCCAGAGCCCACCCAGGACATTCGTTTTTCTGCAGTAATTGTCAAGATTGGGTATTTATCATGTTCTCAAATAGATGCAACAGTCGATGCAACAGTCACAGCACAGCGATTTATTCAATTGAGTTCGGAAATTTTATAGTTCCAAGAATCTACATTGTTTTACTGGCCCTGGTGACACATTACTAAATAGGATATTTTACGTTTAAAACACATCTAATGTCAATTTGTGAGTTCACCTTATATCTTATTAGAATCAATCACTAAAATGTTTTAAGTACATAGAGTAAGGAATAATACTCATCAGTAGATCTACTGATGAGTATTCACCGGTAGATCGTGATCGACGTGATTGACTTGCATCGTTGCTGTCTCCGTCACATAGTTGCTGACGGAGGGCTTTCGAACAGGATACACCATGGAGGTAAAAGTAAGGAGTTAAAACTTCATATTAAAAAAACGCCAATATCGTTCGAGACAATAATTTAGATGGACCTATGATAAGATAAGTAGCCTTGCATAGCATGCATTTCTATGACGAAAGGCCAAAAACATTTATTTAGACTATCAATTTTGTAAAAATAAGTAATTAACACAATGCAAATTAGAACTGAAACAAAGAATATTCCTAATTATTCAAAATTATTTTACCTTTCAATTTATTTTTATCTTCATATATTCTGTACTCCATCCTTCAACTATAAAAAAAAGATTATTTAATTAAACTCATAATTAGGGAACCCTTAATTTAAAAATAATCAAAAATGCATGTACTAAACACTACGCCTTTCTGTTGTGTCAACTTACAATAGCGGCTACTTTACTAATACTAGCGACACATAGATATAATTCTCAAAGCATTATATGGTATTTTCAAGCGTTTCATCCCTAGGAGTTTTATTTTATTCTTTCTCACTCCATGGACTGTACACGCATTCTATTAGCATCCATGGATAAGACAGCCATTTGCAAATAACCATATTAAGTCGGTCTTCTGTACGATAGCCAATAATTCAGTTTTTAGAATGTACAATACAAAAAATAACAGCTTTCAGTTGTGACGATTTTTTTTATTTGAACTTTCACGTAAACATTAACTATTAAAGAACGAGAAATGCTTTAAAATTATTTTTATGGCGTTATTTTGAAGTTAATAAGGTAGTGACAAAAGATAGATTTAAGTCGAACGGATTTTCGAACAATGATTTATGGTGACTTTTGACAAGGGTTGACCACAAGGAGCGCTACAGGTCAGTGGTTATCGTGCGGGGATTGCACTCGGGCGATTCTAGTTAGATTCCTGCCTCTGCTAGTAGACCGTACTCTCCTTGGGGAAAGAGGGTTCGGTCTCTGTGGATGCCTCCCCCTCTGGGTTCCGGTCTAAATTGAGTGGCACTTCCCGGCCGTCCAAACAGACACCTTACATCTTCGGGTAAGTCGGACGATCTGGGTCGAAGAAAAAGAAGGGGTGGGACAGTCCAGTAGTTAGCGCGGGGATTGCGCTCGGATGACTCGAGTTCGATTCCCAGCTCTGCCCAAACTGTCCCCGTGTTCACTCGGAGTACAGACACGTTAACTATGTGAGTCAGTAAGTCCTTCCGAGAGGTTGGTGATAGGGAAGGAGGGGTACGGTCCCAGTGGATGCCGGTCTAAATGGTGTGGGACAGTCTCGGCACTCCAAACAGACACTTTATCGGACGGTCTGGGTCGAAGAAGAAGAAGGAGAAAAGTTGACATAGCAGCATAGTGTCTGTCAAATGAATTCGACTTTTAGTAGTGAAGCACCATCCAAAGCTTTACTTATCAACTGGTTTAAAAAATTCAATCTTGGACGTAGGAGTCTCATGAATTTCTTGAAGGTCGACCAAGAACTTCCGTGACATCAATCTACTGTTTGGGGGTTTAAAAGTAAACCAAATCGTACTAAAGTTGTTCGGGCACGAAGTGTTTCAATGAAAATGATTGCTTCGTTTTTGTCAAATCCGACCATGTTGTAACCGTTGCTTTGGAGAATCGTAGAACAGTAAATGCTGATTGGTATACGACAATTTGTGTGACAGAAATAGTTGCTCACATCAAAAAAAAAAAAAAAAAGGCGAAACGTCGCATCATTCTTCATCATGACAATGTACAATGATACACTGCATTTAAAACTATTCATCATTTGAAGCATGAAAACATTTATTTGATGAGTAATTGTCCTTATTCGCCTGATTTAGCACCCAATGATAGTTTCTTGTTCCCAACGGTCAAAAATAAAATGCGTGGCCAACGATTTAACAGCTCAGAAGAAGCAGTTGAAGCTTACAAATCACATGTTTCTGCTTTACCAACTTCTGAATGTCATAATTGCTTTCAAAATTGGCTTATTCGAATGAAAAAATATATTGATGCTAAAGGCGAATATTTTGAAAAGCAATAAAACAATTTATTTCTATACAGAAAGAAATTTGTGTATTATTTTCTAAAAACTTCATACAGTTTTATTCACAATGAAGAAACACCAATGTATTTGAGCATTTTGCCAGCCCTTGCGGGCCTAAAAATACGAAACATGAACACTATTCCCGGCAGTGAAGTCAAAAATAATCATACCAAATTCGGAAATGTTCTGTCAAAACTGTTGAATTTGTATACGGTACAAATAGATAGAACGACAGACTTTGAATGTTATGCATATAGATATTTCTATCTCGATTATATTTTTCTAAAGGGAAAAAAATTACCCGAACATTTTTTGCCCATAATATATTCTATTTTGAACACTTCAAATTTCATTGCTATTTCAAAAATACCCCCAGGGCTGTCAGGAAAGGGAACTTCAAAAAGTAAAGCCTAAAAAATTTCAATTCTCAGTTTTGATCTCAACCGCTCGATTCTCAGAAGCTGTGTGGATATTTTCGCACAGGGTAAAAAAGTACGCATATATTAATACTTCACGCACGTTTAATTGAAAATACGCCGGGACGCGTTTGAGCACTAAAAAGCACCAAATAAACGTTACATTTTTGTAAAAATATCCTTCCTTTTTTATAGCTTTCATAGAGTTGATATCTTTCCGTAATATGCAAAGGATGATAACTTTTTGCTGCAAAAATAAGCGGGAAAATTGGGTGATATTGCTGTCGGGCCTTTGTGATATTTTAGAATAGCATAGGATATATTTTAATATCGGTGGTGTGTGGAACGAGTTGAGAAGTGCGAAAATGTCTTTCTGTAGAAGGCTTCAGAGAGTTAGACAGAGGAAAGCAGTTCCTTCTGAAGTGCATTTCAGTTTAGAAAGTTATTAAATTTTAGCATTTTGTGAGAAGGTTGTGAATAATTCAATAATTCTCAATCATATTTCATTCCGCGTAGAAAGAAATTATTAAATTATTTAACGCAAAGTTGCCCATCCGAACCGTTTTGAATTTGCCATCCTTTTTTTGTTTTATACTGCGTGGTCACGATCTACTACATATATTCGAGGAAAATAAACATATGATACAAAAAGTATACAATTTATAATATAAGCATATCATAAAACAAATATAGGAACATGGTAAATACTAACATAAGATAAAATAATTGCTATTGAGATCGTTGACATTGCCCAGATTTGGCCATATTTTCAAATTCTGTATAATATCATGAAACACTTAATCATAAACATTGATTTAAATGTCCATGATTTAAAAAATTGCCGAATTTTGTGCAGCATTTGTCAGGAGTAAGTATTTATCTTTGGTGTGTTTCCAAATACAATTCTATATTTTACGCTTAAAACGTCAATTATGGAGTTAACCTTATTATTTATGGAAATAAATTTATAAAATGGTACATGGAATAAAGGAAAAATGAAAGATTTACACAAAATCTAGCGTGGTTATACACCCCTGATCTAACGTCTTAGCAAATATTAATTAATAATTGGAAAACATTTTAAAAGTCATCTGCAAAACATTGAGTTGTTTTACAGTTTTTATAGATCAAAACAATTACGTGATTATCAAAATATTTCACTATTCAAACTTTATTTCAGAAAGTTAATTTTAAAATAGCTAACGATGTGGTGATGTTCACAATCGAAAACCTATAGTGCATCATGTGGCTATATCTAATTAATATTCAAAAGTGAATACGTTACCATGGTAACTATCTAGTGAATGTATACTTAATGGGATGTATGATGAGAAAATTGAGTAAAACAGCCCTCCTAGCTTCCAGTGTACTACATACGAAAGTTTAAGTCTACCCACAATATCGCGAAGGATGTGTAAGGCTTAACAATTTCTAATCGCGATTTGTTGTTATTCTCGATTTCTGTGTATTGCTGTGGTTAACAGAATTTTATGGAAAAATTAGCTAACAGAATCTTGTGAAAAAAAATGGCTGACAGAATTTTATAAAGCCAATTTCTCTGTCTGTCGCCCTTAGCTACACATTTTGCGAAATATCACCAACTTGGTGAGTTTTGAGAATTGTCGTTAAATGAGCGATAATTCAATATCTCTGAAATTAAATTTGATTTCTGATAACCTCTCTGTCCCTTTGTGAATTATGATTATTATTTGATTTATTAATTTAATATTGTTGATTTAAAATACGGCGATGTTTACTGGTTTGTTAGGAGAGGTCTATGAGATCACATAGTAACATTTGCATTTAAAGAGAGAGGTAGGTGCGTAGTCGGCGTGAGTCAGGGGATTATAGGATCGCAAGTTCTGTGGACGGTCGAATATAAGGGTATCGTTTACCTAATTTTTTACCCCTAAAACTCACAGAACTCACCTAAAGCATCCATGGATTGATTTCGAATTTTTTATTCACTAGTGAAATATCCGATTGCAATGACAACAGGAAAACTTGTTATGTGCCACACTTTTATGCACTCCGATTCCTAATTAAGTAAATTAATATTTATTTAATAACTGATGGGACGATTTTTAAATTGCATTTGTTATTTTTTAAATCCGACAATTTAATTATTTTCATTATCGTTACTTGTCAATATATATTTCTATAAATTATTTTTATCCATATATGTAAACAATTTTCTTTTTTCTAGGTTACATCTGAAGGATTTTTAAAAGTTATTTGCTTTAAGCATTTAAAATAACTCTACGAAACAATATTAGTGCAGTAAGTACAAAAAATTATTTATTTCTCACATTCAGTATATTTTACTTAATTTCATATAAATAAAATATATATATTCGACGACGCTTCCAGATATCCGCTTCTCCTATAGATTTTCGTTTTCATTGGGCCGCGTACCGGGCGGAACCCTACACACATAGGGTGCAACGGATAACCCGGGCTGTATATTCTCTATTTTCGGTTTTACCAGTCCAATTTCACCCATAGTGACGCCTATCATTAGTTATGACCTGATCACATAGCAGATGGGAGCAGACATATATCAAAATATTGAAGGGTTTCAAAATATTTATTTAAAATCAATTAAAACTTCTTTTTTAGATGTTTTAAAAAATTAAAAAAACACTATTTGTCGCAAATAAATATTTTATTAACAAATAAAGTAACCACCAGAATTATTTTTGTGTTTCCGATATATATCAACAAAAAATAAAATATATAGCACATACGTATATTTTTCTATGGAATAATCTACTTTTTATTTTTCAATTCATTGGACATCCAGCGTCTTCATTTGCACTTTACTCCCACTAATATCCCACTTATGCACTAATTGCTGCTACAGCTATAAACCAAACTTGATTACTTCGCATGAATACAAAAGCACGGGTGTCAAAATATTTGTTCCCATGGCAACCTGCAAAGACGCTTCCTAACCGAGTTAATAAATAAAAGGAGCTGCACCGCTGCTCATTGGAGAGATTTATTTATTTATTTTTATTTTTTTACATCCCATCCATTTATAAGCTTATTTGGATAGAGGGCACTAAATCTTTATGATGTATTTAAATCAATTCGATATGTCAGGCGTTAACAATAGAGCGCACTCTTTAATGAACGGCCTCTAATTCGCGTCTTAATTATAGCGTTTAAGCGCCTAGACTAGAGGGTGGTCGACCAACTTCTGAGTCAAGTGGTGTAAATCTGAGGAATAACTTGAAGCAACTATCTTCTTTCCGAATGTCGCTTTCAGATCACGCTGGTTTTCATTTTCAGAGGTGCTTGAAATATCGAAGTTTTTCGCT
The DNA here is from genome assembly GCA_951213105.1 of Amaurobius ferox. Lineage (NCBI taxonomy): Eukaryota > Metazoa > Arthropoda > Arachnida > Araneae > Amaurobiidae > Amaurobius > Amaurobius ferox. Next base: position 145,827,793 of record OX578145.1, read on the forward strand.
TATACTGTAATTGATTTAGCTAGGGGTGTAGAAAGGGCGGAGTGTTAGGGGTAGTGCCACCCTCTTTGAAGTAACAATGATTCTCCGCATGTCCACAAGAAATATAGCACAACAAATTTCCGTTCAATCCCTCTCCTTCTACAGGACTGCCTTAACCCTTACAAGGCCCCTAGGCATAAATATATTCTAGGATCCCAATAAAACTTTTATAATATGAAAAGGGTACATACACACAAGAAATGGGCCCCCAGTTATTGCCTACTTTGCCTGAGATTAAAAACGGTCATGTTCCTTTCCCAGATCCTGGCTACGCTTATGCTACAGATTCCCTATTAACAGCGCAGTTTCATGTAGAATGTATACGATTTTGACAATTTCCTATGATTAACAGCTGCCAGTATAGTTATAGTTATTCGCGATGTTGAATTATAACAAGAGCGAAACTATTTCACTAATACTGGTTGCTGTTTTTGGAGCATAATAATTTGAATGCCTCCTATCAACGGATCTTTAAGGTCCTACAAATTTTTAGTGGTTTGCATGATTATCTCCAAAGTTGATGAATATTTAAAATATTCCTACTATCACTGTGGAACAGCAAAGTATCCCCTAGGGTTAGAAGTTATAACATCCAGCCTAGAAAAACATTTGCTCACGATTGGATATACGATATGTAGCACAGTAACCGCTCAATTAATCGTCAATCTCTTTTTCTTGAGATCCTGGCTGAAACTGTGTGGAATGCACAGACAGAATGGGAGGGTATTGACCAAAGAAATATTAAAATTTGAATGAAAATATTATTTATAATCCATTGCCAATTCAAAATACAAAATAAATTTACTTTCAGAAGTTTTTATTTTTCAGCTTTGCATCAGTTCAGAATTTGTTTTAATAAATTATTGAATTAATTCTGAAATCAACGTTTCACAACTCACATCTATTTGCCACCACAGACGTAGTCAAGATCTCGGAACGAGATGAGGAATGACCGTAGACAGAGGATTTACAGTGCTGGATTTCGTTTTCTAATATAGATATTACAAAAAACTAATGCAAATTTTCCGACAATGGGAAATGGGTCATGTGTGACTCCTTCACCGTTGTACTCATACATATGGTTGCCGCCAAGAATGGGTTGAAGCTAAATAAAAGTGAGCTGAATTCTCAAAAATATTCATTCACTTGAAAAGTCGCTAGATTTCGTTTGAGCCTTCTATAATATCACGTCTGGACTACGACTCTCAAGCGCAACTCAGATACTCATGCATGGGGTACTCAAAGTGAAAGAGCTTTACACCACGTTTCCTGTGAACACTCATTCTCGAACTTTGGCGTTGCCCCACAATTTCGGTAGCGCCACACATACAGATCTTCCGCGAGTCGCAAACGAAAAAAAGAACACCTCCCGACTTCATTTTTCAAATCAAAATAAACTCGGAAGAAAAAAAAATCACCTCTTGTCTTATTATTAATAACAAAGCATAAGCACACGTGGCTCCTGCCGAAAAACACCCAAAGATGAACGCCCAGAAGAGCAAAAAAAACCCCGACATCCCTGGCCCCACGCCCCTGGCTTGGTGGGTGGGCGCCGACCTCTTGACCTCCCCCTTCTGCCTCTTGAATCCTTCTCCGCCCCGGTTTGAGTATCAAAGACGGTCCGCTGTTGTCTGTCATCTTGGAAAGCTCGACTTCCACATATAGGATTACACTTAAATAGCTGCTGTCTTGATGGTTCTGTAGGTGTGGGTTCGGTTACAGCGTCAAGCGGAGATGTCGTCTGGTGAGACAAGGATAGATTTCTCGTCAAAATTGTTCTCGGAACCATCGTTGGGATTCTCTCTATACAAGCTAACTTGACTGTAGAGGAAAATAGGATAGACTGTAAACTTCAGCCCTAAGTCATATAGTCCATAAGTTACATAGTCAAAACTCAATCCTAAGTTATATAGTCCATATATTAAACGCTATTAAAATTACTGAAATTTAAAAGTTTTAATTTCGCAAGGGAAGTAAAAATAGGATAAATTTCCATAGCGCTTACGGGGAACAAACGCCCTTCATTACAGGTATCAGGAAAACCATCAGTACATTAAAAACTTATACAAAGCCAAATACCCTAACGGCATTTTTTTTCACAGTGACGTAAGATTTATGTCACACTGTGACTTTGTGACGTCACAGGACGTCGCAGTACGTCTCGGCAATGTCATATTGAGGTCACAGCGAATTCATTTTGGTCATTTTCATGGTCTTTTGTGACGTCGCATGTTAACTTGTTTGTGACGTCACATTGTAATTGCCATTGTAATATCGTCACATTGTTACGTGTTACTTAAATTGTGGAAACGTCACAGAATATAGTCACAATGAAGTTACAAAGTTACTAATACGTAACGTCGCATAGAAGTCACAAGTATGATGTCACATTCTGACCCAGGTGTCACATGACTACAACGTCACTGTCACACATGTGACGATCTTTGCTGTAAGGGTAGGAACTAACTTTGCATACAGTTAGCCAAGAGGCAAAAACGTTCCAATAAGAATTGTGTAAATGTGTACATAAAAACGTAAATTACAGTAAAAAAATATAAATAACACAAAGAAAATATACAGAAAAAGCCCAGTGAGCATTTTTGAAATAACATAGACAGTGATAGGACATCTGTGGAATCAGGTATTAGACGTCAAGTAAAACCATGATTTTGAACCGCGTATTTATTGCAAATAGAATCACGAAAGAGATAAATGAATATAGATTGAGAATATTCCGGAGATAATTACAGCGGGTTAAACGAAATAAATTTTTAACAGGGGGGTAAAACTTTCATTGAGAACAGACAGTTTGAGAAGTTGAACTGTTTTAATGTTGATAACATCTGAGTTTGGGGTTTCTGTGGCAGAAAACGAAGCGATACGAAATATGTAAACACTTCGGACGCTTCGAAAATAGGATTCATATTATGAATATATGAAAATAATTTCAGTATTTTAATAATTTGAACTTTTTCTTTGAAAAATCTTCAAAATATATCTGTCCGAGCAAGTGTTTCTTTCATTTTTATTACTTTCACTCGAAATATCTTCAAAACTATAAAATACAAATATAAATAGTAAGTAACAAAAGTATGTACTAGGAAATTTAGTATAAAAATCTATATTTATTTTTAAAAAAAGCTCTTATAATTTTCGAGTAATCGGTTTCTCAAGTTGAAGAAGACTGTACATTTTCCATTTGCCAAGTTTGAAATGTTTAAATCTCAAAAACTAAAAATACTAGCTTTGAACAATAAGCAAAAATTTGTAACTCTTTGAATGCTCTGCAAGTGAATATAAATTAGGTTCTTGATCCAGCTCTCTTTTTTTCTAAAAAACTGTAAATGCGTATGTCTTAACGAGTTTTTTCTTTCATTTTTCTTACTTTCACTCGAAATATGTTCGAAACTATAAAAGATGTAGTATATAAATAGTAAGTGACAAAAATATGTATTAGAAAATTTAGTTTCAAAATCTATATATCTATTTTTAAAAAGAGCTTATAATTTTCGAATAATCGTCTCGTTAAATTGAAGAAGTTTAAATATGTTCTGTTTTCCAAGATTGAAATGTTTATAAATCTGAATAAATAAAAGTGCAAAGTATGTATCTTAAAAACTAAAAGTGCTAGTTATAAACACTAAGCAAGAATTTGTAGTTTTTTAAAACTCTACAATTGTATATAATCGGATTCTAAAATTATAATTAAGTCTTAGTTTTCGAAGTCTAGTGGTTATAATTTTGATATTTCAGAATTTCAACCTGGGTTTTCCGATGAGTGGAAAAGCTGTAATACTTAAAGTGTCGCGATTGTTGAAGCTTTATCTGTTTACTTACTCCTTTGTAAAATATTGGTAATAAAATAAATTGAAAATAAAAATGTAAAATATACAAGCACGAGATATTCTGTTTTGTTTTAAAAAAATTTAGGAAGTTAAATAATGAACTTGGGAATTCTAAAGATATTTAATGATTGGTGAGGTTTGAACACTTGGATGCACAGGATCATTCAGGACATTATTGATATTTCCAAATTCTTGTGTCATCTGTTTTATTTTAGTGAAAGATTTTGCCAATCTATATATTATAGTACGGATATATCTTGTATACACGAGTAAAATCTTCTAATCCACGAAAATATATGTAATACGGTGTAGTAGTTTTAATCCACAAAAATGTAAGTAACTGCGGACATATCTTCTAATACAATTTTAGTTTTTTTCATTTTGACATATACAAACAGAATCAAAATTCGACTCTACAAATTCAGATCGGAAGCGTTTGTCTGTCAGTCCAACCGTCTTACTTGACGCCAAATTTGGCGACATTTCGAAATGTCGCTAAATTAATAAAATGTCGTCACATAAAATTACGATAAATCAATTAAATTGTGTTTTGTTAAGGGATAGTATTGTAATGATGTTTAGGTGCAGTCTATCTGTCAGTCCAACGTTGGCGATGAATTTGGCGACTTTTTAAAATGTTACCAAATTGATAGAAATATCACCAAATTGACGAAAATATTGACAAATGCATAAAATGATGTCTAATTGATGAATATTCAATATTTTGCAAAATTAAACTCAATTTCCTTGATAATCTCTACCGTTTAGTGGGAATTAAAAACATTTTTTTTTAATTTGATTACAAACGAGACCAAAATGTTTTGATAGTTTTACATAAAGAGAACAGATATTCTTATACTTTTTTTAGGAGAATTAAATTAAATATTTTAGTAGAATGCTTTGAATAACAGCGTCATCCACAATACTTTAGGAAATTGTACATAATTGTGATCCGGTTCTGGAAAACTATATAAGTTACATCATCAACTAAATTCAAATAAAATTAGATCAAACTACTATTAAAATACCAATGAATAAAAGAGTGCAGAAACGTAACTACAATAAAAAATGAAGCAAACAATATATATTTCGAAAATATTTTATTTCGTTTAATCAGTTACTAAATAAGCTCTAACAAAATGTAATTGCTTTAGGATCTCCCTAGACCCTCTACCTCCCCCTAACAAAATGAACCTGCTCTACGAACTCTAGAGATTATAAAAATAAATTAAGTTTATTTTCAGATACTGAATTATCATTAACGTGGCGACAATTCCAAAATATTGTCAAATTGGCAATATTTCGCTAAATGTATCGCCATCACCCTTAAATTTGTCACCAATTGCAACCGGCATGCGATAGCGGCTTTTCTTTATATAGTATTTTTAGTGAATCGTGGTTAAAATTTAGCAACCGGTTAATCGAAGCCACGGTAAGTTAACCAGTTGAATGTCGAATGCATGAAGCAAAAAGTCATTAGTGCATGTACGAATTCTCTTTCATTCAGTTAAGATCGTCAGGGTGGAGAATTCGCCGAAGCCGTCAAAGAATGCTGTTCAAACGGAAATGCCTTGGGTTTAGATAATTTCGCGGCATCCTATCCCATTAGAAGAGTCACTGACGTTATTATATAGTCACGGTTTCTATTATGATTGTCAAACTTTTATGACCCCGATAGCAGTGGTAAAATATATACCTAGATTCTCCACTCGATTTTCTCATATATATTCATATTTACATTGTCTAGCTCAATGCGTATTATAATCGACATCAGAATGCAAAACAAATGTATGGGGTTTTTTTTCGCAGTTTTTTGCTTCCAAGATAGTCTTTGAAATTATATCGTAAACATTCTTTAAAAATATTTTTTTTTTTCAAGTTGGCAGTAGGTTAGTAACGCCGAGCGATTCAATTGGCTTATATGTGTTAATATAATATATTTTCAAGCCGTTTAAATCGATAGCGTACTTCAAATTAACAACCCCCTCCTCCCCCCCCCCCCATATCCATCATTACTACCCATTATGTCCCACTGCCATTACTGTGTCGGAAATCATCATTGTTTTTCATAGGATGTAATTCTATGAAAATATAAGAATTCAAGTTCTAATTCTGATAATTATTAAAAATTCTATCTAGTTCTGGTTCGTCACATAATATATCTACACATAAAAATTTAATAACAATTAGTGCATTCGTTTTTGATTTACTGCTTTCATCTCACTCACTCACTCACTCATACATGCACAAGCACTTTCCAAAAGTGTTCGAAATGGGTTTAGACAGCCTTAGAACGTGCATTTCCGAATAAATCTCAAATTCTCAAATTATCAGCAAGGCACTAATTATTTTTACAATAGTATAAAAAAGTAAAAAATTATTCTTAAACGAAAAAAATATTTTGATAATTGCAAAAACAATTAACTTTTCAGTTTCTTCTTTTTTTTAATTTCAATGAATCTTTGTCTTCGCTGTCGACAAATTATTACTCATTTCTCGATGCAAAATAAAAATTCCCCAGTATTCCATGCCAGCATAGATGTTTTCGCCACCATCACCTGTGAAAGCCTTTCGTAAAGATACAAAACGACACTCCTTATCAAATCAAAGATAACTGTGCAACTGTAATTTGAAATATAACGTTTTGATATATATAATATTTTGAATGATTGATACAACATGATGATATAATATTTTTAAAACTTATCCAGTCGAAGCCGTGAAATAGATTAAAAATGGGCTTGTGTTTTATCAACGTAGAACTGGAATTATTCAAATGTAATCTAGTGTAACCTCCCAGATTAAACACTCTATATAGGATGGACAAAATCCATCTCATAAGTTCGGCATATATGCTGGAAACAAACACGTACACACACACACATATATATACACACACACACACATACACACACACATACATACACACACATACACACATACACACACATACACACACACACATACACACACACACACATACACACACAAACACAAACATACACACACAAACACAAACATACACACACACAAACATGCACACACACGAAGATATACACACACAAACACACCGGCCGTCCAAATAGGTGCTCTTAGTCCCCTGGACGAGTCGGACGGTCTGGGTCTTCTACACACAAACACACACACACAAACACACGCACACAAACACACACACACACAAACACACCCTTCTCGGCCATCCAATTAGTTGCTCATGTCCACTGGATGAGTCGGACGGTCTGGGTCTTCAACACATAAACACACACACACAAACATACAAACACACAAACATGCACACAAACACACACACACACAAACACAAACACACACACAAACACACAAACATACACACGCAAACACACACAAATAATTCTTAGAAACATTCTTAGGCACTCCATTAACTTTAAGGATGTGTTCACGAGTATACACACACGTTGAGTCTCTACTGTAAAGGGACCATGATCGATCGAATCAAAGGGACGGTAGCACCCTTAGCGGAGAATTTTAAGCATTAAGATAACAAACACGGCAAAGCTAGATAGATGAAAAATGTCTCTTACAAAGTTGTAGATCATTCTTTAATAAGCAGAAATAGACCTTAAAACTGCTGCAGAAGGTACATTTCACACCATAGGGTCATTCATTCCCGACCTTTCAAACTGCTACAGTAAGCCTTCGGGTCAGTCGAGTGGTCTGGGTTTTCGACATCATAGAGTTATTGGCCAATGGCTGCACCATTCCGGAATACTAAAATAAACAAAACTGACATGCAGAGGAATCTAATGTTCTACAACGTGTTCAAAATGCCCTTCGTCAACAACATTTAATTCAAGAAAGACTCGGACCGAGTATTTTGACAAGCATTAAAGGTGTCACCGTATTACAGTTCCTGGTGATACTATATTTAGACAGATATTTATCGCTTTCCACATGTGATTTTCTTCCATTTCTGACGTTGATTCCAACTCATTAGATAATCCTCTAAGACAATGTAATTGGCAGTTTTTATCTTTATCACTTTGTTGCCGAGTTCGTCATCACAACTTTTTCAATTATCCGCTTTGGCTACTGGAATCCCTTTCATTCGTATGGACGTGATATGGAAAGATCACTGTATACTATGGGATAGACCTAAGGTGCACTCTCATGGACTTTGCCTTCCAATAAAATTGGGGTGCTTAAGGACATTCCTAAGAACCCTGTATACAGAGTGTTCCAAAAAGATTGAAACTCGCTTTAATTCTTTACCTGTTGGAGATAAGTGGACAATGCAAATTGCAAAAATATTGAAAGTAAGGTAGGAAGCAAGACTACGTTAATGAAATAGTCCTCCCATTCATTTTCAAAACGTTACACTTTTTAGATTTTTATACGACCCCCTTACACAAATTTGGTCAATTAGAAAATTTTTATTTTTAATGCAACAAGATCATTAACAAAAACCGCTTATCTGTAACTTTAAAAACAACTGAATTATGATAAAGGAAAAAATCTGACTTCTGCCACTTTTCCGTGCCATGTGAAAGGCTGTTTCATCAGTGAAAATTGGGATCATAAACAAATTGACGATGGAAATTGTTTAGATTAAAAATACTTTAATAAATGTTAAAATTGTTTGTCACAAATGCATTTAATAAAGCATTACAGAGACAGAGATCATATAAAGCAGTGGTACTCACTACGCGGTCGGGGCACATAATTAAAATATGCATACATTGATAAAAGGCCACTGATATAAAGGGACAAATTTGGTTACAAATACTGGAAATACAATTCACAAAACGCAATTAACAAAGCTTTCTCAAAATGTTTTTCTTCAACTCCAATACATAACTGAACTCGTCTAATAATGCTTCTGTACATATTTTGGAGTTCCTCACCACTAATATTGTTGCAAGCATCAATTATCTTTTGTTTAAGGTCAATTGCGTTCAGTGGGCGAGTATTAAAAACTAGTGTTCGAAGACGACCCCCATAAGTAAAAATCGAGAAGGATTACATCAGGGGATCTGGGGGGGGGGGGGTCATTCTGTGGCTCATTTCAAACCAATTCACTGATTATCAAAGTTTTCGTTGAGCTAGTTTGTCACAATTATAGCCTGGTGTGCAGGCGCGCCATCTTGTTGGTAATACATGCTTTTTAGAAGCTATAATATTGTCGTCTCCATAAAATCCGTTACAATACCGTTTAAAATAAGCTGCATGTATTTTTCAGTTGTAAGAATCCCTTCATAAAACACAGGACCAATCAGTTTTCCACCCCAAATTCCGCACCATGCAGACACAGAAAACTTTCTCTGGTGATGTATTTCACGGACAAACAATAGTTTCGAATTATCCCAATAATGATCGTCGTGATTATTGATTACTCCATCTTCCGTAAACAAACATTCTTCAGTCCACAGAATGTTCTTTACAAAGTTCGAATTGATATCTTGTTGGATTAACAACCAATTGAATGCTATACGCCGGTCAAAATCGGAGGGATGAAGTGCTTGAAGTCCATGAATACAAAATAGATGCCAATGGTATTTTCCAAGTGTTCTAGCAATTGACATCGTGGGTAGCCCCAAAATTTCGCTTACTTTTCGAATGCTTGTTCGTCGGTTGAAATAAAAATATGTGATGATGTCAGTTTCTTAGTCCTCCGTGTACAAACGATTTCTTCCAGGGCCAGGTCTTGGATGAAATGAACCGGTAGTTCTTAATCTCCTCATCATCCGATAAATAAATATACGTGAAATATCAGGCAAGTTTGGAGATATAGCCGTCCAAAATCCCGAGCAGTTTCTGCAGTACTTTTATTAAAGAGAGCATAAATCATTGTTAATTCGAAAAGCTCGTTATTTGTTAAAAATACCATAATGCACCACCAGTTACGTGTTCTTAATTCTTCAATTCAGAACTAAACATGCTGACGATTCACTGAATGATTTCTAATCGTCTTTATTTTGGTGTAATATTAAAAAAAAATTAGTTGTATTGAATAGAAATAATACTAGTAATAAATACGTAAATTAAAAAATAAATCGTCTGCATTTCATTCTTCAGATTTTTTTTTTTAAATTATTTTACTATAAATATTTGAAACGACTAAATTAGAGTTAAAGGAAAGAAAAAATCTGATGTGGGCAACACATGACTTTCCTTATATAATGTAATGAATTTACTACTTTTACAGTAAAAAAATAGGATTTTCTTATAGTAGATACTAATATTCTATCCACGATATTGAATTTTCGACAATTAGTCGTCATTTTCATTGATTTAGCATAATTTTTATCCATTTGGCGAGATTTTCATTAATTTGGCAACATTTAAAAAAAGTCGCCAAGTTGGCGACATTCCGCCAAATTCGTCGCCAAAATCTCGCCAAGCGTTATGCACTAAGAAAAAAGTTATTCTTACAGCAGATAAATGACTATTGGCGTTCAAATACAAAAGTATTATTCAAAGTATATTTTTTCATGAATGGAACGAGCTAGATCCACGAGAGTGATGTCACTCAATTTATCGCATGGTATTACATATGAAAAGTGAACATGTTTCTCAATAGGAATTTTTTTTTTTTAAGTGACTTTTTCATAATTTTTTTGAAAAATGTACAATATCTCGAGAACGGTTCATGTTAGCGTTCTAAAATTTATGCCAATCGTTTTCTAATGAAAAATCACATAAGAAATGTCTATTTGCGTAACTTTATTAGCGGTTTTGATTTTTTGACGATTTTTTCAAAATTTCATTCAAAAATTTAGGGGGTTCTGAACATTCGATTACGTATAAAAACAATAGTGTTTACGGAATGTGATTTTTGTACCAAATTTGGTTCGAATCGGTCCATTCGTTCGTCAGTTATCGTCTCCACAGACTCACTGACACACACACACACACATACTTTCACACACACACACACACACACACACACACACACACACACACACACACACACATACACACACACAGACATCACTTCAAAAATGTTTGATTCGTGATCAGGGATGCTTGAAACGTGCTCTCCCGTCGAAAACTCGAATTCGAATTTTCGACCCCGTCACAATACTTTCCTTAAGCATTATGTATATAAGGAAAGTAAAAATCGTCTGTGAGTTCTATTCTTCGTTTTGAAAAATTATGTTAAATTTCAAAATCAAATGCATACTTCCATTTGTTTACTTATTTATTACTTTCCTTATATACATAATGTATAAGGAAAGTATTGTGACGGGGTCGAAAATTCGAATTCGAGTTTTCGACGGGAGAGCACGTTTCAAGCATCCCTGATCACGAATCAAACATTTTTGAAATGATGTCTGTGTGTGTGTATGTGTGTGTGTGTGTGTGTGTGTGTGTGTGTGTGTGTGTGTGTGTGAAAGTATGTGTGTGTGTGAAAGTATGTGTGTGTGTGTGTGTCAGTGGGTCTGTGGAGACGATAACTGACGAACGAATGGACCGATTCGAACCAAATTTGGTACAAAAATCACAATCTGTAAACACTGGAAGCCTATTGTTTTTATACGCAATCGAATGTTCAGAACCCCCCTAAATTTTCGAATGAAATTTTGAAAAAATCGTCAAAAAATCAAAACCAATATTAAAGTTACGCAAATAGACATTTCTTATGTAATTTTTCATTAGAAAACCATTGACATAAATTTTAGAACGCTAACATGAACCGTTCTTGAGATATTGCACATTTTTCAAAAAAATTATCAAAAAGTCATATAAAATAGAAAAAAAAAATTTCCTATTGAGAAACATGTTCACTTTTCATATATAATATCATGCGATAAATTGGGTGACATCATTCTCGTGGATCTAGCTCGTTCCATTCATGAAAAAAGATACTTTGAGTAATACTTTTGCATTTGAACACCAATTTATCTGCTGTAAGAACAACTTATTTCTTCGTCCATAACACTTGGCGATATTTTGGCGACGAAATTGGCGGAATGTCGCCAACTTGGCGACTTTTTGAAATGTTGCCAAATTAACGAAAATCTCGCCAAATAGATAAAAATGACGCTAAATCAATGAAAATGACGACTAATTGTGGAAAATTCAATATCTAATAAGTTATATAATATATAAATATATAATAATAGTTATATAATAAATGTCGAAAATTTTAATATCTAATAAGTTATATATATATATATATAACTTATTTCTTCGTCCATAACGCTTGGCGAGATTTTGGCGACGAAATTGGCGGAATGTCGCCAACTTGGCGATTTCTTGAAATGTTGCCAAATTAACGAAAATCTCGCCAAATGGATAAAAATGACGCTAAATCAATGAAAATGACGACTAATTGTCGAAAATTCAATATCTTGGAAAGGATATTAGTATCTACTAAAAGAAAAACCTATTTATTTTACTCTAAAAGTAGTAAATTCATTTCATTATATAAGGAAAGTCATGTGTTGCCCACATCAGATTTTTTTAATTGTTTTAAACAAAAAATGGCATGTCTCAATGTGAAATGTACTTAAGAATTCATGTTTGCATCGTGAGCCTACTCGGAATTCGCAAAAATGTCTTCTATGTATTATCATCCAGTTTTATCTTTTTTGTGATATGTCACAAATTTACGTTTCTAATTTAATATAGGGTCCCCATTCACTATGTCCAATTTTCAATTAAATATATCTCGCTCAATTTTAAAAATACAGATATTTTTTAATGATCTTGTTGCATTAAAAATAAAAATTTTCTGATTGACCCAATTTGTCTAAGGGGGTCGTATAAAAGTTTAAAAAGTGTAACTTTTTGAAAATTAATGGGAGGACTATTTCAGTAACGCAGTCTTATTTCCTACCTTACTTTTAATATTTTTGCAATTTACATTGCCCACTTATCTCCAGGTAAAGAATTAAAACGCATTTCAATATTTGTGGGACACCCTGTATACTCAACCGCAGGCTTGAACAGAATCGCTAAAAGTAAGTGCAGTTGATGATCAATGGATAAAGATCGAGGATCAATAATCAAATTGTAAAAGTTCTATGCAAGTATCAAATGTGACGAAGGGAGATGGCGTTGTTTTTTATTATACATTTTGGAGAACTTATATAATTTCTCAGCTAACGGGGGAGATATGATCTATCCCATCACTTATGTACGACATTGTCTTGAGGAGGCGTGACAGCCCAGTAGTTAGCGCACCGGATTGCACTCGGATGATCCGAATTCGATACCAGCCAGCCTCTGCCCAAACTATCGCCGTCTTCACGCGGAGTACGGTCACGTTAACATTTTGATTACGGGTGGGACAGCGTCCAACATGTGTGTCCGTAAGTCCTTCCGAGAGATTTGTGATAGGGGAAGGAGGGTCCCTGTGAATGCGTCCCCCACTGGGTTCCGGTCAAAATTGAGTGGCACTTCCCAGCCATCCAAACAGATACCTTACACCTTCGGGTAGATTGGACGATCTGGATCGAACACCTATAATTTGAAACACTATCTTGAACACTTATAATTTGAAAATTATACAATTTATGACTGCCCTATACTCCGCAGTTCATCTATGTTAAAGGCCCAGACCATACAGCCAACCCAGGGGTTAGTGGCAGTTTAGTGTATGGCCGGCAGTTCAGTTCATCTATGTTGGACAAATGCAGTATTATGCTCTAAATCTAATAAGGTCATTCGCGAAATTTCACTTATTTCACGTGGTACTAATTGAATACTAATGACATTTTTATTTAAAATTCACATTTCAGTATAAATATCTTCATTTTTCTTGCCCGTAAAGTCTCCCAAAAGCTCCAAATTTCACAACTGGTATAAATTTTGAACGTGGTTAAAAATGAGTATTTTTTCCCCCTTAATTTATAAGAAGTTTGCAGCAGATTGTTTTACCAGTCGCATTATTCGTTCTATTCAGATAAATAAATAAGTAAAATTATATTTCAAACATTTCATCTCCAAGTACATTGCGATCGTATCTGCCCAGCATGAGGCACTCTCCTTCCGTTCCCTCTATCACTGCATCTAAAAAACATTAATCTAATTCTCGCCTAATTCTTTCAAATCACAATTGATTAAAAAAAAGCGGAAAACTGTAATAAGCGAAAACAGAACTGCAAACGCACCGCTTTAATTTACTCTGGAGTGTAAACAAGCTGCCTGCTAATTTTAAAGTCTACGCCGGCGACGCCTAATTGTTTAATTAGGAGCAATAACGACTCGGTTTCCCAATTACCTCTCAGTACTTTTTCATGCACCATCGCAATCCGTAGTTAATTAGTTTAATGTTTACTCACCCGCTGTTCGGGAATTTTTAGTTTGTCGGGTCGGCAATATAGATAGACTGCGATAGGTTTTAATAGCGAGGGGGTTTTAAATTTTGCGAAGGTAAATTAATAGTTTTGTCTCGCGCGTGAAAGAGCGTTTATGAGCGACCTGTATGGCAGCGTTTCAAAGGCTTTTATGTTTGAAACGCCAGAATATTTTTCGAAATATTGAATAGCGTGGAAATATTAGGGAATCTACATACCTATTTGCTGCATGTCATGAACAAAGGAAGATTAATGTTTTGTAAGCTTCTTAACCTCGTGTGTTGTACACACAGTTTTTTCACAACGACTTTTCATGGAATGTATTTCATTAGAAGAATATATATGATAGTTTAGATTTTCTTGAAACAAAAAGATGATGTGTTCAACACATGAGATTACCTACAAATTAACTAATTATGTCAAAATAAAAATTATGTGGGCGGCACAGGACTCTCCTTACATAATGATATGATTTTACTTCTTTCACGACAAAATTATTATGCACAAAGCTCCCAGCACAATGTTTCTGACATTGAATCAACAACACGTGAAGTGAAATAAATTCTATTGGCGAATTCTTGGGATTTCAAGTACCAAACTTTTAAAACAATTATAGACCCCCCATAGAACTTTTCTAAAGGGGGGGAACACGAAGTCAAACTCATAAGACGTACAAAATCAACTAGCTTGATGTCGACATTTGTGAACTTGAACGTCCAGGAAGTGCCCCCCTTGCCTTCCCTTATGAGCGCCATGGCGAAAAGGTATCTTTTCTTGCGAATGGAACGAACTAGATCCACCAGAATAATATTAACAGCTTTGTTGTATTATATTGCATGTGAAAAGTTACCCTATTTAACAGCACTTTTTTATAATTTTATGTCATTTTTTTTTAAATTATTTGAAAATACGTTTGGAAAAACGTACAATATCTGAAGAATGATTCATGCTAGCGTTCTGAAATTTTATCATTTGTTTTCTAATGGAAAAATTCATATGAAATGATTATTTGCTTATCATTATTGAAAGTGTTGATATTTTAATAATTTTTTCTAAAATTCAGTCAAGAATTCGTAGATCGCATTAAAGCCAACAGGGTTCCAGTATTCACAGATTGTAATAATCATACCAACTAATTATAGAAGCGTTTCGTTCGTCCGTGAGACATCGCGCCCACACACCCTACACACACACACACACTATACACACACACACAAACGATCGCGAACGCACAGACAGTGGTGTCATATCCAGCATTTGTTTTTGTGGAGCTAAATATTTTTTAATCTCGCACTCTCTTTATTCCACTGCAATGGATTATCTTCAGTAGGAGTTAATAAGAGAGAAACAACTCTAAAATGTTCAATACTATAACTTCTTGAGAAACCAAAACATAATAATAATAACTGAATGGATTATTAGTATGATTTTTCGCACAGTAACTCCATCCGCTGTGGAACCTTGCATATTCATGTACAACCTCCTCTTCAATGATTAATACTGATCTATATGAAAGTACAAAAATACAACTAAAACAATGTATACAAAATTAAAATTAATAATATGTGTACTCTAGAGGAAAAAATCTCTATGCTGTGTCAAAACATCCATTTATGTAGTGCAAGACGATTTAGTTTCTTCGGGGAATGAAGCCCCTTGCTCCCCCTGGATCCTCTAATGCGCGCGCATACACACACACACACACACACACACACACACAGCAGACAAAGAGAGAAAGAAAGAGGGATAGCACCTCAAAAACGTTCGATGAGAGTTTGGGGATGCTTGAAACATAGTTTTTCAACGAAAACTCGGATTCGAATTTTCGACCTGTCACAATACTTTCCCTATACATTAGACTATGTATGCAGGCAACGTTTTTTATGCCTCAATCTGGTTGACATTCAATACTGCTACTAATTATATACATATATATATAATATTTTTTTCTTGAGGGTACTATCCCTTGTAAAGACTTTTAAATCGAAAGCTGATCTTGTCAGTCATCACAGAGAGCGATTAAAATTGCAGCATATATCTCATTTTCTTGCTTCCAGAGTAGTTAACGGCTGATGAGCTATTATAGGGATATATCCGATTCAGCAATACCGTTTGCTGTCTTGAAGACTAAAACCGTAGACAGAAAAAATTTTCATGCGGGTATAGAATATAAAATATATGAAAGATGGTCTTAAGGTCTGCGTTTCAAAATATCTAATACATCAAGCTCTCTCTTTTTTTTTTTCGTCTTCAGAATAATAATGAATATACCGCAAGTAGAAACCGATCACCTGGCGTAATATATCGTGTGGCAAGCATACTGTTATTGCTCGAAGACTCACTTCTCAAGACCCTCGAGTACCCTCCTGTAGAACGTGCATATGCCGATGGGAAACTTATCGGCTAATAGATTTTGAACTGTATAAACGATTAGTTCGTGACCACGCGTACTCATGCTCTATTTTTCATTAACGGTAGAGGGGTGTGCTCCACCTGCCGAAGCGCACCAACAGATGGCTTAGAGCCATTTTTCGGGATCATATACACCCCTCTAATTCGTACATAACTTTGTTTTTGCCGCGTCCTGAAATTGCTATCCTTTCAAACATTGTTTATCCGTTATAAAGACTATTACTGAATGATGTTTTATGATTTGTTCCATCCATAACATTAAGAGGGGGCACTTTAAAGGTGAATGTAGACCATCAACGGATGATAATCTACAACCATCATGAATAGTTGATTGACGAGGAATAATTCTTATTTAAAAGTAGTTTTAAATACTTTGGTATTACCATCGATGACTTGCTATCTCGGTATCCTCATATTATTGGTCTTAGTAAACAATTAAAGTTAAATATCAAGGAATTGTATTTTCTACGCCAGTTTTGCCCTCCTGGTGTTCTTAGATTTTTTCATTACTCCTCTCACTCTCGGATTCACTCTCGGATCATTTTCTCATTACCTTCATTCACTCTCGGATTCAGTATATCATAACCTATTTTAGTGGGACTTAGCTAAATACCCTTAGGCCTGATATTTCGCTTCAAAAATTATTTATTAGTATTATATTTTAGGAAACCTCGTCAGACACCATCTTTTTCTCGATTCTATAATTATGCCATTTAGGTATCTTTATGTTTACGAAACTCTTAATATGTTTTATATTAGAAATAATAATGCGGGTGGTAGTCAATGTAACTTCGGGCTAAGGCGGGGTATTAAAAGACCTCTACTCAAATTCTACTAACTTTCAGAAATTTTATCTCTTTTTAGCTTCTGGATTTTACAATCTTCTGCCTCAATCTTTTAAAAGCGTTGTTACCTATCATTCCTCTTCCAGGGCTGTCAAAGACTGGTTATTTACTTATAATGCAGTTGAAATTGAATATTTTTTCCGTATTAATAGCTAATTATTTACCTGCTTTTTGTCAACATTACCCTTCTTATTGCCTATGTTTATCTTTCTAGATGTTATGCTGTGATGATTTATTGAAATTGTTTTATCTATTACTGCTTTAAATCATTTGATGGTACTATAATTACCGTGTTAACTCATCTCCTTCTACAAGGTTATCTTTTAGGGGTGGATATTCATGGATCCTGTAATCTCCTTTGAATATTAAAATAAATTTGAGTTTGATTTGAGTATGCACCGTATATTACAAATACATTTCAAAATACGTATAACGATGAATTAATTACTTAATGGGTACAGATCTGCTCGTTATAATCTATTTTCCTACCGTATTAAAAAATATCGGCGATGGCTGTGCTCCAGTCAGTTCAATAACTTTATGCGTTGCTTTCAGTATGAGCTTACGATAACTAAAGTAAGATACTTAATTGAAACAGCTTAATCTTTCAAATTTACGAGGGATATCCATTCTATACAGGTTGGACCTGGAGCAGTAGATTATACAGGGTGTCCCAAAAAGATTAAAACGCGCTTTAATTCTTTACCTGTTGGAGATAAGTGGGCAATGTAAATTGCAAAAATGTTGAAAGTAAGGTAGGAAATAAGACTACGTTAATGAAATAGCCCGCTCATAAATTTCCAAAAAGTTACACTTTTTAATTTTTATACGACCCCCTTAGACAAATTTGATCCATTAGAAAATTTTTATTTTTAATGCAATAAGATCATTAAAAAAACCGCATATTTGTATCTTTAAAATCAACTGAATTATGATAAAGGAAAAAATCTGAATTATGCCACTTTTCCGTACCATGTGAAAGGCTGTTTCATCAGTGAAAATAGATATCATAAACATATTGACTATGGAAATTTGTTAGATAAAAAAGTACTTAAAAGTACTTAGTTATTGAAAAAGTACTTAGTTATTGAAAAGTACTTAAGAATCCGTGTTTGCATCGTAAGCCTACGCGGAATTCGCAAAAATGTCTTCTATGTATTATCATCCAGTTTTATCTTTTTTGTGACATGTCACGAATTTACATTTCTAATTTGATACAGGGTCCCTATTCACAATGTTCAATTTTCAATTAAATATAAACTCACTCAATTTTAAAGATACAGATATGCGATCTTTTTAATGATCTTGTTGCATTAAAAATAAAAATTTTCTGATTGACCAAATTTGTCTAAGGGGGTCGTATAAAAATTTAGAAAGTGTAACTTTTGGGAAATTAATGGGAGGACTATTTCACTAACGTAGTCTTATTTCTTACCTTACTTTCAACATTTTTGCAATTTACATTGCCCGGTTATCTCCAACAGTTAAAGAATTAAAGCGCGTTTTGTAAAGATTTAAAGTGCTTTTTGGGACACCCTGTATAAGATTTGATGCGAGTTTGAAGTTGAATATCGTTTGCACAAAGTCGAATGACTTGGCATTTTCTGTTTTCTTAATATTTAAGTTAAAATCTCCAATTAATTGGATGTTCCTATTCGGATCAATGTAGTTCCGACGATATTTCAAAAATTAAAAATCCGATTCAAAATTTAATTATGTATCCTATCAATCGAGGCTACTAAATATATATTATTTATAGCTAGACTTTTAGTTATCGAGATACAAACAATAAAACTTTGAAAACGGTAAAACTTTCCAACCACCTTCATAACCATAACTCGAAAAATATATGAGCTTTACAAAAAACAAATTATTGATCTAGAAACTAGATTTCTTAAGCACTTTTATCCGTTACTATTTCTATCTATCTTTATAGTTAAGTAGATATTTCGAATGAAAATGAGCAAAATAAAGCGTAAACTCGCTCGAACAAAAACTTTTTCCCCCCGTAAAAAAATAGTTAAAAATATTCAAGTATTGAAACTATTGTTGTGTATAAATGATATCCTATTATATAAATGTTATCCTACTATATAAATAACATTCTATTAAATAAATAATATCCTATTTCCGACAAAGCAAATTCAAATTATTTGCTTTTTTATCTATTAGGTTCGAGATATAAGTGGGTCAAAATGTTTATATTTTTCGCAACGTAACGGAATACCTCGAGCATATACGTTATTCACATATGTTACTTTCTCAAGAGATTAATACATTTAGATATTGAAGGTAAAAAGCCCCACTTAAAACTTTATTATAACTAGAGATCTCACTGAACATCAAAATTTTTTTTGTTATTCCCTGTTATAATAAACTTACCCAATTTCACTTAATTAGCTTGATTATTTTGAGAGACTGAACTCCCTGTCAATAAGTAAGCGTGGGTCTTCCTCTGGTCAGACCCCTACAAAATGCAACAAGCATCTAATTTTTATCGATCGATCTACAAATCTATATATAAAATAGTCCTATCTCTTGTTTATGTATAGCATAATAATCTCCAGAATTGAACCGGATCCAAAATCACCAGTTCATGTGAATATTTTAAACGTTTTCTTCGTTCCTATGGAATTACAATTAGTTATATTTGATTTTTTTTTCACCTTTTCGAGATTTTGATGCCATTAAATTAGGTTTCAGGACCTCTTGATCACGTTTTGATAATTTTTGGAGTGATATATTTCTGTCTGTGGTCGATTTTTTATGTATATGATAGCTGCCACAAATATTAATGAATTTTCACGAAACTTTATATTCTGCTCTGACGAAAAGTCTAGAACTAGATAGAAGTTTTTGAAATTCGAGCATAAACTTCGAAATTTCATATTTACCTAACATGGCAGTAAAGAACAAAATTTGGCATTATAATCCATAAAAGTGGTTCTTTATAATTCAATGATGACAAAACTTAGTTTCAATAATTATAATGAAAAATAGCCGTGATGCAATTTTTGTGTTCGTGACTTTATTAGCCCCCTCAAGGGGTAAGTTACTTTCTGGGGGATACATTATCAAACTTGGTACCAATTGAAATATTTTTCCAGTCCTTTAAAATAAAAGATAACATGATATAATAGTGATAGTTTACAACAATGATACATATTTTACAAATTTTTCTTCTAAAAGAAAAACAAATTACACCCTGCTTAAAATAGGATTGGTATGAAAAAGTCGAGTTGAGACACACTGCAGTTAATTTTATATGCGAAATGTTTGTGAAGATTTAATGTACTACAGTCTCATGATACAATATTTAAAATCATTTAGTCACCGGCTGTTGAAACTGCCAATATCTGCAGAATCTTAAACATTCGTGAGATGGGGGCTAAATAGGCTTCTTACTTTAAATTTCATAATAATTAGTTTGTAAAATATTGCTGTTGAATAATGTGAATTTTGTATCACAAAGGGAAAATAAAAATGATTTGTCTTAATATGCAGATAGTCATGCGATGTTCTCCGAAAATGTTTATTTACTCTATTCCCTGCATCTTTTGTCACTTCCCCTTTTATCTCCTCCCTATCTCAAAATATAAAACAAAACTCCCAAATTCCCAGATGTAAAATAAACCGAAAAAAGAGCTGCTTAACGTCAGCAAATGTCACTTAAGTGCAGGAAAACGCTTCCTCTGGCTCCTTGTCTAATTTTTGCCCTCCAACGACGACTCAGAAGATAAGGATTCGCGAATCTCCCCCCCCCCCCCCCCCCGAAAGAAACTATTTATTTACAGAGAGAGCCCTTGTTTATACCAGAGATCTTTCAAAAGGAAGATGGAGAAATGCGAGATGTTTGAATCGTCTGATTTGTTGCAGAACATGTCCCACTGTCATCCCTCTTCGGGTGGTCTCCATCAGCACGTGCAGAGATTCGGAAGAGCAAGTGTTCTTCACTGTGGACACCAGACGATTTGATACCGAGAGAAATTCCGCAGATAGATCGTTATCTTTTAATGTCAAACGCGCGTAAATAGCCTTTTTTATCAGAAGTACAAAGGCGAACGTTGTTTATATATATATGAATATTCCCTGCGTAAATGGTCCCTATAAAAACAATCTTTTGCCAAAAGTGATATTGCGAATAATTAATTACGTACTTTAAAACACCGTCTGAGTGTCACAAGTAAGCGCTCAAAGAGGTTACGCTGTGATTATTTTGAAATACTATAAATTGCTGTTACATCTTATAGTGGACAGAAATATTAAATAAATATGAAGTCTTTAACTCTTGGGGGGGGGGGGGGGGGGTAATTTGATTTATATAGCCACTAATAGAGAAAGGGGGGTGCGTGTACAAAATAAAAATCATTCTCACACTGTATATAACAGAAACCATAGACCGAGTTCGCACTTGCATACACACTTAAGAATGGAATAGCCAATTCATAACTGTAAAAAAATCTTGCTATATGCCACAATTTTGAGAATCTTGCCAAAGTTTTTCTCCCTTATCATTGCTAGTATTAACTATACCATTCTGTAAAGCAAATAAAAATCTCTTGATCGATGGATACTGTTATATGCTATAGGATTGCAGATATTAATTTATATAAGTACATTTTCGGGAAAGATTAATAGGGACTTTATGAAAATGAATCTAATCAGTTTTTTGCCTAATCAATCAAAATATTACTTTATTAAATGGGTCTGTTCGCTGTCATCATACATTTGTTTCAGTTGGACGAAATGAATAAGTTTGCTTACATTATATATTCAATATGTATTTAGATTAGGAAGGAATTTTCATCAGAAAAAATTCAATAAATTGTTTGAAAAAAAAAGAAATAGTATAGACATCATTTAACATTTTTTTAATCACTGGCTCTGATTGATACCATTGATCGTCAATTTATGATAATGTCAATAATCAGCAACTTATAAATTTATAAATTTATTGTCAATTTATAAATTTCTCCTTTAACCATCGGTAATGATTATCAATTAAAATATATAATAAGACCATTAACCAAATTTATACAAGACATATTTTTGTTAGTAGAGAGATTTATAAAATTTAGTTTTTATGGTAAGTATTTGTGAAAAGGTTGAGAACCTTTACTCTGCAATATTATTTAACTTTTTCCATCTATTTCAAAGACTTTCCTAGGAACCATTTATATTACATCAAACACCATTTGTACGCAACTCATTTATGCGTTTTTATCATTTATACGTCATTTTACGTTATTTCTTGTAATTCCTATAATATATATTATTGCCAACGCAACGGCTGCCTGCGTATATCTTTTTCCATGTGTTCATTCTGTTGCCACACCCCTCTTTTGTCTGTATTTTTGAAACTTTATCTTGCTCTTTTCAAACTTGAGTGTTTTCTGAGCACTCGGGCTTTTCTGAGCACCCCGTACCTCGTATTCGGGGAGCTGTAACTCCAGATTTCCTTATCTTATTCCATGGCAAGAACTTGGAAGAGGAAGATGGTACGACACATCAGTTGACATTAAACAGGGGTCTCTCGAAGTATCTCTACGTCTGCAGGTCCTGGCTTTTGTTTTATATTTTAGGCTTCTGGGGGAGGATTTAGGGACTTGCCAAGAACATGCAGGAAACGGATTGACGCAAGAGAAATAGGCGAAGGGGCCTTCGGAAGGGCCCTTTTATTTTCTTTGCGGCTCTTTCAGATTGAATGGCGTGAGAAATGACGGAAAAGGCCTAAATTGCTTTTATGTGCGATGGATGAATTGGGCTAAATTCATTTCTAGTTTGCCGAAATGGTTCGAATCCAAAGATAGTGCCATTAAAGGGAAAGAAAACAGAAATAGGTTGTCATCCGTTTCTTTGTTTTTTGTTCTGCTAATTGAGACAGATATGATTATATTTAATAAGTTTATATTTTTAACAGGTTTATCTAGGACACATATAATATGCCAAGTGTAGTCTATTTATTTTACTGCCTTTGATATTATACTAATGATGTCCCTCAGTCAGCTACTAATTTGGCGAAAATCGGTTACTAACTGCTCGGATTATCGAGATGCAATTATCCGGACAATGAATAAAAATGCCCCTCCTCCAAACAATCAAACATGTATTAGTTTATTTTTACGGAATACCAACCTCTCCTTATAAAAAGCATTTTATTAATTATATTTTTATTTAAATTATCAAATTATCTTATTATTTCCCAGTAATGATATTTTTTCTCATTTAAC
Source organism: Amaurobius ferox (assembly GCA_951213105.1). Lineage (NCBI taxonomy): Eukaryota > Metazoa > Arthropoda > Arachnida > Araneae > Amaurobiidae > Amaurobius > Amaurobius ferox. The sequence goes on from OX578145.1 coordinate 145,851,444, forward strand.
TTTGAAGATTTCTCTGTGCGTTCCCTCTAACATTAAAACTAAATATATCGCTTTTTTAAAGCGTTAACTAATAACGTTAACTAATAATATTAACGAAAATCGTTTTTAAAGCAAACTTTCGCTTCTAAAGTTTCATTGCAATTTTTTTTTAATTCGCGATATTTGTAAATTCCAGACATAAGTTAAAAATATTTGTTCTTCGGCGTGACACTTCAAAAAAGTCTTTTTTTCTTTCTTTGACCAAAAAATGAGATTTAGCTTTCAGTTTACCACAGAATCATTTCTTATTGTACTTGGAATAATGTACTGCGTTTTTCTTCATTTTATTACTCCATTTAATTTGTTCCAGTGATTAATACCGGAATTTTATGCATGTCATAAGACTTTTTTCCCCCGCCTTAAATAAATAAACCAAGAAATTATATTCTATTCTCCGAATGTTGTGAATTTCCCCCTCTTTTTTAACCACGCGCCATTTTTTTTTTTTTGCACGTTTTTTCTCATTGTTTTAATTATTTCAGAAACGATGCTGGCAACATGTCTCTTGCGACGCCCAGTAGTTTGGAATTCTCGCTAACAGTTAATTAAATGTAACTGTACAGCTTCTGTTTTTATGTAAAACTTAATAACTTGGAAAAAAAATATGTCTCTGTTGTAATTCCTTGCGTTGAAATTTAAATTTTGTAGCAATTTTCTGAAGGTGATCTAAAGGGCCTAAAATGTCTTCATTTGCCTTCCTTACAGCAATACACCCTATTCTGTTTTTATACAATTTTGATCTATCGCGGCTCAAGCAAATTATTTTGAAATATATATATATATATATATATATATATATATATAATAAAAAGTTTGAAGGTTCAATGAAAGAAAAGAGAGAAGATATATAAAATATTTTATATATATATATTTGTTTAACTATTCCCTATGAATATATGACATTTATAATAAAATATCCTATAAATATATTGCATTTATAATAAAATACCCTATAAATACATAGCATTTATAATAAAATACTCTATAAACATATTGCACTTATAATAAAATACCCTGTAAATATATTGTATTTATAATAAAATACCCTATAAATATAGTGCATTTATAATGAAATACCCTATAAATATATTATATTTATAATAGGGTATTTCAATTAGTATGTATGTAATTTTCTCTTGTATTAGTTTTCGGTTGCCATTCAGTGTTGAGTATTCTAAGTGAAAGGTGTTTTATACTAGTATGCATATTTTTTTTTCTTATTTAACTTAAACATTGATTTGAAATGCATGATTTAAATATACACATATGCATGTATTGTGTTTTTTGATTTACTGAGTAAATTGCAGGAAAATATTTTTTTATAGATTTCAAGATACAAAAAAAAAAACGTAAATATTAAAAAAATAAATTTATTTATTATCAAGCAGCGACACTAAATGAAATGAATACTGCATTTTCATTAATTTTTTATTCCTGAGTTTCATTTTTCATTTTTTTGAGTCTGAATTATTTTATTATATTCATGGTTTTATTTATTTGTACATTTATGAGGTAAAATACATATCTAAATGCATATAAAAAGGAAATTGTGTTTTATATTTTAAAGTTGTTTTTTATCCATGTACAATACCTAACTTTTTTCACACAAATTTTACTTTCCTAACAATACATGGCAATGCACAAGGAAAGTATTGGAAACGTCTGGAAAATAAGAACTCCAGATTTCGACGAATCTGCACGTTTCCGGCACTCCAGAACTCGAAAAACATATTTTTTGCGTTTTCGGGTGACGTCAATGCGTGTACGTACAATGCATGTATCCACTCTAACTCAAAACTACTCGATGACATTTTATAAAATTAAGTATATAAGCCACTTGTAGGTTACCCTGGTGCTGATTCTATTTTGATACAATTCGAGAAAAAAAAATTGTCTTCCAAACTGGCCCACAAAAATCCTCAATTTCAGAAATATAATACTAAACAATTAAATAAGCTGAATAGTATTAATTAAATTTTTGTGGCAGATAAATTAAATGAGCGACAAAACAAATAAGAAGACACCAATGTCTGCAAAGGGGGATCGAACTGTTTGGGATAGGGTATGTCAAATACCTGCCTTTTTGAGAGATTCTTCGTTTGGGATGAACGCTGTCCCACCCGTAAGCAAAAGTTTAATAAATTAAAAAAATTTCAATGAAATTTCTTGAAATTTAATAGTCAAGTCATTTATGGACTTTCTCCGTCGCTGATAGATTTTGGTACCATTTCAGGAAATAGAATTCGCCTCTTTTTTTTCTGCGACAGACATTGGATGCCTCAATGTTAAGTGGTCCCTACCAAGACTACCCATTAACATTTCATGAAATTTGGTAGAGCCGATTTCTGGTGATAATAAAATAAACAAACCCACAAATGAATTTTCAATTTCATTTATACAGATTTTGATATTTATGTTTTAGACTCGTATGCTCTGAAACTTTGTGGTTTTTTTAGTCTAACTGACTCTGTTGCTGAATCTCCGCTAGGGGCTCTATAATCCCTTTTATTTGATCGAACATGATCACTTTACTATAGATAGACCTAACGTGTACACTGATGCACCTTTTCTTCGAAATCTATTGGAGTTCTTAAGAACTTTCCTAGAAACACTGTATTTATACAAAATACGGAATATATGAGTAGATGTGTAAAAATGTCGAGTAGAAACTCGTATTCTAGATAGCTTATTTTATTATTATTGCATCAATGCGCTTGTAAAGAGTTTTGCTGCCCCAACCGGGAATCGAAACCTGGATCTCCGAACTGGCCAGCGAAGCTCCGCCGTTGAGCTACTGGGACGAAATTGCAAGCTCTTATCATCGATGTTGACTCTGCACGCTATATGTATAAATTAAAATAAAATGTAGTGTATAGCATATATGATGTCCAGTAAATTATTTCTATGCATTAAAACAGCTCTTGGCGTATACGATACGGTGCAATGGTATGCTTAGTATATTTCAAACGTATAGCCCTTATCAGTATATGCTTAGTATATCACAAACTAAATGTATAGCCAAAGACCTCTAAGAATGGAATTCGTACATAAAGCAAGAACTGCCTATAATATAAAATGATAGTTAATTAATATTAAAAATCAAATCGTTATGTAAAAGTTCCCAGTGAGCTACAAAATCTCAAAAAATCCACCACGGGGGTTAAAAATAAACCCGCAAGAGATCTGAATAAATAAAAAGTAAAGCAAGCAGGGACCTGGAAATGTCAAAAGGGAAAAAAATAGCCAGGGATGTATGTGACACCGACTGTCAATCTGTCTGCACCATACCAGTTCTGCCCCAACGACCAGCCCCGGCGAACGGTGAAGCGTAGAAGCTCGCCCAGTACGTCGATTCGCATCAGAAGCTGGAGAGCGTTTAGTTAAATTATTTGCCGCCAAGTAACGCCACATGACACAGCGTCGGGTTGAGTTGTATCAGTTTGGGTTTTGTTTTTCCGTTCAATAGGTTAGAATGCAATGTCGCTGGCAAGATTTGGCTTTGATAGCAGTGAAGCATCTTATGCAAACTGCAGTACAGTACAAATAAGCAAAGATGTTTTAACTTGGCGATTCCATCTCTACCTTGAATCAGTTTTGCAGTTCTGTGGCTTTTCAGAAAGAGGGAATCAATGAGATTCCCAAGATGTGCAAAACATATTTAAAAACCGATTCAAAAGTATTTCCCGTAATAGGATAATTGTTATTGTGAAAACCAGTATTCCCAAACTCAAACCAATTACAGTAATAAAGTTTAAATTTTGAAAAGTCTATAAAAAGAATCCAATAAAATTAAATTAATTAAAAAAATAAATTAAACCAAGTTACACAAACTAAAAGCTGTCAATGCAAATGCAATAAAACCCGAAAGATACGAAGTGCCTTTACCCAATATTTAAAAAAAAAATCTGATGTGGCCAGTACATGACTTTGCCTATATAATGCAATGAATTTACAACAAAATATTATTAAAATAGTAATTCACATACACACTGAACTTTCAGAATGAGTTTGCTAATAAAGACTGTATAATAAAGTAATTTGAAAATAGGTTACTAAGGATGTCTAATTTTTTTTTTTCTTCAAAATTACTTTTCAATATAAATTTATGAATTTTTAGCTCACCATTTAAAAGCAAAAATGAATTGAAAGTTAGGAACTGGTTATAAAAAACAAAATATTGCTGGTTTTAAATAATTACTTAATTCATTATACATAATAGTAATCCAACAAAATAGATGTGAAGACAATGGATGATTATAGATGATTATAGAATGAATGATAATGGATAATATAGATGGAATGATTTTGAACATAAGTAGATAAGGAAGGAGAGTTCTGCACGGGAGGAGGTATGTGAGGTATGAGGTAGGGCCGCAATCTTGAATTCCGTAATCCTAGACGGAGGTGTAAAAGGGGGGAGAATAAAAAAAGGTGGGGGTAAAAATTTTGGAGAAACTTTTTGTCGGGTGGCAACGATGTCGTAGTCTTGTACGAGGGGTTGAGGGGGAAATAAATTTTTTGGAATGAGATTTTTCTAAGTACGGAAGAAAATATTTTGAGGGTGGCAACACCTGCGAAGGAGGTATGAAACCATCAGCGCCCCCCTAGCGACGAAAAGCGGAACTATCGGGGATGGAACTTAGAAATATTTGTTGTTTGGGTTGTCATAGCAACACCTGTGGGGTAGAAACTTTTTTAGGGGTGGCAACACCTCCGCCTCTGCGACGAAGGAGGTATGGAACCATAAGCGCCCCCTAGCGACAGAAAGTGGAATTAAAATTGGGATTTTTCTGATAGTTGGGATTTTTTTTTTTCTTTTTTCTAAATGAAGAAATTAAGTACGAAATATTCGTATTTTTTTTTCTTTTTTCTAAATGAATTAAAGGCGTTAATGAGGATAATGAAATAAAGTGATTAAGTAATGAATATCCGCATGCTAGGAGCGTGCCAAGGACATGCCAAGAGCATGTTAAGGGTATACTAGGGGTGTACCAAGGTCATGTAAATATCCCTCCCCTATATGGCGGTTACGAAGTGAACTGCGAGAATATCGTATGATGAGGGGTATGCCAAGAGCATCGAACATAAATTTTAAGAATGTGCCGCTTTTAGCGTTTTTTTCACAAAAAGTTTCAAAAACGTTAAAAAACAACAAAAATGTACGTTTTTAAAATAAATTGTGGTTTTTAGATTGTTTGAATTCTCTATGGGAAATAACATGGGTTTTCGCACTTTTGTGTATTTTTTGTAAAAAAAATGTGCGTTTTTGCAAAAATGTTACCAAAAAAGCGTTTTTTGAAAAATGTGACATTTTGCGATTTTTTTTCAAAGTGCCGTTTTCTCTATGGGAATTAACATAGGTTTTCGCACTTTTACATTTTTTTTTTTAAAAATGTGCGTTTTTGCAAAAGTGTTACCAAAAATGCGTTTTTTGAAAAATGTGACATTTTGCGATTTTTTTCAAAAACACACTTTTTACTTGTAAAAACTAAGAAAAACACGTTTTTAAAGTAGCAGAATCGCATGAATTGGGTGTATGGGAGGGGGTGTGTTTCCTAAACCATTCCGACCTTCGATTTCAAAATTTAAAAAATAAATATTTTAAATAATCGTGAAAGTGTGCTTATGTCCAAAATACTTGAGTGTTATGAATCTCACAAGTTAATTAAAGGATGTTAATTAAATTAGTGTTATGAATCTCGCAAGTTAATTAAAGGATGTTAACTAAATTAAGTTATTAAGTATTGGATATCCGTATGTCAGGAGCATGTAAAAGACGTGCCATGGGTATGCTAAAGGCATGCCAAGGTCTACCAAGATCATCGTTCTTACAATACCCCTCCACTATATCGCGGTTACGAAGAGATATGCGAGAATATCGTATGATGAGGGGTATGCCAAGAGCATCGAACATGAATTTTAAGAATGTGCCTCTTTTAGCGTTTTTTTCACAAAAAGTTTCAAAAACGTTAAAAAACAACAAAAATGTACGTTTTTAAAATAAATTGTGGTTTTTAGATTGTTTGAATTCTCTATGGGAAATAACATGGGTTTTCACACTTTTATGAATTTTTTAGAAAAAAAATGTGCGTTTTTGCAAAAGTGTTACCAAAAAGGCGTTTATTGAAAAATGTGACATTTTGCGATTTTTTTCAAAATGTCTGATTTCTCTATGGAAATTAACATAGGTTTTCGCACTTTTGCATTTTTTTAAAAAAAATGTACGTTTTTGCAAAAGTGTTACCAAAAATGCGTTTTTTGAAAAATGTGACATTTTGCGATTTTTTTCAAAAACACACTTTTTACTTGTAAAAACTAAGAAAAACACGTTTTTAAAGTAGCAGAATCGCATGAATTGGGTGTATGGGAGGGGGTGTGTTTCCTAAACCATTCCGACCTTCGATTTCAAAATTTAAAAAATAAATATTTTAAATAATCGTGAAAGTGTGCTTATGTCCAAAATACTTGAGTGTTATGAATCTCACAAGTTAATTAAAGGATGTTAATTAAATTAGTGTTATGAATCTCGCAAGTTAATTAAAGGATGTTAACTAAATTAAGTTATTAAGTATTGGATATCCGTATGTCAGGAGCATGTAAAAGACGTGCCATGGGTATGCTAAAGGCATGCCAAGGTCTACCAAGATCATCGTTCTTACAATACCCCTCCACTATATCGCGGTTACGAAGAGATATGCGAGAATATCGTATGATGAGGGATATGCCAAGAGCATCGAACATGAATTTTAAGAATGTGCCGCTTTTATGAATTTTTTAGAAAAAAAATGTGCGTTTTTGCAAAAGTGTTACCAAAAAGGCGTTTATTGAAAAATGTGACATTTTGCGATTTTTTTCAAAATGTCTGATTTCTCTATGGAAATTAACATAGGTTTTCGCACTTTTGCATTTTTTTAAAAAAAATGTACGTTTTTGCAAAAGTGTTACCAAAAATGCGTTTTTTGAAAAATGTGACATTTTGCGATTTTTTTCAAAAACACACTTTTTACTTGTAAAAACTAAGAAAAACACGTTTTTAAAGTAGCAGAATCGCGTGAATTGATGTTTTAAAGTAGTATAATCGCGTGATCGACTATATTCGATGAATGACTATTCGAGGAGGTGTATATACCCAATGAGGGAAACCATAGACCGTTTATCAGCTATCCGCGAAACATTTAAGTTAGTAATGTTATGAATCCCACATCCATTTTAGTCTGAAAATCTAGAAAACCCCCAGAGAATATACCTATTTTAAAAATAAGTATTATAAAAAAGGGTTAGCGTATCAGTTTATACGCATAGTGTGTGTATTATTTCTCCAAATTCCGTCATTTTTAAAAATAAAAGTACATGCCAGAACCCTCCACGCTTAACTCTCGTAAAAATGATTTAGCTATGAGTGCCGCCCAACACTTTTGTGCGGATGGAGGGGAGATATTTAACACATTCTCGGCACTAGGAGAATACGTTGTGGACGTTGGCACGTGTTATATTACTGAATAAGAAATTGCTTAACCCGAAATACAAGCGAGTCTGTATTCAGGAGATATATAGTCGAAAATGTCTATCCTGTGATTTTTAACGTTTGAAATAGCAAAATACCCGCTAATTTCTTTACAACGAATAACATATATTTCTTGTATGCATACCAGTTCTAAGTGAAATTTAACACGTATAGCTTTCTGAGGGAGGGAGAAACGCCTAATATGGTTATACATATAACACACGCGCTCAGCACAAATCGGTGGAAATAAATGGTGAGATAGTTTTTAAAGACGAGACTTTGATTTTTTTTTTTTTTTTTTTTTTATAAATAAGGTATTTGAGGTTATTTAACGTATGAATGATCAATACATGGTAAAAAAAAATGAGGAACTGGGCCAAGTTTTCAAGTATAGGACTTTGAAGTTTTTAGTTAAATGTAATATGTACCAACATTTTATAAGATGATATCACCTGCAGAGTGAGTATTAGACGATTCCATCAGCAGCAGCTAGTTACAAAGTGTCGAACTAGACGAATATTTCTACGATGCAAAATTTAAATATCCAACCCAAATACAATGCTTTATAGCTTTTAAAGGGCTTGGAAACACCTACTAAGGCGACACGCACGATACTTATAACCGATACATAACCACGAAATGGGAAACTAACAAAGATTTTTTAGGGGTAGAACTTGAATTTATAATTAAACATGATTTCTACTAACTACTGCAAAGGGAGAAATGCATAGCGAAAAGGGTTATGTGTATATATATATATATATATATATATATAATGCATATAACCAACACCCACCGGTGGAATGCAGATCTAAGATAGTATTTTTAGGAGAAGACATGGGATTCTTAAGTAAATGGAGTATTTAGAGGCATTTAAAGAGATATAAACATATGATAAGGTAATATCCATAATACACACAACTAATATAGGACAGCGAAAGGAAAACTTTAGTATTGTTTAGAGACCGAACTTCAAATTTTTAAGTAAATGTAGGTATTTGGAAAATTTTTTAATGAACTATGTGCGATACACATGTCTCCGATCACAGTGGTGGAAAAGTGATACCGGAGCAGTTTTTAAAGATGTGACTTTAACTTTTTTCAATTAAGTGAAGAATCTACTAAATATTAGAGGGTGCTAGCGCTTACCGAGGGTTTTATGTATAATGCACATAAGCAGCATATAACATTAGGAAGGGGATATTAGAAAAATTTTTAAAGATAGGACTTTAGATTTTGGAACTTAATGAGATATCAAGAAACATTTAAAGGTGATGAAAACATCTAATGAGGCGGAATGGGGGTGTACTTACCCAAGATACCCAGCACTGAAATTATTCACTAAGATAAATTTTTAAAGTAAAGACTTTAGAAGTTTCACATAAAAGGCAATTTTTACTAGTTTTTAAAGAAATGAAAACGCCCAGCGAGATGACTTAGAATGAATTCAACGCCGATATATATAACAGTGAAAAGAAAACTTAAATATTGTTTAAAGACTGCACTTCAAATTTGAAAGTAAATGTACATACCCAGAAACTTTTAATGGACTAGTATAATACACATACTCGATATAACAGTTAAATGACGAACTAAGAATAATTTATAAGTATGTAACTTTGGATTTTTTAGTTAAATAGGGATTTCAGCTAATTTTTAGAGGGATAGAAATGTATACTAAAGAGTGTACAACAAATTTTTAGAAGGGACTTAGGGAATTTGCTAGCTAAATAGGGATTTCCACTACTTTTTAAAGGGATATAAAGACATACTAAAGGGTATACAGCAAATTTTTAGAGGGGACTTTGAGAATTTTTTAGCTAAATAGGGATTTCTACTAACTTTTAAGGAATAGAAACACGTACTGAAGAGTATAGAGCATAATCATTACTAACACCTAGTGCTAAAATGAGGAATTAGAGTAATATTTTGGGGATGGGAACTTTAGATTTTTAAGTAAATGTTATGTTTAAAAACTTTTAAAGTAGCGTAAATACCTACTTAGATGACATATGCGATACACATAGCCAATACATAGTTATTAAATAGGGAAAAGCTAGGATAGCTTTTTAGAATAACACCTAAAATTTTTTCTAACCAAGCGCAATATATCAGCACTTAAAGCGGACGAATACGAAGATTCAGACGGCATGTGTGATACACATCGCGGACACATAATAGTTAAATGTTAATTTAAGTAAATTTTTAAGGATAGAACTCTGAATTTTTTGGGTAAATGAGATGTTTAAGAACATTTAAAGAGTCAAAAACACCTAATAAGGTGGTATGAGATGATTTCATCATCATCAGATAACAGCGAAATGGGGATACTACAAATATTTTAAAGGGGAATCCTTAAAATTTCTAAGTAAATAACCTTTAAAGGGGGCGGAAAATATGTAGTGAAGTTGTGTAGATAATACAGATCACCGACATTCTAAAACAGACAAGACATGTCTATACAAGATAAAAAATGTTATACGTTAGTATAAACATACATTATTCTATGTAGTAATGTAATACATACCCAAGATTTATATAAAGTAATCGTGAATCCATTATACTATTCCCATCAGAAATCAGCTAAAATAATAAAATTACCAAGCTGAATAATATATCTAGATACTAAAACACCAACAAACTACATTAAATTGATAAAAATCTTAACTAAATAAAATAATGAAGCTGTAACATACTATAAAAATACTAAGTTTAATTAAATGATAGAATAAAACCATATTAAAGCAAGTACTTACATGTTCAATCCGACTCAAAAATGCTGCATTAGGTGTAGGCCAATGAATAATGACAGATATAACATCTCCAGCTTTACCAACTAAAACCGACATATTCGCAGAACAGCTTGAAACGCGTCTTAACAGCACGAAATCCACAGCAAAAATGACAAAATCGATACTTGAACGCCTCCCACACCCCCTACACGACAAGGTCACATCAACGTCATATCATGGTTACTGTTAAACTATGATATATAAAATAGAATCACATGTTAAAAAATAATAGATTTTAATAAAATGATTAAAGAAAATCCCTTTGTGATTATGAATGGCCTCTCTATTTTTACCGTGTGTATGTGTGTGTGTGTGTGAGTGTGTGTGTGTGAAAGCCCCAGGCCGTCCAGCTCGTCCAGAGGACTTGGAGCAACAGAATGGACGACCGGGAAGGTGAGTGTGTGTGTGTGTGTGCAATTATACCTTAAAAAGCTATATATCTGTAGTATCCCAACGGATACTAATATATGTTCTTCAAACTTAGAATAAGTGCAACTGAAATAAAGTTTTTCTAAGTGTAATTAAAAAAAAGTTTTAACTAAATGTGTAAAACAAATATTAGCATCTGTTGGGATACTACATATATATAGCTTTTTATGGTATAATTACACACACACACACACACACACACATACACACGCACACGCACACACACACACACACACACACACACACGGTAAAAATAGAGAGGCCATTCATAATCACAAAGGGATTTTCTTTAATCATTTTATTAAAATCTATTATTTTTTAACATATGATTCTATTTTATATACCATAGTTTAACAGTAACCATGATATGACCTTGATGTGACCTTGTCGTGTAGGGGGTGTGGGAGGCGTTCAAGTATCGATTTTGTCATTTCTGCTGTGGATTTCGTGCTGTTAAGATGCGTTTCAAGTTGTTCTGCGAATATGTCGGTTTTAGTTGGTAAAGCTGGAGATGTTATATCTGTCATTATTCATTGGCCTATACCTAATGCAGCATTTTTGAGTCGGATTGAACATGTAAGTACTTGCTTTAATATGATTTTATTCTATCATTTTATTAAACTTAGTATTTTTGTAGTATGTTACAGCTTCATTATTTTATTTAGTTAAGATTTTTATCAATTTAATGTAGTTTGTTGGTGTTTTAGTATCTAGATATATTATTCAGCTTGGTAATTTTATTATTTTAGCTGATTTCTGATGGGAATAGTATAATGGATTCACGATTACTTTATATAAATCTTGGGGTATGTATTACATTACTACATAGAATAATGTATGTTTATACTAACGTACAACATTTTTTATCTTGTATAGACATGTCTTGTCTGTTTTAGAATGTCGGTGATCTGTATTATCTACACAACTTCACTACATATTTTTCGCCCCCTTTAAAGGTTATTTACTTAGAAATTTTAAGGATTCCCCTTTAAAATATTTGTAGTATCCCCATTTCGCTGTTATCTGATGATGATGAAATCATCTCATACCACCTTATTAGGTGTTTTTGACTCTTTAAATGTTCTTAAACATCTCATTTACCCAAAAAATTCAGAGTTCTATCCTTAAAAACTTACTTAAATTAACATTTAACTATTATGTGTCCGCGATGTGTATCACACATGCCGTCTGAATCTTCGTATTCGTCCGCTTTAAGTGCTGATATATTGCGCTTAGTTAGAAAAAATTTTAGGTGTTATTCTAAAAAGCTATCTTAGCTTTTCCCTATTTAATAACTATGTATTGGCTATGTGTATCGTATATGTCATCTTAGTAGGTATTTACGCTACTTTAAAAGTTTTTAAACATAACATTTACTTAAAAATCTAAAGTTCCCATCCCCAAAATATTACTCTAATTCCTCATTTTAGCACTAGGTGTTAGTAATGATTATGCTCTATACTCTTCAGTACGTGTTTCTATTCCTTAAAAGTTAGTAGAAATCCCTATTTAGCTAAAAAATTCTCAAAGTCCCCTCTAAAAATTTGCTGTATACCCTTTAGTATGTCTTTATATCCCTTTAAAAAGTAATGGAAATCCCTATTTAGCTAGCAAATTCACTAAGTCCCTTCTAAAAATTTGTTGTACACTCTTTAGTATACATTCCTATCCCTCTAAAAATTAGCTGAAATCCCTATTTAACTAAAAAATCCAAAGTTACATACTTATAAATTATTCTTAGTTCGTCATTTAACTGTTATATCGAGTATGTGTATTATACTAGTCCATTAAAAGTTTCTGGGTATGTACATTTACTTTCAAATTTGAAGTGCAGTCTTTAAACAATATTTAAGTTTTCTTTTCACTGTTATATATATCGGCGTTGTATTCATTCTAAGTCATCTCGCTGGGCGTTTTCATTTCTTTAAAAACTAGTATAAATTGCCTTTTATGTGAAACTTCTAAAGTCTTTACTTTAAAAATTTATCTTAGTGAATAATTTCAGTGCTGGGTATCTTGGGTAAGTACACCCCCATTCCGCCTCATTAGATGTTTTCATCACCTTTAAATGTTTCTTGATATCTCATTAAGTTCCAAAATCTAAAGTCCTATCTTTAAAAATTTTTCTAATATCCCCTTCCTAATGTTATATGCTGCTTATGTGCATTATACATAAAACCCTCGGTAAGCGCTAGCACCCTCTAATATTTAGTAGATTCTTCACTTAATTGAAAAAAGTTAAAGTCACATCTTTAAAAACTGCTCCGGTATCACTTTTCCACCACTGTGATCGGAGACATGTGTATCGCACATAGTTCATTAAAAAATTTTCCAAATACCTACATTTACTTAAAAATTTGAAGTTCGGTCTCTAAACAATACTAAAGTTTTCCTTTCGCTGTCCTATATTAGTTGTGTGTATTATGGTTATTACCTTATCATATGTTTATATCTCTTTAAATGCCTCTAAATACTCCATTTACTTAAGAATCCCATGTCTTCTCCTAAAAATACTATCTTAGATCTGCATTCCACCGGTGGGTGTTGGTTATATGCATTATATATATATATATATATATATATATATATACATAACCCTTTTCGCTATGCATTTCTCCCTTTGCAGTAGTTAGTAGAAATCATGTTTAATTATAAATTCAAGTTCTACCCCGAAAAAATCTTTGTTAGTTTCCCATTTCGTGGTTATGTATCGGTTATAAGTATCGTGCGTGTCGCCTTAGTAGGTGTTTCCAAGCCCTTTAAAAGCTATAAAGCATTGTATTTGGGTTGGATATTTAAATTTTGCATCGTAGAAATGTTCGTCTAGTTCGACACTTTGTAACTAGCTGCTGCTGATGGAATCGTCTTATACTCACTCTGCAGGTGATATCATCTTATAAAATGTTGGTACATATTACATTTAGCTAAAAACTTCAAAGTCCTATACTTGAAAACTTGGCCCAGTTCCTCATTTTTTTTTTACCATGTATTGATCATTCATACGTTAAATAACCTCAAATACCTTATTTATCAAAAAAAAAAAAAATCAAAGTGTCGTCTTTAAAAACTATCTCACCATTTATTTCCACCGATTTGTGCTGAGCGCGTGTGTTATATGTATAACCATATTAGGCGTTTCTCCCTCCCTCAGAAAGCTATATGTGTTAAATTTCACTTAGAACTGGTATGCATACAAGAAATATATGTTATTCGTTGTAAAGAAATTAGCGTGTATTTTGCTATTTCAAACGTTAAAAATCACAGGATAGACATTTTCGACTATATATCTCCTGAATACAGACTCGCTTGTATTTCGGGTTAAGCAATTTCTTATTCAGTAATATAACACGTGCCAACGTCCACAACGTATTCTCCTAGTGCCGAGAATGTGTTAAATATCTCCCCTCCATCCGCACAAAAGTGTTGGGCGGCACTCATAGCTAAATCATTTTTACGAGAGGTAAGCGTGGAGGGTTCTGGCATGTACTTTTATTTTTAAAAATGACGGAATTTGGAGAAATAAGACACACACTATGCGGATAAACTGATACACTAACCCTTTTTTATAATACTTATTTTTAAAATAGGTATATTCTCTGGGGGTTTTCTAGATTTTCAGACTAAAATGGATGTGGGATTCATAACATTACTAACTTAAATGTTTCGCGGATAGCTGATAAACGGTCTATGGATTCCCCCATTCGGTATATACACCTCCTCGAATAGTCATTCATCGAATATAGTCGATCACGCGATTCTGCTACTTTAAAAACGTGTTTTTCTTAGTTTTTACAAGTAAAAAGTGTGTTTTTGAAAAAAATCGAAAAATGTCACATTTTTCAAAAAACGCATTTTTGGTAACACTTTTGCAAAAACGCACATTTTTTTTTAAAAAATGCAAAAGTGCGAAAACCTATGTTAATTTCCATAGAGAAATCAGACATTTTGAAAAAAATCGCAAAATGTCACATTTTTCAATAAACGCCTTTTTGGTAACACTTTTGCAAAAACGCACATTTTTTTTCTAAAAAATTCATAAAAGTGTGAAAACCCATGTTATTTCCCATAGAGAATTCAAACAATCTAAAAACCACAATTTATTTTAAAAACGTACATTTTTGTTGTTTTTTAACGTTTTTGAAACTTTTTGTGAAAAAAACGCTAAAAGAGGCACATTCTTAAAATTCATGTTCGATGCTCTTGGCATACCCCTCATCATACGATATTCTCGCATATCTCTTCGTAACCGCGATATAGTGGAGGGGTATTGTAAGAACGATGATCTTGGTAGACCTTGGCATGCCTTTAGCATACCCATGGCACGTCTTTTACATGCTCCTGACATACGGATATCCAATACTTAATAACTTAATTTAGTTAACATCCTTTAATTAACTTGCGAGATTCATAACACTAATTTAATTAACATCCTTTAATTAACTTGTGAGATTCATAACACTCAAGTATTTTAGACATAAGCACACTTTCACGATTATTTAAAATATTTATTTTTTAAATTTTGAAATCGAAGTTCGGAATGGTTTAGGAAACACACCCCCTCCCATACACCCAATTCATGCGATTCTGCTACTTTAAAAACGTGTTTTTCTTAGTTTTCACAAGTAAAAAGTGTGTTTTTGAAAAAAATCGCAAAATGTCACATTTTTCAAAAAACGCATTTTTGGTAACACTTTTGCAAAAACGCACATTTTTTTTACAAAAAATACACAAAAGTGCGAAAACCCATGTTATTTCCCATAGAGATTTCAAACAATCTAAAAACCACAATTTATTTTAAAAACGTACATTTTTGTTGTTTTTTAACGTTTTTGAAACTTTTTGTGAAAAAAACGCTAAAAGCGGCACATTCTTAAAATTTATGTTCGATGCTCTTGGCATACCCCTCATCATACGATATTCTCGCAGTTCACTTCGTAACCGCCATATAGGGGAGGGATATTTACATGACCTTGGTACACCCCTAGTATACCCTTAACATGCTCTTGGCATGTCCTTGGCACGCTCCTAGCATGCGGATATTCATTACTTAATCACTTTATTTCATTATCCTCATTAACGCCTTTAATTCATTTAGAAAAAAGAAAAAAAAATACGAATATTTCGTACTTAATTTCTTCATTTAGAAAAAAGAAAAAAAAAATCCCAACTATCAGAAAAATCCCAATTTTAATTCCACTTTCTGTCGCTAGGGGGCGCTTATGGTTCCATACCTCCTTCGTCGCAGAGGCGGAGGTGTTGCCACCCCTAAAAAAGTTTCTACCCCACAGGTGTTGCTATGACAACCCAAACAACAAATATTTCTAAGTTCCATCCCCGATAGTTCCGCTTTTCGTCGCTAGGGGGGCGCTGATGGTTTCATACCTCCTTCGCAGGTGTTGCCACCCTCAAAATAGTTTCTTCCGTACTTAGAAAAATCTCATTCCAAAAAATTTATTTCCCCCTCAACCCCTCGTACAAGACTACGACATCGTTGCCACCCGACAAAAAGTTTCTCCAAAACTTTTACCCCCACCTTTTTTCATTCTCCCCCCTTTTACACCCCCGTCTAGGATTACGGAATTCAAGATGGCGGCCCTACCTCATACCTCATACCTCACATACCTCCTCCCGTGCAGAACTCTCCTTCCTTATCTACTAACATATAGATGAGGCTCATGTGAACTGTCCACATCTGCCCCACGCATTTTATTCACATATATCCTACTTCTTTATACCTAACTTGCAAAAAATAAATGTAAAAACATATATATTAATCGAGTTAAAAGATTAAAATATCTTATAAGCTTACCTGAATATTTCTAGAATCTTTTCTACAATCATGAATTCCAACTTCCGATACGGTTTAAGCTAAATTTTTCTTTAAGAAGTCAATGAGAGAAATTTACAAAATACCGACTGAGACAAAATAAAACATGCATCTGAGAACCAAAATAGCTAATTACACTGAAAATTTAGCAGAGAAATGGGACCAATGCTCTCATATAATGGGGATTTTTGAGGGATTTTATTCAAAGTTAACATAGTAAAACATAATATGATCACGTGTGCCTACCTTGCCCCCTATAAGGCGTTAATGCATTTAGTAGTCTTAAGAATTAATATGAGTTAATTTAGGTAAAAATTGATATTCAAAAAATTACGAGAGAGTGAGTTAAATCTAGTACCATCAAAACATCGTCAATGTATCTAAAGAAATTATAATCAAAAAACTAGTATTTGATTCAAAATAATGAATATATAGATCAGCACGTGCAGATCCACAAGATGGTAACCCTTGCCGTGATATACGAGTATTTTATATTTATTTTGGACAGTGCCCTACACATAGAATTAAAAGAAAAAGAGATAAAACTTCTATGGACGAAACGTTTGGGTACCATAATGCTTTAAGAATTATATCTAGGTGTCTTTACTGTTAGTAAAGTTCATCTTATTGGACACAACAGAGAGACGTAGTGTTTAGTATATATATTTTTAATTACTTTTACATGAAAGCTCCCTAATTATGAGTGGAAGTAATAAGATATTTTTCTAGTTGTAGAACAGCGTGCAGAATATAGGGAGACAAAAATAAATTGTAAGGTAAAATAAATTTTCATAAATATGGGAATATTATTTTTTTGTTTGAGTCCTAATTTCCGCTGCACTAATAAGTTTTCTTTCAAAATTAAGAGATTCAATATTATTTAATGCAATATGAGCCTTTATATGAGCCTTACATATAAAATGCTAGGACTTATCTGTCCACAGTGCCACCTGAATTATGATCTCAAACGATTTTGGCGTTTCCCTAAAATGAAGTTTTATCACCTTCCCCTTTCCTCCTTGGTTATACATATGCCATGTCAATTTTATAGTGTGGCATGATTCCGTAATTATTTCTATCTTATAAATTTTGGAATTACTATCTCCAAATGATTCTTTACAATATAAATAAACTTCAGAATCATCCAATATGATTATATGAGAAAGTTGAAACATTGCACATATCGAGTTTGTAATGCTTTCAGTCAATCAGTAATAAATCTACAAACATACTTTCTACGAGAGACGTTTCCGAAACTGATGTGCAACATTAATATAATTGTAGAATCCCGTTCTTTATTTCCACCAGTGGAATAAAACGTTAGTAAGACGTCAATAAAACGTTGCGACTTCGGAAAAATGGACTGTTTCTTTTATACTGACTGACGCTGCCATTCATCGGTCGCTCTGTGACTGTTGTTTAACCCAATTACGCCAGGAATTCTTCGCCAGCAATAACCAACGTCACGTGACTCGTTCAGAAACAAATAGTTTTCCGGTAATGATTTCCGCTGCTGTGCTGTATTTCGAAAGTGTCGAAATGGCTCTCATAAAATGGTTACAAGAAAAGAAACTGCAGTAAAAATTTCTCTCTTTCCTGTTGGAAGAAGTCAGTAGGAAATTGCTTGTCATGTTTCCACTTAATGGTTTTGATTTTTCAGTTCTCGGGACAGTCCTACTCTAAGCTGACGAAAAATGACAAATGCTGTCATGTCCCTCACCTCCCAGATTATTTTTATAATACCCAGTCTTCATTTGATAGATTGCGGTTCTTCCTTTTTTGATTTATGACCTTAATTATGAGATATTTTGTGGCAACAGAGATGTCTTCAGTTTTCTTCCGCGCTTTCTCCGGGGTTCGTGGTTATGTGCCTGTATTGCTTTTGGTTCTTTTGATTCGGAATGCGTATTTAAAATTGAAAGTTTCTTTAAGCAACATCCAGAGTTAATTAAAACTATGAAAATGCAACGAATAACCATTTACCTGTCAGTAACTACTGAGTGATCAAAAAGTCGCGTACATTAAATTTTAAAATTGTGTTTAAAATTGATTTTAAAAGTACTGAGAAATTGAAACAATAGATTTTTGTTTCTATTTCTTATGAGAATGGTCTTATGAGAGTTCTGCAAACGGGCGGGACAGCTCAGCACTTAAGGTTTCGAGCGTGCGGGTAATGTACTGGTAGGACCCGAGTTCGAGACCCGGCTCTGTCCTAAACTGCCCCTGCGTTCACGCAGAGTACGGGCACGTTAAATATGTGGGTCTGAAAGACCTTCCGGGAGGTTGGTAATAGGGGAAGGAGGATATGGTTCCTGTAGATGTCACCCCCCCCCCCTCACACTGAGTTCCGGTCTAAATTAAGTAGCACTTCCCGTACATCCAAACAGATGTCTTACACCTTCAAGTAGGTCGAATGGTTTGGGTCCAAAGAATGAGAGGGGTTAAGACCTGCTGCCGAACAGACGTATATTTGAGGGGTGAGTGAGTCTTTTGGACCAGGGGATTTCTGACCACTAAATTAGAGGATGGACAAAAGTGAATAAGGACAAATTGAATTATCCTTTTCCCCATTCTTTGTAGTAGGAGGTCAAAATCAGAGTGGACGCCATTTTTGTCCACTTTATCTATTCAACGCATTTTTGGACGTTTATTTATATTTATTTTATTTAGAGTTATTTTCACTCGTTAATTATATTTTTACTTATTTATAGAAAATAGAAATCAATGTATATTTTAAAACAAAGAGAAAAATGCATACTTATCTTACCATGTTACTACTTATGTATCCAGAATAAAATCAATGGGAATAAATGAATAAATGGGATTTGAATAGTAATGAACTCTGCATTGGATATGCTGGTAAGTAGTAACTAAGCATGACATATATATCATTTAAACACTATTTAGATTCATACCGTAGTTTAAAATATCATTTCTCTCATAAACGACAACCATTGTTCCGGGAAGACTCTTTCTCCATAATAAATAATACTCCGAAGTTCTTGAAATTCGGGTCATAATGAATACTCTTATAATTCGAGTCACAATGCATACTCTTATAATTCGGGTCATAATGCATAGTCTTATACTTCGGGTCATAATGCATACTCTTATAATTCGGGTCATGCCAATTACTACGAATGCTATTTAGTTTCAGTTTTTCATATAACATATATACGCATAAGTTTTATACAGGTAGCTACATTTATTCTGTAGATATTGTGTCCATATCTCTTTCCAGAAGTGTTCGAAATAACTTCAGGAAATCTTAAAACGGGCTTAATCCATGTAGAATTCGAAAAATTTCGGGGAAACAAGACTTCGTCTAAACAAAAGTTATAGCATGAGAAAATAAAAAGTAATGTTTTTTTCTTTAATTTGCAGTAAAATTGTTATTTTTCCCCCTACATACACAGTAATGTGAAAAAAAAATTAAATGGCAGGGTCAAAAATTCGAATTCGAGTTTTCGACGAAAAAGCACGTCTCATGCATCCCTGGACTCGAGTCGAACGTCTTTGAGGTGATGTATATGAGTGTGTGTGTGTGTGTGTGTGTGTAGGAGGGGGGGGGGGCATGAGTGTGTGAATATAATATTTCACGAGCGAATTTAGCGTTTTGAACGCGACTTGGCATGATTTTTACGCTCAGAAGATTTCCTTAATTTTGGAGTAATTTTGAAAATATCAAAACATTTAATAATATTACTGAAATAATCATGTTACACGTAATGTTTTATTCTATAATGAATGACACAGACTTATGAACGTTGAACGCTATCTTCAGCTGTTCTCGAGACACGTTTTCAAATATATTTATTTAAAAAATTACATAAAGGTGAATTTCATCAAATATTTAACACTTGGCTATTTATTTGACGACCTTGTCGGGTAAATTTGCGAAATCTCATCAAGTTGGCAACTTTATTAATTTTGTACCAAATTTGGCAAAATTGATGAATTAAGAATTAACATTTTATGCAATGGAGTATGCAATGTACCAATATAATACAATAAATTTACTTCTTTCAAAGTGAAAAAGTGATATATAATATCCACGATACAATGTTGTCATCGTTGAATTGTTCATTTGGTACCTTTCCAAATGACAACATATAATTTCGAACTACCCAGTTAACTTATCTTTTGGACAACATTAAATTGACAATCATCAATATTGATAGCATCCTCAATAAACAATGTATTCCATATTAAAGTATTTTAATAAATAACTCATTTGGCGCCTTTTCTGTTAATTTAACGTCAGTTTTGCAATTTTCACTAAATTTTCGTCAATCTGGGAAGATATCTCGACAAGTTGACAATAGGTAGCAAAATTAGTCGTCAAGTTCGCTACATATATCGCCAAGCGTTACACAAGAGATGAAAGCGTTACACAAGCGATGAAATTCTTATAAATAAATGACTATTGGCGAATTGTTGATAGTAAACAGAAATACGTATTGCACAAGTATCTTCTCCCGTGAATGGAACGAACTAGATCCACAACCATGATGCTAACAGATTTGTCGCTTGATATTGTCTGAAAAATAAATATATTTCACGATAGTTAATACTTTGTTTTACTTTCTCTATAATACATAACAATATATAGGGAAAGCATTGGAATCATGTCGAAAATCCCTTCTCGAGATTTCGACGGTTCTACACGTTTCGATACATCTAGAATACAAAAAACTACTTTATCGTGACGTTTGTGTTTGTGTGTGAGAGAGAGAGAGAGAGAGAAAGTCTGCGTCTCAGCTTGTTTGCCTGTCTGTGCAATGTGCTCCCCCCCCCCGGGGCGGACCACCCAAAGATGGTGGTTACGGATGTTGGCTCTGTAGCCTTCCTCCAAACTGGGGGGGGGGGGGGGGAATAATCTGGGAAATCGGCTGTTGAGGAATCGAGGAGGCAATCGCTGACTCGATGAGGCAATGCGACCTCGGACTCTTCCAGGTGGTTGAGATCTCACGGACTGTGGCTATTCATGCCCTGAGCCTAGATCCGATCGGCGACTGGGGTCGGGCTTGGCGGGTGTTCTTCGACCCCTGCCCGGTGAATGATTCCGCCGAGTACGCGATCGCGGCTGCGGCTTTGCTGGATGAGAGTTGGTTTGTTCCGCGGCTTGCCTTAATACGGCGTAAACCTCTAGGTCGCCTGGCTTGTACGTTTAGTCCTGTCTGTGCAATGTGTGTATCCATTCTAACTCAAAAACTAATTGACCAAATTTCATAACTGATAGGTAAGTCCTTTGTGGGTTATCCTGGTGCTGATTAGATTCTTGCACGATTCTGGAAAAAAGAACCTGCTCCAACCCACCCACCCTTTTTTTTATGCGAAATGGCCTACAAAAATCGTACTGTGTACTTAAAGATACTTTGTACTTTTGTGTATATCTAGGATTTTCTTAAATATCCGTAAGATTCCACGTTGGCAATAGTTTGCCTGTAGCTAAATCGGTCCATGTCGTGAGCATCTCTACACTTGGGAACCTTTTTACCTGTAAAAATTATTTTATAGCATGAAAACAGGCATGAAAAGCTGAAATCAAACTGCAAGGGAAATATAACAATATTTTGAAATCAATATATGAGAATAAAGGACATACAAATATTTTATTTTAATATTTCGGATTAATACATGTTTGTACGGTCAAGTGTACGATCATCAGTCAAATTTAGATACATGAACACGTATTTGATGCACGGTGAAAGTATAATTATGAGAGAATGCAGCTTCAGAGAATCCGTTACCATTAACCCCCGGTCTCAGTGAAAGTTCAGATTTGACTTTAGTAGGCAATCGGTACTTGTATCGGATTCCGACTTTAATGGGCGTAGGACGCAGCGAAAAGACATTGCGGGGCGAGATAGTTTGACAGACTATCTTGAGCGTGGGGGCTTCGGGAGCTATTTCGGAGGTTGCGCCATCCGATATCAACTCAAAAGATCGCTGAGGTAGTCGGCAAGAAAAGACTTTGGAGTTAAACGCCCGTGGAGCTCTCGAGGGGCATACCACGCGGGATGGATCCGTCATTACGTGGCGTTTCCTCTGTTTCTGTAATTGTCTGCGGAGAAGAGAGGAAGATAATTTTCTTAAAATGTGTAGAATGCGCGTCGGTGGCTGTTTACTTCATGCAGTTTGAAATTATAAACGTGTGCCTTTCACTTTAAAAAGCGGCATTGTGTCCTGATTTATGACCCTGCCAGTGCAAGAGAAGTAGATCTGCAGATTCGATTTTACTTCTTTATTTGTTGGAGACAGATTCGTGTTACTTTCTATATAAAAGTATATTTTAAGCGGAATCAAGAATTTTGCAATTTGGGGTTTCCACATTTTAGGTACCCTTGAACTATTTTAGTGTGTGGTTCTGCATCAAGTAGCATAGTCGGGTGTTTCGAGATTTATACTCGCCTCCTCCGTTGGCAAAAGAGTAACATTAGTTCTAAGTTGGATTTATGTTGAAAAACAAAATCCAGCACTTCTCTTTTACTTGACCATAACCCCCCTACATTCGATCATAAACCCTTACATTCATTCGTATCTTTCTCCGATATTCTGACTATGAATTACAAAAGCATTAACCCCAGCTTAAACAGTTTATGAAATTTTCTTTATTAATTTTTCTATATCCGGTTCTAATTTACCCGTCTGCGTTATCCGTACAGGGTAAACGTTTATTACTTAATATGGGTCAAGAAGACTTTCATTCGCTAATTGGGAGTTTTGTTTCATATGTGATTCCAAATTTTCTATTTCAATTTTAATCTATTTTTGGCTTATTTTATATATTTTGACCCGGCCCGATCCGACTCGAATTGAATAAAACGGCGCCCGAGCCCGGCTCGTGGACCAGTTCCGGTCTAAGTCCACGGGTCAGACCCAAGTCCATGCACACCTCAACATAGACCCCCCTTGAGATATATATAAACTTCATTTACAACTGAACCCCCCCCCCCTCCCCAAATTGGATTTCAAAATACGCCACTGTCACTGTCCTTATAAAGTTCTATATATAGCTTTTAAGTAAATTTTGTATCTCTACCCCTACCACAATCTTCCAAAAGTCAAATATACGAACACTGAACACGGAGTAGTTGATAAACAAATTTCGGTTCATTCTTTCCTTCCTTTATTACCACTTTGTTCTTCTTTTATGCTTTGCTAATTACTTTGCTTTTCCCATTTCATAAAGGTAACTAATTTAGTATCAAACCCGATTGTTTTTGGTATTTGAAACTACTATATTTTTCTAATCCAATTAATGTTTGCTTATTCGATTTTCATAACCCTATTTGTTTTACATAATTTTGTTCGTAACCGATTTTTAACACTTTACAACATAGTTGAAAGTGTTTATGACTTTGTTAACACTTTACAACATAGTTGAAAGTGTTTATGACTTTGTTCATTCTGGCTGTCTGTCTGTCTGTCCGTTAGCACGATAACTGCCGTAAAAATGGCTTTATCAAAATGAAATTTTAGTATGTTTTTCAAACGGTCTGTGGGACCTATGGAAATATAAATTAATAATATCACCCAATCAGTTTTTTATTGAACACGGGTTGAAAAAATGAAATACATTGAACCCTATGGGACCTAATTTTTCAAGCATTTTTTAACACAAACTGCTTCGAAAATTTTAGGAAATATTCAAATTATCCCATAAAATATATAAAAAAAATTTCAGTAAAATATGTTAGGCAGTTTTTTAAATAAAAATTATTTAATATAGGGAGAAAAACAAATTCAATTAAATATTTCCAAGAGTTTAATTAATTTACAAATGAGTAAGGTTTCACATTTTAAAATAAATATGATAGATAACAATTTTTCAAATTTTTAAATAAAATAAATTATTATAGTATTGGGATGAATGAAACGATTTAAAAAATGTTTATGAATGAAATGCTGCTTTTATATAGAGGCGATTTATATTTCGATGACGTCATTTGAATAAAGTTCATTTGTTTTCGATGAAGTTTTCAAACTTAATAAATTATTGTAGTGTTATGATAATTTTAAAAGTATTACCGAGGAATGTATCACATTTTTGAGATGTTTTAACCAGGCAATTTATATTTCAATGCCGTCATTTGAATGAAGATCATTTTCTTCGATAAAGTTTTCAAATATAATAAATTAATGTAGTATTGTGATAATTTTAAAAATATTACCGAGAAATGTATCGCATTTTAGAGACGTTTGTATAAAATTGCATTGAAGTTGGAAAGTGTTTCATAATCAATGCTTTATGCATGATTGATCTTTCTTGTTTTTGTTTTTCATTTTATTCCGGATATTGGTGACTATTTCAATTTCCGAAACCATTTATTACTTTTCCTACATACATAGCATAATGTATGGAGAAAATATTGTAATGAGGTTAAAAATCGACAAAAAATATTTTAACGAGGATTTTGAAGACAGAGCGCGCTTCAAGCATCCCTGTACTCGAATCGAACGTTTTTGAGATGATATCAATGTGTGTGTGTGTTATTTTGTAATTGTACCTTTTCCCAGATGGAGTTAACTTATTTCTTTCAGGAGCTGTTTATTTTCTTAATACTTATTAACTATTCTGTTTATCCCTTCTTGATGCAGTTAACTAATATAATTTCAAAATGGTCTTTCTTACTTTATTTGTTGCTTCTCTGTTTTATTTTTTTGGTTAATGGCAACCCATTTAGTTTCTGAAAGTATTAGTTTCTTTATTTGTAACTTATCTTACTTATTATAATTGTAACTTATCTTACTTATTGTATTTGTAACTTATTATTTATTAGCAAATTTATTGCAATCTGTTCGTTTAATAGTGTTTCATACTTCCTTTTATTTTATTTTTTTTTTAGTAATTTTTTTTTTTTTTTTTAGATTGACAACTGCTGCCTTTTTCTGTCGCACGAGTATTTATCTGTTAATAAAAATTTCCCTGCCTTTGCCATAGTGTGCTCTCAATTATCCTGAAGCAGAAAGCTATATTTTGCCTTCGAAACTAGTTAATACATAAAATCATTACGATTCGGTTCGTGATCAAAGCAGATTATCGCTGCAATATTATAAATATTTTATAAAAAAAAAAAAAAAAATTTTATTAATATTATTATTTCCCCAAACGTTTTATTTATAGGCTCAATTGCGCAACTAGGTAACGAATTTATAATAAAGTTCCAAGGACATATCATCCTTTTAAATTGTTTAGTAACGAAAACCGCAACTCAATTCTATTTGACATCTTCTTCACTCCCCCCCCCCCCCATAAACTAGAGAATTGGTAGAATCTGTATTTGGAATTTAACCAATAGCATCAACATCTGATGGTAGTATATATACTAACTCGTTGGGTACTACTTATCCTTTTCGAATAGTACTTGATTTGGATCTTCCTAACCAAGTGTGCGCCATCTAGCGGAGTTGGAATTTAAAACCTCTGAGTTTATATGAAATATTCAATATTAGAATTCGAAATGAATGGGATTTAGATTGCTTCGTACCACATTAATAATACAATTAGTGGTCCGTTTGAGATTTCAAGTTAAACGGAAATGTTTTCTTTACTGTGTTTAATTTTCTATGGTTGGCGAAATGCATTTACAGGCGCTTTGACATTGACCTAATACAAAGGGAATGGAATTTTGCTTTTGATGAATATTTAAAACGGATTTCTGTAATATGTATAATTTTCTACAAATTATAAAACAAATTAAAACATTTAAATTTAAATAATGAAATGTATATGCCTTAAAATTATTTTTGAAAAAAATTGATTAAGTACGAAACATTTAAAAATGCATTTTATGTTTGAGATATTTCAATTTACATCACATGTTTAAACTTCATTCATTTAATTTCAAATTTAAATACATTTAAATTTAAATGTAACTACCTTTAATATATTTAACGTTAAATATTTAAAATATACTTCAATATATTTTAAATACGTAAGCAATTGCTATTGTAGTTCAAACGTTTGTATTTAAATTAATATCAAACATTTTTTTTTTAAATAGAGTACTTTAAAATTTAATTTTAAATATTTTTGAATTTATTTGAAATTTTTCCAAAAATTGAGGTAATGTAGATATTTATTTTTAAAACTATCGAATGAAATAACTAATAAACTCTAATTAAATAACTCGAATTAAAAACTCTTGAATTAACTTCAATTAAATATTGGAAGCGAGCATTATTAAAAATGATTTAACATCAGAAATTCAATAAATGAAATTACGTATAAACAAAAAAAGACTTTTGCACCAATTTGCTAGAGCGTAACTATGAATTGAATAACAACCACAAAAGTTAATAAGTTGTTTTTGAGTTTTTGAACCAGCACTTCATGCATCTGCATAAACAGTTATGCAGCCAAAAATCCTTCCTAAAGTAAAAACGTATTCAAGAAATGAACTTAACTCCATTTTCATGGAAATATTATTTTATTTCTGTTAAATGTTCGTTTTTCTGAAATTATAGCATAAGAAACAAAATGTTCAAACTTTTTCAACCTGTTTAGCACTGCCAAATATCCGTTCTGGGCACATAACCTAAAAATCAATAATTGGCATGCAGATAATTTTTTATGATGCACTAAATACTTGAATTAAACAATGTTACCAATTTATTTTTTTTCTAGCTTAATTGCACCTGAGAGCTTTCATGCAACAATATTTCCAATAAGTTTTCTTTCCAAACGCTTCTAAACAGAATGAATATTTTTCTTATTCCTGCATGCAATTAGTTTTTGAAAGTCTCAAATATTTGTCATTAACTCATTTTCATTATTGTTACATGCAATGCCACACCATCCTGTATGAACGTCAGGTTCTACAATACCCAAAAGTGGTTCATTTAAAAACAATGTTAATATTTCAATTATTAAAAAATACTCGAAATGAGGACAAGTAGTTAACTGACATTAAAACATGTATTTTAATCACAGCATTATGTTCCCGCTATGCATTATTGTTTTACGTCATTAGGAATATATATACATTAACAGTTTTAACACTTAATCACCTTAATATCAATAATAACATAAAATGCTCTCAAGTTTAGTACAATACCCCCAAAGTTCGAAATAAGGCCGCACCAGGTTTAAGAAGCCTTAGAATTGTAATTCCTTTACTTTACCTATTTCATTTAGAGCAAGGGGAGAAGGAGTATAAGACAAAGTGAGGATAATGCCCAATGCAACAAATATACCCAATATTGGCCAATCTCCATACTATTGTTGCCAATGAAAGCTCCTCGGTGCATCAGAGAGGAATTAGCTCCATTCAGAATGTCCTATATCATCCAAAACTCTTTAACTACTCTCTCGATTTCGCTTTTATAAATATCTGAATTCAGATCTCTACCGTCTCTGTCTTTTACCTTCTCACCCTGGTCTTTCTCCTTCTCGTCCTTATCTTTTTCTTCTCATCTTTATATCTTTCCCATGTCATATTTGTTTCTTCCGCTTCTCGTCTTTGTCTTTTCTTCTCATCTTTGTATTTTTTTAATTTCTCATCATCTTTATCTCTTCATTTTCTCTTATTTATATCTTGCTCTTCCATTTGTTATCTTTTTTTTCTACTGCACTTCTCGTCTTTTTCTATTTTCATTTTCTAACTTTTGACTATTTCTCGTCTTTCTCGTCCTTCCTATTCAATTCCATATTCTTATCTTTATTATCTCTCTCATCCTTCCTATTATTTTTCCTCTTCTCATCTTGAGCTTTTCTTTTTTTCTTTTTCAGTGTATCTCATCCTCTTTTCACCAACTTTGTATTTTCCTCGTCACATTTTTTTTTACACTTTTCTGCTTCTTATCACATTAGTCGCTTGCTCATCTCGTCACTTTTGTATCTTCATCTTCTCTTCTTTGTGTCTTCCTCGTCTCCTTTCCATTTTCCTATTTTTTAAGTTCTTATTTTTATGCTACGTATCATCTTTTTTATCTTCCTCTTCTCCTCTTTTTTATCTTCCTCTTCTCATCTTTTTTATCTTCCTCTTCTCATCTTTTTTCTTCCCTTTCTTTTCTCATGTTTGATTCTTCATTTCTCACTTTTTTCTACTCACATTCTTTATTCGTTATTCGTTCCATCTTCTTTACCCTATACCTTCCTCTTCCCATCTTCCTCTACCTATATCCGTCTCTTTCTCTTCCCATATCCTTTCTCTTCTGCTCGTCCTCTTACCATGTCCTTTATTCTTTCCTCTCCTCGTCATCTTTCTCTTCTCCTCTTCACATTCTCACCTAAATTATTTTTTCTTCCTCTTTTCCTCATATCCTTCTCCTCTTTCACTTATATGCTTTATCCCTCACTCTTCTCATTTTCTGTTATTATTATTCCTTCTATCTTCTTTGTCCTATCATTTCTACCTTATCTTTCTTTTCCTCTCCCATCTTCTTTTCCATTTCCACTTCTCATATTCTTTATCTTTTCCTCTGTTTTGTATCTTCTCGTTCCTCTTTTTTACTTTTCTCCTCCTTCTTTTCTCGTATTTTTCTCTTCATCTTCTAATCTTTGGCTCTTATTATCTTTCTTATCACTCTCATCCTCCCTATATATTTCCCTCCTCTTATCTTTCTTATCTCTCTTTTTTCTTATTTGTTTCTCTTCTCATCTTATTTGTTTCACTTTCCTTTTTTATCTTAATCTCATCATCTTTTCACCTTCTTTGTTCTTCCCTCTTTCTATCACTTTTTACGTTTCCTCTTATCATCTTTGTCACTTGCTCTTCTTGTCTCATGTGTATCTTCCTCTTCTCTTCTTTGTCTCTTCTTCATCTCCTCTCCTTTTTCTTAAATTGTTTTTATCTGCGTTTTTTTTTTTTTTTTTGCCACTTCCCATCTTTTTCTTCTTCCTCTTGTCATTTTTTCTTCTTTTCCACTTCTCATTTTTTCCCCCTTTTCTCACCATTATCTCATCTTCTATTCACCTTCTTTATCTTTTCCTCGTCTTTTTTACCATTTCCCATCTCCTTTATTGTCATTTTCTCTTCTCTTTTTCCTTGTCCCATGTCATATATGTTTTCCTCTTCCTCCTCTCATCTTTCTTTTCTCTTCTTCAAGTTCTTACGCAGATTCGTTTGTCCTCTAGTTCTTCTCATCTCCTTTCTCCTCTTAACTTCCTATCCTCATCCCATTCTCCTATTTCTCTTATATGCATTATCACTTCTTCTTCTCATCTTCTTTTATTATTATTCTTTCTATCTTCTTTTTCTCATTTTTTTTTTATCTTATCCTTATTTACCTTATCCCATCTTTTTTTTTTTTTAATTCCACTTGTCATATTCCTTGTCTCCTCTTACCTTTATCTCTTCTCTTTTCCTCTTCTTCTCATATACATTTTCACTTCTTCTTCTTTACCTGTTCCTCTTCTATTCTTTATATTCTCCCCTTTCATTTCCTCTCACTGTTACTACTTCTATTTCCAGTATTTTACACAGCAACTCCCCTAATATATGTAAAAATATAGAAACTTAATTAAGAATTATCTTCAGGCAACGAATTTGATCTTGGAGAATGTGTGTGAGCATTAAAAGAGAGTAAGAAAATTATAGATTCGTCAGATGACTATTCATTAATTGAGTTGCAGATTCTATTTCAATTAATTAACGCCATTGTGAGCTATCTCGCCCAGAATATCATTTTGGAACGTATTTAAACAAGATTGGCTTTGAATAAATAACACGAAAAAGAAAAATACTAGCGTTTCTAGAAAATTTCCCAATTTCATATTTTAAACTAGAAAATTACCAAATTATCATTAAAAATCGAATATCAGGATAAACTTAGTACTTCGCACCACTGTTACAGGCCATTCTATATTTATTATTAATAAGAGTAAAAAAATAATTAAATAAAACAAAATCCAAAAATATTCATAAAATAAATTATATCTTGGCGTCCTTCAAAATCGCTGTAATTTTCTAACGTGCTCTAATTTTTCTTTTAATTAGTACTAATGCACAGCAACATAACGGTAAAGGAGATAATTGGGGGTTACATTAAACGATATCGTTTAGCCAATAAAGAGTAAATCTAGTTGTCTTCAATAATAGTTATAACACCTAAGATCCTGACTACGCCACTGGTGCGTAAAATTCATGCAATATTTCAAAATTATAAAAACGCTTTCAGACTGTCATACATTATTTTTACTTTCTTTTACGTTTGTTTTCGAAATTTTTGATTTTACGAAAATTTTCGATTCCAAAATTTTGATGCCAATATATGTTTTACGACTTCCTGAACACATTTTGATTATTTTTAGAGCGATGTCCGTCTGTGGTCAATTTCTTGTGTGCAATATAGCTGCCAGAAATATTAATGGATTTTCATAAAACTTAAGACTTTGACTTTGACTTTTGACATTTGACTTTGTTATCGAAAAATCTAAAACTAAGTAAAATTTTTTGAAATTCGAATAAGAACTTCAAAATGTATTCGAAATTTTATATTTCCTTAGGTATAGGACAAAATACCTCGGAAAGGGGGAGGAGGAGTACCAGACTTCGTATCAATTGAAATATATTTCCAAGCCCTTCAAAAGAAAAGGCAACATGTTATAATTATGATCATTTGGATCAACGGTACAAATTCTTATAATATTTTCTTAAAAAATCTGTTAAAAACAATCACAAGTTACTTAGAAAGGAATTTTGGTATGATAAAATCGAGTTAATTTTTATAAACTCCGGTTAATTTTTATAAAAATTAACGCGATTCAATAACTTTTATTCCACGCTCCAGTTAATTTTTATAAACACCGGGTGTCAAGTAAAGTCGTGGAATAGGTCACTAACTGGAAAAGATTTAGAGTTTTTTGCTGATATATTATGAAAGTCCTGTGGCGCTACATAATGAGACAATTTTGGGAGCCTGACCCCCTTTTTAGGGTAGTACAGGGGAATGTCTCGCTTTCTGATAGAGATGTGAGGAAAATCAATTGCAGAGTTGCAGAGCATTGGAAAATTAGTACTCCGCATTTTTATCCCACAGCGAACGCTACAAAATAACTCTCTAAATAACGACTTTAAAAGAGACAATTTTATTAATATGTATATAATCTTATTTCACATGTAATAATCTTAATCTCGTGTAATAATCACGTGCAATAATTTTATTTTATGTATACAAGCAAGCGTTGTTCCTGTATGTGAACATTTTATATTTTGTGTATAATAAAGTCAATTTTATTCTACCGAATTGTCTAAATATTCGATTATTCAGAAAGAGTTCAATTGTATACGCATCTTTTATTGGGACAAAAACTCTTGGCGCTAATTTTGCAACACTCTACAATTTTGTAATTGACTTTTTTCCCCTATCACAAACAGGAAGCAAGCTAAAAAGGGATATCGGCTCCCTAAAGTTCTTTATTTATGTAGCGCCAATGATATTTCCTATTCGCCTGCATAAAAAAGCGTATAATAACTACGAAAATCATAATACTTTTCAAGTTATTCGCCTGCTTTATGACTACTTTCCTTGATACCATAGGGTCAAAGCTCCCGTAGAGATAATAGTTTTCTGTTGTGTGAGAAAATATAAATAGCATTGCAATGTTTATCAGATTGTCCGAACCCATTTACATTAAATGCTATTAGATTTCTTTACAGACAGCAATTTCCGCCTCTTATTCCATTTAGAAACGGAATTCAATCATCTCAAACAAAGCAAGGCTCTTCGCTCAGTTAGCTACAGTTACAAACCGAAATAAAAAGGTACAGTAAAATAAACTTCACATTTTCGAGAACATAACAGCTAACGCAAAGAGACAGAAAAAAGAGCTTTAAAAACAAAATCAATACTTCGAGTCGTTGAACACCATTTTTTCGGTAGATCGCGGCTAAGAACGAAACAACCAGCCAGATTAAACCAGCGAGCAGGCGATCTGCATCTATAATCGCTCCACTGGCAAGCGCGACGTCAGCACTATCCTACCCACAATTTTCTTTTTTGTCAAGAATTCTTATTTGGTTATATTCAAACCTTGGCTTGTCTCTGATTCCGTAGACATCTGTTTTTCTTTCTTCATCCGATAGTTAGCTACTCCTTCAAGTGGAGTTATATTTTCGCACCATTTCCTTTCTTGTTCTTTGTTCGATTTGCATTAAAAACGGCTTGACAATCACATGCTCTCTCACTACGTTATAGATTTTTCTTTTTCTCTGCGAATCTTTGTTGCTTTCCTTCACGGTAAGTACCGACGATTATAGAATAAAGTTGTTCTGCCGAGTGTGAATTTTCGCCTGACGATTTTCCAATTTTATTTGGAATTTTTTTTTCTTTCTTTTTTTTTCTGTTTTCTGTGGTTTCACAAATGTTTTTTTTTTAAACTAGTGATTTAAAAATATCATGAATGATAGTGAGCATGCAAGAGTGATGCAGCAGAAGCGCGTCACTGCCGTCGACATATGTTTCAATGTATTTATTTGAGTATGAATATTTTTATAGTGACAGACTGTTGAATCTACAGAGGATTATTATACGGTTTTTGCAGTGCAAATTATAACGTAACGCCAGAACACATAGACCCTAAATTCAGATATTGGCGGTGTGTGGAGAGACCCTAAAAAGTAGTATAAAGATCATCGAAATCGTCTTACGAGAGCCCAGAATCAAATCTCTTGAAAGAAGTCGAGTTTAATCCGCTACGCGATTTAATATATAAAGTATGTAAAGGGAAAGTAGTGTGATTGATGTGGGAGGGGTAGGCTCTTGGAGTTTGATGTATCGACACGCTGTGATGATCTTCGTCACTACTCAAGAATGCCTCAGATTATGCCTCTTTCTGAATCTGACTGAGCTTTTGTCCACAAACGTAAGAGGCTTATTGATTTTTAACGAAGATAAATCAGAGAAAAGTCCTCCATTTTCTAAATACATTTATCGAAAATTGAAAAAACCCATAAAAATATTTGAAGCAGATATTCATCAATCATTTAATGTGTAATTTGCATGCATGTAATCAATAAATTTATTTTATGTGTTATTTCGTACTTGGAAATCAATAAAGTCATTTATAAGACGCTAACATGCATCGTTCTTGAGTTATAGCATGTTTATAATTTTAAACAGCTAAAATTCATAAAAAAAAATATAATATCGATAATTTATAAGTACTTTTACTGACCATAAACTCATGCCAATGCTTACGTATTATCACAAGTAGCTCTCCAAATGTTATAAATGTTACCTGCCTCACATAATCGCGATATATAACTCAAAGCAACTTGAAATGCTAAAGTACCTTATCTTTTAATAAATCAAAGCGTATGGAACAACTAGCGACATATTTCGAATTGAGCAACAAAACTCGCATCAATGTATAGTTCTCAATTTTTTGAA
Source organism: Amaurobius ferox (assembly GCA_951213105.1). Taxonomy (NCBI): domain Eukaryota; kingdom Metazoa; phylum Arthropoda; class Arachnida; order Araneae; family Amaurobiidae; genus Amaurobius; species Amaurobius ferox. The sequence goes on from OX578145.1 coordinate 145,885,375, forward strand.
AGTTAATTTAAAAAATGGTTTACAAAAATCCATTTTATAGACCTCAATTTTTCAAACTTTTTTTTAAATATTATAAAAAACGTTACAAAAACATGATAAAAGCTGTTACAAAAATAGCCATGTTACAAGCATTTATTTTTTATTATTTAAAAGCAAATAACATAATTTACAGAATGTTAACATACGCCGTTCTAGAGACATTGCACTTTTTTTTAATCTAAAATAGAAAAGTCATAAAAGTGTAACATAAGTTCAGTGTCATCAAATGAATAAATATTTTGTGAGTACTTTTAGTCAGAAATCAACGGACACCCTCATTTCGGATTTGTCACGAGTCATTCTCGAGATATAAATGCTTTTCCTTTTCATGGGGAGCGCAGTGCCCCAGAAAAAGAAATCAATTTTCATAAAATTGGGTATGATTGTTTAAACAGGTAGCAGCAAAAAGCCTACATTTTTCCAAAGAGATTTGAATTATATATAAGGAATCTTTCATTTGTGTTATTGTTTTATCACAATATCGAAGTTATATATTTATTGTAAAAACAGTCCAATGTTGTGTTCGTCACATCATATGTGTTTGGCACTATCGTGTTTAGTCTTACTCAAACAAAATCTGTAGAATGCGGGCTAAAGTTTTCGCTAGGATTATGTGGCAGAAGGTTACACCTTAATATTTGAAACCTTCTCTTCCGGTGGAATTCTCGGGTCAACAAACGATGCATTCCTTTCAACTTTCAGAAACGAAATAACTGCATTTCTCGGGTGGATATAGATGTGCACGTAATCACACCTTTTGCTTCAACCAAACTGTTAAAAGCGTATCATTTCGGTCGCATCCTCTTGTGTTCCTGAGTGGGCCGCCTGTCACGCCAAAATATGAGTGATCGCCAAATAACTGCGCAGCGTGCGAAACCGTTGCCATCTCTCATTCTTTAATAAATGGCCGTGGCGAATAAAAATGGACCCTCTAATAAGTAGTGCGCCAACAAAGCTTTTTAAATCTTGACACCTTTGCTTTTTATGCCCTGGCGATGTTTTGTTGTCTGTTTACTACCCCTCGTGGGTGAAGATTGGGCGGCATTATGCCTCTATATAATCCCATATGGAGGAATCAAAACATTCTGAAATGGAGGGGGTTTTATATTCAACCCATTGATGGGGAGGGATGGAGCTCTGATCCTCCCAGCTGTCCACAGTGTGCAATGATCCGGGTCTAAAGAGGAAAGAGGAATAGTGGGGTGCTGAGATCCCACAAAAGAGCAAACGCAAACACTGGGATTTAGCTGCTAAGTCCTTTCGTCAACAGCTGCCCCTAGCCCCCCTTTTTTCCAGAATCCAGCCTCTTTGATTAGTGGACATTCTCCATCTTCTTCTCCCCACATTTGGCGGGAAATTCTTTTCTTTGGGGGGAGAGCTTCTCTTTTGAATTGGCTGGGAGGTCACTCATGATCTTGACCAGTTGGATGCGGAAGAGGTCTGTTTGGAAGGCTTGAGGAGAGCTGGCTGCAAATGACTGAGGGCGGATGACTAACCGATGGCAGCAAGTCATGCAATTGTATTCGTCAGATCTTGTAAATTGTATGCTGAATAACTATTTGGGATAAGATTGAATGACTTCCACTTAAAATTTACTTTGTTCATTTTTGGGGACAGATAAACCACAATTAATGCTACATTGAATGATCACTAAACGGTTAGTTAATTAAGGAAAATGGTTAAGTGCAGAAATATGCCTTTTATGCAAAGCTGTAAAAGAGTTCAATTTAGACCAGGTCGACGACTTACAGAAGTGGTCAACTTAGCAGTACGTAAACTGTTACTGAAACTGAGCTAACTTTAACTCAATAAACAGCTACAAACATAGCAGCCTTCTACGAAATTTAAAATACTTCATAGAAAGCTTTATTATTATTATTATTATTATTTATTTATTTATTTTTTCGTTTTCGAAACCAGTTGACACCATTATTTTATGTTTTATACTGTTCGATACAAAATTCTATAAACTTTCACAACTTATCAGTGACGAATGAAGCGAAGTCCATTCTCCATTCCCATTGAAACCAACATTTGTTTAAATTTTGTGATCCCTTTTACTCCAAAAATTACAATAGATGAAATTTTGCATACGTACACTCATGTCCAAAAGTTGAACATAGTTGCTGTTTATGTGAAAATTTCAGGATCGGAATGGAAGCAAACGCGGTATGCGTGTGTAATAGGGTTATAGAAGAGGAAAACAATGCAAAACAAGGATAATAACAACTTAATATAAGGATAATAACAAGGGCCAACAGCACCTCGTAATAATCGAATGGTAAGCTCAAAGACTTCATCTCTGTATCTTTGACCGGTAACTGACCCCGTTAAAGTTCCCCGTTAAAGTTAACCGAGCAGTTGTTACCCTTGGCGGACCTGGTACTGGTCGTCGGATAACATCTCCAGTGGTTTGGAACCTCTGCCACAGTCTGGAGATCACACACTGAGGCACATTCAGAATTCGAGACGCTTCGGTTTGGGATCGACCGGAGTCCAGCATTTCAATAATTCGTCCCTTCAAAAACATGTCCAGTTGGCATCTTTGTGACATATTTCGGCCTTTTTGATAGTTAACAACGCTCCGTACCAGAACAATTGTGAAATTCTGCCTCAACCGCTCGAGGCCGTTTTATACTCATTCCGACGTGCGCCGAAACGAGTCGTCCCTTCGTCCCACAATTCTCCACAACTGATTCTGAACCATTGTATCCGTATTAACTCCGGAATTTTCGCATTTTATGAATTATGCTTAACTTTTGGACTTGAGTGTATGTAAAATTGCTGGTAGGTGTGCAGAATCACAATTTCATTAATTAAAATAAACTGCAACAAGGGAAAACATCCATTTCTAAACGTCGCATGTTCACCGTGTTCGTAGAAATAACATGTAATCTCATTAATCAAAGCGTGTACACTTGCATGCAAGCTGCTTCGTTGCTCGTGTTTAACTCATTCCAAATCATTTCAATTCAACCAATCCATTTCAAACTAGGCATAATTAATATTAATTTTGTAATAATATTTTCATGACGATTCTATTGTTGATATAATTTATGAAGGAAATATATTTAAGATATATTTTATGAAGGAGATCATAGTCCACATGATCAACTTTCTGTTAGAATAATGGTGACCTTCGAGAATTGCACCAGACCAAGAACACTGGTTGCGTTTGGACATGATAGCAATTTCTACTTGCACATGATAGCAATTTCTACTTGCACATGATAGCAATTTCTACTGCCGCTTAGTTTTGCAGTCACAATTCCCAAGTTTCAAAATCGGATTTTGAATAAAGCTATAGGGAATATCAGAGAAAGCGAAACTTTCTTAGGCCTAACTTATGTTGCACTGCCACGCGTTAAAGCACATAAAAGTTTATCATTTAAAATGCCATATACATTTGCAATTTAAAAATTCACGTACAGTATTGTACTTCTCGGCCGTTCAAACAGTTACCTTACACCTTTCTGGTAGGTCGGACGGTCTGGGTCTCAACAACAACATATAGTATTGTGGCGAAAATGTGATGAAGAACGTATGAGAACTCACATTCACGTCTGTAATATAAATGTGTTCCTGTATATTAGATATGTTTTTGTGATTTAAATTTTTCACTTTAACTGTTTTCCTGCATTCTAAATTTGTTTGACTCAATATTAATATTCTAAAAATGTATGTGCTCTTTTGAATTAGAATTCTTAAATATGGAAATTATTTTTTTTATAATTTTAATTCTTTAATTTATTTGTTAATGAATTGCATTAAATTTCAATTTGAAATCTTTTACAGCTTGCACACACTTCAAACACCCGAGTCCAACAAAGACCGTCTATTTTCTAGTCAGTATATTTAATGTATCAATATGTGTTCTAGCATAAAACAAATACCTCAGAAAGAGGGAGGTTACAATGCTGAATTTTCTTTTCAAATATGAACACTGTAGAGAACTAAGTGATGTAATGTTTCTTACCAATGGGGTTCTAATCCTCTGTCTACACTACTATATTATAGAATTAGAAATGGGATATTCCTATATTTGAGATTTTTTTAATACTTCAACTTTCTCAAACATCTATAAATGTAATGGATCATCTACATTTTGCGATATCAGAAGAAAGTTTCATATGGAAAAGATTCTTGGTACGAATATGTTAGTATGGCTCGAAGATAAGCTTAAATACCCTTGTACTCTTGAATACCCTAGAATACCCTGATACTTCAAATGGATCAGTTTTATCGTTTCCCTGCGCCCCTGTCTTCATCCGAACCCATCAGCTAAGTGATTGATTGAGTATTGAAAAAGAGTAAAATTTCTGAATGCAGACGGTCGTCACATGGACTAGAGTGGTATAGTGTAGAGGGTATTCAGTAAATCATTTACTATACAATTCTGAGAAAAAGGAACCTCAGCCATTGCATGCTTATTCAAGGATTCCAGTGAACAGTAGCAGTTGCCTGCGGCACAAAAAATTGCAACCTGCAGTTAGGTCTCCCCTCTGTTTGTAAACTCATTTTGCGGTTGAATTAAGACTATGCGTCTACTTAAATGTGTGTGTGGACAAATTTTATGCCAGGTCCGTAATTACGCTACTGGGTGATGAGTAAATTGCCAGCTACCGGTCCCGGGGAGGGTTTCATTAGAGACACTTATTTCTGTTTCCGTGAGAATCATCGATAATACAGAATTTTCTTTTGTGAGTTGTTATTGACAACGCCCGAATTATGGGGGCAGCTGTGTGAAAACAGTCATGACGATATAAAGTCTTTTCTTTGCACAGCAGGGATGAAATAGGGTGACAACATTTTTCGATCTTTAAAGAAATATATTTTGTTCTGGGATCTCTTATGATAGGAAGTTTCAATTGGTACCATAAAAATGTTAATAGAAACTTTCTCCTCAGGCAGCACTTAGGAGTTTATTTTCATATCAGTGGAGTCTTAAAACTTCTACTCGAAATAGTACTATATTTTATTTTTTACTAATTACGAAAGCATTCCAAAGAAAAATAAGGACGTTGGAGTTCGTAACCCATACTGCCAACACAAGGCCGCTCATACAAATTGTGCCCCCTCTCCTTACAAACATTTATCACGGGACCCCTCCATATATGATTTTCCCCTCTTTCTATATATTTCATGTCTTTTCCTCTCTAAAGCAAATTGGGTGGCCGGGTACCCTGGCGCACAGCCCCCCCAACTCGAGTGGTATCCGTCCCCCTATAGATGGCCTAGATCGACAAAAACACTTTCTCCGTGGGTTTTCCGTTCACTAAACTGCATCTAACACTGTAACTCCCTATCTTCATTCAATCGAGTTTGATTTCTTGTCCGTTTGTAGTTTCAACAATAGCTTCTTGCAACAATGTAACTTTGTAACATTTCTTTTACGTCAGTGCAATGTCACCCAAGTTGCAGTGACGTAAAAGTGTTTACAGGGTATTTTTGTTATGTTATATGCCAACTTATTTTCAACGTCACAATGTGTTATCCCTGAACTATACTCGAAGACACAGCGATTTCCTCATTCAGTATGCTGGTGGTTGCAGCAACATTACTTCCTCGTAACAAGTTGCGGAGCGCAAAACCGTTCTTGCGAACGTTGTTATATGCTCCAGGAGCCCAAAGCGGGCGACCACCACCACCACCACCTCCTCGTAACAGTTAACCATGTAACGCAGCATAAAGTTGCAGTGACGAAAAACCACGTCATATTACTGGGACAAAAATAAACACCCCGTTTTAATTATAAAAATTAACATCACAACGTTATGTCAATGTAACAACGTGATGTTACAAAGTGATATTAACGTAATAGCGCAACGTCACACCGCTACTTTACAATATAATGTCGACATCAGAAGGTTATGTTCCTTCAACTTTACAGGGGCATCATATTATAAAATTGCTTGAAGTTACTGTCTGACACTAAACAAAATCCCCAAAATGGGTATTTTTACTTTTCTGCAATATGGATGTGCCATTACAGCAAAGCGTAGCTTAACCTAACAGAAACGTCAAGAAGTCGCACCGTTACGAGGATGGAGAATGTTGCCTTGTAGCAATGCGAGATTGAAACAGCTTCTGATGATAACCTCCCTATTCCTCAGTGTTCGTGATATTGTGTTATAAATAATCCAGTATGTTTCATATAAGAAATTCCATATTCAGTGACATTTTGACAGATCTATTGATCACTGCGTGAGCTCACCCCACCCCTTCGGTACAACCTTTTTCAATATCATGGGTAATCTGATGACATTAATATTGTGACGTGGCCGTAAGAATATGTGAACCCCCAACCAATGCCGTAACGGTTACAGAAAAAGAAACAATTTCTGCAGAAATATATCTGCCAGTGTTATTGGATTCATACTCAAACCCCGTCACCTTTCTTAGCCAACTCTTCTTTAGCTTCATCTATCAAGATCTTTAATGTTTGATCTGTAGATTGATGGTAGGTGTGGCAGTGTGCGTTTTGTCATCCATATTCAGTAGCGCCAGATGTCGTAGCGATAGGTTCAAGCATAATTATCATTCCTACGTCAAAAACCGCAAATTTGATGCAACTTCCGTCTAATTTCTTTTACCAGGAAAAGATTTAATCGAAATTTCACTTTTAACGACCTTGTATCCGACTGTATATATTAAGTTACCATAGGCGTATCCAGGATCTCGGAAGGGGTGAGTGGGCAGGTGGGGATATGATCAAATTGGGGAGTACTGTGCTGGATTTCGTTTCCCTATATGGATCTTATGAAGAACTAATTTAATATTTGAACCAGTGGGGGGCATGAAGGTTATTAATTGATTGCAGTACCTTAGATGCAGAATAGGCATAAATTTGTAATTTTATATTGAACCAAATTTTTCGATTCTACTGGTGTCCTTTAATTTAATAATCGAATATTTTTGTCGATCGATGCCATGCTTTGAGAACGATACTATAATAAATATTGCCGGGTAGACAATTAATTATACCATATATAGAGCATCACTCTGGATCCTGATGACTGAATCAGTCGTACCAAATTTCACTCGAATCGCTGAATTTGTTAGCGATATCGTGCTTAAACACCCGAATCACAGACTGGCACATGCAGACATTGGGTAAATGGTTGATTCGTGCTCAGAGATGCTCAAACCATGAAAATCCATAAATTTCCTAGCCTCAGAATTTTTACCACATCTCAATACTTTCCCTTTACCAGTACGAGTACTATGTATAAAGAACAAAAAAAAGTTGACACCTGTTCATGGATACCCAAAACACGCAGTCAAAGTATGAGTCTGACCTTTCACTCCACAAACAACGTTTTATCTTTACATATACTATGTAATGTTGAAATGCTTCCCATCTGCAGAGACAGACACCACTCGAGTGGGGATCCTAGGCGTCAGGAAGGGTCCATCAACCCATTTTTTCTGAGGGAGGGAAAGACATAAAAAATTCACAAAGAGTAAAATATCAACTATAAAAGAGAGCCCGTGATAAATGTTTGTAGGGGGTCCCACAATTTGTATGGGCGGCCCTGATGGTTGGGAAAGCAAAAATAAATGCCCCAATAACTCCAGTTTTAAACACTATATCAGTTATCATCAATGATTGATTTCTAATGATTTTAATCAAAACCTTCCGTAATTACTCAGCTCTATTCAATCTGACATGAAGCAGTTATTTTTATACATTTTCAGACTCTCCAGCAGGATTTTTTAATTACTACCTAGGGATAAAAGTGTCTGTACTTCTGATATCAAACTCAGACGACGCGATTTTCTTGCTTTTTGTCCTTTTTTTTTTGCGTCCAGCAGCTGCGGTTTTGATGTGACACCTGACATGCCACCTGTCTAAGTCGTTGTCAATGAAGCCGCCATGAAAAGGTGCAAAGTAATTTGGATTAATGGGCATTAATTAAACGTTTGACACTTTGAATATGTATAGAAGTGTGGATTGCAGAGAAGCAGAGTGAAGCAGACGGATTCTTTCGAGTCAGTCGTAGAATTTTGACGATTACGGCTAAAGTAACTTAAGTCATACGAGTTGTTTTTACTCTATTACTTTACCTACAGTAACTTATATATGTAAAGGGAAAGCATTGTGATGGAATGGTGCTCTCATTGCAGATGCTGTTATCTATAATGAGAATGCGGTATTAACTTTGTAAACGCTCCCCATATGCGGATATTTTGCGTGCTTTGTGACGGAGGTCAAATTCTCTGATTCTCGTATCTCGATGAATTGGCACGTTTTCAGCCAACGAATCAAGCATATTTTCAATGATGTCAGTGTGTGACTGGCTAAATCTGCTTTGCTTGGGTACTTCTCGAGCAAATTGGGCGAATCCACTTATTGCGAATTGATTGTCAGAATGATCGGGTAAAGAGAAATGAATAATAAAAACAAATAAATAAAAAAATAATTCTGAAAAAAAAATTCATTTTAAAGAAATAGTTCTGTTAAATTATCAAAAGAAATATCCATTTTATTTACCATTTTTTAATTTTGAGGCGAATGACATGTTTACCCTGCACCGATCCTGAGATATGCGACACGTTTGATTAAAAAAAAACAATACTGGATTTCTAGGTAAGTTCTTAAGCACTCTAATAAATTTGTAAAGAAAGACACATGAGTATGCACGTTAGGTCTATCATTAGCAGAAGGACCGTGCCCGGTCGAATAAATGTGATTGCAGCGCCCCGAGCGGTGAATTAAAAAAGTTAGGATAACGGACTCGGCAACAAAGCGAGATAGACCAATTAAGACGTTGTAGAGCATTGTCTACCAAATGGGAATCGGCCATAAAATGGTTACAGAATGCATTTTTTCTTTTACATAATAGAGTTATAAGCGAATGTCTGTCCAATTCAGAAATACTAATATAAACAACTCTTAAATCTAATATACAGTCTGTTCAAAATGCCCTTCTTCAGCAACAATACACATTTGAAGTCTGGAAAGAATAGGACAAGCGTTGCAGGTGTCACCGTGTTATAGTTCTTAGTGATATGACTTTTAGCGGGTATTTATAGCCTTTAATATACCCGTTTTGTGCGTTCTTGATGTCTATTTCTACTGATTAGACAATGATCTGCAAATTTGTAATCGGCTTTTTTAGTCTATCTCGCTTTTTTGTCAAGTTCGTTAACCTAATTTTTTTTCGTTATTAAGGTCGCTGCAATTCATTTTATTCGATCGGTTATGGTCACTTTATTATAGGTAGATCTAACGTGTACACTCACAAACCTTTCGGTACTTCAGTTTCGTGGATCTTTGTTTACTCACGGTTATTAATGTGATAAAATACTTTCCTAATAACCCCATGATGCTCACTATTATAAAATACATGATTGCTTTGTAAATACTTTTAACAACAGAGGAATGGAATCCATTCTTTAGGTATTAGCATGAGTCGTTCTCGAGAAAATTAAATATTTTAATTTCCACAAGTTGTTCGACATTTCAAACGCATGAAGCCATTTCTGAGAGTGCTTATTTTAATCGATAAAAACAACGAATTAATTGAATTTTAATGAAATGAGTTTATATGAAAGCTTTAATTCGTGTTTTCATTTCCCTATAGCATCCAAATTTGTTAAAAAGTCGCTCCTTGGACATATCAAATACTAGAACGAATCATCCGGAGTTTTCTGGGTAGTAAATAAACGTCTTTTACTACTCAATTCATAAAACACGTTATTCGCAAAGCAGAAAGAAAACATGCTCTTCGCAAAGCAGTACAAAGATTCAAAACCTCTCTCTGGAAGTTTCTTCTCGAATGCCAAGAACCCAGCCATTATGCTAACCAGTTGGCCTCTCTTTAAAATGGATCTGATCCAGAGAGAGGGAACCCAGCATCTCCTTTGAAGTGCAAGACGGTCCGTTGAGATGATTGAATGCGATCGCAGTCAGTCGTCTGATTGCATTCAGTCAGACTGAATGCAATCAAATATCATTTCTGTTAAAATGCTTTTTGTTAGAATGAGATATATGGAAGCTTTAACGACATTCATTTTAGAATTCTGCTAATCTTGCTTGGTTTTTCGCATGCGGCGACATATATATATATATATATATATATATATATATATATATATATCAGCTCATGTTAAAAGTACAGTTTTTTATGTATTTAAATAAAATAAATAAATATGAAGGAATTGTCCCACTGATTCGATTCAAATATTGTTGAAAAGAACGTTCTTCCATATTTCCAATGTGGAAACTCTGATAATATTTTATATGACTAAGAAATTAATTGTATATCAGGCAAAAATATAAAATAACAAAACTAAGTGCGCCTCCCCTGATCCTGCAGTATTTGGGGATCAAATTTCATGTCCATACGATTCTTAGATGTATCGCTACAGACTGCACACACACATATAGAACATATTCCTTTTTTTATGTAGGATTATTTTCCCTATATACATCGTATGCTGTATAAAGAAAGTATTGTGACGGAGTCGAAAATACGAATTGGTGTGTTCGAAGGAAGAGAACGTTTCAAATTCCCTGAACTAATCGACTGTTTTTGAGGTGATGCCTGGGTATGTTATTGTATATGCATGTTAATATGTGTGTGGGGGGGGGGGGGGGAGGGAGTCTGTCACGAGCGAACGAAGTATTTCAAAAATAATTTGGTGTGACTATTACAATCTGTGCATACTGGAACTCTATTGATTTTAAACATGATCGAATATTCGGAAGACTGGGATGAATTTTTGGAAAAATCGTTAAAATATCGGGACTTTTAATTCTGTTAAATAAATATCATTCCATGCGTAACTTTTCTTTAGAAAACGAATGACACAATATTTAGAACAACTAACATCAACCGTTTACGAAATATTACGCATTTTTCAAATACATTTATAGATAATGACACTTTCCATATGCAATATTACCCAACTAATATATCCAATATTACCTAACTACTTGGTTAACATCATTCTTGTGGATCTAGTTCATTCATTCCATTAATAAGGAAAATACCTTTTGTAACATTCTTGTATTTGGACGGAGAATTCGATAATAGTCATTTATTTCATAGAATAACAATTGAATGTTCACTAAATTTTGATAAAGATTTGGCAGATGAGTAAGAAAAAATCATTCTCCTCGGTCACATAAGTTGCCAACTGCGCTTAATTTCAATTTACGTTGTGTTAATTCAGTATAATAAACATTGTGTTTTGGATCTTATACAATATACACTATTGTTTCGCTGTGAAACAGATAAAGCCATTGCATTATATAGGAATAGCCATGAGCTGCCCCCTTCATAATATTTTAAACTGATTTCAGCTTCTTTAGATCTCTGATTTGGTATACGAACAATGAATAAAAGTATAGTAACATGATCACATGACAACGCACATGAATGAAATCAGTTTCTAGTTGTTATTTTTTTCACACGTTCCTATTTATAAATACACCTTCTCATATATTTAAACGCAATAAATCCTTAAATATATATGTTTATTTATACAATGCATAAACACGATTTAGTTATTTTGCCGAGGGAAAAACTGCCTTTACTTTTAGTGTATTTCATGTTTCGATACACTTTGAGAATCGCTAAACTAATAAATACTCCTTTGCCATACCATAAGAATTCTCATCTAGGATGCAATAAAAATGAGATTTATAAATAAATACGATTATAAATAAATTTTGCTTGCTTAGCCCGCTGTTGTGCAGAAGTATGAATGGTTTAAGTTTGTTTCAGAAGAAATCCATGTTCACGTAATGATTTCGAATTCTTAATCTCGTTTACAAGTCGTTCCAAAGCGAATCTTTTTTTTTGTTCTGTAACAAAAAAAATGACTCTCTGCTCCGGTGGTTTTCTTTATATTACAAGCGCGAGCCTAATAGTTTGAAGTAGTATTAAACTAAACTCAATAAATGTTTTCTTATCCTGCGCAGCGAAAGGTTTAAAAATTTCTCTTGCAGAATAAATTGTTTTCGTTTTAAAAAACACCTCGCTTTTCTAGCGCTTATAGTAATCGTGTTTTCATGTGGCTGAAGCGTTGAGATTTCTGTTAAGTTTCTAATATTAACGGGGGTTCGTTCAAGTTATTTTTGAATGAGATTCATTTTATTTTGTATATTAAATGCTATCGATAAACTAGTACTTAAGCCTGTCAAAGATAGGGCAACTAACACTCTTAAAAATTAGGTTGCAACACCTTTTTAATACTTCCGTTTTAACACTGTAGGACGTTTAGCGTAGAATAGAGTCGTCTTAATTGTAAATTAGTTCAGATTCTGTCCGCTGGTCAAGTGTGTGTTGCTGTTGAGACCCAGACCGTCCGACCTACAAGAAAAGGTGTAAGGTAACCGTTTGGACGGCCGGGAAGTGCCACCCAATTTAGACCGGAACCCAGTGGGGAAGGCATCCACAGAAACCGTAAACTCCTTTCCCTACCACCAACCTCTCGGAAGAACTTACGGACCCACATGTTTAACGTGATCGTACTCCGTATGAACACGGCGGCAGTTGTGGCAGCGTGCAAATCCAGCACGCAAACCACCGGGCTACCGCGCCAGAAATGTGCCAACAGCACGCGGTGGGTCAAGTGTGTGTGTAAAAATTAAACCGTATTGGTTACCGAGACGCTCTGGACCCCTCTCCCTCCCCCCCCCCCTTTTGTCCACTCCAAGAGAAAAATCGAAAATCCGTTAGGTTCGACTCATTGGTTGATATTAAAATTGTACAAAAATTCTGCCTTTTAAGTCAACGGAAGATTTTTGAGAATCTGGAAAGACATATAAGAGAACATAAAACTTAATCTCCACTCAGGGGGAGAGGGGATTCAAAATCCACTTACGTCATGTTCTAGCCCATGGTCAATACAATAAGTGCGCAGAGATTCAACCTCATAGGAAGAGGTATACGGGCTTGATAACCGAAAATTCAAAACAAAATCAATATATCAAACTCAAATTCATTAACACAACAAACAAGACAATACAGGCGAGCACGACAACAGATAGAAAAGCACAACATAAACATAGAAGACAAAATGTTGTTGCAATGCAAGGTCCGTAGAATATCTTATATATGCGTTAATATTCGATTAACCTTGGTTGCAATGCAGCCTAGGGGCTAGCAAGTCCATCCAGGTCGCTAAGATAAACTATAATAAGGAGAAATTGATAGCAGGTGTAATACAACAATTAACAACAACTATTCTTAAAATAATTACTTAAGGAAAAGAAAAAATACTTTCGTTTCCGTATAGGAATATATATAAACTTTCAGTTCATACGAATTATGTCAGACACATCAGTTATATATAGAGAGATATATTAGTTATATACGAATTTCAATCCATTGAAACCTGCTTGCAACGTACCTCCGTATGAAATGAAAAACTGCTTTAAACGGTAATTAAAATAATTTACTACGACTGAATAGGGATACGCGTGATTACGTAGAGGGTTAGGATTCTTCAGCAGGTATCTAGACCTGAAAATACAGCTCCGATCCTCCAGAAACGTGGCACAAACCATTTTGAGACTTCATAACTTTTTTTGGAACATCACTCAAAAACACCACAGTACTCAGGCCTTAGCGGGGAATTTTTACCACGAAGTGGTGATCTTAGAAGTGCACTCGCGGGATAGCCAGAATTTTACACTTACATTTGGCTTGATAAAAGGCATTTAAAATAGGAAATATGAACTTGCACAAATAGCGATATCACATAAGATATTATGTACTGTAAAGAAAGTAAAAGCGTCAATATTCAATAAATGGAGACATTTTATAAAAAAATTGTCTACGGAGTATCTTAGAGGTCTGAACTTATTGAAACACAAGCGTAGAATTTTTGCAACATAATTCTTCATATAATAATTCTTTCACTTTCATCCTAATTTTAAATGTTCAAATATATTAAAATTTTAACAACTTTTTCTCAAATATTTTCTACCTGTAAGAAGTATTTTTCTCCCGCTTTCCAGACTGTTCTTCCAGTCGTATTTTCCTTCGTAAACGTCTTAATGCGTTTAAATAATATAATTTGGAACTCAAAGGCGTAGCAATAACATGACTAATTATTCCTTATTTCTTTTCTTTCAGGTTGCCTTGGTAACCATTAAGTTGGATTTATTGCCGTCTGTTTCGAATTGCACAGAGGTAAGGGAGAACATTTGTTATGTGTTAAACTCTTAATGAAGTTATTTCTAGCTGTTTGAATACACTAGTTTTGTTGGCCACATGCACTGATTTGGATTAGTCTTATTATTTGGGAGTGGAAGATCATGTCATTTTTTGTTTCCTTGTTTGATGTTTTGAAAATTTGTTTACTCGGAGAAGATCGCTTTATTTTCCATTTATTCATTGTCAGACTGCAGAGTTTTGGCAATAGCGTGAAACTATAAATCCTAATTATGTTTAGAATTTGATAAAAAGTTATACTTTATTTTAGTCTTCAATAAAAATACTTCGTTAATAACAGTATAAAATTTGATTACATCTATCGGCCGGTTTCGGAGATAAGAAACAGCCTTATTCTTCGTGTGAAAAAGACAGAGCAACCACACCAGCAAAGGGAAGAAAACATCTGTGTCTAAAAATTTTTCTTTGTGCGGTTTTTCTGTCTTTCTATCCGAAAGAAGGAGACTGTTTTTTGCCTAACTCTTGATACTTTTAATCAACTTTCTATGCAGTTATGTCTTCCGATTGAGAATTTTATCAGGTTATAGTGTTATTTAAAGATTTATTTTTTTTTTAATTTGACAACAGTGATATTATAAAACTAGCAGCGAATACCCTTTCTTCGCACAGGTTAATTAGAATTAGGTAATTTTAAATCCTGAACATTCGGCAAACCAGCACATGAATCAAATTTTGAAAGAAGTATGCTGACATGTAAATTTCATTTTTTATCTTTTATTCCTTAAATAAAGTGTGAAATAAGTACAAGGAGTAAAAGAAATAGTAAAAAAGTGAAGCTGAATATTGGACTCTTTTAATATTCGTACAATGGTTATTCATATCCGATGCAATAGCAGGACTTATTCAAATAAGATGTTCCCTATTGTTGGCGGTAAACGACTGATTTGAACACTTTGAAAAAGTTATTTAAAAACACTTATTAAAAATGTTTTAAAAAGCCTCCGAGATGCATTAGTTCGGATATAGATGCTACTATGTTGTTGTTGAAACCCAGACCGTCCGACCTACCAGAAAGGTGTAAGGTAACTGTTTGGACGGTCGGGAAGTGCCACCCAATTTAGACCGGAACCCAGTGGGGGAGGCATCCACAGGGACCGTACCCTCCTTCCCCTACCACCAACCTCTCGGAAGGACTTTCGGACCCACATGTTTAACGTGATCGTACTCCGCATGAACACGGCGGCAGTTTTGGCAGTGGCTGGAATCGAACCCGGGCCTACCGAGTGCAACTCCAGCGCGCTAACCAATGGGCTACCGCGCCCCAGATGCTACTATGTGAAAAACTTCAGACCTGTAACTTCTACTTCAGACATGTAACCTACTTCCAACTTCAGCATTTTATAATGGATATTGAGGGCGAAGATATAAAAAATGATATAATCATGCATAAACTGTATGGAATGTCTTTAATATAAAAAATCGAGAATAATATAATGACAATGCCCTGGTATTGGTCGGAATTCTCCTTTTACCTGAAAATTTGCGGCTTTTGAAGTTTATAATGCTATCTCGGAAACTAAAAACTATAAACAGTAAGGGAATATAATTTTAAGCCGTTTAAAGCCCTATAAGGATATATAATTGAATTTTAGATCGGATTCTTAGCTTTTTTAATATAGTGTTTAGAATTTCGATATTTATTATTTTGAAATACTTTAGACAGGTGGTTATAATTTCGATATTTTAATATTTTGAACTATTTTGAAAATGTGGTTATAATTTTGATATTTGAGCTAACAAGCTAGTCATTTATACCCCTTTGAAATCCCTTGTTTACAATCGGGAATTTATTATTGTTATTATTATTATTATTTTTTTTTTAAGAGATGTTATTCACACAAAACCATTTTCGCTCTATCGGATAGGAACCACCACCGAATTTTTTATTTACTTATTTTTATTTATTTATTTATTTATTTTTGTGTGTGTGTGTGAAAGAGAGAAAATTGAATTTCATAAAAAGTAAATCTATAAGATTATGAAAATATTTCATTTTCTATCCTTCAAGTTCTGCTTACTTTTTTAACCTCACAAATACTCATTAGAGTCAAACCTCACCTAAGAGAAGACTAACTCTCCCCGTATATTTCAGATTTCCCATGTCTGTCTATGCATAAAAGTGTTAAGCTTCTATCTAGCTCGTTTTAAGTTTTTCCTAGGTATTTATTAACTGCAATACAGATGATACTCCAAAATCTAAATATGGGGAAGTCAGGATTTTACTACCATTGCAGATAACAACACACGTGTATCGGTTTTACGCTTATAAGCTCGTCAAAATTGAATAGCGAATACCTGCAATGGCAATAAATCTATTAATTATAATTATTATAATTATTTCTAATATTTATATAAAATATATGCACCGCGTTTCGATAAATAATAAAAATACTTCTGATTAATGTATCGATCTTTTTCCCAAAGTCTTTAAAATCTTGGTCATCTTTCATCCACTTCGAAACAGTTTCTTTTGACGGTCTTCATAAAAAAAAATAGGCAATGGCATGATCTAGACATACAAAGTTAATTTAAGCAAAGGTTTCTATAAATAATTTGAAAAATTAACTTCCAACCGCCCTTTGTCCAGGGTATTATTTTAACCTCTCCATTGATTAACTTTAGGAGGCTCTCAGGCCAAAAGATGTTCTATGCTATGTATCTCGAGTGACCTATGAGTTAGTGTGACTTTTCAGGGTCGACCGTACGGAATACAGACACCACTCGAATGGAGGAGGGACATTTTCTCTTTCAGTGGACCGGACGTCCACTGAAAGAGAAAGAGATATGAAAGATTCATAAGGAAGGAAAAATCAACTATGGAGAAGTCTCGTGATAAATGTTTGTAGCGTATCCCACAATTTGTATGTATGGCTTTGGATATTTGGGCTACCGTCTACGTTAAGAGATTCCCTCTTTTCAAATCCTAATCAACCACTTAGGTTGACGGATTCGGGTGTAGTCAGGAGCATGGTATGAAGGGGAAAAATCATCCATCTGAACGACGAAGTGTCTTCGAACCACGTGCACGTGAATGACAAAGGCCTGTCAAAAGATCCAATTGGTCTAGAATCTCCAATAAATCAGTCGACCTTAATTACCCAAACGCCCCAATTTACAAGTGTTCAAAATCTCACTTTCTGCAACTCCATTTTAACCCCCCCCCCCCCCCATCCCCTATAAAAGATAGAAAACAGTTTTTTTTTTTAATCCAAGAAAAAAAAACCGCAGACGAGTCTTCTGAAGTAGCCATGTCTACAAGAAGTAGACATGGCTTCACTATGAAGCGACAGGTTAATAAGTTGCTCCTCCAACTGTGAAACTGCAAAAATGTCTGGCGACAAGGGGGGCTACGAATCCCACCGAATTATATGGTTCGTCATTAGAAAATTACACTCGATGGTGGAGGGTGGCTTGACCAATGACCCGTAGACTCATGCCCTAGACAGATAGGAGCCCCTTATCCCAACTGGGGTGGTTTGAAGGGGAGATCACGTTCGGTTCTAGGGCACCCGCGGGAAAAGTAGAAGCAAAAAATGAGAAATCTCTGATAATGACGAATGATATTGAGAAGAATTGTGGTTTAAGTTACATATATATTTCTCTAACACAATCAGCCATCCTTAATTTTTTCATTCTTATACTATTGTATAGAAATAATATTTGTTTATACAAATTTATTTACATGCAAAAATAAATAAAATACAATAATGTATATAATAGCATTACAATGTAAAATAGTTCCATGAAGGATGTATCATTTTGTATCATCTTGGCTCGAGTTCGAACACCCTTACCTAATGAAACCAAAGACTCGATGGATTAAATTGCCTGTCAAGTAAACCCAAACAGAATTAAACATTGCGTCGTCATTTGGCTAAAAGTGGCCCTTTACTGTCACCAGAAAGTAGTAATCGTATAAAGCAAAACCAGGGTCGTGGTAGAGACGTCCTAGTACCTTTAGTCCCGATGATTGCAATTTTAAGTGTGACGTGCGGTGAGTGGCGGGTCCTTTTCATGTTGAAACACCGCGACGTTCATTAATCATTCGTTAGGGAAGGAGGCCAGGAATCAGATTCTCATACTATCGTTGGCTTCTGCTTTTGTTAGCTGATGGATTTCGAAGGCATGCCCACAAGAAATTAATTCCAGAGAAAATTCAGCAATATAGAACTATAGTTGACTTTTTCAATAAAACACGAGGTTCCAATTTTGTACGGGCTGTTTAGTAAGCAAACAAACAAAAGTTGCTTTCAAATGGGCTATTGTTGGAGAAATTTTGGTCCCTGGCTTCTGTACAGAAGACATCTGATCAAATCGCTTAAATTAGGAATTGAATGGAAGATTTTTTCACAATTCACACAATCTAAGTTGGAAGCGTGTTCGAGAGTTCTTAAATTCGAATCTAAATTTCCAAAGTCTGAAATAGTATCTAAGATTCGACTTTCTCTGTGGTCAAGCTTTCTATGTATGAAATGAGTCACCAGGTTCTACCTTTGCTTTGATACACTTGATTAACTTTGGAATCTCTAGTGAAGCAACCAACAACGATTGGCTTTTGTTAAATGGTTCGCTTCTTGTTAAACAAGAACTTGCAAGTATAACCGTTAACTACGTTGGAAACAAGATGATATCGCTATATGCCGTAGTTTTCTGGCTAACAATGAGTGCAGTCAACATGAGATGAGTGCCGTTAACTGCAATTCTGTTCCATAAGTTATAACAAGTTCAAAACCAGTCCACCCATATTGCTGCACTGTGTGCATGATACGAAGCTTTGAAACGCATCATATTGATGAATTTCTTTTATTATGAATAGCTTTCTGCCTTAGACTTGTACCACTTCTCCCATTATGCTAGTCTAACATCCATTTTGACCATTTGACGGGGCGCGAAGCTGGTTTCATTGGCACGAAACTTTGATCGGTCAGGGGGGAGGTGGTTCGATCTCATCCCCTCTCAGCAATCACGGGGGAGGAGGGGGCAGGCAGAGGGCAATTCGATCATCGAATTCGGGTTATAGTCCTTGGGGCTGAGGCGAGGGAGAAGTCAGTCAAACAGTCAGGAAAGAACTCAACAAGGGCGTCCCTGGTAATGTATGGAATTTTTCTTATAGGGGAGGGAAAGTTCGGAACGTTTTGTACATCAAAAATAGTCCATTGAAGAGAGGAGGTCTTTTGCTGAGCGTTGGTGGGATTCAGCATCGTTTTGTTCGGGGGTAAATAGTTTTTCTATTTATTTATTGAAAAGATAGCGCATGTTGATAAATTCTGGAGTTTCTTTGATACGTTGCCCATCTTATGATTTATGTCTGAGTTACATATTTGTGTATTGAGCAGTTTTTGTGAATTGCTATCCATATATGGACCTTCTCATCAAAGAAAATGGCCTTAAACAATGATGAATCAAAATATCAATCATAGATATTTAATTATGAAACGATTTAGAATCTATCAAAATGTTTTCTAAATTAAAATATATTTTAAAGTGATTAAAGTCTACAGTCGGGAATGTCCAACTTTAAAAGACAGATATAAACACTAAGAGACAAAAATATTCTTTAGAAAATCAAGTTTCTAGATAAATAATTCGTTTTAACAAATCTCTTATAGTTTTGTTTTCAAACAATCGTTTGTCACTTCAAGAAGTTTGAGTTTTTAAATATTGTAATGCAAATTTCTCGAAAACGAAAAGTGCTATGACAAGTGAACAAACAATACAATTTGTAGACCTTTGAAAACTTTAATCTTCAAAAATACTACAACTTTATATAATTAGATTTCGGATCAGGATTTTAGCTTTCGAAATATGGTGATTATAATTTCTCTCTCTCTTATATATTGGCGATGTTTCGGCCATGTGGCTGTATCGTTGAGCGAAGCACATTTGGAATCTCTGTGGATGCAAAGATCCTTTAAAAGCTGAATCTACAGAGGTTCTATCCACTTTCATATTTTCGGATTGCATCTTTTCTCTTATTTTTATTTTTGTCATTTTAATATTTTGAGGCTCCAGATTTTGATAATCCTTTGATGTTTGAACTTGATTTGTATGTATCGCTCTTGAATGTTGATAAATTCATATGTATTATTGATATTTTAAAATTAAGATCATTTTGCCTTATATGGTAGTATTGTTTTACTTATGTCTGATATTTCCTTTCATATCCTCTTTACTTTATTTTCCTTCGTATTGTTTTTGAACCAGGGTATGACACTGATCATATTTAAATTAGTCTTACTATTTATATTTATTTATTTTTATCTCTTTTATTATATATATATATATATATATATATATATATATATATATATATATATATATATATATATATATATATATATATATATATATATATATATATTTACATTATTTCTGTAATACATTTTACAGTTGTGTAAACAGAAACGTAGAATCAGCATTAATGAAACATGTATGGCCCTTGATAACGTACATGGTTTCAGAAATGCTTTTCATATTCATTTTATTCCTTTTATATTCACTAGATTCCATTTATTCAATTTCCAAACTTCTTGCATAGCTCATCGTGCTACACTAGGCTTCTGATTTGCAATTTTTTTACCTTTACCTACAGTT
Source organism: Amaurobius ferox (assembly GCA_951213105.1). NCBI lineage: Eukaryota > Metazoa > Arthropoda > Arachnida > Araneae > Amaurobiidae > Amaurobius > Amaurobius ferox. The sequence continues at coordinate 145,906,200 of OX578145.1, forward strand.
TACAAGCAATTTTCTTTGGTATTTCTCGGGTATCTATATATTACAAGTAATCATAAAAATCTTCAATTATATATATATATATATATAAAGATATATATATATATATATATATATATATATATATATATATATATAAAGATATATATATATATATATATATATATATATATATATATATATATATATAAAGATATATATATATATATATATATATAAAGATATATATATATATATATATATATATATATATATATATATATATATATATATATATATATATATAATAATAGAAGTTTGAAAATCCAATGAACGAAAAGTAAGAAGATGTAACACGATAAACCTAACTTTTTAAAACACCCACAGAATAAAATATAATACAGCAAATCATCAATCAAATGGATAAAAAATACAAAACACAAGCTATCAAGTTACAGAAAATCAACCAAATTAATAAAGATATTTTTAATATAATTGATTTAAAAGACATGATTTAATGTTATATGTACCTTATCTGAAGAAAAACAAACTGCAGTTAACTTTAATTTTAGAAATATTCTAATCTTTGTGCTTTATAACTACTTATCTCAATTTCGCCAGATGTATACTGCTAGATCAAGCGACTTAGATTATCTATATTTACATTATTATGAGAGAAACTTTTTTTAATTACCATTATCAAATTAACCGATTTAATGAGGATATATTGTTAGTCATTTTTGAAAACGCTAATGATAATATAACCCTTCCCACCTTGAACTATTACCCAATGATAAATTTCCATTCAATAAGCTAAAGTTCTTAGATCTTTTAATATTACTTGGCAATGAAAATATGTTAGTATTTTATAATTGAAATAAAATGAAACAATTTTAGTTGAAACAACAAACATGCAGTACTTCTCATCTAATCTTTCTGGAGGAATATTTAGAAATGTAGTTAATAATAGCTTAATTAGAATTGATATATTATGTTCTAGCCAAAATATAAATTAAAATATTTCAGAATTACAAAATAAATGCTTTAAATATTCATATCCCGAAAAGTTTATCGACAATTTATTTATTTTAGATTCAAATAATTGCTTTATTCATAACTATACGCATTAGTTATACATTATATACTAATTTTGCTACCCATTGTTAATTAATATTATTTATTTTCATTACTAATTAATGACGAATCCCTTAAAATTTATTACAGTGTTTTAAACTACCAGTGCATATTACATTTTGAGCTTTCTACCACTACCACTTTCTATTTGGTTTTTTCCCTATATCCCGCTGTTTTGAAGAGTTAGTTTTCCTAACTTTTAAAATTCTCCGTTGAGGGCCATGCAATCCCTGTTATTCAATCAGTCATGGTCACTTTACTATAGGTGGACCTAACGTCTACACTGCTTACAGATGTATTGGGGTGCTTCAAGATTTTCCTGGGAACTATATATATATATTAAAATCTCATGGCTAGTAGTTTTAATGAATATTTCTACTCTTAAATAGAAATAAACTTATATACACAGCTTTTACAATTGCGCGTTGGCATCTGTCATTTGCTGTAACGTTATTAACAAAGCAAAGAATAATTTTCAGTCTCCTAAGCTAGCCCATTCTTTGCAAACAAAGAAATCGCTTAAACGAAAAATTCGACATCTCGAAGCTCAAATACGGATCAGGTGATCGTTATGTTCCAAAATGCTTTGCATACAGATAGGCACTTAATGCAACTCATACCAAACAGATTCTTTTTTAAAGGATTTCTGTGTTTTGGAAAAGAACAGTTTCCGATACTTACTCCCGTCACAATTATTGATTCCAATCGCTGAAACCCCATTGCATTTAATTTCCAGAGAAATAAAAAGAGGAGAGATAAAAAAAAATCGACTGCCATTCGAACTGAATTTAAACGGAGTTCTTTGGTGTAATTACTTAATGAATAATGGCTCGGGAGAGTGCGATCACATAGATCTGAGAGAGCTGCGCATGCGTTTAAAGTAATCCGTTAAATTGGAAATTCTGAAGTTTAGTTTTTGAATATGTAATAGTACTTATTTTCGAAAAGCACGTTTCAGTCGGGTTTACAGGGATTCGGTAATTGCAAATTGATATTTATGGCTCATTTATTGGCTTCTTTGTTTGGAACGTTGGGATTTTTTTATTAAATATTTCATTCCTTGGACGTGATTTCGCGTTAGATTAGTGCAGTGGAGATCTTACCTTGCAGATCTTAATTTCGGTGGGTGAATATTTTATGTGAGTGATGTATAAGAAATCTGTTAAACTATTTTCGTTACGAACTCAAATAGTTTCTTGTCTTTCGATATTTACATTCAGTGAAATGATATATATTCGTACTCGGAGAACCCGCCTAAAGGGAGCTTTCTCAAAGCTAGAATCGTACTTTTACAAACAACAACATCCGTACAGAGGTAGCTAAGGTCCCGCATCAGTACGCCCGACGAGATTTATTTTAAAAGTCGAATTAATTTAGAGTTATGAAGTCTAAATTCACATGACATATCACTGTGTTCTAATCAAATTTATAGAGCAGACGATCGACTCCGAGCCGTCAGCTGCCAGACATGATGTGCTATAGGGAGTAAGTCCAACATCTTAACTTCCTGGATTTTGATGATGTAGTTTAGATTCTTTAAGTGTGCCATTATTTTATCATAAGTATTGCGCTCAAAGATCTTTTGAGCCAATGAAAACTTGCGGAGTTGCATTCAATTTTTTATTTTGACTTTTCTCGATTAAGCTTCCCCATTTGCTGCTTAGAGTGACGTCACTTTCGTTCTGCGCTGCGTGGAGTGACGTCACTTTCGTTCTGTGCTGCGTGGAGTGACGTCACAAATGTCCCAAAGCTGTTTTGTGAACGGTTTGTTTTGTTCCAAATAACTGTCGTGTAATAGGGGTTTGTCACACACTTACGATCGCCGATGGGGGAAGGGGTCAAAAATATGTGTTGCATATGGGTCTAGTAGACTTGGGAACCAGGGCTTCATGAACATTTTTTTAAAAGCCCACTAACTTGTAAAATAGGGATATATATAGGGCTCATTTATTGCATAGGGGTCTGAAAAATTCTCTCCGTGGAGCTGCGCATACACAGAAGGCCAAAACCATCTATTTAGAATCCGGACGACACCGGATAGTTCTTTAGTCTAAAATAAAAATATATAAATGAAAGAACATTTAATAAGAAAGAAAAACGAACCGGACTACAATGAAAGTTATATATAGCCCACATCAGAATTTTAGATTTAACCAATTTTAAAATACAAAATAACTCAAATACAATATTAAATACAATATCAAATACAATATTAAATACAATATTAGTTTAATGTTATATTTATTAATAGTTTAATGTTATAATGTTATTATTAGTCAGAACATTGGCTGGCAGAGAGTTGTATCCTCCTCAGGCAGAACATCTACCATTTACATAAAACCTGTTGAGTTTTGACTCCATTTTAAACGACGACCCCCATAAATGACTCCTTCCAAAACCCAGAATGCTTACCCGTAAACCAATTATTCCTAACTACCATTGATTACCGAAACGGATTACTATTTCCCCAGTCACGAAAATTAAAATGAGAAAAAAAATCGCGCCAAACACTGCATGAACAGAATTTAAACCAAATTCTTCTCCGTAATTACATAATAGATGTACTTCCATGGTTTGAAGGATCTTTCCAAAGCGAATTTCCCGACATTTGAAATTGAGAGAACCTTTCCAAGCGTGTTAATCTATTCATTTAATTGAAAAGCCTCGTTTAAATTTGAATTTTGTTTTAGCTTCGCCGTTCACATCTTTCTTTATTTTTTTCCCTTCTCCTTGTTTATGTTTTTTATTTTTTTTTACATCGTTATATTGACGTTCCTATAGCGGTGAGGAACTACGCTTTAATTTTTATCTAAAGTGTATGACGCTTTTTTGTTGCTAATCAACATGATATCAGTATCTTCAAGTAAAGTTTCTGTAAAAAGTCGTTTACACAATATTATTTCTACAAAAGCGTTTCTTATTAATATCTAGACAATTACCTACAGAGAAGTTGGGAATAACCATGCCAAATTAAAATAAAAATCCGTCATAATCTATATATTTGTATAAAACACACAAACATACTCTTAATTATACCAGGAAAATCACTACAATACAGTTAAGCACTACAATAACTTTGTAAGGAAACGTCTATTAATGTACATGTTAGGTCTATCTATAGTAACGTGAACATCCCCGATCGAATAAAATGGAATGCAGCTTCCATGGTCAAAAATGTAAAAGGTTAGTATTCTGAACTCGGAAACAAAGCGATATAGATGATAACAGCCAATGACAGAGTGATAGAACTTTATCTAATGAATAGGAATCGACACCAGGAACGAAGAAAACGCGTACATGGTGTGACGCCATGGTCCAAGAACGCCAATGCCTGCAAAGGGGGATCGAACTGTTTGAGATAGGGTATGTCAAATACCTGTCTTTTTTAGAATTTCTTCGTTTTGGATGGACGCTGTCCCACCCGTAAGCAAAGGGTTAATGTGGCATTTCTGAATAGCCATTCACCAATAACCCTATTGCGTCAAATAAATGATATAACAGTTATATGCTATAATGTCTATAACAGTTTTAGTATCAATTCCTACTCATTCTATATTTTTGTAATTGGCTTTTTATCCTCTATCTCGCTATGCTGCAGAGTTTGCTATCCCAACCTTTTTAATTGTCCTCTGTGGGCGTTGTAATCACTTTTATTCGATCGATATGGCTCTACACACATGAACCTTTCCTTACAAAGTTATTGGGGTGCCTAAAGACTTTCCTCGGAACACTGTATGTATAGATATCTAAATACTCTCTGAACTCGGCCTCCTTCATAAAAGTTTTATTCTAAATGGGTTGCGTTATTCACAAGATATTTCGCTTTGAGGTGTCGTCGTTTTGAATTTCTCTTTCATGTATACTGTTACGAATTTGTAAAACGCTCTAGAGTTCGCCCCCCCCCCCCCTCTCTCACTTTCGTGTCTTTCGAAGACCAGACGAAGAAAACACCCGTTAGGTATCATTTCCCAAGACGTAAGTCTAGGGTTAGAGCAGTTGACGCGATACGAGCTACGTTGAACTGTAACTTACGTCAATGTTTTGAGAATAATAACGGCTGTTTTGGAAAATGTGATACGGCATTGTTTCGAAAATAGTATCAGTTGTTTTGTGAAATTATTGGAGCATTTATGTAAGTGCCGTTTCACTGTATATTGTTCCTATTTACGTTGTGCTTGTGAATAAACGTGTTAATTATCCAGAAATCTGGATCCTGAGCGCACACTCACGATTCTTAAGGATACGTCGTAACAATACAGAATAAAATACATTTTTGAATGCCTCGCTCAATCAAACATTTATGCAAGAAAACTTCTTATAGATTTACGTTTTAAAAGACGATGCTAATAAATGTATTTATCAAATACTTACTCCCTAACTCAATTTGTACTAAATGCCACTAATTACTAAATTGAGTTAACTTTATTTCCAGTAATGAAAACTTAACAAAAATTGCTTAGAACACCAAGAAGCCATATTTAAAGAAAATTCTTTGTAATTACTTAATATATATAGACGTCGATACTTGTGAACAATCTTCCCAAGTCACATTTGGATTTCGAAGAAGAAAGTGAGCGTTATCTTATTCAATCATTTAATGGAAAAGTCTGGTTCAGCGTTTGATTTTTATTGATTTAGGGAGAATTTGTGATCTCCTAAAAACCGATTATGTCTCGTTTTGTTGACCTTCCAGCGATGTTTAGCATTGAAGCAGACTTCTGTTTGAGAGGAAATATGCGCCAAATATAAAAATTATGATGTGAATAGGGCAACACATGACTTTCGCTATACAGACTCAAATTAATTTTCTCTTTAATAAATTGAATTTCATTGCAGAAGCTGACACGGATACTTTTTCGAAATTATATCCAATTTTCAGTTTTAATACGTTTATAAATTGCATTACATTTGACAATATAATGCAATTCAAAATGTCACCAGTTTCTCAAAATTCAAATTAAAAAAAAAAAAAAAAGTATTTCACGAATAGTCCGTCCTAGAGCTGCTCTTATTCATTTTGCCGTCAAAATGTGCATCTAAAACACGCATTTAATTAACATAAAGAACTGGTTTGCATCGTAAAAGTGTAACGCAGTGCAATGCAGATTATAACTGAAGCAATAAAGAATTCTAATACTCTAAATTACTTTTGTCTCCCAATATTTTCTGTGTAATTTGTATTAATACCCTATTTTACAAATGACAAAAATAACATATTACTTCTCATAATGAGGGAACTTTAATTTTAAAATAATCCAAAATGCATATACTGAACACTGCGTCTTCCTGTTATGTCAAATGTGAACAGATGAGATTTTACTGACACTAACTAATACTACACCTAGATATAATTCTTAAAGTAATATGGTATTTTCAAGCTTTGCATTCGTAGGAGTTTCATCTATTTTTCTCCAACTCCATACCCTTATAAGATTCTTTATTATAAAGGGAAAGTTTCCATTGCACTCATTTACTGTGGGAAAACCCAAATCTTTCCGAGCTAGGAAATCTCTTAGGAACTTTACTACTCTTTCGCAACAATTAGGATGGAATTCCAAGAATGACTAGAGCGGCGTGTTTATAGTAGTTTAAAATACACTTTAAACATTAGACTCTCTTCATAGTAGTGGGCATACAACGAAATGGAGCATCAAAATAATACACTCCGCGAGCTTCGAGTCATTGGCCAAAGCACAGATTCTTGCTTTTCTTCCTCCTCTTAGATAACGGGAAAATAATATGTGGTGGCAAATTAACAATAGGAATCTAAGGAAGCTCATTTATCGCCAAATCCAGAGCCAGGAACATGTGTGTTCGTACCTTAATACGCCTCAACACTATTTGCCTGTGAAAGTCCTTTCATGGCGAAGGAATTGCCACTGCAGGAAAACCCGACTCGTAATGATGAACTTTTACGATCAGCTAATTTATTAAAATGGATAAAACTTTGTTGAGTCATTATCGTGAAGGTGTCTGTGCTATATATAGGGTGTCTCAAAAACATTGACCTCGGCTTTTATTCCTTAAATATTGATCTTAGACATATATAATAAATTACAAAGTTGCGTAAAAAAAGGTACAGAATTTTATGAAATCGATTAAAATTTTCAAGGGAATTAAATTTTAAGAAATACAAAATTTAAATTTTTATACGGTTCCCGTACAAAATATTTCCAATGAGTAAAATGTGCCCCATGCACTAATAAAGTGATGTACAAAATTTCAGCATTTTATCATAAAAAGTCCCAGAGATATATTTAAACAAAGGTGAGGGATTAATCACACATTAAAATGTAAATGTTTACAGCAGCAGAGTGCAAATGACGCAACGCAGAAATACATCATAGGCAAATAATATCTGACTTTTATCTTTAACGATTTAAATTCCTCTTATCTTATCATTGGCATGGATGGAAAACATTTTGAAAAAGCTTTGTAATCTTTGTGTAAAGTTATTATTTCTACACAGTGTAGATACTTTTGCATCAATAAATAGCAAAATTATTATTTATTTATGTAATCATTGTTTTCTTTCGTAATTTGTGTATTACCCCTGAAACACTATCTGCCGACATGATTTATCCCCTCTGAGAACCCATGTCGATGCATCGAAAAGTGGTTTAAGTCAGCATTTTTATCTTTTCAAATTCCTGGGACATTTTATGATAAAATGCTGAAATTTTTTACATCACCTTATTAGCGTATGGGGCACATTTTACTCATTAGAAAGTACGAGGGCCGAAAAAAAATTTAAATTTTCTATTTTTTCAAATTTAATCTCTTGAAAATTTTTATCGATTTCATAAAATTCTGTACCTTTTTACGCAACTTTGTAATTTATTATATATGTCTAAGAGCAATATTTAAGGAATAAAAGCCGAGGTCAATGTTTGTGGGACACCTTGTATACTAATTCGTTTCTTCTATTTCAATTGATCGGCGTGTCATGGTTGTTTAAAACAGACATATGAACAAATTTGTACTGGAAACGCAGTATGCACACTAAATTTTTATGTTTTGGAAGTAGGTGACTGAAAGGAAATTTGCAATTCTCATCAGATGACTAAAATCTCTAACTAAAACATGGACTATTTATACAGCCCAAACTATTAAAAAAATGAAACAAAATCTAAAATCAATGAATTTTGTTCGAAAAATTTATACATCAAGAACACTCTTACAGTTATCATTTGAGAACAGATAGATACACAAAAGTAATGTTTATACCATCTTGCACAGAAAACAAATATACACTTTCTTCATTAACTCTAGTAGTATATCATCAATTGCTCTTGAGATATTTCAATATATACTTACAGCAGACAATTTTTACCTTCCCTACGTAATATAATGTATAGGGAAAGTACTGTGACGGGGTCATGAATTCGAGTTTTCGAAGGAAGTGCACGTTTCAAGCATCCATGATCTCAAATCTATAGTTTTTGAGATGAAGTCTATGTATGTTGTTGTTGTTGTTGTTGAGACCCAGACCGTCCGACCTACCAGAAAGGTGTAAGGTAACCGTTTGGACGGCTGGGAAGTGCCACCCAATTTAGACCGGAAACCAGTGGGGGAGGCATCCACAGGGACCGTACCCTCCTTCCCCTACCACCAACCTCTCGGAAGGACTTACGGACCCATATGTTTAACGTGATCGTACTCCGCTTGAACACGGCGGCAGTTGTGGCAGCGTGCAAATCCAGCGCGCAAACCACAGGGCTACCGCGCCCTTTGCCAACAGCACGCAGTGTTCCCCGGTGGTCACCCACCCAAGTACTAACCGCGCCCGATGCTGCTTGACTTCGGTGATCTAACAAGAACCGGTGTTTTCAGCATGGTAGGGCCGGTGGCGTGAAGTCTATGTATGTGTATCCGTGAGAGTGTGGATACGATATCTCACGATCGAATGGTGCGTTTCAAGTATAATTTAAATTACAATCAGTGAATACTGGAAGCCTATTGATTTTAAACGCAATCAAATATTCAGAAAATTTTCAAATTTCGAATAAAATTTGGAAAAGTTATCAAACAGTCAGAACCTTCAATAATGTTAAGTAAATAATCATTTTTCTTGTGTAATTTTTTATTAGAAAACGATTGACATAAATTTCAGAACATTAGCATGAACTGTTCTTGAGAAATTGCACATTTTTAAATAAATTTAAAAAAAAATTACATATAATTAAATAAAGTATTAACTATTGTGGAATCTGTTCACTTTTCATATGTAATATAATGCGATAAATTTGTTAATATCAATTTCTTCGATCTAGTTTTTTCCATTATCGAGAGACGATGCTTTCTGTAATAGTTTTGTATTTTGTCCCCCAACAATTCGCCAAAAGTCATTTATATATTATTAGTGCTCTTCTCTCCGTTTGTTTGTAACGCTTATCAATAAATTTGGAGAAATTGATGACTCATTTATCGAAATATCGCTAACTTAGCGATATTTTGTCCCAGATTAACAGCAATATTGTTAAAATTGCAAAAATGACTTTAAGTTAACGAAAATGATGCTAAATTGATGAATTAATTATTAATATTTGAACTATATTGCTCATTTCTTATACTATCAATATTAATAATTGTCGATTTAAAATTGCGTGAAATATAAGTTAATTGGGTACTTCGAAATAGTTTTACACGTTATCATCCGGAAAAGCGCCCAATGTACAATTCAGCATTAAAAGTATTGTGTCATAGACCTTAAGCATCATTTTTTTTTCACTGTAAAAGAAGCAAATTCATTACATTATATGGGGAAGCTGTGCTGGCCACATAAGATTTTTTTATATTTGTGAATATTACTTTAGTAAAGCAAAACCTAGAAAAGTGCCATGAGCAGCTTCCCAGGCAAGGTTACATATTTTATTATCTATCTCTATGACCATCTATCACACAATAATATGACTCCCCTCAAGTCAAAGCAGACAGACACCCTCACCTCGATATCCCCCCCCCCCCCTATAGGGTGGGGGGTTCCGAAAAAATCACAATATTGGTGAGATCCCGACCTAGAGCTTCCATTTATATCTGGAACTGTGATGGGATGGAGAGAAAAAATTCTATTCGGGAAGGGGTGCTCGAATAATGAGATGCCAATTGCTTCCTCTTCTTCCTAGTCAGAAGAACCCTGGAGTTAGATTTGGAGGGGCTGCCCGAGGGGTGTGTGGAATGACGAAATAGAATTGAGGGATGTCGAATACTTCGCTTGTTGACTTTTACAGATCGTTGGACTGTAAAATTAATTTGCTGAAGGAGATTGAAGCGGAGGATATTGTTTAAACTTGACGTCTTCATTTGGCGCGATCCCCTCCCCCTGTAAGGGAGGTTTATTTATCTTTGGTCTTGGAAAAGTTTTATAAATCTTGTTATGTCGAAATAGCTATTTATTTTATAACTGAAACCCAAACACAACCGTGATATGAAGAGTATCTAAAGACAATGTAAAAATCTCCAATAAATATCATAGCAATATCCACTCGATAATTGTACCACAACTAGTATCAGGATGAGAAAAAAAATTATACACTCGTGTGCAATTTTTGATTTTGAAACATCTGAAGGTGCGGCATAGAGTAAATTTTGAAAAACTTGTGACTTAGGTGAAACGGATGAATGTAACGAAAATGACATCATATTGTTATGATTAAGTAACAGAGAACCGTTGATATAATTTGAAGGTTTGGGTCGCTTGACCTTGGCATAAATTTGGCGAGTTCCAAAAACTTCTTGAATTTTGTAAATTGGGTATTGGGTAAGAATTTCACAAGTTGCGTGCTTTTTCTAGAATTTTCCACAGAGGATATGGTCTATAAGCTCCCCATCGTTCAGTTGGATTATTTATGTGATACTACGAGTAAAAGTTTCAGCCAAACGCAATACAGAACAAAATGTATAATTTTTATTCTGATTATATATACTCTTTAAGCTATATTATAAAATAATGCTGATGAAAAACATATTTTAATTTTAGAATATTACAGTCTCTCATTTTTTTTTAGATTTAATGTTTAAAAAAAAAAAAAAAAAAACAGCAGTATGAGTGAATTTTTGCATTTTATGGTTCTTGTAAGTTCAACTTCTAATATCTTCTAATACTTTTTAGCAAGATTCATTTTCTTGTTTTTATAACCTTTTGCTAAGCGCAAAGGAATTAAACATATTTTAATAAACAAATTTGAGCTAACAAAGAAATACCAAAATTGTAAATTGGTTTTATTGTAATCAGACTTCATAGTGAGTAAGAATGGTAAGTAATCCAAACAAAATTTTGAATTATTACATTTACTTAAAATTTAATTATAAAATGCTTTCAATGCCATCTCTCTTGTACAAAAAGTATCAAAAAATTCCAAACTAGCTTTTACAAAATGTATTGTCAAATACTATGAAATGAATTGATTATTTTACTATTAAACAATAAATGCATTACATTATGTACGAAAAGTTCCATGCTGTCCAAATTAGAATTTTATTACTAGAGGAATATAAATTTGACCAAAAGTAACATTTTTCTCTTCATACTACTTTTCCTTTTACTAGTAATAACTAGACTAGTTTAAAAGAGATTGTATACTCATCAGAAGCGGTTCTTAACCCCCTAGTGTTTAAAAAACAAAATTGACAAAAGCGACGATTTGGAATATAGCAATGCAGAGATTCTTTACTTTTGGTGAGTGTTTTTAATTAAAGACTTATCAGAGTTTTTAGGTCATGTGTGCTAGATCAGATTTTTTAATCTTTGACCGTGCTGGGGGGTATGGGGACATTTATATTTCCGACACAGAAACCCAGAAAAGAGAAAAAAAAATGAAATCAAATCACTCAATTACCTCTGATTCATTTCCTGACAATCATAAATTCGGACCACCCCCCTCCGCGCGACCGCACTTCCAGTGCCATGTGCATGTGCAGATTAGCTGAAAATGTGCAATTCAGCGTCAATCAGTCGTGAGAGCCATGCCATTATAGGCACTGCCGTCAAATTGAATTCGTCATCGTTCTAGACGAGGTCTGATCGATACAGATCCGTGGCAAAGAAACGTCCGAAGATGGAACGTGTTTTAATTGCATTAGTTGGATCATTCTGTGCACGGGGATTGGATCTGCAAATATCGGTATTCGCTCAGAATATAGTTGCACTGCTGATGTTGTTGGGATTTAGCGAGGGCGTTTTTCTTTGTGTTCTTGTAACTGGATTAAAAGACTTTTAGCTGCGTTTGATACAAGCATTGGATTTCACGGTATGTCATGCGTCGTGAGTCAATTTGTGTTTGAATGTGGGAAATTATATTTAAACGTATTTGGAAGCTTGTGTTTGAACGTGGGAAATTATGTTTAAACGTATTTGGAAATGTGTGTTTGAATGTGGGAATTTTTTCTTTTAATCAAGAATCATTTTCTCATATTTGTATATTTTTATTTTCGAACTAGTATTTAAACCTGTCAAAGGCAGGGAAATTAACATTGCCAAAAATTAAGTTGTTTTTTTTTTAATAAGTCTTACGTTGATTAACGATGTGTGGCGCTTAACGTCGAAAATGTACGTCTCAATCAAATATCGACTAAATTAGATTTTGTCCCGTAGTCGATATTATAAGAGTGCAAAGTGCCAACTTTTTAGATCATCTTCTTCTGGTGGTGGGGGTCCGTTATGTTAATAACTTTAAAATGTGAGCAGAGAAGAAGCAGCAGCTTGAAAAGAAAGTCTGGAATGTTCTAGGTTGAAGAGCCGTGAATTGATTTCTTTAAAAAAAGAGTATTATAATCTATAATGTTATATTACAGAGTGGAATAATTAATTTACTATAATGAAATATTAATGTTGCAGAGAAGAAGTTAATTTATTTTGAATAAGAAATCAAAATTAAGACAATTTATCCAATTTGGTGTGTGTGTCTGGGGGGGGGGGGGGCGTGTAACGATGCACTACCGTAAATAAACAACCTGCGTAGTAGAATGCGCAAACACGTAAGGGCAAAAGGGTATTATTTTTACAATAGGGAGGTTTCACCTACGTCACGTTCCCATAGCAACCATTTGAGCAGACGACTGCTTTGTACAAGCAACAGCTAGAACGTCATGAATCAACATTACAAATCTTATTTTTCACAGCTAGATCCGGGATATAAAAGCTTATATTAAGTTAAAATCGGCGAAATTTGAAGTGAAGATCCTTATGGTTATGATGGACGCAGATTACTCCCAGAAAAGTTATATTTTAATGTTTTTGAAAATCAACATGGTAATAGTTGGAAGCTTTATTATATGGAAAAAAATGTTTCCACAAATCAATCTCTTGCCAATTCAGAGAGTTTTGATGTAACTTCATGGTCACTGAAATCTCATGTCAGTTTTATGTCATGTCTGTCACGATGGGTTTTTAATTTTATATTAAATAAGTAGACAAATTGAGATTTTGAAACTTCCCTAGGAAATAGCTGTGATATAGATATACATATGTGAATAAAATTTATTTTTCTAGAAATATTATCTTCTATGTCAAATGTACTACATTACACATCTGATGTCATGTCTGTCACAAACGAAATTAACCTACAGGTATCTACTACTGAATTTAGTGATTTTAATTTGATGTTGATTTTTTTTTTAATTTTAGATTTATAAAACAAAATAAAAATTACGGAGTTGATTGCTAATAAATCAATGATTGTATAATCAAATTATAAAACTAGAAAAGTTTACTCTTTTTTTTAAGATTTATTAAACTTAAATTAAAAAGCATACTGTGCCATATAATGTACTCACCATGAATAAAATGCTCACCAGTGGCTTATCCTGACTCTAAAAAGTGGGGGGGGGGGGGGGCAACTGTTTAACATTTGCTTATGCGAGGGTTATTTTAAATGAAAAATACGCATAACATTAAAAAGTCTTGAAAAGTGTGGGGGGGGGGAGGGGGGGGGGGGTCACTGCAAACTTTCCTGTGCTTCAAATTTTCAGTATTCCAATCTTCTCTGTTGATTCTTAAAGGCCATACTTTGCTTCTTTTAACAGACAAGTCCTTGATTTTATTCCCTTTATTTTCAATTATTCGAGGGAATGAAAAAAATGATACAATTAATTACGGCACAAATCGCCATTATCAAATTCAATTACTTTATCTTAAAGAAATTATGATTATATATGATATCGGCTGGATATAGTTTTAATGAAACGATTTTTATAAAAAAAATTTCACACAAAAACGTATCTTTTACATATAAACCTAATGCAAGTTCAACTTTTTTTGTACAAAGAGAACTTAAGATTTTCTCCACTAGTTGGAAGTGACGTCACGTGAAACCTCCCTATAGCGTGTAATGGTAAACAGACGATGCTGGCCAATAAAAATTAAAATTAAACCCATTAAACATCAAAATGTATCTTTGTGATAAAAATAAGTTAATTAGAATACTTGAATAACAATATATATTTAAAGATTTTATTTACTAAAGTGTAAGTGATTTTAAGTGAATGTACACTCCTACTTATTTTTTTACCGGAGTCACTCGCTAGCGCTCTAAAGATGTATACAAAAAAATGTATACTAACAAATTCTGCAATGTATATGCGAGCCAGAAGGAAAGATACATAACGATTTTTCTTAAAAAACCGTGTATATATTTTAATGAAAGCGAATATATTATTTTCCGGCTAATTAAAAATAACCATCCAAGAAAATAAATTTAGATGCATCCTACTAAAATGAGAGGTTAAACGCTTGTAAGTTTCTAAAGTTACCGTTTTTAATACAGAAATAATGAAAATCTCCATATTGCTAAAAAAAAAACCAAGTATTTTGTTTTGGAAACTTAAGGGCAAAATGGTGGCGTCACGTGCCCATGCTCTATTAATAATGTTGCACGTGACTTTTCCTACCGACTCAAATTCATATTTGCTTTCTTTCATGATGCGGGACATTGAATTGAATTGCACAAAATGACACAGATACGTATTTAAAATCAATCCGAATTTGCAGTTTTAATTCGATTTTTATTTGGTAACGGGTCTCATTTTAAATCGCGGCAAAAATACAAAAAACAACTTCGGTTCTTGTTAGTGAGGTTGGTTTTATCATTTTCATCATTATAAATTAACAAAATAAACAACCACTTTATTTAAGCATATTTAGTTTTATTTTATTTCAGATTTTGCTGGTCATTTCACAGAAAAAGGCAGTTCAATTTTTCCGAATTTTTCTGTCTGGATTTTTTACACAAGTGCTATAGTCGAATAGTTTTTGAGCTACTGTGCGTACTTACATTGCACAGATAGATACACACACATACATCATGCTCTAAAGGGTGGATTTGTGTTCCGAAACTTGCAGATCTCTTGAAAACTCGAGTTTTGATGTTGGATCTGATTCCAATAATTTTTCTACACATTACCATGCACTGTAGGAAAAATTCAAACTTCAATAAATCCTCACGCTGCAGATAACTTTCGTGGATCTACAAGCTTGGACGTATGCTATTTTTTCAAGGGAGGGGGGAAGGCAAAAATCGTTTGCATTGCGGTATAAGCATCACATGTTAAAAATTAGTATGCCCCACCTTTATAAAATATTCTCCCTTTGATAGCATTCTGTACTTCTGGAGACAGAGCAACCAGACTAATAAATTAGACGTGAATGTCTAATGTTTATTAGATGTGAATGTCTTATGTTTATTAGACGTGAATGTCTAATGTTTATTAGACGTGATCATATTATTTAAAATAACGAAAATTTATTGATTTGTCAAAATTGTGTTCAAACCTCAATCTGTCTATTAAAGTTCATTTTTAATCTTATTAAAATATTCTGCAAGGAATGGCTCTTAATTAAATTAACATTTTTCCAGAGGTGTTCCTTGCCCCCTCCCCCTCTAAATATCCCCATGTTTACAAGACAAAACTTTATAATTGCGCACGAGCTGTAAATTTCCATTTTAAGAAACTCGGAACTAAAATATTGTCAAATATCTGTAAGAGGCACTTCACATCATTTTCTATACCACAAAGGGAAATATCTATTCAACATCCGTTTTCTCCCCTGCGCACTTGCACTCAACTGCCTCTAATGCATTCAATCCCTATTTACTTCACTTACATCACCTTACTTAACACACCTATTCACGATTTGAAAGTGTACCATTCAGGGCTTAATCCACTAGGAGTGTGTATTGTCGTTTCATGTTCTGCTTGATTCGTCAAGGTGAGATTAATAGCTACATCAGAAAAGAATATTTCAAATGCTATTACGGTACATTTGTCGATAATATACTTACTTCACTTGTAAAGTGTTAATTTTGGACTAAAATTCTTTCTTTTGTTCGGAAAATATTGCATTGAATAATGGAAATATTGATATCATGAAGTAAGGGGGAAGGATATAAAACTTCTAGGGATAAAAACCTGGAAAATATTATAATGCTTTGAGAATTATATCTAGGTGTAGCTAGTGTAAGTGCCGTCCCACGTGTTCTTATCTAAGCCAACAGAGAAAACGTAGTATATGTATTTTATAATTTTGTCTTGATTAAAGTTCGGTAATTATGAGTGGAAATAGTAAGTGTTTTGTTTCTGTTTGTAAAACAGACTACATCTTATTTGGAAACTGAAATAACGGTTGAATATTCTTTATTGTTTGAGCTATAATTTTTATTGCACTGATAATTTATTTCTGAGTAAATAGCAGCTTAAATAAATATTATATAATGCATACCAGCCTTTCTCCATAAAAATATATACAATGCAGTAAAATTTACCTTACGCTGAGCTCCACCTGGATTATAGCATTAAAGGATTTCGGCGTTTCTCCAACATAAAAAATCTGATGTGGGCAGCACATGACTTTCCCTGCAGACTCCAATTCATTTTCTATTTATATATTTAATAATACTTTAAATTGAGTTTAATGGCCCTAAATAACACGCATAATTAATTGAAATGACACTGAATTTGCACTTTTAATTCAGCTTTCGTTTTCATTTGGTAACTGGGCGTATTTTCAGCAAAAATGTGAAAGAAATAAAATATCTCGCGAACGGCTAGACCTAGAACAATGGGGTTGATCTTATTATTTATATCGTCAAAAATTACATATAAAATAAGCATTTGATTGAGTGCATTTCAGCATACGTAGTCTTTTATTTTATCTTTTGATGATTTTTGAAGGCCATTTCGCAAAAAAAGCCAGATATTTTTTTTCTCGAATCGTGGAGAAATTTATTCAGCGCCAGAGTAGCTTACGAGTGACTTATCTCCCAAATTTTGTTAAATTTGGTCTGTTAGTTTTCAGCTAGAGCGGATACAGACAATTTTTGCGGGCCATTTTGCAAAAAAAGTTAGAGTGGATACATAGCACAGACAGATACACACACAGACGTCACGATAAAAATAACTTTTTCGTATTCTGGGGGTCCCAAAACGTGTAAATCCGTCGAAAACTCGAGTTGCGATTTTTGGTATGATTCCAATACTTTTCCTATACATTACCATGTATTGCAGGGAAAGTAAAAATTATCAAATAAATGGAAATTCTAACTTCGATTGATTCTATTGCTCATAATTTATCTTATCGTTCTTAAGATATTACAAATGTTACTGTCCCTACAGGGAACAACACTATATGACTCCAAACAGTTAAATGATTTGGAGTGATTATTTCAGTTGACAGACAATGTCAGAAAAATTAAAATAATAGAATATTCTTAAAGTTATCAAATAAATCGGTATTGTCTGAGTTCTTTTAATCACAAACTCATTAATACTATTACTTTGAATGTACCAAGAGCTTTTATTCAATATATTACAAATTAACTAAAATGTAGAACTAGACTTTCTCATATCAGAATCCATTTTTAAATATTCTTTGTTTGAAAATTTTACAAGCAAAAATTTAAAAACTCTGTATCATTTGTCTAAATTATCACAATTCTAGCATGTTACTCTTTATTTTAAAGGGCTTGAAACACTTTTCGATTGATACCAAACTTGACAATGTACCCTCCGAGAGTAATTTGACCCCCCCCCCCCCTCGAGGGGGGCTAATAACGTCACGAATACAAAAACTGTATCTCGACTTTTTTTCACTACTATGATTAAGACTGTTAATAAACCGTGAATAATATATAATGTTAATAAGCCCCTTGTGTGTATAATTATGTCAAATTTTATCGTATACCGTCATGTTAAGAAAATATAGAATTTTGAATAAATTTCTAAATTTTCGCTTAAATTTTAAAAAAGTTTATCTAGTTCTAGATTTTTCGTAACAAAGCCAGATATAAAGTTTCGTGAAAATTCATTATTATTTGTGGTAGCTATCTTGCATACAAGAAATCAGCCAGAGACAGGCAAGACGGACATTACATCCAAAAACGTAATTGAAGATGAGCTGGACTGAATTTTAAAGGGAATCTATTGTGCTGAAGGAAGGGAGGACTCACTATCAACATTTATTTTGGAAATTCACTAAAATATGAGAATTTTGTGCTGAAATAAATTTGTCTATAAAAAAAATTCTTTAATTTAAATATAAGCAATACTGTAAGTATAAGCAGCGTTATTACTATGTTTTTCAATCAAGACTCATTTACTACTATACATAACCATTTATAAACTTCAACATTTATAAATCGTATAAATTATTATTAATATTAACAATTTTTTTAATAATTGCCATTTTCCCGCTAATGAATGACAATAACAAACCATATAATTACTAAGCATCATTAATATTAATACGTAATAATTACATTAATTTTTAATACATAATAGTTGCATTAATTTTTAATATATAATAGTTACATTAATTTTTAATACACAATAGTTGCATTAATTTTCAATACATAATAATTGGATTAATTTTCAAAACATAATAGTTACATTAGTTTTTAATACATAATAGTTACATTAATTTTTAATACATAATAGTTACATTAATTTTTAATACATAATAGTTGCAGTAATTTTTAATACATAATAGTTACATTAATTTTTAATACATAATAGTTGCATTAATTTTCAATACATAATAGTTACATTAATTTTTAATATATAATAGTTGCATTTATTTATTTTTAATACATAACAGTTACAATCAGTAGCGCAGCCAATATTAAGTTGTGAACCCCACTAATTGAATACACAAGATAAGTATAAGAATATGGAAGAAAACTGCATTTTAATAAATAATATAGGCCCCTTAGGAGACAGGTCTCCCTGGTCCCCTCCCCCTCTTTGCTACGCTACTGGACTTAATCATCAAGTGTAGTGTTTAAAGTTCCAAACATAGATATAACGTTCAATTTTCGTTTGTTTAGAATAAAAGTATCCCCACCCCAAACAGAATTCAAACTGAATATCTGTTTTCACTATACAGCTCGGTTCGAGAGGTTATCGAGAGGCAGAGTTGAAAAGTATCGAATCTCTCCAAGTTTGTTTGACTTTGGATTGGGATAGCTTACTGTTTGCTTGTATATTAGGTTACAAGGGCGCCCCCAGTGCGAAAAGTGGTAACGAAAAAAATGACCGATTCAAGTTTGTATAGCAGTAAATATTGATTCTCCGCTCTTCTGAGTGTCACGTCGCTCGAAAATATTTTATTTGCTTTTCATTAATTTAAATTCTCTTAAGTTATGGCAACCATACCATAACAAACATGGCTTAGTCAGGATGGGTTAACCCCCTCTTTTATTGGCGAAAACAATACTTTAATTCATATAGGATCTATTTTGGATAATAAAATTCAGCACTGTAATTCCCATTTCAAGATCCTGCCTAACGCCTTTGTTTAATATAGCTATTTGTTAGCTAACAGTTGACTGTGACAAACCATGCATAGTTACTAAACATCAGTATTAATATATAATGAGTGCAATTGACACTGATACTTAATTTAAACTATGCAAATTAATTTTAGCATCAAATCATGCGGCAGTTTAAATCAGAGAAATATGTTTTTGTCCTGAAGAAGGTTTCACCTTCACGGTGCTAATTTTTATATGCTTAATTAACGTAACTTTCGCAGTGTGAGCTATTTTAATTTAAATGATATCTTTTTTTCAAATTTCGATTTAAAGTGTCTCTATTTTTTTTTCTTCTTTACATTATTTAAAGTTTGAAAATGTTTTATTTTCTGTAACATTAAAGTAACATTTACTCTATAAGTAATTAATATAACATGTTTGAGTTTCGACGTTGATGAAGAATGTAGCAGAATTGAGTGGATTAAGAATGTAGCAATTTAATTTTTCATCTCCAGTAGCAAAAAATAAATAAATAAATAAATAATTAAGCTAATTAATTAAAGTTTTTCCCGATGAGTATAGGCATGATAAATCTGGATTTCCAAACGTCCATCCGAGAGGTTGTGCTTTTAGAGAAGGAGGGTATACTATAGTTGCCATTCCCCATTGGGTCCCAGTCTAAACTGGGTAACAATTTCCAGTAGAGGCCTTACACCTCCGGGTAGGTCGGAAAGTCTGGATAGTATGGCTTATTTATTTTAAATTTCTATAAGTACTCCACAAAAATCATTCTCCCAAGTCAGATGTTGTACGTGTGACCAGGTCCCGTCAAATAATAATCATAGTCGAGTCCAGTCCAAGATTTTCGGACAAATATTTCAACATAAGAGCTATGAGTTTTAGATATTCCAAAAAATGGAGGAATTTGTGCAGTGATAAAAACAGCCTGAACTTCACTTTGATATATTCATCTGTTCCTAAAGTATTTTTTATTGCATTTGCACATACCTCATCGACACCTACCAACCATTTACGTTGCTCTTTCCTGATTTGCATGCAGAAATCAATTAGGGGTGCCCGATAAAGCTGACACTGCGTATTTAAAGCACCCCCTTCTCACGGTTTCCATTATTGCCGTAATTGCAACACAATAATTTGCGGATTTTACTGTCCGTCGTGACTAACAGATTTTTCTTTGTTGCTTCGAACGTGTGTGAGATTTTGAATTAACTGCACTCTGTTGCCATTACGTGGTTGGACTTATCTTTGTAGAGCGGGACAGCAGTTAAAAGGAGGTCGATAAGGCTTTTTATGTCGAGGAATTTTTTGGATCTGAGGTGTTTGGACGGTGATGTGTTCTTTCGTATATCGAAGCGGAAACCTTTTGAGTATAAGGATGTTTTAGTAAGTGATTAGTTAGGTCTTTGTGTAATGAACTGGGCAGGTGAGCCAGGATTAGAAGTTCTGATTTTCATTTTAAGTTCTTCTCTGCGTCTAGGTAAACTGCGTTCACGTACTTACGTGTTAAAGTTTTAGTGATATTACGCCTTACACGTAGAAATCCGTTTGGGAAACATTTTAGCATCTCTATTTAAACGCAGAGAGAGTGCCGGTTGGTCCCAAAATGTGTCGAAGTGTTATCCTCTCTCAAGATAGTTGCTGTTTCTGTGTTTCTGTGTGAAAACAATTCAAAAACATTTCATGCAGGAAAACACAATGCGCGGAAAACTCTATGTTAATTAGTCTGTAAAAATCCCAGGAGACATATAAGAAAATAAATACACCATTCACCATTGACCAATAGACCATTTACTTTTCACTTATTGAAAGTTTAATTTAGGATTCGTGTAAAAAAATTCCAAATGCATCAAAAATGTCCCAAATCCTTATTGTTTAACAATTTTCTAAATCAAATTTGCTATTCACTTTTAGAATGGCTCTTTAGAATCCTCAAACAACACACACTATGTTTGCGGAAACAAAAATATTCAAACAAAAACAAAAGAAATCCCGTCGTGGAGGGAGAAAGGAAGTCTTCACTCCTCCAAGAAATCCCTCAGCTTAGACACATCTTCCCGGGTCTGAACGGCAGTTAAATGATAGGAGTTATGCGCGCATTCTCTTTTAGTTCCATTCTCAATAATCACTAATTCCATTGCAATATCACCTGACGGGATAGACATTTTGAAAAATATATCTTCTGAAAAATACCCTAGCACTTGAGGGTCGCCAGACGGAGCAAAAGTATATTGTCTGTATCTCTCTTCATTTGCGTAAAAAAAATTATACATTTACTTCAAAGAATATACAATTAAAATAAAAGTTATTTGGGTGTAAATTATTTGAGTATCTTGTCATCCCTGAAGTTCGAAGAAGGTTTTCGTTGAGAAAATAGGCTTTCGGTGTAGTGTTCTATTTTTCCAAGAGCGAAAGATACAAGATGTATCTAAATCTTTTGCATAGGATACTCCCATGTATTCACGGTTACTTTTGTTGCCGTAATGACTGCACAATAACGCGTTTTACTGCCCGTCGTGAGTAACGAATTTCGTATTATGATCGATCCAACCAAACAGACTTGTGTTGGAAATAACGGCAGTGTTCTGTAAATGTCACTTACTTCGAGTTTCTCGTCGTGGGAGTTATCTTTATAGAACGGGACAGCATTCACGGGAAAGTCGATAAGGATTTATATCTCTCATACTCGGGGAATACTTCGGACCATAGATGCCTGTAAACGGAGATGTGTTCTTTCGTATAGGGTCAGTTCCACATAGAAGTCTCATTTTTGCCCCATAATAAATATTCAGGTTATAACCTATTTTCTGAGAGTAGATAAGAAAGGAGAGTTCTGCGACGAAGGCGGGGCAATGCGGAGCGCGGAGCAAAATGGGCGCCATCTTGAATTCCGTGATCCTGGACGGGGGTGTAAAAGGGGGTAAAATGGAAAAAGGTGGGGGTAAAAATTTTTGAGAAACTTTTTTTCGGGTGGCAACGATTTCGTAGTCTTGTACGAGGGGTTTAGGGGGAAATAAATTTTTTGGAACGAGATTTTTCTAAATAGGGGAGAAACTTTTTTCGGAATGGCAACACCTCCGCCTCTGCGACGAAGGCGGAGCAGTGCCATCAGCGCCTCCTAGCGACGAAAATCGGAACTATCGAGGATGGAACTAAATGGAACTAACATTTTTTGGAACTAAATGAGATATCAAGAAACATTTAAAGAGGATGAAAACATCTAATGAGGCGGAATGGGGGTGTACTTACCCAAGATACCCAGCACTGAAATTATTCACTAAGATAAATTTTTTTTAAAGTAAAGACTTTAGAAGTTTCACATAAAAGGCAATTTATACTAGTTTTTAAAGAAATGAAAACGCCCAGCGAGATGACTTAGAATGAATACAACACCGATATATATAACAGTGAAAAGAAAACTTAAATATTGTTTAAAGACTGCACTTCAAATTTCAAAGTAAATGTACATACCCAGAAACTTTTAATGGACTAGTATAATACACATACTCGATATAACAGTTAAATGACGATCTAAGAATAATTTATAAGTATGTAACTTTGGATTTTTTAGTTAAATAGGGATTCCAGCTAATTTTTAGAGGGATAGAAAGGTATACTAAAAGAGTGTACAACAAATTTTTAGAAGGGACTTAGGGAATTTGCTAGCTAAATAGGGATTTCCACTACTTTTTAAAGGGATATAAAGACATACTAAAGGGTATACAGCAAATTTTTAGAGGGGACTTTGAGAATTTTTTAGCTAAATAGGGATTTCTACTAACTTTTAAGGAATAGAAACACGTACTGAAGAGTATAGAGCATAATCATTACTAACACCTAGTGCTAAAATGAGGAATTAGAGTAATATTTTGGGGATGGGAACTTTAGATTTTTAAGTAAATGTTATGTTTAAAAACTTTTAAAGTAGCTTAAATACCTACTAAGATGACATATACGATACACATAGCCAATACATAGTTATTAAATAGGGAAAAGCTAAGATAGCTTTTTAGAATAACACCTAAAATTTTTTCTAACTAAGCGCAATATATCAGCACTTAAAGCGGACGAATACGAAGATTCAGACGGCATGTGTGATACACATCGCGAACACACAATAGTTAAATGTTAATTTAAGTAAGTTTTTAAGGATAGAACTCTGAATTTTTTGGGTAAATGAGATGTTTAAGAACATTTAAAGAGTCAAAAACACCTAATAAGGTGGTATGAGATGATTTCATCATCATCAGATAACAGCGAAATGGGGATACTACAAATATTTTAAAAGGGAATCCTTAAAATGTCTAAGTAAATAACCTTTAAAGGGGCGAAAAATATGTAGTGAAGTTGTGTAGATAATACAGATCACCGACATTCTAAAACAGACAAGACATGTCTATACAAGATAAAAAATGTTATACGTTAGTATAAACATACATTATTCTAATTATACTGATTCATTAAAAAATTAATTACCTTGGCTGGCATATGCGCACACCTCTTCTAAAAGGGTCAAATCCTGTTCCCAACTTGTGGTAAAAATTTATAACATCAAAAATGCTATATTCTAGTTCTCTATGGAGTCCCCCATTCAAAAACACCACAAAAATCATTTCATTAAAATTAATGAAATTCAATAACATACACCCCGTCCTTAAAAGTCACTGACGAATGGTCAATGTAAAAAAACATTATCTTCATTAAAACTTGTATGAGCGTGAAGCTAAAATTATTAAGTCATCGTCCGACTACCTAATTAAAAGAACACAAAAACCACATTCAGAAATTAATTCTATTATTATTCGTCGCATGTATTTCATTCAAGTGCCAATAGATGGAGCCATCACCGCCGTCTAAAATTTCGTAAATGTCATCAAGCACTTTCCTAAACATTTCATAAAAACAATAATTACCCACGTTCCAATCATTAAAAAATAATTCCCCTTATTAAAATTCAATTATGACTATATTCCATTTTTTTTCATAATATATTTTATTCGTTTATTAAAAATGAATTAAAATCTTAATTCACTCGAACCATCCCCTCGTAGAAGTTCAGAAAATATTCTAAGTCCCCAACTCCTTTCGCAGGAAAGATATCATTCATTATTTCATTCAAGTGCCAATAGATGGCGTCATTACCGCCGTCTAAAATTTCGTAAATGTCATCAAGCACTTTCCTAAACATTCCATAAAAACAATACTCCAACGAATGTCCAACTCCAAATGAATCACTCGCCTTGTGATATTAGTAAAATCTTATCTTGCTACCATGGTTACGCGCATCGTTCGTGTTGTACTATCAGGAAAGCGTTATCAGTATCCCATGACAGCGCAAATACTTGCGCATGCGCACCGGCATCCCCTGCAAAGCAGCCAATGACGTGCCAGATGAATGATTTGTTATCTAATCACTGATAAGGTGTGTAATGCTGAAGGTATATAGACTGGGTGACACAGTTCTTAACATACTTTTCTCTGTCTTCAGATTTTTACTGTCCAGATTTTAGTTCTCGCTTTTTGCTTTTTAAATTACAATGTCTCATTCGTACGGTGATTTACCAGAGGTCGACTGGATGACGATCGCTTATGGTAGGCCTGAATCGCCAGTATCTGCAGAAGTTACTGACCAATAGTACTGACCTGAAGTTACTGACCGAATAGTCATTCATCGAATATAGTCGATCACGCGATTCTACTACTTTAAAACATCAATTCACGCGATTCTGCTACTTTAAAACACCAATTCACGCGATTCTGCTACTCTAAAAACATGCTTCTGTTAGATTTTTACAAGTAAAAAGTATGTTTTGGTGAAAAAAAGTTAAAAAATAGCACAAGTGTGAAAACCTATGTTAATTTCCATAGAGAAAACAGCACAAGTGCGGTTTTTGAAAAGTAAAAAACTTACATTGGCGAAAAAATATAAGAAAAAAACTTGCATTTAAGAAATTTTGCTAGTAAACATCGCGTTTTTGTGAAAAAACGTTAAAAAATAGCACAAGCGTGAAAACCTATGTTAATTTCCATAGAGAAAACAGCACAAGTGCGGTTTTTAAAAAGTAAAAAACATACATTTGCGAAAAAATATAAGAAAAAAAACTTGCATTTAAGAAATTTTGTTAGTAAAAATCGCGTTTTTGTGAAAAAACGTTAAAAAATAGCACAAGTGTGAAAACCTATGTTAATTTCCATAGAGAAAACAGCACAAGTGCGGTTTTTGAAAAGTAAAAAACTTACATTTGCGAAAAAATATAAGAAAAAAACTTGCATTTACGAAATTTTGTTAGTAAAATGCAGAATTCTTACAGTTCACTTCGTAACCGTCTTTAACATACAAATAGGGTAAGCATCTCTCTTCATCATACGATATTCTTACAGTTCGCTTCGTAACCGCGATATAGCGGAGGGATAGTGTAAGAACGATGGTCTTGGCATGCCTTCAGCATACCCCTTTGGTACACCCTTGGTACGCTTTGACATGCTCCTGGTATATAGACATTCAATACTTAATCAATTAATTTAATTAACTTGCGAGATTCATAACACTAATGAATGAAAGATTCTTTTTAAAACATGTTAAAATTTAAGGATACCCCTATGGTAGTAGTACACTTATAAAATAGCACACGTATTAAACCATGTTGGTTTAAAGAAACCCTCGTGTAAAAACATGTATACAGACATTGGTATCTGCTATTATATAAACTCCAAGACTTAATCGCCTAATTTAATTATCATCCTTTAATTAACTTGCAAGATTCATAACACTCAAGTATTTTAGACATAAGCACACTTTCACGATTATTTAAAAATATTTATTTTGGGGAATATTTATTTTTACAAATATTAAAATTTTTTAAACTCCAAGACCGAAATGGTTGGGGAAACACCCCCCCTCCCATACACCCAATTCATGCGATTCTGCTACTTTGAAAACACGCCTTTTTATCACATTTTTGTAAAAAACGCACATTTTTGTTGTTTTTTTACGTTTTTGCAACATTTTGTGCGAAATGTTAATTTTTCCCATTACCACATTTTTAGTGACAATTTTGTAAAAACGCACATTTTTTTGTAAAAAAATTACAAAAGTGCGAAAACCTATGTTAATTCCCATAGAGAAATTGGCATTTTCGAAAAAAATCGCAAAATGTTAATTTTGCCCATTACCACATTTTTTGTTACTTTTTTACGTTTTTGAGACATTTTGTGCAAAATGTTAATTTTTCCCATTACCACATTTTTTGAAAAAAAATGACAAAAGTGTGAAAACCCATGTTAATTCCCATAGAGAAATTAACATTTTCAAAAAAAAGTCGCAAAATGTTAATTTTGCCCATTACCACATTTTTTGTTACTTTTTTACGGTTTTGGAACATTTTAACAAAATGTTAATTTTTCCCATTACCACATTTAAAAAAAAAAAAAAAAATTACAAACTTGTAAAATTCAAGTAAGTACAGATATATTATTTCTCGAAATGTTATTTCCCCTCATCATACAAGATTCTTGCAGTTAAGTATTCGTAAAAGCGATATAGCGGAGGGATAGTGTAAGAACGATGCACTTGGCATACCCCTTAACCTACGAATAGGACAAGCACTCTTTTCTTAGAAGGCGGAGGGATATTGACATGACCTTGGTATGGTCTTGTTATAGTCCTTAACATGCTCTTGGCATGTCCTTGACACGCTTCTAGCATGCGGATATTCATTACTTAATCACTTTATTTCATTATCCTCATTAACACCTTTAATTCATTTAGAAAAAAGAAAATAGGAATATTTCGTACTTAATTTCTTCATTTAAAAAAAAGAAAAAAAAATCCCAATTTTAATTCTCCTTTCTGCCGCTAGGGACCGCTGATAGTTCCATACCGCCTTCGCAGGTGTTGCCACCCTGAAAAAAGTTTCTACCCCCAGGTGTTGCTATGGCAACCCAAACAAAAAAAAATTCTAAGTTCCATCCTCGATAGTTCCGCTTTTCGTCGCTAGGAGGCGCTGATGGCACTGCTCCGCCTTCGTCGCAGAGGCGGAGGTGTTGCCATTCCGAAAAAAGTTTCTCCCCTACTTAGAAAAATCTCGTTCCAAAAAATTTATTTCCCCCTAAACCCCTCGTACAAGACTACGAAATCGTTGCCACCCGAAAAAAAGTTTCTCAAAAATTTTTACCCCCACCTTTTTCCATTTTACCCCCTTTTACACCCCCGTCCAGGATCACGGAATTCAAGATGGCGCCCATTTTGCTCCGCCTTCGTCGCAGAACTCTACTTTCTTATCTACTTCTGAGGATTTTAATTTTTTAGATTGTCTATGATGTGTCTGTAGATTTCCTATAACAATATCGAGGAATAAAAATGCACTACAGAAATAACTGACTTCATAAGAAATTGATACTTTTACATCAGCTACATAAGCACGTTACGTCAGTTACAAAAAATATTGTAGTTTATGAAATTATGGTTGATAAATAAAATATAAATAGGTATGCATTTTGTTTATTAGTTATTTAAGCGAAAAACACCATTCTAGCATTAACATTTTGATAATATTTAACTTTTTACTGAATCAGCAATTCCATCTTGTCCAATTGCGTTACGTCAGTCACACAAATTTAAAATGAAAATACAGAGGTATATTCATAGCAAGAAATTATTTTTTAAAGTTACTATAGGATAGCCATAGGTAATAAATATTTTAAAACATGAAGTTTTACTTTATCATTTTTAATAAATGTTTCCTGGTATAAAGAAGCCATAAATCTTGTATTGATTGTTACGTCATTTACAGTGGAACTGACCCTATCTGGATGCGGAGTTCTTTGAGGAAGCCGATGTTTCGTATTCGGGTTCCAGTATTTGCCAGATCATTGTAAGAAAATATCGGCAGTGAATTCAATCCGATTGAACGGATATAGTTTTGCGTAAATAACTCCTTTATAGGTTATTTTTCTCCTTCAAACATTTTCAAAACAGCTCAAAATATTTAAATATCAAAGTGACAACCACCTTTTCAAAATATTAAAATATCGAAATTGCAATCACTTTATTTTGGAAAATAAGGCCCTGAACCGAAATCCAATTACATGCCCTTGTAAAGGTTTTAAGAGGCTATAAATTTCTCTCAAGCTGTTCATAGCTAGCACGTTTAGTTTTCGCTTTGATTTCAACCAGGTACACTGACCATAGACTTCACGTCAGAAAATTAAATCATGTTACTAGCTTGTTTAGAGGCATATAAACGAAACGTTTACAATATATAGATTCAGGTGAATCTATAAATTTACCTAGCGGCATATATATACGTACTTGAATATCATACTTCCATTGCTTCTGTTCAACCCTCTTTAAACAGTAATCATATTTTGAATCACCAAAATCACTTTACTTCCTAATTTCTTTAAAACGAAACAAAATAAATCATGTTTGTTCACCATTGAAGAGGAAACACATTGAGCTGTAACACTCCTGACATTTCTAATGTTACAGCTTTCCCCCCTAATGGAAAACTTTTAACAGGTCAAAGTATTAAAATATCGTAATTATAACCACTATAGTTCGAAAACTAAGAACTTGACAAAAAAAATTCAATTATGTACACTTATAGAACTTTTAAAGAGCTACAAACTTTTCTTCGTAACTATTAGCACTTTAAGCTTTAGAGATAAGCACTATAAAATAAAAATATTCCATCTTCTTCAACTTGGCAAAACTATTCCTCTAAAACTATAAGAACTTTGTAAAAACAAATTGTTCATCTAGAAATTGGATTTCTGATTGAACATTTTTGTCACTTACTGTTTAACTTTCATAGCTTAGAAGATATTTCGAGTAAAAATAGGAAGAGTAAAGCAAAACTCGCTCGGATAAAACTTTTTAGTTTCTTTCGGAAAAAAAATTAGAATATTGGAATTATTTTTATATATTCATAAATAGTGCCCTATTTCCGACAAAACAACTAAAAATTGTTTACATTTTTAATTCATCAGAGATACCTCAACCATAGATCTCATTCACATCAAAAATTGGCTGAGTAAGTGAGAAAGTAGGGAAAGTTAAGAAAAGAAATAAACCTAAAGTGCTAAAAACAACTAAATAAAATTACATAAATAAATATAACTTTATTAAGTACATCAGTCATTCATAAGAGGCATCAACTGGTTTCGGAAGCAGACACCTCCTCCTTCAGAATCATAAGACAAAGCAAAGGCCTCAGTCAAAGCAAGTTCACTTTAGTATTCCATACATATTACTATTACTTTCCCTGAAACACATGATAATGTATAGGGAAAATATTGGAATCATGTCGAAAAGCGCAACTCGAGTTTTCGACGAATCTGCGCGTTTTTGGGCGAACAAGAAAAATCTATTACCTTGACGTGCGTGTGTGTGTGTGTACAATGTATGTATCCACTTTAACTAAAAAATTAATTGACCGAATTTCATAAAATTTGGTGGATAAATCACATATGGATGATCCTGGTGCTGATTAGATTTTTGTGCGATTTGGAACAAAAGAGCCAGCCTTTTTTTTTCAAACTGATCCACACAATTCACATGTATTCACTCTAGCTAAAAAACTAATTGATTAAATTTCACAAAATTTGATAGATATGTAAGCTGTAGGTTACCTTGATCCTGATTAGATTTTGGTACGATTTGAAAAACAAAACATGTCGTTTTTGCCAAAATGGCCCTCAAAACTCATCAAAATTTATAATAAAAGACAATATCCTCAAATGTATTAATTAAATGCTTGTTTTATACATAATTTTTAAAGATAAAAAGAACCTCATACCTCTAGACTTAGCCGTTCTCGAGATATTTTTTTTGCATTTTTGCCACGCCGCTTTAGAAAATACTCCCACTTACCAAATGAAAACAAAAAGTGAATTAAAAATGCAAATTCAGTGTCATTTCACATAAGTATGCGTGTTATTTTGTGCAATAAAACTCAATTCAATGAATTATTTAAAAAAATAAAAAGAAAATAAATTTAAGTCTGAAGGGAAAGTCATGTGCTGCCCAAATCAGATTTTTTGATCTGGTTCGATAAAAATTAACCCCTTGATTTATTTTCGTTCAATTTAATTTTTCAGATGGCAACACCACTTTACCTAAGATACGTTAGAACCTCTGGAAACAGAAGCCTGTCTTCCTTTAACTGAGGTGGTTCCTTTTTCTTATGATAAAGAGGGTTGTTTATGCCTCCGAAACCAATTAATACCTTTTCTTCAGTTGCGTAGTACACTTAACGAAATTTATTTTTATTTTTCAGCAAATTAATTTAAGCTAGAGGTCTGACTCGAAGGGCAGTTATTCGTTTTTCGAATAATTGATTCTTATTTATTCCATACTAAAACGAATTTCCTGGAGTTGCACGGATCCTAAGTTAGCGCCCGTTACGTAGATATAAATACAGATAACACCACTCATGTTTCAAATCGACTGTTTTGAACCAAAATCATTCCCATGTTCCGTTTTCTCCATGCGCCACCATATTTATTCTATACAATACCTACGTAATGCGCTCTAAATAAACTCTTTTGACACTCCTTTACAGTTTTTTAACATACTTATAATGTAATTTCAAATAAAATATATATATAGAATGAAATTGTTCAAATTCGCAAAGTCATAAATCAGATAAATTAAATGTATTTAGTTTAAAAATAACTGTTTTTTCGTCTGCACAAAATGTCTTCCATTTAATCAAAACACCTTATTTAGTATCTGTTGAATTCGGAAATCATCTGCCTGAAATGAAACTCGTCCTGGGATTTTCGATTTTAAATAGTCATAATTTTTACCTCATTCGAATTTTCAAAAAATCTCGCAAAGCTGTGTCGTTCAGGGACCCGTTGTTCCCTTACACCGAAATTCGCCGCTGTCCAAAGTTTCGATATTTTCACTAGACGATATAGACACTGCAGACAGACAAACATATTATTTTATTGCGTAAAATATGGCATTAACAATTCATCTTCTATTTATATTGCTTAACTTTCTATATAGTGCGTATAACTCTATACAGGGCTTTCACTAGCTTCAGAAGCATTCTTTTTACTCCATATCATTATAACTACTAACAATAATCCCCCGCCTCCCGAAAATCTGGAAATCAATAAAACGGTCAATCCGTTTATGAAAAGAAATTGCTTTTATTTCGTGGGGGGAGGGGATCGGCTGCCGGCCAATCCATCATTCCCATCAAATATTGTGATTCAGTTCTCATATCACTTCAAGTTCTCCCCGCGAATCCTTTTGTAGTCCGGCGGGTGTTATAGACTATAGTGGCCCCAGCCATCTGTTACTGTTTGCCCACACACTTGTGGACTGGCTTTTAAGGCTAATAAATTACACGGTAGCATTTTTAATAATGGCACCGGGGGAAGAGGGTGTTTTGATTATTAAAATGGACTTGTTATTGATAGGACCACAAGTAGATTTATAGAATTTGAAATTGAGACTGTTTGGATGATGCATCCAAGAAATTACAGACTGGACAGAAAAAATGATCTGAGAAAATTCATTTTTTCTCAGATTGATACATCTATAAGGTAGGATCAAAAGTTCGGAGACTGTGCTGATATCTTCAACCCTGATTGGAAGGGAGGGGAACTATTTTACCGGGGCTTAGAAGCACGTGCGACACGAGATTTGAAAAGTAAAAAGCAGACGTTTTCCCAGACAATGCGTGGCAGTGAATTGCAGTCGTTCGCGTTCGTCGAAAATGTCAATGGCGTTTGAAGAACAACCAGGGGCAATATTTCTGCCGACGATTTTCCCAAACGCTGGCAGAATTTGATATTCGCACGCTGTTCTTCAAATGCCATTTCTGCTTTCGACGAACGCGAACGACTGCAGTTCACTGACACGCATTGTCTGGGAAAACCCTGCACTGCGGATCTGCTTCTTCCTTTTCACATCTCGAGTCACATGTGCCTCTACGCCACGGTAAAATAGTTCCCCTCTCTTCCAATCAGGGTTGGAGATATCAGCACAATCTCCGAACTATTTGATCCTGCCTGTCTGGTTGTCCACGATGCCGCGCGATACCTGCCGTACTTACAGGTCTGAGGTTTTGCACACGGTAGCATCCATATCTGAACTGATACAATTTAATTGAATTTTTAACCTTTTTTAAAGTGTTTAAATCGGCCGTTTATCATCAAAAATGGGCAATATTTTCTTTCCTTCGCTCGTCTCCTTTTAACACATGACAACGCAAAAGTACAATAACCATAGTTGTAAGATAGTTAAAAAGAGTCAAATAACCAACTTCAGTTCTAGATATATCTTTATCGTGTAATATTGAAAAATGAGGTATTTTGGGGGGAATCTGCGTCCCATGCTTTTGGCCTTATTTTGTAACTTTATTTTTGTCGAGCATAATAATGTCTCAACTGGGGCTATGAATGCTGCTATCTGCAATTAGAGCGAGATTCTAATTTTAGTGATACATAGCTGTACCTTTTAAACCAGAAGCTGTTTTAAACCAGAAGCTGTACCTTTTAAACCAGAAGCTGTTTTAAACCAGAAGCTGTACCTTTTAAACCAGAAGCTGTTTCTCAGGTTTTGACAACGTATTTTAACTAAAGAGGATTTTTTTCAAAATACAAGATAAGGTATCTAAATTTGAAATGGGATAAATTATAATCACTTACATTTTTAGAGTTTTTTTATTTATCCTAATATGTCAAATATTTCAATCCCATTCTCCTCAAATGTTGACATATGTTTATTTTCCATCAAACAAGCTACACATATTTAACATAGCTTTGACTTCTTGGGAAGAAAGCACCACTTTAATATTTACCGCAGTCTGCCGGCAATTACATGACGAAAAAAACTTGAAAGAAGAAAAAATGTTTGTATATCATATTTAACAAGCGGCAGTTTACTGAAATAAAAATGTGTAATAGAAGTTACCAGGAGGCATCTGTAACAGTATTTTTTAAATCATAAAGAAGTGGTTTTAACCCGTCATATATATCTATAAAAGAACAGTAATGATATGTTGATGTAATATTTACCACTACTCTGCAAATTGCTCTGTTATGTGTAAATATTGTAATAGCTTGTTTGCTTATTTTTTACGTTCTCCATATAAAAGTATAGTGATTTTTGACTTGTACCAATTTTCTTGATAAATATAAATTTAGCCATTGATTAAGCAAGCATTTTACTTTAAACGATGTAGCCCAAGAAAAGTAGGATGATCATGATTTAATCACAGGTCGATACATCGATAGGGTCCATAGATATCAGGACTTTTGTCTGTCTGTGGGTGAGCGTCAAATCGTTCACCTTTCGTAATCTCAAAAACCGCTGAAACTACTTGGATCTAATTTGGGTGGTAAGCTGTGTATATTTTGGAAAAGTGAATACATATTTTTTCTTTCAAAAGATGTATATAATTTGGCTCATCAGTCGAATACCAAAATATATCGAGTGAAAAGTCTCGGAATTGCAACGATTCTCTGGTTCTTTCCACGCCATTCATTGGAGGCATATAGGTAACATGCACATAGACACAGGTCATTTTTGAAATTTAATTTAATATTTTAGACATTAAACATCGAAAGTAATCAAAGAACTTTTAATTTCATTATTTATTGAATATAAAATCTAACATTAGTAATTACGAACCCGCCTTCGGGGAGCGTTTGTGAAACTAAGCATGCGCACACAAATTTAAGATCATCAACGAATAATGAATCACAGTGAGCTCCTTCGTAATTTTTGACCCAACAATAATGATTCCCAGAACAATGGAAAAAAGCCAATGCAGGAAACAAGTAGGATGAAATTTGTTATGCACGTAAAAGAATTAAAAAGTATGTACTAGCACAAACCAGCGAAATGCATCCAATTCATAGATTTAACGGATCTGTAGCCATCTAAATGTTTTCAATTATGATTTTTATTTTTTCAAAGCAAAACTTCAAGCTCCCCCCCCCCCTCCAAAAGAAAAAAATTATATTTTCTTACATTATGGGTGGTAAATTATGAAAGATGAATGTATGAGAAAATCTAGTGGAGAGTTACACTTTAGTGGTGTGGATATTTTAAGATCTAACTCTTAATTCATCATAATAATGTATCACGCATATCAATGTTGACATATGTTTATTTTCCATCAAACACGCTACGCAGCGGGGAAATATTTTCAACTTGTCCTCAGATGGGGGAAAAAATAGCTCCTTTAATAACAACTACGGTAATTTCAAACATGAAAAAAAAAAATCCTCTCGGTATCTTTATCACACAGTTTACAGAGAAAGACGTGCAAAGAGATGATATCGGGGTTGTATCTATAACCGTGTTTATTTTTTACCCTCAAAGACATGGGCCTTAAACACACATAAATAAAAAAGAATAGCGCATTAAAGATATGCACACACTAACATTTACTCCTACTTCGTATTTTTATTTCCTAAAGCGGGGAAAAAAAGCGGAAAAAAATCAAATGAATGCTAGAATGACGTACTACAGTAAACGTTATAAAACGCTTCAGGGCCGCTTGTGTATTTTTAAACATTTTACAGACATTCTGTATATTAGAAGAAAAGTAGAAAATTGTTTTTTAAAACGGCGTACAAACAACCCTCTCTTACTGGCTGTTTTTTAATCAAGCTTTTCCAAGTTTTTTAATTTGTTTCTTTTTCCCCTTTCTTTCCCTCGCTGTGTTTAACTACGATGAGAATTGAGATTCATTTAATAATGTTTAATCACTTTTTTTTTCGAAGTCCTTGATGTCGTTTTTATGGTTTCCGTTCTGGTATGGCTTGATGAACAAATAACTTGTGTTCTAAGGGTGTTTTAATTTTTCGGTTGGGGGGAGGGCGTTTTTTTTCTCTGGCAGTTGACGGTTTTATGATGTTTTCTTTTTTTTCCCGGTGAATTTTCATTATCTTTTATGAGTTTCTTTGTGTACCTTTAGGTTGGAAACTGTGTGTGTCTTTAACCAAGTTACATAATTCTTCGCATAATTTGCAGGTAAAAGATGGAGGTATTGCGCCTTGATGCGTCCGGGTGATTT
This sequence comes from Amaurobius ferox, assembly GCA_951213105.1. Taxonomy (NCBI): domain Eukaryota; kingdom Metazoa; phylum Arthropoda; class Arachnida; order Araneae; family Amaurobiidae; genus Amaurobius; species Amaurobius ferox. The sequence goes on from OX578145.1 coordinate 145,942,117, forward strand.
GTTCAATAATAATTACAGAGGAAGTTAGTTTTGTAGACTTACAAATAGGGACGAATTGAGCATATAATTACTTTCATTCATTTTTTAACACTTTACAACATAGTTGAAAGTGTTTATGACTTTGTTCATTTTAACAATTTGCAACATAGTTGAAAGTGTTTATGACTTTGTTCATTCTGTATGTCTGTCTGTCTGTCCGTCAGCACGATAACTGCCGTAAAAATGGCTTTATCAAAATGAAATTTTAGTATGTTTTTCAGACTGTCTGTGGGACCTATGGGAATATAAATGAATAATATCACCCAGTAATAGCCAGCCAATTAGTTTTTTCTTGAACCCGGATTGAAGAAATGAAATACATTGAATCCTATGGGACCTAATGTTTCAAACATTTTTTAAGCGAATTTAAAATTCACAAATTGCTTCGAAAATTTTAGGATATATTCAAATTATCCCATAAAATATAAAAAAAACATTTCAGTAAAATATGTTAGGTAGTTTTTTAAATAAAAATTATTTAATATCGGGAAAAAAACAAATTCAATTAAATTCTGACTCTCGTTATATCCTCCAGAAAGAAAAAATATGTATATTATATAATAAATATCTTTCCAAGAGTTTAATTATTTTATATATGAGAAAGGTTTCACATTTTAAAATAAATATGGTAGAAAACAATTTTTCAAATTTTTAAATAAAATAAATTATTATAGTATTGTGATGAATGAAACGATTGGAAAAATGTTTATGAATGAAATACTGCCTTTATATAGAGGCGATTTATATTTCAATGACGTCATTTGAATAAAGTTCATTTGTTTTCGATGACGTTTTCAAATATAATAAATTATTGTAGTGTTATGATAATTTAAAAAATATTACCGAGGAGTGTATCACATTTTAGAGATGTTCGTATAAAATTGCATTGAAGTTGGAAAGTGTTTCATAATCAATGCTTTATGCATGATTGCTCTTTCTTGTTCTATCTATAGTAAAGCGAACATACCTGATCGAATAAAGGGCAGCGCTCCTAGCGAAGAATTTATAAATTTAGAATAACGGAACTCGGCAAGAAAACGAGATAGGCAAAATCAGCCATTTGCAAAGTTGTAGAGGTTTGTCTATTGAGTCAACGTCACTAAAAGCGAATGAAACGCATATCTGGGATACAATACATATCCATCAAGAAGTCATATCATCAGAGTTTGTAATAGGGTGACATTTGTAATTCTTGTCAAAGTACGCTGTTAAATTTTTTCTCGAATTCAAATGTGCATTGTTGCTGGCAGAGGGCACTGAAGAGGTTATACCTTAAAATTCTATGCATGTAAGTGATGTTTATTTTAGCATTCCTGAATGTGACAGCTATTTGCCATTAAATGCTTCTGTAAACATTTCATGGGCTATTTCATTCTAGCTCGGCAAGAGACGAATTGAGCATATATTACATTGACCAATAGAATATAAAAGCAGAGATTTACTTATATACTTTGGTTACTTTAGCTGAAATTTTCTTAGCGATAATAATACAGTTTTTAATTTTATGAATTGAGTTAAGATTAGAACAATCTTTGGAAGTTTGTTCTAACCAAAGGGGTTGATTAGAGACAAAGCGTGACAGAGGTGAAATTCAGAAGTGAAGGAACATTTAAAACTTAATGGTCGACATCAAAGTTATTATACAGTTAAAGGTAGATTTGATTTTAAAGTAAAAAATATAATCTAATAAAGTTTCATGTCCAGTGATAAAGTAAATTGTAGCTTTATTATAAGTTTGGTGGGCCATGATGAAGGGTATGGTGATATCCGAAACAGCTTTGGCTTTGTAAATTTATGTATGCCGACGACGGAGTTTCATTGAATGACTTTTTAAACCTATTTTTGTTGTCTTTAATTTAAATGTTTATTAAATTGACGTGTATCCATTTTATTTATTGGAAATGAGTGGATTAGTGCTAGTTCTACAAGATTTATAATCAGTCAAAGCTACATCATCAGATAAAGCTACATCAGATTACATCAGATAAAGCTACTTCAGATTTTTTTCACTCTGTTACAGGGGCTTCCCCCAAAGATTTCCAAATTATCTTTGAAGGAAGCCCCAAATATATCATATAATTTTCTTATCATTCAATATCTCATATAATTTTCTTTGCTAAATCATATTTTCATCATTAGAACAATAGTCTATCAACTTTGACATCGCCCCTTCTGAAGACATTCGAGAAATAACGCCCTTATCGATTGTCATAGAAATGGGCATAAAGCATGTGAAAACGGCACAGATGTAGTTAGGATCTAAGAAGGGGGGTGAGGATCGAACAGTCCGGTTATTAACTTAGAAACCCATGTTTAAGGGGGTCTTAAAACAAGCTATGTGCATTTAAATTTGTACATGTGAGGTGTTACATTTGTGGCAGGGTCCTATAATTTCTTAAAAAATTATATTAAAGTTTATTTTGTATTAATAATATGCATTCTGTTTTACAGGATGTTAACAGGCAATTTAGTTGTACGGGACATATTGATGAAATTAATAAAAAATGTATAATAGTTATTTATAAATAAATAAATAAATAAAATAAATAAAAATAAATAAATAACTTTTTATTTTATTTACTTACTTTTTTTAGAGGGGGTGTATTTGTAATATAAGTTAGGGCCTTCGCGTCTGTAAATCCGTCCCTGGATGACTCCCATTTAGAATGACAAATGTCAGAACGGCGCCCCCTTTGTAATAATTGCCCCTCTCGGCATTACTTAATCTATTCATCAGCTTACTCAAGAAATTCCTTAAGGCCATAGAAAGGCCCTCAGCCAACCCTCCCGTCTGTCTTTCGTTGCTCATTTTTTACTGAGGGGTACAAACGTATTGAACAGTCGCATCGGCGTCATACACCTAGCCCACTGCACCAGACAGGTGGGTGCGACTTTACCTGGTGTGAAACGTCTTCACCTATTCTTCCAACCCGTCTTTCATCGGCACAAGAATGGAAGAAAAGAGTGGAAGAAGGAAAAAAAAAGGTGGGGTTACCTGAGGGGTGAATTAAAGGTAAAAAAGGGCGCTAAATCTTATCTGTATTTTCGGACAGATGTTCCCGCTCACTATCTCCCACTTTTATCATCCCTAAAAATCCCTTTCTCTGACCATCTCTTTCAGAGTTCGCCGGATCTTTTCAGGTCTTCTTCCTCTTGTGCTACCTTTCCTTGCAATGGAAGAATCGAGGTGTGTATGGGGGGTGGGGTGGGGGACTCAGCATCTCACCTTTGAACTTGCCCGCCGGATAGGGGGGAAGACATTGAATGAACATCCTCCTCGAATTATAGCATTTTAGCAGAGATATTAGCTCCATAAAGGGAGGCTTCTGGAATGAATGGCGCGGATATTTTTCTAAATGGACGGTATTTTAATGTGGGATCGGCAACCGCCATCTGCCTAATTGACGGACGACGGGACACAGTGCAAGCTCTGCTTCCTTAACCTTAATCTCGTAGTTCTCGGCATAAAATTCGTGTCGTGTAAAATATCAAGAAATTGAAAATGTATCCGGCGTTGCCCGAGATTTAAAATGCAAACCTCTGACTAAAATTACACCGGAACATATAGCAAATTCTCAAAAACGCTACAAGTCTTTTACGATAAATACGCCACAACTTCCTTTAGCAACGGATACAGTGTGACGTTATTTGCATAATCTGATGCGTAGCCATTGGCGAACCGGCGATTAAAGCCTTTCCCCAGCTAAATTGAGAATCTAAATTTTTGTACTTTTGTTTGAATATTCACAGAAAATAAGGAAAAATATAGAAATTCAAAGTAATTATTAGAATGCAAAGATACACACCCATATTTTTGTCAAAGTATAGAATTATGCTAATCTTCCATTTTTAGAAGCAATGAGATAAGAATCAGATAACCTGAAACATGCATATTTTGATCAATTTAAAAATAAATAAATAAACATGAAGAAATTATCCTACGGATGCAATTTCAAGACCGTCATAAAAAGCGTTCTACGAACTTTCCGAGGATAACAAAATGGAACACCTCTGATAATATTTGCAATACAAAATATTGCTTCAATATAAAATAGAAAAAAGTTAATTAGAATTTAAAAAAAATCTTGCATTGCAGTATTTTTCTGGAGTTCTGTTACCCCTGTGCCGAATTTTGCGGCTGTCCTAAATTTCGATTTTTCGCCAGAAATGCATTAAAATAGAACTATTGAAGAGAAATAGTAAAGCATCCATAAAAAACAAAAGTATTCAAGTAACAACCCGAAAAACTCAAGAGAATGTCAGTCATGGACATGAAAAACCAGAAAACCACCCATTAAATTTGGAACAAAAATATGAAAGAAAAATGGAATATCAATTAATAGAATGAAGGTCCTGTAATAGTAAAATTCTTTCATTGACCCGTTACTGTAAACGAAAGGTCAATAGAAGCCCCTATGTGCCATAAGTAGAAAATGATGTAGAAATTTGAAAAACTGAAATGAATGGAATAAATAATTTGTATTGTTAAACTTACTAGTTTCATATGTTTAGTATACGTATTGTTAATGATTTATGTCCAAAATTTATCTTCAATGTATTAATGATTTATCTCCAAAAATTTAAAAAAAACAATGACATAAACACATATTTAACATTTTATTTTTTTTTTATTTTATATACAACATTGTTCAATTTCTATGAAGTAGAGTGAAATTTTCGATAAAAATATTTCTGCTGCCATTGAAAATTTTTCAGTAATAGTTTTGTATCTTATTTTATTGTAGTCAATTTATCAATTTATTTGAATATCAATTTATTCCTTTTGTAAATAAATTTGAATAATTTCGTTAATAATATATATATATATATATATATATATATATATATATATATAAAAATTGAAGGATTTTAATCGAAAATTATGCATAAACTACTGTATGTACAAAAAAACCCATCTCTAGCATATCTGTTACAAATGAGTAACTATAAGCCAAGACTAAGGATAAAGATAGAAGGTAACATATCACTACAATGGAAAGGGGGATGAGAAGAATATTAGGATTCAAAAATCACAATTAAAAGTATATAAAAGTAAATAAAAATAAAACTCGGCAAAAATGAGAATAGGCAATAATAATCAGCTCAAGATAAGAGATTAAGAATAGAGAACAATCAATTGAAACTACACAAAAAATGGCGGTTAGTTCGAAATTGCATTCTCATCAGGACAGCCATACAATTCGAATTAAAACCGATAGAATAGCCAGTTTCTGACAATGGTGATAGTATTTAACTATAGACACCATTGGAACTGTTATATATATATATATATATATTATAGCTAAAAATTACCTTTGTTCGAGGACAGCCAGTCTGATAATTCAACAAGGTTTAGATTTTATGGCCAAGTTATTTAACTCCTTCTAACCAGAGGTGAAAAATTTAAGTATTTTATAAGATTACAAGATATATTTTAAACTTTCAAAGTTTCCAGCCGAAAACCCCATCCCAGTTGCACAATTTTATATCGCTAGAATAGTGTGCATATACGAAATGTTTCTTGAAAGAATCGACGGGACAATCCGGAGGGTTACGACGTTGCAATATTTTTACTAATGCTAACGGAAACGCGAAGCAATCTTGTATTTTGCAAACTTTTCACCCCACTCCTAACTTTTTATACTTTTTCGACCGTACCTTCCCCTTCCCCCATTTCTACGGCCCTTATCTCTGATCTGTCTTACCGGTAGGTTGCGTACGGCCGGCTCGAATTTTCTTCAAGCTAGTGATTACGCTGGCCGATTACCTGCGTAAAGTTAGGCTGCCCCTATCTGTACTGGAAACCCCCTTAGAGAAAAGTAAAATAGAAGAAAAAATGAGGGGAAATCGAACTGGAACCTTCCCGTACCTATTGCTTACTTGATCGACTCTAGGTGAGGGGTGGCGGTGAAGTTTGATGCGTAGAATGACGAGAAAAGAACAGGTTTTCACTTAATTTTTACTAAGTTGTTTGATGGTTGTTCATTTTCTGGCCTCTAGTGAACACAGGTTTCACCAAAAGCTGCCCGGAACTGATTAGCCGGGTTTGCAGAAAAGAGCTAATGGTACCTGATTGGCTAGAGCTGACGTCGAACCTGGGTTGAATTTGATTTGCGATAGGTGTCGATCACCGGTCCTCAAATTGTTTCGCCTGTGAAACGCTTTTTACCAAAATACAGTTACATGAAACACTTAGCTTCTACTTTCAGGTTATTTACAAAAGTTGCAATATAGTCGTAATTTCTTAATGTAATTTTTATATGTTAAACAAAATGGAGCTCGGTTTGGGAATACTGCGCTTAACAGTATTCGGTTTATCATTAATATTTTTGTGTTCATGCCAGTTTCGAATGAAGAAATCAGATGTGAGCAGCACATGACTTTCCCTGCAGACTCATATTCACGTTTTCTTTATTTCTTGAATAATTCATTAAATTGAGTTTCATTGCACAAAATAACACCCATAATTATTTTAAATGATACTGAATTTGCACTTTTAGTTCAATTTTCGTTTTCATTTGTTACCTGGACTTATTTTTAAAGGTAACATAGAGAAAATGCAAAAAAAAAATCTTGAAAATGGATAGTCTCATAGAGTAATGGGAGTTCTTATTTCTTTTTCGTCAAAAATTACTTATAAAACAAGAATTTAATCGATATATTTGAACATACGAAGTCTTTTTATTTTAGATTTTGACGATTTTTGGGAGCCATATCGTAAAAAAGGGCAGATTCTTTTTTTCCGAATCGTACCAAAATCTAATCAGTACCAGGATAACGTACAAGTGACTTATCTACCAAATTTTATGAAATTCGGCCAATTAGTTTTCCCGTTTGTGTGGATAAATGCAATGCACAAACACACATAGATGTCACGCTAAAAACAGTGTTCTTGTGTTCTAGAGGTCCCAAAATGTGCAGATCCGTCGAAAACTCGAGTTGCGATTTTCGGCATGATTCCATGATTTTCCCTATACATTACCATATACTGCGGAGAAAGTAATATACATCCGATAAATCCTACTTATTTAAATAAAATTAAGGACAAAACGTCTTTAAAACGAAAGGTCTTTTATTAAAACATCTTAAAAGACGCACAAAGCATTTTTAAACCGCCAGAGCACTTCCGGGCGTTAATACGCCCTTCATCAGTGGCTACATGAACGGTAAAACATGGAATGTTCATATATGGAGACCAATTATACAGCAAATTTGCATAAAAATATAAAATGGTAAATGAACATACTATTAATACAAAATAATCCAAAAAATATACACGGAAAATACAAAAATTACTTTAAATGCTTTCAAATTGTAAAAATATTACAAGAAAAGTACTATCGATACATTATTTAGTTACAGGAAAAGCAACATTTCGGAAGAAACGTCAAGCGTAATTTTCATGAGAATGACGTCATAAATAACTTTTAAGAGATTTGAACTGCATAGAGTTGAGAATGAGTCGCCAAGCATAACTTAAAATTTGAAAGGGATCAAAATTACAAATCTACTCACGGTAACTATAAATAAAGTGGGATTCATAAAGGAGAATAAATACTACGTAGATTGTTACAACGAACTAAAAGGAAATTTTTTTCAAAAATGGGTAAGAATTTATCATTAACCACATATTGAGCAAGAGCCGTAGAAAGTTTACCACATTTGACATCGCTAGCGTATTCCGTTAAACGGATGCCAACAGTACGTTTTGTACAACCAATGTAAAATTTATAGTCACCATCAGGGCTCTTGCTCAATATGTGGTTAACGATAAATTCCTAGCCATTTTTTAAAAAACTATCCTTTTAGTTCGTTGTAACAATCTATGGAAATTTAAGTAATTTATAATTGATATTTAAATCAGTATATATATTGATAATTTTCAGTTTGATATTATTAATAGAATGTAAATCTAGTTTAAATAGACTATTATTCTTTAAATAATTTCTTTGTAACAAATCTATCTTCGTTGTAACAATTCGTTGTATTCTCCTTTATGGATCTCTATTTATATTTACCGATTTGTAATTTTGATTCCATTTAAATTTTAAGTTATGCTTGGCAACTCATTTTCGACTCTGTGCAATTCAAATCTCTTAATAGTTACTTATGACGTCATTCTCATGAACATTACGTTTGACGGTTCTTCCGAAATTTTGCTTTTCCTGTAACTGAATAATGTATTGATAGTACTTTTCTTGAAATATTTTTACCATTTGAAAGCGTTTAAATTAATGTTTGTATTTTCCGTGTATATTTCTTGGATTATTTTGTATTAATTAATAGTAAGTTCATTTACCATTTTATATTTTTATGCAAATTTGCTGTATAACTGGTCTCTATATATGAACATTCCATGTTTTATATTCATGTAGCCACTGATGAAGGGTGTATTAACGCCCGAAAGCGCTCTGGCGGTTTTAAAAATATTTTGTACGTCTTTTAAGAAGGTTTAATAAATGACCTTTCGTTTTAAAGACGTTTTGTCTTTAATTTTATTTGTTGAATGCAGACGTGCTACCAATTTTGATTATCCTACTTATTCAGTTGAAATAAGAGTTATCCGTAAACATGTCTCTGATGCTGTATACCTTCTTATTTCCCATTAAACTGTACCCAAACACATGCTTTTTCCTTATCTTTTCTGAAATGAAGCGTGCAACAATCATTTCGTGATTTCTGTATAAGCGTAGAAAAATATTTAAAGCATCCCATACGTAACAACATAAAAGTTGAACTATATCTGAAGATTCCTTGCATAAAACTATTAACACACACTTTTCTTGGAAACAGCGGGAAACTTGTTTCCATTTTGAACAGTAACGAGTATAGGTTTTCTGTAAATAAATTGTTTCTTAAATTATAAACAAACGAATAAGATAAACAAGATGAGACGCGTTTCTTGTAAATGTGTCAATTTCATGCTTAAGTGTGTTTTTTCTGATTAGTATTAAAATTACAGATTTGTGTGATACATGCATACATATTGAGATACATATACACATGTTGAAAAGAAAGTACACTCACCACACACACACACACACACATATATATATATATATAAAAAATTTTATATTCAATTTCTGTTAGATTATTTAAAAAATAATAGTCTTTTTAAACTTGATTTACATTCCATCAATAGTATTAAATTGAAAATTATCAATATGTAGAGTGATTTAAATATTAAATATAAATATCTTAAATTTCCTTATATAGTGCTTATTCCAAAATTTCATTATATATATATATATATATATATATATATATATATATATATATATATATATATATATATATATATATATATATATATATATATATATACATACATACATTGCTTATTCCAAAATTTCATAAAAATCCTATTAAATTTAGAACAGTAACTAGTGGCCATAATACTTACTCTACTACTGCGAGTAAATTATTACTAAATTCTTTAAATCTAATAAATAATAGTTTATGCCAGACTAGCAATATATAATTACCATATCCTAAATAATAGTAAAGAATTAAAGAATAAATTAACATCTCTTAGAAAAATAATGGAATTTCAAACTTTTGATTTTAAAGATCTTTTTAATATATTAAGATATCTGATCTATATGATGTAATTTTAGCTTTATATAATGCTTATATTACACATCTTTCAAATCAAATTAAATTTATAAATTTTCCTAAACTTATTCACTTTCTTATTTTCAATAATTATATTTTTCAAGGAAATAAATTATACTTACAAGTCTCAGGAGTTCCACAGGGTGGCTGCAGTAGCAGTATGTTAGCTAATTTATACCTTTATCATTATGAAAAGTCATTTACTTCAATAGATTATACTTTTACAGATATGTTGATGATCTGATTTGCTTAGTACATACAGAAAATTATCTCATAGATATAGATTACTATCCAGACAATTTGGAGTTAATTCCTAATGAAGCTACTATATTAGTAATAATGTTAATATTTTGGATTTAAATCTTTTTATTCATCCTTCTAATAGAATTGTTACAAATTTATATGATAAAAAAGACTTTTATAATTTTAATATTAATAAAATCTTACCATTTAATTCCTGTAACTCGATTCAATTCTTTAGAAATATTATACTCAATCAGTTTTTTATAATTTATAGATTATCTGATAAAAAATTTCATGCTATGCATATCAATAATCTCAAAATTACTAGCAATTTAAATAAATATCCCTCTTATTTAGTATTGTTAAAAAATTTAATAGTATTGTTAAAAAATTTAAAATAGCTGGATTTTTATAATTCTTTTCATAGTTTCATATAATTCTATTCATAGTATCTTATATTAGCCAGACATCTCCATTCTCTTCTATTTTTAATACTTTTTTTACATTCTCTTCCACTTCAGCATTACTATTATTAGCACCTCCTTTTAGTGGCTCTTTTTGTATATTATTACTTTTTCTTAACATTTCGCTTAACTGTTTTTCAATTCTTAAACAGTCGATTGTTTTTTATTTTTTCTTTACGAATGGCAACACTGGTCTCTTCTATCAGAGTTCCTGGTTTCGACTCGTTTGTACATACGCTGTGCATTTCCCAGGTATTCGTTTTTTCTTTTTTATTCCTTCTTTATGTAGTATGTCGTCCAAGTAGAAATAGTTTATAGATATAATCTATCTATTTCTTCAGAAACATACATGTTTTGTGTCTGCTTCGTAAAATACTTGGATTTGAGAACGAATTTTACGAAGTAAACACTTCCATTTGTTTAGGCTTTGCCCTTTTTCTACGTGTATAGCGATATTGCTTGTTTTATTAAGTTTTTCTTTTTTCGTTTCCATACCTTTGAATTTTGTTGATTTTCTGTAACTTGATAGCATGTGTTTTGTATTTTTTTCCATTTGATTGATGATTTGCTGTATTATATTTTATTCTGTGGGTGTTTTAGAAAGTTAGGTTTATCGCGTTGTATCTTCTTACTTTCGTTCATTGGATTTTCAAACTACTATTATATATATATATATATATATATATATATGCAGCTTCTCACTTTTCTATCATTGGACTTTCAAACTATTATTATTATTATATGTATATAATATATATATATATATATATATATATATATATATGTAAAATTCTTAATTGCATCTACCGATTATCGTGTAACATTTGCAATCTATCATATATAGGACAAACTAGTAATTCCATTCATTTGCGTACGAATGTCCACAGAGATCACGTCACAAAATATATTCTTAATAATAATTTTCTACCTATTTCTAATAAAATTGGATATAAACACTTTGCTAAACACGGTTTTGAAAATATTACTATTCATATTTTGGATATAAAAACTAATATAGCAGATAGAATTTTTTTTTAAAACTACTATATTAAATCAAATTGTACTCTTTTTCCATATGGTTTAAATCAATTATATCTAAATGGTAATATTGTAAAAAATAATTTTGTAGATAATAAATATTCTATTTATAATTACCTTTTCTGGAAACCCCATTTAAGTAGAAACTCTGTTAAACTTAAAAGATTTAAACGTGGCAAAGGTAGCTCCAAATATCATGTTTACATCATCAATTGAATAGTACTTATTAATGGAATTTAATAAAATCTTAGGCATTTGCAATAAAGAAAAAACAATTAAATAATGTTTACGCCATTTTCTTAAAATTAAATCTTACTAATGAACATTTTAATCATATTTTCTATGAGTTGCTCATTACTAGATATTATTTAAAATAAAGTATTTAAAATTAAAGCTTTATCAACTTCATAATAATACGTCTACTAATTCTTATTGTGTACTTTATTTATGCATCCAATTTATAATTCTATAAATTTTGGGAATCTATTTAACAAGTTCAATCATTTATTGCCTATTGGTGACTTGAGTGTTTCAAAGACTTTTAAATACAAGCCTAACGGTAGATCTATTTTTAATTATAATAGAATTTCTCAATCTCTTTTTATAGATAATGATTCTATGTCTAATGTAGATAATGAATGTATTTGTATTTGTAAAGTAAACAGATATGCTAAATTTCAAATTCCACGTTTGGGGCATATAGTTACAGGAGACTTAGCCATTGTAAAAGACGACACGTTAAGAACTATTATGTCATTTGGCACTAAATTCAGATTACCATCTTGTAATAATTCATTTAAAGTTTTAAAGTCAATAAATCTTGACCTTAATATATTTATAAATTAGCTTCTATATATGCTCTGCCTTTAGAGGCATTTAATATGTGGAAATTTACATTATTAGAATTTATTAAAAATACTATTAGTAGTATTAAATTGTCTAGATATATATATAATATTGATAATATAAAACACTCCATTAATGATTTACAAAAATCTTTTGTTATTACTCATGTTGATAAAGCCTCTAATAATTATGCTATTATCTGTAAAAACTTCTGTATGCAATTTCTGTTAAATTATTTAAAGAATAATAGTCTATTTAAACTAGATTTACATTCTATTAATAATATCAAACTGAAAATTATCAATATATATAGTGATTTAAATATCAATTATAAATTTCTTAAATTTCCATATATTGAGCTTATTCCTAAATTTCATAAAAATCCTATTAAATTTAGAACTGTTACTAGTGGTCATAATACTTACTCTACTACAGCGAGTAAATTACTACTAAATTATTTAAATCTAATACATGATAGTTTACGTTATTCTAGTAATAATTACCTTATTATAAATAATGGTAAAGAATTAAAAAATAAATTAACATCACTAGGAAAACAAATAGAATTTCAAACTTTTGACTTTAAAGATATTTTCAATAATATTAAGATCTTTTATATATATGTTGTAATTTTAACTCTATATAATGCTTATATTACTAATCATTCTACTCAAAAACATTTTATCAATTTTCCTAAACTTCTACACTTTGTTCTTTTCAATAATTATATTTTACAAGGAAATAAATTATGCCTACAAGTCTCAGGGGTTCCACAAGGTGGATGCAGTGGTAGTATATTAGCTATTTTATACCTTTATTATTATGAACAGTTTTTTACTTCAGTAGATTATAAAATTTATAGATATGTTGATGATCTAATATGTTTAGTATATACTGAAAATTATATTATAGTTATAGATTTCTATCCCGACAATTTGGAATTAATTCCTAATGAAGATACTATTAGTAATAATATTGATTTTTTGGATTTAAATATAATTATTGATCCTACCAATGGTATAGTTACTAATTTATATGATAAAAAAGACAATTTTAAGTTCAACATTAAGGGGACGGTGGACGTTGAAATGAGCAAAAATCGACTAAAACAAGTTTTTAATATATAATATTATTTTACCTCCCAAACCCAAAAAGACAGATATTTGACATACCCTATCCCAAACAGTTCGATCCCCCTTTGCAGGCATTGGCGTCCATGGAAATCGCTGACAAAAACATTGCACCTGCTGGCAGGTGGACGCCAATGCAACCAATGCCTGCCTTTCCGTGGACGCCAATGCCTGCAAAGGGGGATCGAACTGTTTGGGATAGGGTATGTCAAATATTTGTCTTTTTGGGTTTGGGAGATTCTTCGTTTGGGTTGAACGCTGTCCCGCCCGTAAGCAAAAGGTTGAATGCATTTTTGTTTTCGAAACGGAATTTTCAAAGGGTTTACATTTTTAAAATGCTCCATGTATCTTAATTTTTGTCCGAGATGCATGAAATTTGGCAAGAAGACACCTTTCATACTTTTTAATGAAACTGGGTATGCATTTTATAATTGAATTTTA